>ML058344.1:3241090-3954227 GCA_003013855.2 Liriodendron chinense
TTATGTTGATTTAGAAACGTGCACTCCTTAGAATGTTCAATCACTTGAATATAATATTTACCTCGTGAGATGCATTTGTACTTGAATTATAATATGCCCTAAGTTCACAACCCCAAGTGTCAGGCTGCACTGTAGTAATAATTCGGTTGTGAGACCGAGATCGTCCTCAGGGATTAAGGAGGGTAACTAATTCCAAAGATCTAGTTAGTCTCGAATAGATTGGAAGAACTAAATTGGATTGAAGCATAAACAATTTAAAGAAGAAAATTCAGACATTAAGAAACTGGAGAGCCAAGGATCCACTTATAATTAATCCCTAATGTTAATCCATTCATCAAGCACAAATTACATAATTGGAATTGAAGTCTTGTCTCTACCAAATTGAAGATATCACATTCAAAGCACATTCACAAACTAAAACAGATTCAGAAAAATTCAGAACTTAGTTCTACTTAAGCATGGAGAACTTGAACTAATGGAACTTTGAAGCATAACCGTATCCTTAAATCACGGTAGATCTAGGGTTTCCATCATTCAAATCTCATTAAAAGACAATGATCAATCTCAGAAACTCGTAAGCATCCCATACACATGGCACAAGTGTTAGAACTAGAGAATGAACATTCTCTGGAATGTTGTGTTTTGTTGCTCTGGGGGGGGGGGGGGGGGGGGGTTCTGAGTAATGGAAGCATTCATAGACAATCATAAGCATTCACAAAAGTACACACGAAGAGATATCGCAAGGCGAATTTTATTCCAGAGATTCTGAGATCTTGTACATTCCAGGCCGTGGTCTGGCACGGACCCTTAATTACATCGAATGATCGATGACCCTTGATTAGAAGGTAAAAGACTAGTCAGCCGAGACTAGGGTTTTTTAGAGTTTATGGCCATGGGGCCTGTATTTGTTTTACTGTGTACTAAACCACTTTGCGTTAGTCAGATGTCTATGTCTCATATTTTGACCGGAGACCCGGGTTAGGACTGTCAGGGTTTATTACTGAAATGGACGACTCTGGGCCCGCGCCTGTCAATGTAGGGACAGGTGACCTCGGGAAGTCCGCTCTACAGTGGTGTGTACCTGCGCAGTCTAACCGGCGGGTACCGTTTAAATGGGTAGGGCATCGACTGTTGCATCGTGGCAGTTGAGTAATTGGTTTGTAAGGGATTGAAACTCTTCAGCACGGTTTATTGTGGTAATCAAGGCCCGGCTGAGCTAGCTTTTAGCACAAATCGGATCATGCCTTTGTAGTGAACGTAAATATCAGCATATCTGCATAGCCCCGGATGTTGGCGACTCCTTTCCGGGAAGTTACCCCGTTCATTGCGTCGAATAGGGTTGAATCTCGAAGATGCTCGATTCTGCTCATTTAGAGTTCTCGAAACGTTCGCTTGGCCATTCCATTGCGTCCGGAATGCTCGAAATACCCAAGACTAGTTCCGGTAATCCTCGAAAATACTCAAAATTGAGCCCGGTGCGCCTGCTAACATGATCTGTAAATTGGCTGATTTCTAGGTGCGTGAGACCTGATTTACGGGTGCGTGGGGCTCCACGCACCTGTCAATTCAAAGCTGCTTCCCAGACGATTTTGAGGGTGCGTTGGTGCATATTCAGGGTGTGTTGGTGCACATTCAGGGTGCGTTGGGATCTTTTCACCGAATTTTGATTTTGCTGGATTTACAGATGCGTGGGGACTGAATTGACAGATGCGTGGTGTCCTTTTGGATGCGTGAGGTCCTTTGGGTGCGTGAGGTCCTTTTGGGTGCGTTTTAAATATATGAAATCCAGACCTTAGTGACGCGTCCGCGCCCAAAAATGGGATCCCGATGGACGGAAAGATGTTCCGGCGAGGGTTCCGGCGAGATTTTTGGGTTTTCGGCAGCAGGAGCTTCTCTCTCTCTCTTTTTTTACTCTCTCAAATGAGCGGGTCGAGGGGTATTTATAGGTGAAGTCGACCAATAGCAGGACGCCACGTGTCACGCACCTGCTGGACGCTCCCAACGCACCTGTTTATTTCATTGCAGGTGTCCGAAGATCATACGGGTGCGTGGGGTTTATTTGTCGGGTGCGTGAGGCTCCACACACCTGGAACCCATCTTTTAATCCGTCCATTGATTGCGGGGTGCGTTGATCAGCTTTCAAGGCGCGTTGGATGCGTGGGCCTTCGCGAAATGGCGGGCCAACATGCTATTTTGAAGGGTGCGTGGGACTTAATTTACAGGTGCGTGAGTCTCAACGCATCTGTAAGTCAAGTGCCGGATTTCAGGGTGCGTCGGACACGTAAATGTGGGCTCCATCGATTGGGTTTTGAATTTTGGGGCGTTTGTGGGGCCCGTTTCGTTACGCAACCACTTGCACTGTTCATCATAAATCATAAAGAAGTCACAGGTCTGATTCCGGACAGTTCTGATCACGGTGATCAGCGGGGTCCACTAAGGAATTTGGCCAAGTCCAGGGAAGTCACGTACACCTCCATTTTGCCCTCGCCGGAAGGCGTTCTTTACGCGATTCCTTCAGAGGTAAATGGTTATTTGGCTTATTTTAAGAGTGTCCACTATTTGGGACCCCAACAGATGCCCCTCCCGTGGGTTGCGGCAGGCGCGTGATCGGCTGGTGCGACGCACCGGACTTCCTGGGTCCCACTATAAATAGATGAGTCGGCTCATTCTCGTCATTTCACTATTCTTTACCAACCTCTCACATCAAGCCCACGCACCTTTTTATTCTTCAACGCACCAATAATTGTCTCCAACGCGTCCGTTTATTCCGTACGCACCCACTTATTCGAGGTACAAGTGTTTTTAGGGGTGCGTGGGATGCATACGCACCCTGTAATTTTGAACTTCGGACTTGAGTATTCCTTTTTTGGATGCGTGAGGTGGCACGCACCTGTTAATCTCTTTGATTTTATGGACATCCCGGGTTTTTTGGGTGCGTGGGGGTCTACGCACCCTTCGTCAAACTGGGCCGGCCTTGGTGCCTCACGCGCCATATAATTGGGTTGTGCTTTCTAAGGGTGCGTTGAAAGCACACGCATCCAGCTGATGAACGGCCAAAAGGATGTATTTATTGGGTGCGTGAGGCCTCACGCACCCTTCGTCGATTTTGTTTGAGATATTGCCCTTCACGCACCCGAAAATCGGGGTCTGCATAAGTTTAAGGGTGCATGGGGTCTTATGCACCTGGAAATGTGGTTGTTATCCTCTCGAATTTTGGGGTGCATGGGACTCCACGCATCCAGTTTACAGGTCTTGTAAAAATTTGTTCTAAGTAATCTCCTGTGAAGCTGGACGTTGAAGTGTATGAGCCCCTTAACCTCTGCCTCGTATTTGGGCATACATATTCAGATTTTTTTGAAGAGGCATAGGGTCTCATAGACTTTCGAGTTTTTCTAGATCGCATCAGTTACCTACGGTGACCTTAGGTAATGTTTCGAGTGTACCTGAGCATGTCTTCTTGCCTTTTTTTTTATCTTTACTCGATTTAGCTTTTCCTGCTTCCTGTTTTCTCTCTTTTGTTGGACTGCTGTATCGGTTCATCAGCCTTATTTCTTAGCAGACGATGGTCGTAACTCGCGCTTCCCTCCGTGAGGCCCGTGGTTGTCTGAGGCGACTTCTAGATGCTTTAGACCGCCCCGAGGCTTGGTCATCTCTTGCTAGTCAATGCGATGAGGTGGCCGAAGCCCTGACTCATCTTGGCACTGAATCCCGCCCCATTCTCCGAGCTATCCAGAATATCTCGGCGATGGCCTCCATCTCATCGAGCGCAAGGAGGCCGTCTCTAGCTTCATCGGCGATTCTTCCCTTTTGGAGGAATTGGCGGTCCTGGAGGCGGAGGAGCCTTCTCTAGCTGCTTCTTTCCTATCTCTCTCAAAGCGTCTCAGCTTCCTAAAGGAGGAGAAGAGGGAGAGCAGGAGATTCCTGGCTTGGCTTATCCCCTTGGCGGAGGCCGAGTACCCGGATCATCGTGCCGGCATTTGGAGAATGGTCAGAGCGGCTATTCGGGAGCACGGCGACCTGGCGATTGACTTGTCTGCAATAAGGAACTATGCCAACGCTGAGCACCTGAACTTCGATCTCGTGCAACAGTGCATTCCCATTTTGGTGGACTTGGTTTTCAAGGAGGCCCAGATTCAAGCGAAGGTCGACGAGTTGAGGGCTCAGGTTCTTCCGCTGACGCAGGACTGAGGCCCCTGCTCTCTTGCTTCGGGGAGGAGTCCCCACAATTTTGGAGTTTTCTTACATTGACTGTTGTTGCTTGGTCATTTAAACAATTGTCATTAACAATTTAGCCATGTGGAATGGCCCTCATGGTTGATGAATATTAATTTATACTTCTTTGCTTCACTTCTGTCTTTTCCTGCCTGTATGTTCTGTGACGATGATGGTGCGGTTGTGAATGTCGTTCGTTTCATTACTTTCATTGATTTTGAGTGTGTTCCGCAGTGGTTCATGCCGACGCATTGTGCTTTGTTCATTTGCTGTTTTTGTGCCCCTTTGTCTTTTATGCATGGTTTGATCGACTTTGTGCAAGCATTTCTCCTTTACTTTGTACCTGAGTTTTGCATGTCGTTTGCAGGTTTACCATGGCCAGCGATCCTTCACAGGCCGGTCCTTCGAGTCCTCCCCAGACTCCTTCCAAGCGTAAGCGTGCTGCTGCCGAGCAGGTCGTCAGACCGTCCGCTGAAAATCCACAATGGTTTCTCCCTCCCGAGACGTTCAACTTTTATGAACGCATCCTCACCTTGTCGAAGGATATACAGAAGAAAGTCCTTTGTGATAGGATCATGCCGCCTCCCCCAGACAGGGGCACACAGGAGGAATGGGATGCATGGTACGCTCCTCTCCGAGGGTTCCGGAGTGACGGGGCAACGGGTTCTGAAGAGGGCGAGGCTAGCCCGTCGATCCCTTCCCAGTCTACCAGGCGCGGTCGCCCTAAGAGGGCTGGCAAAGGTGCCAAGCAAATATACTTAGAGAATCAAACCAAGTCTAGATCGGACAAGATGAAGGTGGCCTGGTCTAGCGCCAAGCTTGTCACTGCGCCACTCGTGGTGAGGAATCCCTACACTCGGGAGTATATCCGTTATGCGAAGAGCTATCAACGGCAGCGGTCTCTCCCGAGCATTGAACCATCCGACATCTGCAGGAGCGACTCCTTCTACGGTGTCGATGTTTGGACATCCGGCCCGGCGTCATTCCTCAGCTGTTCTCTCTCCAAGAACGGGAAGCAGCAGTCGGTCCTGGGTGTGAAGGATATGATTTTCCTAGAGCCAAATCACAATCCCCATCAGCCTTTTCCCAGACATTATTTCGAGACTCTTCGCCAGAGATTTCACCATCTAGGGGATACTGAAGTCTGGTTGTCCGGGGCGTTTTGGACTCGCGGCCATCTGGTCCTTCATCTGGGCTACGAGGCGTGGGCGAACCGGATCTTGGAACAACACAGGGCGACCCTACGGGCAGTGGGTCTGTACAAGGCGATCGAAGCGACATCGAGCTACTTTTGCCGAGAGCCCTGGGTATACAAAGGCTTCCTCAACCACTGGTGCTCCATCACCAATTCCTTCCACATGCCGTGTGGCGAGATGAGCATCTCGCTCTGGGATCTCAACAGGATTGCGGGGCTCCCCATTCGCGGGAGGATTTATGATGAATGGGTCCCGAGCGACGACGAGCTGTCGCGGAAGAAGAAAGGTGTCAATGAAGGCTTCTTCTCCGAGGCCTGCTACGAGCTGTTTGCCGAACTACCCCAGTTTTGGGGTCTCAAAGATAAGCTTCTATTCGAGGACTGGCTGGTTTATTTCAGCCACGGCTTGAAGTAAGTTCTCTGTAATGGATTGTGCCTTACTGTTCTGTCACGCTTCTTTCTTTCTGCTAACGCTCCATCCTTTCCCTTATTCAGCTTGGACTATGCGGCCTTCGACGAGGGTCGTAGTGATAAGGGCGATGTTGGAGAAACGAATGAGGGAGAACTTCCCGCGCCCCAACAAACTATCCCCCTCCTGCGAGCTAGCCGACTTCCTGGCATACTGGCTCAGTTGCGTGGTGCTCCCGAGCTCCAAGCAGGCGGATAACATCAGAGTATCTTGCTTTGCCGTCACAGGGGCCCTGGCGAATGGTCACCGGTACGCGCTGGCTCCGGCAGTCTTATGTTCTATATACCGAGCATTTGGTTATGTCATCAGCAACAAGGAGCGCGCTACTTACGGGATGAACTCCGCTTACTGCGGATGACACTTTTTCTCGGGTTGGCTCGGGGTATACTTCCCTTGGGTCTATGGTGTAAGGCGCGGGGATTATATCAGAGAGGGGAAGCTCCCGCTACACTTTTTCCAGAAGAAGAAGATGATCAGCCACAACTTAAACACCATCGAGGACAGAATCTCAGGGCTTGATGACATGTACTTCTATCATTTCTCTGGTACCCGTAGCGAAGAGCCGGTCCTGTGCACGGACGACGATAGTATTGATTATTACGAGCGTTCCTTCCTGATCGCAATTCGTCCTTCGTCACTGCCGCTCCGCGAAGGGCTGGAATTCTGGAGGGAGCCTTATTATCCAAATTGTTTCGCCAGCCAATTTGGATATGACCAGGGAGTGCCAGTGACCCTAGAACCAGTGACGCGCAAGCAGCGGGCGTATGGTGTTGGGCCTATTCACTGGAAATGGATGTGGCGGCAACTTCTGCTGACCAGAACCGGTTGTTCCTTCGTGATCCCGGGGACGCAGTGTTTTGCCGGGGCCACCTTTGGGTGGATGAGGTGGTGGGCCCACCAATACGTGCTAGTGCGGAACAAAATGCTCGTTACCGAGCCCGTCTTCATTACGCCTCCCATCGTTACACCTATTCCTGCTAAAGGGCTCGGCTATGTATCGGAGAATCTTCATCAGCCCGCAGTGCCAGGCACAGAGAGATTGCAAACCTCCCTGAACGTGGTGATCGACCATGAGAAGCCAGAGCACACCCTGGAAGGCTGGATCGCCTATGGGGAGAGGATTGTGACAGCGATGGGGCCAGTGTTCCCGTCTCTCGGCCCTATCGATGAGTTGCCTGCCGGGGGCGATGTTCTGAGAGGGGGGAATGATGGTGATGATGGTGAAGAAGGCGACGATGATGATGATGGCATGGCTGAGGCCAGGGATGAGGAAGATGATGCTGCCGCGGAAGGTGATGGCGGTGATAGGGATGGCGATGATGCTATAGGCGGAGCTGACGGAGGTGATGATGATGTGGGAGGTAGTGGAGGTGGATGCTCTGGTGGCGATGATGGTGGTGATGGTGGTGATGAGGGTGTATGGGTTGAGCGGGCCGGCCCTCGGGTGAAAACTGCTCCTCGTCTTCCCGTCGTTTGCGGCGGCAAGAAAATAAAGGATTTGTTGGAACTGCGCAGAACCGAGCGCCTGCGGGAACAGCCCTCGAAGGAGGCTGGCGACGCTCCGATCGTCACCACGGGAGAAGCCAGGGAAGAGGGCAAGCTAAGCTCTCAAGTCAACCTGAGCGAGGGCTGCCCTGCCCGAGGGAGCAATGAGAATGAGCCTGTTTATGACAGGTCCGTCCCTGAAGAGGATGTGGGGGCAATCTTCATAGACTTAGATGATGAGGCGCCTGCCGAGTCCGTCCTTCCCCCCAATCCTTCTATGGCGGACGCTGAAACTCAAAGCGGGGTTCCGGAAGCGATCGTCGCCGTGGTGGAAGAGGTCGCGGTTCCTGCTATCGAGCTAAGCGCTCCTGAGCCTGTTGTGGGGGCCCCTCCTACTGCTGAACCGTCGTTGATTGAATCTGCTGTTGAAGCCCCGCCTGTTGCCACATCGTTGCCAGTCGAGTCTGCCACTGTAATTCCTCCTGTTGCTGGGCCAGTGCTTGATGCAAATATTCCCGAGGTCGTGGTGATATCCTCCCTGGAATTGCCCGAACCATTGACTAAGGGAACAACGGAACCGGCCCCAGTGTCACCTGTGCCTACCACTTCATCCAGCGTCGCCGCCGTTGGCATTCCTGACGTTGCTAGTATGTCATCTGCTTTTACTGTCCTGACTGCTTCCTTTCTGACGATGATTTTCTTGTACTAACACTTTCCACTCTCTGTGCCAGCAGCCTCTTCCATCGGTGCTTCAGCGCCTACGGCGTTGCCTGGGTCATTCGTCTCATCCCTTCGGGGTCTGTCGAAGACCAAGGCAAACCTTCTCAAGGGCCTTCTGTCTGACATCGCCGACTCTTTAAGACATGAGGAGGAAGTAAGAAAACTAACATGTTATGTGTTGTTTACGTCGGATTTGGTAACAGGATCCTCCAGATGTTCACCTTCCTTCAAGCTAGCTTCCTTTCGAACCTGAAAGGACACAAGAAGAAACTAAGGGTGGCTGGCGTCCATTCGCTGGCCCTCCGAAGCTCAAGTCAGATGGGACATGATAGTAAATCAAATAAGCAAGTATTCGCTTAGAGATTGTTTACCTTTTTCATCTATGAGGCCATCCATTTATATAGATTCAAGTGATCCAATCTGTTACGCAAGATGTTAAGATTACTGCTAATTTTTGGGGATAAGATGTTTATCTCGTTGATCCTTAGATAAGGGAATGGCCTAGTCCAATTAGACATCTGGTCGATTACGTTCTCTGATGCTGATCCCCTGAGGTTTGGAACCACGAACAAAGATAAGCCCAAAATCGGTCTATATGGGCTGCTGGTACTAAAAAGGCAGAGGACGTTCGGGCTCGGAGATAACTTCCCACATATTGAGATGCAGGACCTTTCAACGACCACAGACCGAGATGCTCGCATGTTCAGAAATGTATACCATACTTTCCTGATATACGAGCCTCGACCAGAAGGGCTAGATGGTTCGGAAGCTGCGTACTGTACCTCTCCAATATGTGAGCCTTGACTAGAAGCGCTTGATGGTTGGGAAGCTATGTATAATACCTTTCCAATATGCGAGCCTCGACCAGAAGAGCTCGCACGTTGAATACCGTCACAAAGGCACTTGCAGTCCTCAAGTCTTCGCTATCTTCGACCACTGCAATTTGGCTATAACAGATGCCCCCTAAGTCCTTGCCGTCAAGGAGTCTAAGGGAAGGACTTACTTGCTGGCATGCATAACCGCCTAATGCCTTTCTTGAAGGTGAAGCCGTACATGATTGGACTGTCATTAATGAGCGCCAGCTTTTCGTAGCTTTTCGGCAGAGAGGAAATAAAGAGGCGCCTGCCACGTATCTGTGAAATTAATGGCCATGCCCGTTCGACTGCTGCGCCAAACGAACGATCGCCGCGTGTCACCAAATCTTGAGGAATGATTGCTTATAAATATACGGAGCCTGCAAGGTTTTCAAAATTTCATCTGAAGTTTACGAAAATCCTTCCTCTCTCCTTGCTTCCTTCTCTCCTCTGATGTAACTCTCTTCCTCTAGTGTGACTTCGTTCCTCTGAATCTCTCTGGTATAGCTTCATTCCTCATTCTCCTTCTCTTCCAAAGTGCTATTTTCCTCCCTCTTTTTATCTTTAAACAGCCATGGTGGGGGATTCTGATGAGGAGATCATCCCCCTGGGGGATGCTACCCCAGAATCTTCTCCTCCAACAATGCGAGGGTTCCGGTCGGCAGATACTCTGCGTCCGGGTACCCTTCCATAATGATGGAGGAACGACTGAGTGAGTTACGGGAAAGATACCAAGTTCCCAACTTAGTTATTTTTTCAGTTTCCTGGAGAGGGAGAAACCCCAGACTCACCTCCCCCCGGCTGTGTAGCCCTTTATGAGTATTTCTTCATTCTTGGGGTGCGCCTTCCCCTTCATCCCTTCATTCGTGGCGTACTTCGGAGCTACAAGATTGCCCCCAGGCAACTTATTGTTAATGTTTGGAGAGTAATCCTGAGTTCTTTCATTCTTTGGGCACAAGCCGGTAACGGAGAGTTAACTACAGAAGAATTCCTCCGAATGTACCAACTCAAGAGAGCTCCCTCCAGTGAAGGCTGGTATTACCTATGTTACTGGCACCGGGATAATTTTCTCTTGGGGAAACCCTCTTCGAATTACCCCGGATGGAGGAAGCGCTGGTTTTATGCTTCCAGGAGTTGGGAGACTCAGACAGGGTCCACCTCTGGTGGCCATAACGTGAGCCAATTTTTCGGTGAAGGTGGGCGTAGCTTCACTCTTCCTAGATTTATGAACCAAGTTTGGATTCTCTGCTTATCTAACCTTCGCTCTCATTTGTAGGGGTTCCGACTATGGGGAAACTGAACTTGAAAGGAGGAATTCACGAGAAGATTGTGAAGGTTTACAAGTTACCTACTCGCGACAGGAATATCGAGACTTGTCTATCAGCCTCTCGACTCGCAGCGGCCGGGTTGATATCTCGCAAGGAGGTCGTGATGACGAACGTGGGGGAGAAGAGAGGGTTGCTGTCTCGCTTAAAGGGCACCGGCTCGAAGAGGCAAAAGAAGACATCTGCCGGTCCCTCTCACCCTTCTAATCGGCCGGGTGAAGCTACCCAAACCCCACTACCTGAGATTGCTGCGGCTGCGCCAGTGGTTTTTGCATCGGTGTTTCCTCCTGAACCACTGGTCATTGATATCATTGACAACTCCTCGAGAAACGACGGGGTGGGGTTGAGTTGCCCCCCAGCCGAAGAACCTCGTGAGCTAGAAGGTGCTCGCGAGTTGATTCCTGCTCGCAAGCAGACCGCTGCTCAAGATGCGAGCCCAGCTGGGCTAGTCGTAGCCCAGCCCTCTGGAGTCGGAACATTCACCGTCCCCAGTCACCCACACCCCATCTGCAAGTTTCTTTTTTATAACATCTCCCCCTAAACTTTTGGTGCCCTCCCCGAACCAAGTCCGGAAGACCTCTCTCTTGACGCGGGAGTGAGGATGGTCCAGGTAAAACATGCTCTGATTTTACCCTTTTTTTTTTGCTCTCTTCGTTGACTTTCGAACGCTTATCTCCTAGTCTTCCTCCTTTTCTGCAGGACTTGGATCTCATCACACGAACGAGGCGTGATATCCTCGCTGCCCTTCATATAATAGATGAGGCCAAGGGGAAGAGGGTTGCCTTGGAGAAGGCGGTCCACGAAAGGGACCAAGTCATTAAGTCCCACGAGATTTTGATCGCGAAGATGACTGAGGAGAGAAAGATCCTCATCGAAAAGGTCCAAGTCCTAACTGATAGATATCAGACTTTGGACTCGAACTTCGCCAAGCTCGCGGAGATGAAGGAGAAGGTAGAGAGAGAAAGAGAGATCTTCCGCCAAGACAAGATCTCCATGGAGGAGCAGCTCGCAGAAAGCAAGTTGCAGCTCAAGGAAGTTAGCGACAATCTGGAGAAGGAGCGCTCCACCCTTGCGCAGCTCAAGGATGACTCGATCCATTGGGAGGAGGAGAAAGTGGCCCTTGTCAAGATGCTCTCCGAAGAAGGGGCTCAAGCCATCATGGAGTTCCAGACTTCGCAGCTATACGATGATGAAAGATATGAGTTGTACGATGCTGGTCGCGACTTCGCACTACGAGTGGTGCAGTGGATGTCTCCATCTTTCGATATGGGAGAGTTCGACAAGGTCGCAGCTATCATAGCTGCGGAGGAGAGAGTGGCTGCCGAGAACGAGGTGACTGAGGTCACTCAAGCGAGAGGGGTCTCGGAAGTGGGCCCTGAAGCTGAGAGTACCACTCCTCCCCCAACCGATGCGCAAGGATAACCATCTTTCTTCTTTTTGTCTATCTCATGTATCAGTTTTTACTTTTCATTTCTAAACAAATTGACTTTTGTAGTCAATGAGATGAATGAGAAAAAACATTTTAATAATGTTATTTGCGTCTTATTTCTCCTTCTTTTGGCTCTTGCTTTCTCGTGTATTGAATGCCTTCGTACTTAACTCACGAAGCAATGAGTTAGGCTCAATCCGGGGGTCTTGGTGACCATGTCCGTGTGCAGATAGACTGATCTATTGATTGAGGCTTTGATTCTACCAAGGGCAGAAGATTGGCCAAGAGAATGTGTGTATTCTCTTCGGGGCTATTCGGGTCCAATCAAATTGAGTAGCGACCAAAAGACGTTCCACCTTTATTCGAATATCATTCAAACTTACATCGAATTAAGGGAAATATCATAGCAGATGCTCTACGTGCCAAGGGCGATGTAAGGGTCTTCCTTCTATATCTTCGAGATAATAGGTACCTGGTCGCACAATTTTGATAACTCGATACGAGACTTCCCAATTTAGATCCAACGAACGAGCAGGAATTCCAAGGTTCTGTCTAAGAACTAAATCGCCGAGCTGAAAAGCTCTAGGCCGGACCTTGGCATCATGGTAACGAGAAATGCGCTACTGATAGGTTGCTGCTCGAAGCTGAGAGGTGTCCCTTCCTTCTTCTAAGAGATCGAGATGAAGCCTCAATCCATCTTGGTTATTCGTGGAATCGTACTGCTCGATTCGATACGAGGGTACTTGGACTTCGACTGTGACGACTGCCTCGGTGCCGAAAGCTAAAGAGAATGGGGTTGCTCCGGTTGACGTGCGAGTCATAGTTCTGTAGGCCCATAGGACTTCGGGTAGGATCTTTGGCCACATGCTTTTACATTCATCGAGCTTGGTCTTCAGATGATGTTTGATAATCTTTTTAACTACTTCAACTTGCCCATTAGCCTGAGGGTGATACGGTGAGGTGCGAACACTTCATATCTTTCATTTCTCACAAAATTCTGAGAACGCGGCATTATCGAATTGCTTTCCGTTGTCGGTGATTATGGTATGGGGAAGCCCATAACAGCATATAATATTTCTCCACATGAACCTAGTGGTCTGCTTTTCAGTGATTCTACCTAATGGTTCTGCCTTGACCCATTTGGTGAAATAATCAACTGCTACGATCGCAAATCTGCTCTAACCTTTCCCGGTGGGCAAGGGTTCGATGATATCGACTCCCCATTGGGCGAAGGGTCAGGGGCCATCCACTAGCGTCATTTGCTCAGACGGTACATGAGGTATAGAAGAATATCGCTGGCACCTGTCACATCTTTTTGAAAATTCGATTGCGTCCGCCTTCATAGTGGGCCAATAATACCCTTACCTCATTGCTTTATATGCTAGAGAGCTTCCCTTAGGATGGTTACCACATGCCCCCTGGTGTATTTCATCGAGAACGCGATGTGCTTCTTCTGGATGAAGACACCTTAAGTATGGTAAAGTAAAGCTCTTACGCAATAGTACTCCGTTAAGTAATGTGTACCTGGCAGCACGATGATGAATTTGCCGTGTGGATTTCTTATCATCCAGGAGCTGTCCATCTTTGAGATAAAGGATGATGGGGTCCATCCAACATGGAGAGGAGCATATTGTGACTACTTGCTCGGGGTCATTTGACAAGTACTCAGAGCATGAAGATGCTCGATGGGAATAGATCGCAGTAATTCATACTCTGGTGCAGAGGCCAGCTTTGCCAAGGAATTTGCGAGTTTGTTCTTCTCGCAAGGGATGTGAACTATTTCATATTTCTTCATTTTCGCTAGCAGGATAAGTACTCGAGATATATATAAAGCCATCTGCTCTTCTTTCGCCTCGAATTCACCGAGTACTTGATTGACTATGAGTTGAGAATCGCTATGAATAAGTAGGCTTTGGATCGAGAGAACGTTTGCTAGTTTGAGGCCGACGATCAGAGCCTCATATTCTGCTTCATTGTTTGAGATGCGAGAATTAAATCGTAAGGCATATTGAAAGCGCGACCCGTCAGGAGCAACTAAAATTAAGCCTGCTCCGCTACCGGTGGCCTGTGAGGACCCGTCCATAAAGAGCGACCAGGGAGTCTGGTCGCTGGTCATGGAGTTATCATTGGAAGAGGAATATGTGAATTCGGCAATGAAATCGGCCACGGCCTGACCCTTAATGGCGGTTCTAGGGCAGAACGAAATATCATGCTCACTGATCTCAATCGCCCATTTAGTTAATCGCCCTGAGACTTTAGGTTTTTGAAGGACCTGCCTTAATGGATGATTTGTTGGCACCAATATAGGGTGGGCTTGGAAATAGGGTCGCAATTTTCGAGCGGCTGTGACTAAGGCGAGGGCTAATTTCTCCATATTAGAATATTGAGTTTCGGCATCCATCATTGCTCGACTAATATAATAAACGGGCCTCTGTACCCCAAAATCTTTTCTTATTAATGCGGCACTAACGGCTGTAGAAGACACAGATAAATAAAGAAGAAGCTGCTTGTGTGCCACAGGTTTGGATAAGACGGGGGGTGCACCCATATATCACTTCAGTTGTTGAAATGCTTCTTTGCACTATGGAGTCCACTCCCAGTCGGCTTTGGCGGTGGCTCGAAGGAGTTTAAAGAATGGTAAGCAGTTATCAGAGGCACGTGAAATAAACCTGTTCAAGGATGCAATGCGGCGGCCCGACGTTGGACATCTTTGAGAGTGGACGGAGACTTCATCTCGATCAAAGCCTTTATTTTCTCAGGATTCGCCTCGATTCCTCGTTGGCCGACCATAAATCCGAGAAACTTCCCAGCGGACACTCCGAATGCACATTTCTCTGGATTTATCTTCATCTGATACTTCCTCATTAAGTTGAAGGCTTCTCGAAGATCTGTGAGGTGGTCGTTTTCTACGACGCTTTTCACGAGCATGTTGTTGACATAAACCTCCATGTTCCTATTGATTTGCGTGGCAAATATTTTATTGACCAGGCGTTGATAGGTGGCTCCTGCATTTTTATGACCAAAAGGCATTACCTGGTAGCAATACAGGCCGCGGTCAGTGATGAAGGCAGTGTGTTGACTGTCGGGCAGATGCATCATAATCTGGTTATAGCCAGAATAAGCGTCCATAAAACTGAGCAGGGCATGCCCTGCCGTTGAGTCAACCAATTGGTCGATTCGCGGAGTCGGAAAACTGTCTTTTGGGCACGCTTTGTTCAAATCAGAGTAGTCAACGCACATTCTCCGCTTGCCGTTAGCCTTTCGAACGAGGACCACGTTCGCAACCCATTCTGGGTAGTCAACTTCCTTTATAAAATTGACTATTAGCAGCTTCTTGAATTCAGTCTTAATCACCATTTGCCTTTCTGCCGTGAAGGCACGCCGACGCTGGTGAACAGGTTTGTACTTTGAATCAACATTCAATCGATGTACTATGACGCTGGGGTCGATACCTGGCATATCACTATGGGATCAAGCAAACACATCTTGGTATTCGATGAGGAAACGAACCAGATTTTCATGAAAGACACTGTTTAAAGAAGATCCAACGTAGACAATTTTGGACGAATTGTCTTTAGATAAGTCGATTGCGACTGTCTCTTCCCTTGGAGTTCCTGATTGGAGAGCACTCTCCCTTGGGTCCAACGATGTAGCCATCGGAGGGCTCGATGAATCTTTTGTTACCATCATAACTAGCGTTGCCTGGGCCTTATTTCAGTCTTAATGGCGATCTCATAACACACTCGGGCTTCCTTTTGATTTCCTCGTACAACCCCGACTCCATTTGGAGTAGAGAATTTGATGCATAAGTGCAGGGGGTGTAAATTTGCCCCTACCTTATTGAGCGAAGGTCGGCCCAAAATGGCGTTATACGCTGATCTCCGGTCTACCACGAGGAAATTAACGAAGATAGTAATTTTTTTGCTGGGCTTTCTTCGAAGGTGACTGGAAGGTCAATGCTTCCTTCCGGTGTTACCACTTCGCCCCTGAAGCTGACGAGAGGAGTTGAGACCGGTTTGAGTAGGCCCTTAGTGAGTGCCATTTTGTTGAAAGCTTCCAGGTAGAGAATATCAGCGGAGCTACCTATATCCACCATAATACGATGAATCAAATAATTTGATACCTTTAACGCGACCACAGTGGAATCTTCGTGAGGGAAGTGAATCCCTTCTGCATCTTCAAGAGAGAAAGAGATCGGAGGATGGTCGGAATTCGATGCATCGGGCATCTTTTCCAACCAATAGATATGCTGGGGCTTCTGAGACGCCTTGCGAGTGTATGCTTTTCTTGATGCTTGAGAATCTCCCCCGCAAGCTGGTCCTCCGGCGATGGTCCGGATCTCGCCCGTGCGTTCTGCGTCTTCTTGCGAAGTATGATGTTGAGGTGACTTCTTCTAGTGTGATGGGGCTTCTGTCCTTTTAGGTGGCCGACCCTGTCGGGCTACGTAATCTTGAAGATGACCTTTCTGAATGAGAGCTTCGATGTGATCTCACAGAGATATACAATCTTGGGTGTTGTGCCCATGATCTTTGTAGAAATAGCAAAATTTACTCTTATCTCTTTTTTCAGGATCAGATTTGATCTTTGAAGGCCACTTCACGTAAGGCTTGTGCTTGATCTCCATTAATACTTTCTCAGGAGATTGGATAAGAGGGGTATAATTATGATATTTACCAGAGTAAGGCTTCTTAGGGGAGCGGTCCCGTCGATCACGCCGGTATTTCTTGTCGGGAGGAGAAATCTCCTCAAGCTTATGCTTCTTGCCCTATACACCGTGACGGGCCAAAGCGACTTCTTCCGCATTGATGTACTTCTGGGCTTTTGCCTGAAACTCCGTCATAGTTTTAGGAGGGTTCTTATCCAAGGTGAATCTGAATTTTTCGCTTGTAATTTCGGCTATGAGGGCAGTGAGGCCTTTATCCTCGGTATAACCTTCAGTCTGGATGGCTTCTGCAGTGAACCGAACTGTAAACTCCTTTATCATCTTCCCATGCTGCTACTTCAAGTCCATTAAGTGGGATACTGGCTTTTTAGTACGGATGCTTCCCATGAACTGAGAAAGGAAGAGCTCCGATAACTGAGAGAAGGACCCGATGGATCAGGTTTTAGCCCTCGGAACCATGTACGCGCTGCATCCTTTAGGGTTAGGGAAAAAGCCCTACACATAATTTCTGAACCATGTCCCTCCAGCTCCATAAGAGACTTATACGTCTCCAGATGTTCGAGAGGATCGCCAGTGCCTGTATACGGAGTGATAATAGGCGTGCGATACTTCTTAGGTAAGGGTACTTCTATGACCTCGCGGGTGAAGGGAGATTCAGATCGATGTATTGACACAACAGCAACAGGTGGTCGACTCGTCCGATATCGCTGTTCCATATCATCGAAGCGATTGTGGATTCTTTTGAGATCTCCTTCCCATGGTAAGGTGTAGCTTGAAGTTTCGACGGCATACCCCTGAGATTGCTGTTGTCGGGAAGTACTGAAGTGTATAGAATGTGGAGAGGGTATTGGGACTTGATTGTCGAGTGGCATTCGATTTGATGGAGGAGGATTTGGCTGGGTTTGTGGCTCGGCCGCCGAATGTTTGGAAGCCATTGGTATAGGTTGTACCGGCGGCCCTTCCAGAGGTTGCTGCTGAGGCTCCGAAAAATGCTGATCAAGCCAATTAGATAAGGCTTGGAACCCAGCTTTGAGAGTTAGAAGTGTGTTTCCAAGTCAGATGGGACATGATAGTAAACCAAATAACTAAGTATTCACTTAGAGATTGTATACCTTTTTCATCTATGAGGCCATCCATTTATATAGATTCAAGTGATCCAATCTGTTATGCAAGATGTTAAGATTACTGCTGATTTTCAGGGATAAGATGTTTATCCCGTTGATCCTTAGATATGGGAATGGCCTAGCCCAATTAGACATTTGGTCGATTACGTTCCCTGATGATGATCCCTTGAGGTTTGGAACCACGAACAAAGATAAGCCCAAAATCGGTCTATATGGGCTGCTGGTACTAAAAAGGCGGAGGACGTTCGGGCTCGGAGATAACTTCCCACATATTGAGATGCAAGACCTTTCAACGACCACAGACCGAGATGCTCGCATGTTCAGAAATGTATACCGTACTTTCCTGATATGCGAGCCTCGACCAGAAGGGCTCGATGGTTCGGAAGCTGCGTACTGTACCTCTCCAATATGTGAGCCTCGACCAGAAGGGCTCGATGGTTCGGAAGCTGCGTACCGTACCTTTCCAATATGCGAGCCTTGACCAGAAGGGCTCGCAGGTTGAATACTGTCACAAAGGCACTCTCAGGCCTCTTGTCTTCGCTATCTTCGACCACCGCAATTTGGCTATAACATGTGTTCCTATATAAACTTTCGGAATTAGAGATTCTTACAAATAATCCTAAAATTAATACATGTAGTATTGATTATAAGGGTTATCGAATGATTTATAGATTAATCGACAAGGTAATCAAATATTGAAACTATCGCAAGACTAAAAATATCATAAAAAAGCTTGAAGAGTAGATCTCACCTTAGAATTGGAATCTTTAGGTTCCAATGCAGCTTATACATAGAAAATTTGGGGGAAAAGCTCTAAACCTTAAATTAACGGTAAATCCAATGTTAATGATTTAGATTTTATCCTAATTAAACTTCCAACACGGATTTAGGAAATTACCTACCTCAATTTGAACGATCCCCAACTTCATTTGGTGGAAGGGCTCGATCTCGACGCAAATTTGAAGCTCACATGAAGCCGTGCTTGAATAAGGCTCCTGGATATGAATAGGTTGTCACTAATTGCTTGTCGGGACCTTGAATCATAATATGAATAAACCCTAACATCAAAATCTTAAGATTCAGATGAGAAAGAAGGATTTTTAAATTGGGGAAAACGGAACACATGCAAGGCCAAAGAATCTTTTACTTGACTAGCCGAAGGTTGTCCGACCCATAATCGAAGGTTATCTGGCTGGGGAAGGCGCGGGATGGCTTGCACAATCCAAACTCAAAGAGCGACGGTTTAGTGCGGCGATTTTCACCCAGGATCATGAGCTTCCTCTCTCTCTCTCTCTCTCTATTTCTCTCTCCATCTCTCAAAAGAAAGAGACAAAGGGGGCTTTTATAGTATCAGATAGAAGTTCGGTGGTTTGCAAGTGTTTTGAAATTCGGAGATTGTCGGTTGGACCGATAGGAACTGACAATTTTGTTGGTCAAACTAACAGGACATAATTTTCTCAAATTTCCAGGCATACACAGCCAGTCGGACCGACAAGGTTGTAGGTCGAATCGATAGAATATGATCTCTACTTATAAATGAGTTTTTGTCCTTGTTCTAAAGCCCTAGGGTTTCAACCTATATTTTCAATTGGTCATTCGCTCCAATTGAACGCTCTATCTAATACATGCTAGCGCGGAATCCATCTAATCACGCAACAAGGTTTAACAGATAGGGGATCCGAGAGCTTGGGTCCTACAAGTGTTACAATATGGTTTGATCTATTGAGGTAAGAAGTCTAATTGAGTTATACGTTTCTAATTTTAATTTTTGGCCTATGATTCTTAGGTCTTCAAGTGAACGTGCAAGGAAGCACGTGTGATTGCCTATTTCGATCCAAATTTTACTAGTAACACCTATTTCGATCCAAATTTTACTAGTAACACCTGAGAAAATCCAATACCCAAGTATTTAGAGGAACGGGGTGTTACAATGAATTTTTCACAAGTATTAAAATTGGCCCCACAGAGCCTTTGATGCACGGTCTCCCAACTATTACCTTCGTGCAAGCTACATGTAAAAAGAGAATTCAAGCAAGCTACTCTTATCAAAGAACTGAAATGATACAATTAAAATCTATGCCATTGTAGCCTTTTTGTTAGGTGAAATCTGAACATTACAACCGACAATAGCCACATTTGATATTTTCATTAATGTGACTTCACTTAAACTATCTTTCACATGCCATTTGAATATTCAAAGTTTTATACCTACCAAAACTAACTGTAGGAGAAAAAATGTTCAAAAGTTTCTCTTGCATATATGATAAAGATATATATACACATGTAGATGGATATAGATTCCTTTAAATATTCAAAGTCTTTTGCCCTACAAAACTGATCGTGGGAGCAAAAATGTTCTAAAATTGTTCACGTCGTGTTCTGTAGAGGCATAGCACGTGCAACACGCATGGACCAAGGAAGGATGGGGAAAGAAGGGAAAGATTAGGGAAGGAGGGCTACTCTTAGGTGTCTACTATAGAGAGATGTCCTGACCTAAGTTTACACATACAAAGTATAAAGTAGATGTCAAACAATCACTGGGGTGGGGTGGCGCCTAAGAGGAATCTACATTATCTGTTCCCTCGGGCGAACAGATTAGCTGCTATCCTCAGTAGAGCCCACTGAGTGAATGGTTATTGTTTTTGTTCTAATGTTCTGACTGCGGGCTATCCATCGCACAGTTAGGATCTTCCCATCTCGCATTTTTTGCACAGTCATCATCCTGTAGTGGAACTTGCCGAGTAATTGAATTAGAATATGCTTACTAACCACCATACACTTGTAATGTAGGATGCGCCCACACACTAATTAGGGTATGTTCGCAGGGGGCGCGGATGTTGCTCACACCACCCCAGTTGTGCTGTGGTTAGAGGTGGGCATCGAGTCGAGTTGGACCGAGTTTGGGCTGTCTCGATTCGATCCGGCCAAGGACAGGGCCTCAACCGAGTCGGATCGGATTCGGTACCGAGTTGGATCGGATTCGGTACCGAGTCAGTCATGTTAGTGCACTAATTAGTGCATCATATTGCCAATTCCGTGATTATGTAAGTCAGTCGAGTCTAGTGAGCCCCGACGAAGATTGAAGACTCAAGACTTGAAGACCAAAACAGCTTTCCGCAATCAAGTTCAAGCCAAAACAAGTTCAGAAGGTAAGTTGCATATAGACAGCCTATAGGATCCCAAAACACCCGTATTTATGACATTCTAAACATACTAATCTTAGCCATTTAATCTACGATCTTAAGGTCAAGATGATCAGTCTTGGACCTTTATTAACTAAGTGCCAAGCTATGAAAAAACAATAGGAAAATCACCTTAGTGAGGCACATATAGTTTAGCTGGAAATTAACTTAAACATGGGCTAGATAAGGCCTACCGATCAGCCGGTCACTGGTCCTTGACCAACAACTTTGAAAGAGGAAATCAACATCAGCTGACCGGTAAAATAACCAGTCGGACAGCAGGTCGGATGGACCATCTGACCGGCTGGCCGACTGACCGGACATGTGAAAACTGTCCAAAACAACATGTGACAGGTCTGTCGACTAGCCGGTTGACAGGTCGGACAGCAGGTCGGCTACCCTATCCAACTGGCCGGCCAGCAGGTCGGATATGCCAAAATTAGTCCAGCAAGTTTGTGTTTCTGGACCACTTAACTAACCCATCTGAGGGCAGGTCGGCTGATGTTCGCTTCCCCAAGGGTAGGGTTGTGATGTAGTAATAAACTCGGTAAGACCGAGGTCGATCCACAGGGACTTGTATAGGAATTCACAAACACATCTAATAGTGTCTATTGAAAACTAACAACCAAATTTTGTATGAATTTGATGTGAGTAACAATTTTAAACTAATTCGAAGGTAAACAATTATAAAAAGGCACTAGGGTTTCAAGGATTCACTTGTAGCAATCCTTGATGTTCAATTCGCTATGGTTTCTTATTTTCTCAGCTAGAATCGATATTAAGATCTATCTAGCCGGATGATAGAGCTGTTAAACCAAACAATCTGTCATATGTAAGTCCAATGCATATGATTCACTCAATGTAAGCTAGGCTGAGCATGCTTAATTGCATAGGTCAGTCCCAATTCCAATAGACTCAAATCACAAGCATAACCATCCTCAAGTCCTGTCACAAGACAAGGCTAGATCACAATTTGAACATGATTCAAATCACATGCACAGTCCCTTACATAATTTAGAAAATCAGAAAAATAGAACTTTGGTAGGAAGTCCCCACATGAAGATCATAGTACTAGAGCGTACTCCAATTCCTCGGATCATACAGGTCTAGACTAATACAAAGAAATTAAGAATTTACGTAATTCTCCCAAACATCCATGAGTCATCATAAGACTAAGAAAAACTACTTAAAACTTGTATAAACTTCAAACCATTGTTCATAAACATGAATTCCAATCTTAAAACCAACTAAATACAAATTGAAACATCTTAGATTCACTTCAAGCTTCACCTCTTAGCCCTAGCTAAGAGGTTTAGCCGTTCATGATCCAAGGAAACATGAAACAACTTAAGAAAAGCATAAAATAGTAAAACAAACTAGAAGGAGTTGTGGAACTCCGAAATCCACTTCCGCCGCCTCCAACCTTGCTTAAACCCTCCTAAGATACCCTAGGAACGATCCTTAGGTGTCCTTTTATAGTGGGGAGGCTCCGTAACTTCAGAAGATTCGAGAATCTGCGTAACACTTACGCAGTGCGCAGAGAAAATCGGCGCTAGAATTAGCACGTTTGAATCTTACGCAGGCGACCGGTCGTACTACCGGTCGCAGTGGCTGGACGATCGGTCGTACGTGCTAGACGACCGGTCTCAAAATGACCAAAAACAGTCCAGAGAGTTTCAGCTTGGAAAATTAATTTAAGGACCGCTCGTACGACCCGTCGCAGAAGTGGACGACCGGTCGTGAACAGTCCAGAGAGTAATGGCTTCTGGGTCTTCCTCTGTGCATGTGCGGACCGGTCGGACGACCGGTCTTTGGCTTTGGACGACCGGTCGGACGACCGGTCGTGGGGACCTTCTTCTGCATTCTTTTCTTCTTTTCTCTGACTTCTTTCTTTCATTCTTCTATGCTAGCCCCTTTGATCTTCTTTACTTCTAACTAGCACTTTTAGGTCTTCAATTGATGCTTCTCTCTCTCATCCCTACAATCACGAATCCATGCATTAGATTAGTCTATAAACCATAACAACTAGCATAATGAGTGATGAATTGGGGTTAGAATATGCACAATTAAGAACTCAACACACCCCTCAACCAGCATTTTGCTAGTCCCGAGCAAAACATGCGTGAAACTACTTCCATTTTCCAAAACCCAACTCCCCTTTAGAAACCATTCTTCTATACATCTCAAGAGACATAAGCGTAAGAGTTAGAGAAATTAGGTGAAAGAGGTTGAAATCGTAAACTCTCAAATCATAATAAGTACCCATATGAAATTCCCGCTGATTGGTTGATAAATAGAAGAACTTGAACAATTTCAATCTAGTGTGCATAGTGAAAATTCTTTTCATGAGTTTCCAGGGTTATCTTCTTCATAAATCAACTAGACTATGGATCTCAAGGTATATAGGGCAACAACAAGCCAATGACGGGAATTTGCCTTACTGTCCTTCCGACGACTTTCACACTACGTCCCATTTTCGGCTTTGGTTACGGATAGACCATCCCCCGATTGGTAGTAGGTAGCCCTAATCGGATTTTTCCACCATTTTTCCGTCATTCCCAATTTCATCCTTCCTTTTCCGTTTTCTTTTAAATTAGATAGGATTTTTAGAAATCCATATCTTTCATTATTTTCCCATGGACAAGGATGGACAATGTACCCCGGCTTGATGTCTCAACACCTTGAATCAACATCTAACTGGTCCACAAATCACATAATCCCTTCAACCCGTGAAAATCGTGTAATGTGAACTAGATGTAAAAGTGTTCAAATTTTCTATCAATCACAAAAATAGGGGAATTCACATATGAAACCATTATGTTGTGAGAAATTCAAAAATTGCAACCTCACTCACTTCATATCTCCTCCTCTTATGCTCATATCATCTTGAATGCATAGAAGCAAAGTTTTCCAAAAGAGTCTTGAATTTTTGAAAAATCAGAAAATTTCTACACGGTTGCTCGAAATGTTACAAAACGCTGGATTCATCCAAGTGATCCTACACCCCCCAACCAAATCTTGCATTGTCCTCAATGTAATAAGATATGCAATATGCAAAACATGAGAGCAATTTGAAAATAAAAGGGAGTAAGGGATGAGAGTACCTGAAAAAGTGAAAAGTGGAATTCTTCCTCCTTCTAACAAACCTAAGCAAAAGCAAATAAAAGCAACAAAATCCTAATCCTAACTACTCTATACCTCCATCAGACTAGGAGATCAATCATCCTGATACACAGGATCATTCAGAGGTATGGACATACCTTCTGAAGGAAATTTCTCAAAGAACGGCTTTAATCGTTGCCCATTCGCCTTAAAAATGTTGCCGTTCCTTGGATTTTACAACTCGACAGTCCCATATGGATAGACATTTTTCACAATGTAGGGACCGGTCTATCGAGATCTCAACTTTCCTTGAAATAGATGTAGGCGAGAATTATACATGAGGACTTTTTGATTGATCGTGAATGTCTTGCGAAGTATATTCTTATCATGGAATATCTTCGTCTTGTCCTTGTAAATTCTTGCATTCTCATATGCTTCGTTCCGGATTTCTACAAGTTCATTCAATTGTAGTTTGCGCAACGAGCTCGCCTTGTCAGAATTGAAATTCATCTTCTTAATAGCCCAATATGCCCTATGTTCCAACTCCACAGGCAAGTGACAAGCCTTCCCATAGACAAGTCTATATGGAGACATTCCAATAGGGGTCTTAAAAGCAGTACGGTAGGCCCAAAGCGCATCGATAAGCCGAAGCGACCAATCCTTGCGATCGGGGTTCACTGTTTTCTCCAAAATGTGTTTAATCTCCCTATTGGATATCTCAGCTTGCCCACTCGTTTGTGGGTGATAGGGAGTGCTCACTTTGTTTGTGACGCCATATTTCTTCATTAAAGTTTCAAAAGGGCGATTACAAAAGTGAGACCCTCCATCCCTTATGATGACTCGAGGTGTTCCAAACCGGAAAAAAATATTCTCTTTTAAGAAGCGAATGACCGTTTTATGGTCATTATTATGGCAAAGGATGGCCTCGACCCATTTGGATACATAGTCAACGGCAAGCAAGATGTATACGTTTCCAAAAGAAGATGGGAATGGGCCCATGAAATCGATGCCCCAACAATAAAAAATTTCGATTATTAAGATGGGATTGAGTGGCATCATATTTCTACGGGAAATTTCTCCTAATTTCTGATAGGGTTCACATGCTTTGCAAAACTCATGTGTGTCTTTGAACATGGTGGGCCAATGGAACCCACATTGCAGAATTTTCGCTGTGGTCTTTTTAGCTGAAAAGTGGCCACCACATGCCTAAGAATAACAGAAGGAGATGATACTTTGTTGTTCATCATCTGGCACACATCTCCTTATGATTTGATTGGGACAATACTTAAATAAGGGTCATCCCATAGGAATTTTCGAACCTCAGTGAAGAATTTATCCTTATCTTGCTTTTTCCAATGTGTAGGAATTGTACCTGTAGCAAGATAGTTAGCAATGTCCGCATACCATGGCAATTGAGAAACAGCAAAAAGTTGTTCATCAGGGAACATGTCATTGATCGCGGTCGTTTCAGGGGAATCAGTGAGGACAAGTCGAGAGAGATGGTCAGCTACGACATTTTCTACTCCTTTCTTATCACATATTTCTATGTCAAATTCCTGGAGTAGAAGGATCCATCTTAACAACCGTGGTTTAGCATCCTTCTTAGAGAGAAGGTACTTAAGCGCGGTATGGTCAGTGAATATAATGATCTTGGATCCAATCAAGTAGGACCTAAACTTGTCCAAGGAAAAAACTACGGCTAAAAGTTCTTTTTCAGTAGTGGTGTAGTTTGACATACCTTTAAGGGTGGTAAAGGCCTTTTGACATTCTTCATTCCACTCGAATGAATTTTCCTTTTGAAGTAGGTTACATAAAGGACGAGAGAGTGAACTGAAGTCCTTTATGAACCTTCTGTAAAATCCTGCATGTCCCAAAAAGGACCGTACATCTCGTATGCTCTTGGGTGGTGGAAGGTTAGAGATAAGATCAATTTTTGCTTTGTCCACCTCGATTCCATTTTGTGAAACGATGTGACCAAGTACAATTCCCTTTTGAACCATGAAGTGACACTTCTCCCAATTCAGCACAAGGTTCTTCTCTTCACATCTTTTCAACACAGATTTTAAGTGCATAAGGCACTCATCAAAGCTACAACCAAATACGAAAAAATCATCCATGAAGACTTCGAGAATTGTCCCCACCATGTTAGAAAAGATACTCATCATACAACGCTGAAAGGTGGCAGGGGCATTACATAGTCCAAACGGCATCCGTCGATATGCGAAAGTGCCAAATGGACATGTGAATGTAGTCTTTTCTTGGTCTTCATGGGCAATTTCTATTTGGTTGTACCCTGAATAGCTATCAAGGAAGCAAAAGTGGGAATGACCCGCCAACCGTTCTAAAATCTGATCAACAAACGGTAGGGGAAAGTGGTCTTTCCTCGTGACAGTGTTTAGCTTCCTGTAGTCAATGCACATTCTCCAACCGGTAGTGACTCTAGTTGGTACAAGTTCATTATTGGCATTAGCTACGATGGTTATTCCGGATTTCTTAGGCACCACTTGAGTTGGGCTCACCCATTAGCTATCGGATATCGGGTAAATGATACCTACATCCAATAGTTTCACCACTTCGGCCTTAACCACATCCTTCATGTTTGGATTTAGTCGTCTTTGTGGTTGCCGGGATGTCTTTGCATTTTCCTCAAGGTGTATGCGATGAGTACAAATCAGTGGGTCTATGCCTTAGAGATCCGCAATTGACCATCCAATGGCACTCTTGTGCTCTAATAGAGTGGCCATTAGCCTACTCTCTTGTTCCTCATCCAAGTGGGAAGAAATCACCACTGGATATGTCTTATCTCGACCTAAATAAACATATTTCAGCTCACTTGGTAATGGTTTTAGGTCGAGTGTTGGTGCCTTGATGTTGGATGGGAGGGCCTTGTTCTCGTTTACAGGCAAAGGCACAAATAGGGCCCTCCATCTTTTATTATCAAGCACCGGCATCACATCTAGAATGGCATCCATCTCTTGTATTGTGTCATCATTTATCTCATGAGAATGGGCCATACATGCCTCCAAAGGGTCGGAAGATAGTGACAAGGGGAATGTATCTTCCACGAATGATTCAATCATGTTTAGTTCGTGGATATCATCATCAACCTCTTGTGGTTGTTTGCATAAATCAAATATGTTAAGCTCAAGAGTCATATTTCCAAAGGACATTTGTACAAGTCCGTTTCTGCAATTGATAATTGCATTTGAAGTAGCTAGAAACGGTCAGCCAAGTATGACAGGAATTTGAGCACCGGTGCCTATCACGGGATGTGTATCCAAGACAATAAAGTCTACTGGGTAGTAGAATTTATCCACTTGGACTAGAACATCCTCAATTATTCCTCTCGGTATACGAATGGATCTATCAGCAAGTTGGAGTGTGGTTTTGGTGGGTTTCAATTCACCTAACGCAAGTTGTTCGTAAACGGAGTAAGGAATGAGGTTCACACTTGCCCCTAAATCGAGTAAGGCTTGTTTAATCCGGTAATCTCCTATGATGCATGAGATGGTTGGACTACCTAGATCCTTGTATTTTTGGGCACCTCATGTTTGATGATGGCGCTCAAATTCTCAGTCAAAAGTACTTTGTTGTGAACATTGTGTTTCCTTTTGACTGTACACAATTCCTTTGGAAATTTGGCATAAGATGGTATTTGTTTTATTGCATCCAACAACGGGATGTTGATCTTCACCTGCTTGAAAACTTCTAAAATTTTCAGATTTTTATCTAAAGGTTTAGGTGAAATCAACCTTTGTGGAAACGGGGCAACCGGCTTGTATCGCCTTTTCGGTTCTTTCTCTTGTGGAGTGTTGTTTGAGCTATCATCCTCTTTGAAAATTTTCGGATCCTTAGGTTTTGGGGCCTTCACCGGATTAGATTTATCAATTTCTTTCCCACTTCTCAAAGTGGTGATAGCTTGAACATGTTCCGTATGGTGGGAGGATGAGCTTGCATCTTGTATCTCAAACTGGGTTCTTGGGTTAGGAAGAGGTTGGGCAGGAAGTGTGCCCTTCTCTCTAACACTAAGATGAGATTCAACTCTAGCCATTGATGTTTTCAATTCATTGATGGCTTGAGTTGAATTTTGATTGAATTTCAATTGCTCTTGCATGAACCCATCTATTTTTAGAGAATTTGTCTTGTTATACTCAACTTGGACCGATACGAATGCACCCAACATCTCCTCAGCGTCACTTTTGGAGTAATGACTAGAGATGGACCTAGTATAGGTTGAGCTTGAGGGATAGTGGTTGCATTCGCAGTGGGTCTGTTCCTCCAACTGAAGTTGGGATGATTCTTCCAACTAGCATTAAACGTGTTTGATGTTGGAGCACCAAATTACCGTTGATAACTGTTTATGGCATTTGATTGTTCTTGTAAGATGTCTTGAACTGCTGAAATTGTGGGACACTCTTGTGTTGCATGTTGATTTCCGGCACAAATTCCACAAACAGTTTCAACGTCATTGGAGTTAATCGTCTCTCCTTTCCTCAATTCCATGGCTTCGACTTTTCTTGTGAGGCTAGCCACCCGTGCACTTATGCTATCCTCTTCTAATAAGACATACATTCCTCCTTTTTCCTTTTGTTGGCCAGTCTTGGAATTTGTTGGTTTCGATGTATCCCAAGACTGTGCATTCTCAGCCAATTCTTCCAAATAATCCCATGCTTCATCAGCCTCCTTATTCATGAACTCCCCATTACACATCATCTCTACGAATTGGCGCATGGGTGAAGTCAGTCCTTCATAGAAAAATCTTATAACCCTCCAAATTTCATAGCCATTATGTGGGCATGCGTTTAATAGGTCCTTAAACCTCTCCCAACATTGGAAGAAGGTTACATCTTCCTTTAGGGCAAAGTTCATGATAAGGCGCTTCAACATGTTTGTTTTATGAGTAGGGAAGAATTTTTTTATGAATTCTATATGCATATCAGTCCATGCACCAATTGATCTTGGCCTTAATGCCTGAAGCCAACCTTTAGCTTTATCTTTAAGAGTAAAAGGGAAGAATTTAAGTCTCACCACATCGTCAGTCACATTAGCAAAGTGCATGGTGGTTATTACCTCATTAAACTCCTTAAGGTGTTGATAGGCACTTTCACTATCTAATCCATGGAATTTAGGGAGAAGTTGGATCACTCCCGGTTTTAAATCCACATTCCCTGCATTTTGTGAAAAAATTATGCATGGGGAGTGCTCGCTTTTGCTGGTTGCAAGAAATCACATAGAGTCCTTGGTCGGGGAACATTCTCAACCACATTCTCCCCCATTTCAGTTTGGTTTTGGCCCAGATTAGGATTGGCCATTGGATTAGGTTGATTCACAGCTATATTTTCAGACAAAATTGGAGAGTCTAAATGTTTCCTAGCACGTGGCTCTCTGTCAATTCCTTCTACTATCCCCCCTTCACTTATGAGTCGGTTATTGGAATCCCGAGCCCAATGTGGCATGCAAAACCAAAAAATATGAAACAAAGAGAAAGAAGAATTCTTCCTCCTTTTCTTTACTCTTCTCTAAGACCGAAGCACAAGGTATCTTGCAATGGCTAAGCCAGAAGCAAGGATAGAGACCAATTTCTCCTGGTCAATAGGGGTTCAGAGAACTCCCCACCCACTCTTTGAATCTTTTGAGAAAAAGTGCAGAAAAAGGAGAAAGAGGAGTAGAGGTGAGAAAAGAAATCTCTGAGCACAAGGTGATCCAAGATGGCAGAGCCGACCAATAGGAATCCAGGTGGCACAAGGCCTACCTTTCAGAGATCCAAAAGGAGTCTCCACCCACTCTACAAGAGATGAGTATGATAGGAATGAATAGGAGAAGGAGAAGAGTAAGGGTTAGAAACATAAAACCTAATTCGAGCACTTGAAATCCTTACGTCCTCTTCAACTTCCTAGAAATCCCTGAAAAAAGAAAAAACAAATCAAAATAAACTAAGTTAGAACTATTTCTAAAAATCCTAAATAGATTCTATTTTCAGTAATTTGTGAAAAACCGTCAAAGTCCCCGGCAGCGGCGCCAAAAACTTGTTCGCTTCCCCAAGTGTAGGGTTGCGATGTAGTAATAAACTCGGTAAGACCGAGGTCGATCCACAGGGACTTGTATAGGAATTCACAAACATATCTAATAGTGTCTATTGAAAACTAACAACCAGATTTTGTATGAATTTGATGTGAGTAACAATTTTAAACTAATTCGAAGGTAAAAAATTATAAAAAGGCACTAGGGTTTCAAGGATCCACTTGTAGCAATCCTTGATGCTCAATCCGCTCTGGTTTCTTATTTTCTCAACTAGAATCGATATTAAGATCTATCTAGCCGGATGATAGAGCTATTAAACCAAACAATCTGTCATATGTAAGTCCAATGCATATGATTCACTCAATGTAAGCTAGGCTTAGCATGCTTAATTGCATAGGTCAGTCCCAATTCCAATAGACTCATATCACAATCATAACCATCCTCAAGTCCTGTCACAAGACAAGGCTAGATCACAATTTGAACATGATTCAAATCACATGCACAGTCCCTTACATAATTCAGAAAATCAGAAAAATAGAACTTTGGTAGGAAGTCCCCACATGAAGATCATAGTACTAGAGCGTACTCCAATTCCTCGGATCATACAGGTCTAGACTAATACAAAGAAATTAAGAATTTAAGTAATTCTCCCAAACATCCATGAGTCATCATAAGACTAAGAAAAACTACTTAAAACTTGTATAAACTTCAAACCATTGTTCATTAACATGAATTCCAATCTTAAAACCAACTAAATACGAATTGAAACATCTTAGATTCACTACAAGCTTCGCCTCTTAGCCCTAGCTAAGAGGTTTAGCCGTTCATGATCCAAGGAAACATGAAACAACTTAAGAAAAGCATAAAACAGTAAAACAATCTAGAAGGAGTTGTGGAACTCCGAAATCCACTTCCGCCACCTCCAACCTTGCTTAAACCCTCCTAAGATACCCTAGGAACGATCCCTAGGTGTCCTTTTATAGTAGGGAGGCTCCACAACTTCAAAAGATTCGAGAATCTGTGTAACACTTACGCAGTGCGCAGAGAAAATCGGCGCCAGAATTAGCAGGTTTGAATCTTACGCAGGCGACCGGTTGTACAACCGGTCGTAGTGGCTGGACGACCGGTCGTACGTGCTGGACGACCGGTCTCAAAATGACCAAAAACAGTCCAGAGAGTTTCAGCTTGGAAAATTAATTGAAGGACCGGTCGTACGACCGGTCGCAAAAGTGGACGACCGGTCACACGACCGGTCGTGAATAGTCCAGAGAGTAATGGCTTCTGGGTCTTCCTCTGTGCATGTGAGGACCGGTCGGACGACCGGTCATTGGCTTTGGACGACCGGTCGGACGACCGATCGTGGGCACCTTCTTCTGCATTCTTTTCTTCTTTTCTCTGACTTCTTTCTTTCATTCTTCTACGCTAGCCCCTTTGATCTTCTTTGCTTCTAACTAGCACTTTTAGGTCTTTAATTGATGCTTCTCTCTCTCATCCCTACAATCACGAATCCATGCATTAGATTAGTCTATAAACCATAACAACTAGCATAATGAGTGATGAATTGGGGTTAGAATATGCACAATTAAGAACTCAACAGCTGACAGTTTGGACCTCAAATCGGACTGGCCGAAGGGGGTCCCAGGCAAGTCGGAATATGGCCGTTTTATATCCGTTTGTACTCGTTTTTGGGCCTCTATAAAGGCATATCTTGAGGGCTTTAATGGTATCTCTTGCACACCCATTTAGAGCATTAAGAGAGGCAATTAAGACCTTCACCTAATCTCTTTTGCTCATCATAGTCTTGAGTTCATCCTTCAAACATAGTCATTAATGGCACTACATTGAGTATTCAAAGCTCGGTTTGAACAATGAACTCAAGCATGGCATTCATGGCTGTCCCTATGATTGAATCTTCAACTTGAACTCATATATAGCCATTGAATGATCAAATTGATTGTTCCTTCATTGACCATTGCATTGTAATAGGCAAATGGAACATCAATACCTCCTCCCACCTACCCGGCACTAGTCTAGGATCATCATATGCATTGGTAGCTGATCGTGGGAGCTTGGAGAGGAGCTAAAGCATTCGTGGAAGCTGAAGCTACTCAACGGCGCTGAATCAGGGCTCATCTCTTATAAGTGTTTAAGCTTATAGAGTCCATTGTTTGATTCCCCCTTCTTGTTGAGATTAGGGTCTCGATATTGTCACCCAATCTTGGAGTTGTCCTTGAGTAGGACGTGTAAGTCCTTGCGTAGGCCTCCAACACGGAAGAATACGTGCATTGTCCTTGTGTAGGATTTGACGAGTCCTTGTGTAGGATTTGAGGAGTCCTTGTGTAGGAATAGACCTTGTGTAGGTTATAAAGGTTGAGAGGTAAACCTCATTTAAAACCTCCGATAGTGAATGTCGGTGTACTCAAAGGAGTTGAGTACTTGAACCGGGAGTCGAGTAGACTCATCGTCGAAGTACTATACATTGTGTGTAATGTGATGAATGCATTTTATCTATTATTGTCCTTTGTTGATCAATCATATAAGTGCTTAACTGAATGTCCATCTTATGTTTGACAACATGCTCATATGCCATATTTGAATGATTAATACTAGAATGCATATGAACTGTTTGATTAAATGCTTCTCTTAGTATAGTTGTCAATCGAGTTAGATCTTGTGTGATCAATTGCTTTCATTTACATGTACTTAATTATTAAATTATAGTATAAATGTAATTGAGTTTTTAAATTCACAAGAAAATTTAAAAAGTCCTATTCAACCCCCCTCTAGGACATAAGCATACCTTCAAGCTTATCTCACTAGTGGTAAAACCGCAATTTCAATTGGTATCAGAGAGGGTTCCTCTATAAGGGCTTAACCACCTAGAGGTTGATCCTAGAGTTACCTTGAAAATATCTCTACGGAAGACTCCACTTCTATCACCAAGCCACCGTTCTTTAACGGATCCAACTATCCATATTGGAAAGCTCAAATGCGCATCTTTTTAGAATCCATTGATTCGGATGTATGGGACATGGTTGAATTTGGTTATAACGTCCCAATGGATACCATAAGAAAGGAAGGTGAACCGGATGTCCTTTGACCAAGAGAGAAGGCCATATGGACTGATTTTGATAAAGCTCAACGTGTTTTTAATGCTAAAGGTTTAAATGCCATTTTTTGTTCAGTCTCTAGAAATGAATTTGGTCGCATCCAAAACTGTCAAACTAGTAAGGAAGCATGGGACTTTCTAGAAGTAACTCATGAAGGAACAAGCATAGTCAAAAGATCTAAACTCTAACTCCTTACAACACAATTTGAGAATATCAAAATGGAGAAGGATGAAACCTTCATGCAATTTTTCACATGTCTAAATAGCATCACCAATGACATGTGTGGACTAAGAGAGAAGGTTCCAGATAGCAAAATTTGTAGGAAAATGTTAAGATCTCTACCGGAACACTTCTCATCTAAAGTCGTTGCTCTAGAAGAGTGTAGGAACCTAGACACTATGAAAGTTGAATAACTACTAGGATCCCTTCAACCTCATGAGCTTCATTTCAAACCTCCCACAAAATCCAAATATTCAGTCTTGAACTCCTCTCACAAAGCACATACGTTTAAAGAAAATGATGATGAGGAAATGGACATAGAAGAAATGGCTCTTATGGTTAAAAGATTCCAAAAATTCTTTAAAAGCAAGAGCCACCACAAGGAAGGAAGGCATTTTGATTATAAGAACCATACAAGTAAATCCTTCAGAAGATCAAAAGAGCTAAAATGTTATCATTGTGGGAAATACGGTCACATTACTCCAAATTGCTCAGAAAAAGATGAAAAGAAACATAAAGGGAGAAAGGCCATGGTTGTTACTTGGGATGACACTAGCTCGGAATCCGATTCCTATGATTCCCATAGTGATGGTGGACAAAGATCGGTGAAAGCTCTTATGATCTCCACCACCATAACTCTCCTTAAAAATGAGAAAGAGGGAGACAATGTTAACCATACCTCCTCAAGTGATGATGAGAGTGAGGATGATGAACTTCAAGAAGTGTACAACCAACTGTATATCGAAAATATGAATACCATATAGAAGTTGGGACAAATGAAGGCTGAAAATGATAAACTATCCAAAAATCTTGATGGTTTGAAAATTGAAAATCAAAGGCTATGTCAAGATTTAGAAGAGCTGAAAAAGAAGAACGAAGCTCTTGAACATGAAAAAGAAAATCTCATGAATGGTGAGAACATTGATAAACATGTGAGCCTTGAAAAAGAACACAAAGAGGCAAATGCTGAAATTGATTGTCTTAAATGTCAAGTTGTTAACTCTAGAAGACGCTTTACCCAGGAAGAAGAAAATCTTGAAAAGCTCTTGGGCATAGGGAGATCACCTATGGACAGAAAAAGAATTGGTTTTAACAGTCATATCTCTAAGATTGCTTCTGTCCCTCTTATGGTGAGAAAGAACTATGTGCATCGGGAAGTAAAACCAAAGCATCCCCTATTTATCATGCTTGTGGTGATGTGGGTCACCTAAAATCTGAATGTTTAGCCTTTAAACGCCCACGACTCTCTCCCTCCCAGCGCAAGATAGGTAAATCTATTCCAAAAAGGAGAGACGCGCACCACACTTGGAGTCCCCCTAAGAATCAAAAGAATATGGGGAGAAATTTTCCGACTCCACCGAGGAACGATGCTCGAATGGAAGTCTTGCTCAAACAAGTAGCCCTAATCAATGATAAGACAAAGAAAATGATTGATGTAATGAGGATGCATTATGAGCAATCATATAAAAAGAACAGCTCTCCTGGAAAGAGGAGATCTATTAACAGATCTTCTCATGACCCAAACACAATGAAAGTTGTTGCCAAATGAGTTGTGAAGGAGAAGTGACCCTCCGTGTCCCTTGTCAGCTTCCTTGGATTGTGTTTAGTCTATTTATCTTAAAAAATCCTTGGAAAGTTGTGCTTTGGATGGCTAACAAGTTTTGTGTCTTACAAGATTGGACATTTCAAGTGTTAGCCTCAAGGTCATTGGACGTTACAGTAAAATCTGAGGACCTAAGCTCATTTTCTTATGATTAGTTTAAATCCTATATATCATTCTTATATCATCTTGATTGTTGAAACTATATTTTCCTGCCTTGTTAATCTCTATAATGATCTACCTTAATCAATGATTAACCTTTATATGTGATATTACAATTGTTAGATGATTATTATACAGTAAATGTCATTCTCAATTAATTTTAAATGAGGCATTGAATAATGAGAAAATGTTGTCTACATCATAATATAAACAAAACTTGAACTAAGAAGTCTCACTATTAGCCTAAATCCATATGAGAGGATTAAGCTGTTAGTACACTTTATTTTGTTAATTGCCGTGTTGGTTGGTCGCGTCTTGTCGTGTGAGCCCCGGTCGAAGATTTGAAGCTCAAGACTTGAAGATTATGCTTCTTCCATTGCTCAAGCTCAAGCTAAAACAAGATCTCAGGTAAGTTGCACATAAATCGACCTTAGGAAACCCAAAACATCAATGAATGGTGTAATGACTGACCTAACTTATCCCATTCCTTCTCGACCCTAGCACAAGTTGCACATAAATCGACCTTAGGAAACCCAAAACATCAATGAATGGCGTAATGACTGACCTAACTTATCCCATTCCTTCTCGACCCTAGCACAAGTTGCACATAAATCGACCTTAGGAAACCCAAAACATCAATGAATGGCGTAATGACTGACCTAACTTATCCCATTCCTTCTCGACCCTAGCACAAGTTGATCAGAATTGTTTGTCCATGGCAGGTGCAAATCGTAATTGAAAATATGTCCAAACATTAGACTCCATGCACCTAATCACTTCATACCTCATCATTGAAGTGGTCCGCCGCTGTGTTGATAGACCTCAAGGCAGCGACCGGTCATGAGCGGTCGGACTGACCCTTCACCTTAGTCCAGCAACCTTGCTGTGATAAAGAGGTCTAGACAGCCGATCGGTCTTGACCGGTTGGCCAGGCACATCTGCATTGATAGCAACCTTGTTGTGATAAACTCAGCTGGACAGCCGACCGGTCTCGGCCAGAAGTGCAAGACCTGTCCAACAGCAGTGCTGCATGTGGGCAGCCAAGATAGCCGACCGGTCTTGACCGATCGGCCAGGAACATCAAAAGAGGTCAGTGACCTTGCTGTGATAATTTGGGCTGGACTGCCGACCGATTTTGACCGGTCGGCCAGCAATTCATAAATATGTCCAGCAGCTATGCTGCATTAATCCAGGAAGGCAGCCGACCAATCTTGACCGGTCGATCTGCATTTTTGTATATGTCCAGCAAGCTCAGCCGACCGGTCTTGACCGGTTGGACTACATTTCATATTCTGTCCAGCGAGCTCAGCCAACCGGTCTTGACCAGTCGAACAAACCCAAATGATGTGCATCTTTTTAAAATACGACCGGTCTGTCCGACCGGTTGAGGCCTCTCTCTGACAGGTCGGACGTGACTATTTTTTATCCAATGGGGCCATCATTTGGGGCTCTATATAGCCATGTCTTGTGGTCTTTCTTGGCATGCATTCAGCACCCATCAAGAGCTAAGAGAGAGAGTCTCTACTCACATCCTCCTACCCTCCTTGGTCTTAACTCCCTTGAGTTCATCATTCAAACCTAGCCATTAATGGCTTGTCATTGAGTATTCAAAGCTCGATTTGAAGTATGAACTCAAGATCTACATTCATGGCTGACCTACCTTCAAAATATCTTTATGAGGTCGTTTATAGCCATTGAATGCTGAAGTTTGGTAGTTCCCTCATAACCATTGCATTGAATAGGCAAGAGAAACTTGACCATCTCTCTCCCAACTACCCGGCATAATCATAATCACATCATTTGCATCGGTAGCTGATCTTGGAAGCACAAAGAGAAGCTGAAGCACGTGGAGCTGAAGCTACTCGTCAAACGCATTGAATCGGGGCTCAATCGTCTAGGTATGTCTAGTATTTGAGAGTCTATTTATCACTATTCCCTGGATTGAGAAACTCCGGCGGGAGTGTACGTGACCGTCCTTGGATTAGGATTGGTGAGAGTTTGAGATCCAAACTCGTCAAGGCGGATGGTAAACGCGGTCCTAGATCAAAGGATGTTAAGGTTGATGGTTAACCTGATTTAAAACCACGACTATAGTGAAATCCGGTGGTCTTATAGGTTGAGATCGTGAACCGGGAGTGGAGTAGGGAAACCGAACCACTATAAATCGTTGTACATTGTGAGATTGAATGATTGCTATGTGATGAATGGTTTAGTCAATCATGAATGCTAACTGTTTGATGAAATGCCTATGATAGTCTTTACTTACAAATTCATCTTATAATTGCCTTGAATGTTATTGTGATAATCTTGGTTGATAAGATTGACTTGATTAGTTTTAAAGTGTAATTGGAAATTTAAAAAGTCCTATTCACCCCCCTCTAGGACATTAGGCATATCTCCGAGTATCTCTACAAGCAGTAAAACAACAATTTCAATTGGTATCAGAGCGAGTTCCTCCGCTCAGGTTTAAAAACGCGGAGTAAGATCCTAAGAGAACTTGAAAATATGTCTAGAGAGGACTCTACATCGGTTACTAAACCTCCCTTCTTTGATGGGTCAAACTATCAATATTGGAAAGCCCGAATGCGCATCTTTTTAATGCGCATCTTTTTAGAATCTATTGATGCGGACATTAAGGACATGGTTGATATTGTATATAAATCCCCAATGGACATTATATGTAAGGAAGGTGAACCGGATGTCCTCAGGCCAAGAGAGAAGGCGATGTGGACCGATTATGATAAAGCTCAACATGTTCATAATGCCAAAGGCCTGAATGCCATTTTTTGTTCACTGTCTAAAGATGAATTTGGTCGGATTCAAAATTGCACAACCAGTAAGCAGGCATGGGATATTCTTGAAGTTACTCATAAAGGAACAAGCATTGTCAAATGCTTAAAACTTCAGCGCCTCACTACACAATTTGAAACATAACTATGGAGGAGCATGAAACATTTACAGACTTCTATACTAAACTGAATAAGATCACAAATGAAATGTGGGGCTTGGGGGAACCTGTTCCAGAGAATAGACTGTGTAGGAAAATTCTGAGATCCCTACCGGAATGGTTCTCTACCAAAGTTATTACCTTAGAAGAATGTCGCGACCTAGATACCATGAAAGTTGAAGAATTACTAGGGTCCCTTCAAACCCATGAGTTACATTTCAAAACTCCCTCCAAATCCAAAAGTACAGCTCTAAAATCTTCTCATAAGAAAAAAGATTCTGAATATGGAAGTGAGGAAGATCCAGACATAAAAGAAATGGCACTTATGGTCAAGAAATTTCAAAAATTCTTCAAAACTAGGGGAAATACTTCTAGAAGGAAACCCTACCAGAAGGGTAAACCTTTTGACTCTAAGAACAACAAAGAAAAATTTTTTAAGTCAAAAGATGCTCAATGTTACAAGTGTAGAGGATTTGGTCACATTGCATCCTAGTGCACCGATAAAAAGACCAAGAAAAAGGCAATGGCGGGTACATGGGATGATACTGAAGAATCTGAATCAGAATCATACATATATACCAAAGTGATGAGGAACAAGGTTCAATCAAAATTTTAATGGCTTCCATCACTGATATTGTGCCTCAAATTGAGCCCATTGCAAAGATCACCGGAGACATTGATGATCATGAATCCTCTAACACTGAAAATGATTCCTTGAGTAATGATGAGGATGAAAAATAAAGGCCTTCAGGAGGTATATAACCAACTATACATTGAAAATATAAATATCAATAAAAAGTTGGGGCAAATGAAGGCTGAAAATGATAAATTGACAAAAAGTCTTGTCAGATTGAAAATTGAGAATCAAAAGATGGGTCAAGATCTAGAAGAACTGAAAAGGAAGAATGATGAGCTTGAACAAGAAAAGAAAATGTTCACAAGTGGTGAATATCTAGACAAGCATGCTAGACTTGAGAAAGAACCCAAAGAGGCGAACACTGAAATTGATCGTGTTAAGTGTCAAGTCGTTGACTGTAGAAGACATTTCGCCCAAGGAGAAGAAAACCTTGAAAAACTCCTAGGTGTTGTAAGATCACCAATGGACAGAAGAGGTTTGGGCTATGATAGTCACACTTCAAAAACTACCTCAGTCCATCCGATGGTAAGAAAAGATCATGGTGCATCGGGGAGTAAAACCAAAGCATCTCCTGTTTACCATGCTTGTGGTGACATTGGCCACCTAAAGTTTGAATGCATGGTGTTCAAAAATCCGATCAGAAACTTGAAAGGTAAATTTGTACCGACCGGGAAAAATGTGCAAGCTAATTGGAATCCTCCTATGCATACTTCACCAAAAAGAGGAAACATTCGAAAGAATTATCCTACAATTCCTAGGAAGGACAAGAGGATGGATGAACTGTTGGAGCAAGTTAAAATGCTGAATTTGAAAACTGTTCTTCTCTCGCGTGAAAAAGGAAAATCTGATTCTCCCAAGAAAACTAGAGAATCTCACCATAAGAATTACCCTCATAAAAGGACAACAACTAAATGGGTAGTTAAGAACAAGTGTTTGGTCATTCATACTGCCCTAAAAGCTGCGAATACCCCTAGATGGTACTTGGATAGTGGTTGCTCTAGACACATGACAGGTGATAGATCTCAATTTTGTGCATATGACGAATTTAATGGTGGGTCTATCACATTTGGTGATGGGAGCATGGCTAAAATCATTGGTAAAGGAACCATCACGGGGCCAGGTTTGCCCGAAATCGAAAATGTGCTTTATGTTGATGGTCTTAAACATAACCTTCTGAGTATCTCACAAATTTGTGATGAAGAGCATTCAGTAAGCTTCTCCAAAGATATGTGCAAGATCCTGAACTCCACAGGAAAATTAGTCATGAAAGGTCTACGCATAGGAGACAACTGTTATGTCATTGAAAATCACAACAATCCAAGCTCCTCCACCATGTGTCACGAGGCCATTCAGGATGAAACAGAACTATGGCACCATCGACTCGGTCATGTTCATTGTAGAAATCTATTTAAACTAAGTCAGAAAATTTTGGTGAGAGGTCTACTAAAGATGGGTAAAAGACTTAATGCTGTGTGCATCGCTTGCCAAAAAGGTAAACAAATCAAGGTTGCACACAAGAGAACCTCTATCCTGGTCACATCAAAACCATTTGAACTGCTACACATGGACCTAGTTGGTCGTACCAGGGTACTTAGCCAAGGTAGAAAATGATACTTCTTTGTAGTTGTTGATGATTACTCTAGATTCACATGGGTCGCTTTCCTAAGAGAAAAATCTGACACATTTGAAGAATTCCAAAAACTAGTGAAGCGACTTCACAATGAGAAAGGATACATGGTAGCAAGAATCAGGAGTGATCACGGCAGTGAATTTGAAGATCATCGTTTGAAGGAATTATGTGATGAATTGGGTATTCGCCATGAGTTCTCAGCACCCAAAACACCTCAACAAAATGGGGTTGCTGAAAGGAAAAATCTAGTATTGTTGGATATGGCCACAACTATGCTTAATAATAAGAATCTTGCACAAAATCTGTGGGCCGAAGTAGTAAACATTGCCTGCTATATTATAAATCGAGTTTATTTAAGGGCAGGTATAAACAAAACTACTTATGAACTGTGGTGTGGAAAGACACCAAATGTGAAATACTTGAAGGTCTTTGGTAGTACATGTTATATTCTGAGAGACGGTGAAAATTTGGGAAAGTTCGACTCCAAGAGTGATGAGGGTACCTTCTTAGGGTACTCATTAAATAGTAGAGCCTTTCGTGTTTACAACATTCGAACCTCATCAATTCAAGAGTCAATTAATGTGACTGTAGATGATAGGTTGGATAAATCAGTGTCTCCAGGTGATGAAGAAGAAGATGAGGGTATATGCGAGATAGGCAAATCTGATAAACAACCCTCATCTCCAAATGCCCCCACTGCTCCTGGTGATGTACGAATTGTCAATGATCACCCCCTCAATCAAATCATTGGGGATCCTAGCGCTGGTGTCAAAACCAGGAGACAGTTAGAGGCAGTCAACAGTCACCTGTATTTCACTTCTAAAATAGAACCAAAAAATGCTGATGAAGCTCTAAACGATGAATTCTAGATCCTTACAATGCAGGAAGAGCTTCAACAATTCATTAGAAATGAGGTTTAGTATCTGGTTGACAAGCCTGAAAGGAAAAATGTTATTGAAACCAAATGGATTTTCAAGAATAAATCCGATGAATCTGGGAATGTAATACGAAATAAGGCTCGGTTAGTTGGTCAGGGATATTCACAAATTAAAGGTATTGATTTTGATAAAACATTTGCCCCTGTAGCTAGACTCGAGTCTATTAGAATTCTTATGGCTGTTGCTTGTGCTTTAAAGTTCAAACTATTTCAAATGGATGTAAAAAGCGCCTTCTTGAATGGTATTCTTGATGAGGAAGTGTATGTTGAACAACCAAAATGATTCATTGATCCTAAATATTCTCACAAAGTGTACCGATTGAAAAAGGCTCTTTACGGACTTAAGCAAGCTCCCCGTGCATAGTATAAACGCCTAACTCACTTTCTTCTAGACCATGATTTTGCTAGGGGGAGCATTGAAAAAACTCTCTTTATAAGAGAAGTCGAGAATTCTGCATTGATTGCCCAGATTTATGTGGATGACATTGTTTTTGGATCCACATGTGAGAAAATGTCCATCTCCTTTGCTACACTAATAACATAAGAATTTGAAATGAGTATGGTAGGAGAACTTAACATGTTTCTAAGGTTACAAGTAAAACAACTTGCATCAGGTATATTCATTACCCAAGCCAAATATGCTAAAGATCTTGTTAAGAGATTTGGCTTAAACTCTGGTCGATCTTACACTACACCTATGAGCACCACTGTTAAACTATCGAAAGACCTTGTAGGGAAAAGTGTAGATCAACATCTTTATAGAAGCATGATTGGTAGTCTTCTTTATCTCACTGCTAGTAGACCAGATATTGCATTTAGTGTAGGTGCATGTGCTCGGTTTCAGGCTGATCCCAAAGAATCTCACCTCACCGCTGTTAAGCGAATCATCCGGTTTGTAGGATGCACTACCGAATACGGTCTTTGGTACCTATTTGATTCATCTACAGCTATTGCGGGGTATTCAGATGCCGACTGGGCTGGTAACATGGATGATCGTAAATCAACCAGTGGTGGGTGCTTTTATGTAGGAAATTACCTTGTGGCTTGGCATAGTAAGAAACAAAACTCCATTTCTTTATCCACAGCCGAAGCAGAGTATATTGCTGCCGGAAGTTGTTGTGCACAATTATTATGGATGAAACAAACTTTGACCGATTATGGGATTAACCAAGGCACAATGACTCTATTTTGCGACAATACTAGTGCCATAAATATTTCAAAAAATCCAGTACAACACTCGCGCAGTAAGCACATCGATATTAGGCACCACTTTATTCGAGAATTGGTTGAAGATCACATAGTATCTCTCGAACATGTGCCTATCGAGAATCAACTAGCCGACATCCTAACAAAACCCTTGGACTCAATTCACTTTGCGAACCTCCAGAAGTCCATTGGTGTTGGGTGTGTCTAGTTTATCTAACAAGTGTATGTTTTGCAGGTAAAATTTGAGGATTAAGCCTCCCTATCTGATCTTTATAGGTATATATGAGGACCTTTGCCTCTTTTTTCATTGCTCTCTAAGAATATCCGGGAACATAGTCCCATTTTTTTGTCTTCTATCGATAAATCTGGACCTTTAAGGGTCCCTCATTTTGTATGGGGTTGTACCTTGGTACACCATGACTATGGGTGTTGTATCCTTAGTAAGGGTACTTGGATTTAAAAGCTAATGGTCTGTCCAAAGGATAGACCTATCCAGTAAATCTAGTGCAGAATCCCTCTGCTGCTGCTCACATTGCCGGACGACCGGTCAAGACCGGTTGGGCTACCTCGTGATCTGTCTGGACGCACCCTGTTTAAGCCATCCGACCGGTCAAGACTGGTCGGGCTGCCATCAGACAGGTCTGGATGCCCACTTCACTTCATACGACCGGTCAAGACCAGTCGTGCAAACCTAGACCGGTCACCCCGTACGATAGCCCGTCTGTGGAGACCTCTTTATAAGCAGATGGAGCTCATTTGAGTCACCCATTCCTCCATTTCTCACCTCTACCTGCTGCTCCACCTTCTCCTCTTGCATTCCAAGGTGCTTCCACGGTGATTCTCTTCAAGGTTGAAGGTTCCAACCTCATCTCTCTTGCTCTTCTCCACTCTCATTCCATAGGTAAGGGATTCACTTCCATCCTTCATTGATAAACCCTTTCCTTCCATATCTAGGAGTGATTTAGGGTGCTTTGTTGTGTCTTTAATGTCTTCCCAAGAGAGTGAAGATGAGCTCCCCTTAAGGCGGAGTGGTCGGTCTAAGGCAAAAGCTAAACCTCCTCATCGCCCTTTAAAATCAAAGAAAACCCTTTCAAAAGGGCAAGGGGCTGCCTCATCTTCCGTTCCCCCTCTTCAATCTCAATCCTTGGGTAAAAATGTCTCATCCCATTCCACCCATTGGGATGACTTCAAGGACAAAGAGGTGGTGTGTGAAAAGTCTGGAAATTTGGATGACTTGGCCAAATATAATGTTCGTTCCATGTTGAAAGTCATAAATTGGGGTCCCGCACTCCACATGGGGGCCCTGTCCAGTTTGACGTAGTTCGGAGGTTCTATGCCTCCTGTGTTCATGTCACCGCCTCTCCCCCCTCTTCTAAAGTTGAGGTTGGTGAACGGCTGTACGTCTTTACTTTGAACTTCATCTCTCAATTCGTTGGAGTTCCCATTGTTGAGGAGTCTCCTTTTGATTTTTCCTCTCTGGGTCCCAAACCTAACGATGTTATTACCAAATTTCTATGTGGTGATGGGACACCCAAATGGGTCGGAGGTGCGCTTCGAGCGTCCTCCATGTTATGGGATTACCATATTCTTCACAACCTATCCTTCCGCAATATATATCCCAGGAAGAGCAACAAGGCGGATGTCACTGAAACCATGTTTTGTCTGCTCTATCGCGTTGGTCAGGGTCATCCGCTTTGCCTACCATCCCGGATCATGTCTATCATTCACCATGTTATCTTGCAAGACGATGAAAACTCCTCCAGTCTTCCTTTTGGGCATCTCATATGCAAATTAGCTGATGCGATTGACATTGTCAGTTCTGATAAAGTTCACAAGCCCATCATTATAAATCACACCATCATTGCTCGTATGGAGCTTATAAAAGAAGCCATTCAGAGTCGTCTTTTGCAGGATCAGCAGCATGATTTGGCAGAGCCATCCCAGCCTGAGGCTCCACCTGTCTCCACTGGCCCTTCCCAGACTTCACCTTCAGCTCCTTCCTCTAATCCTACCCTCGATCCTCGAGCTGCTCCTAGTCGATTCAGTATGCCTCCTAAATCTTTTTCTTGACCTTGATCCCCTTCCGTGGATCCTCCATCATATATTGCTGAGCTTCGCCAGCTTCAAGAGCGTCTATTTCAGCGACTCGACGGGATCGAGCAGAGCGAGCAGCAGCTTCTGTAGGGGCAGGCCACTATTCTTGTACAGCAGGAGGCCCTTGTGACTCGCCTCGCACAGTTGGAGAGGCGGATAGAGATGTGGGAGCGCACGGCGCGTGGGGATGTTCCACCCCCCGATCTGGAAGATGGAACAGATTACTAGTCTCATGTCTTGGTCACAGTTCCTTTTTGCATGACCAATGACATCGTCTGGATTTCATGTACTATTTTTTTTATGGATTTCACTATATATTTTGCACGGATTGACGCATATATACATTGGGCTGCTTGCTCATTTTGGTATATGTATGGATGCTATTTCTGTTCACTCTAGTCATATCTTTTTCTCTTCATGAGCTCTTGATCCTTATTGCATATTTATGGAAGGTTGGATGGTTCGGGCATATTTGCCCTTTTTAGCTCATGATTTGTGTTCTTTATGTGTCTGGATATACATCTGGAGGGGTGGTTGGTTGTTTGGGCTATAAGCCCTCTATGCTTTCATGATTACTTGTATATCTAGCATGTTTCATTTTTTAAATCTCCTCAGGGCTTCAATTTCTATATCTCTTCCCTATTTTATGCGATTGACGTATTTTTCGGCACTAGCCTTGCAGCTTTTTTAGGCATATCTTTTTTTCTGGCTAACCCTTGTCAATTACTAACAAAAAGGGGGAGAATCATCCCACCTAGAAGGTCCGATTATATCTTTTTGCAGGACTTTGTAGGTGCAAGCTTTGAGGGGGAGATTTTGAAGAAAATCAAGTCTGTACATGTCCTTTTGTAAAGATCATTTTGTATATCTGTATAGACATGTAATTGGGTGTATATTTCTTTCTGTTTAAGGGTCAATCATGATAAGGAAGTCATGATTTTTCTAGGTTAGATGTTTTGTCACACAATTGACAAAGGGGGAGATTGTTAGTACACTTTATTTTGTCAATTGCCGTGTTGGTTGGTCGCGTCTTGTCGTGTGAGCCCCGGTCGAAGATTTGAAGCTCAAGACTTGAAGATTATGCTTCTTCCATTGCTCAAGCTCAAGCTGAAACAAGATCACAGGTAAGTTGCATATAAATCGACCTTAGGAAACCCAAAACATCAATGAATGGCGTAATGACTGACCTAACTTATCCCATTCCTTCTCGACCCTAGCACAAGTTGATCAGACTTGTTTGTCCATGGCAGGTGCGAACCGTAATTGAAAATATGTCTAAACATTAGACTCCATGCACCTAGTCACTTCATACTTCATCATTGAAGTGGTCCGCCGCTGTGTTGATAGACCTCAAGGCAGCCGACCGGTCATGACCAGTCGAATTAACCCTTCACCTTAGTCCAGCAACCTTGCTGTGATAAAGAGGTCTAGACAACCGATCGGTCGGCCAGGCACATCTGCATTGACAGCAACCTTGCTATGATAAACTCAGCTGGACAGCCAACCGGTCTTGACCGGTCGACCAGAAGTTCAAGACTTGTCCAGCAGCAGTGCTGCATGTGGGCTGCTAAGACAGCCGACCGGTCTTGACCGGTCGGCCAGGAACATCAAAAGAGGTCAGTGACCTTGCTATGATAATTTGGACTGGACTGCCGACTGGTCTTGACCGGTCGGCCATCAATTCTGAAATCTGTCCAATAGCTATGCTGCATTAATCCACGAAGGCAACCGACCGATCTTGACCGGTCGGTCTGCATTTTTGTATATGTCCAGCAAGCTCAGCCGACCAGTCTTAACCGGTCGGACTGCATTTCATATTCTGTCCAACAAGCTCAGCCGACTGGTCTTAACCGGTGGGACAAACCCAAATGATGTGCATCTTTTTGAAATACGACCGGTCTGTCCGACCGGTTGAGGCCTCTCTCTGACAGGTCGAACGTGACCGTTTTTTATCCGTTGGGGCCATCATTTGGGGCTCTAAATAGCCATATCTTATGGTCTTTCTTGGCATGCATTCAACACCCATCAAGAGCTAAGAGAGAGAGTCTTTACTCACATCCTCCTACCCTCCTTGCTCTTAACTCCCTTGAGTTCATCATTCAAACCTAGCCATTAATGGCTTGTCATTGAGTATTCAAAGCTCAATTTGAAGTATGAACTCAAGATCTACATTCATGGCTGACCTACCTTCAAAATATCTTTATGAGGTCGTTTATAGCCATTGAATGCTGAAGTTTGGTAGTTCCCTCATAACCATTGCATTGAATAGGCAAGAGGAACTTGACCATCTCTCTCCCAACTACCCGGCATAATCATAATCACATCATTTGCATCGGTAGCTGATCTTGGAAGCACAAAGAGAAGCTGAAGCACGTGGAGCTGAATCTACTCGTCAAAGGCATTGAATCGGGGCTCAATCGTCTAGGTATGTCTAGTATTTGAGAGTCTATTTATCACTATTCCCTGGATTGGGAAACTCCGGCGGGAGTGTACGTGACCGTCCTTGGATTAGGATTGGTGAGAGTTTGAGATCCAAACTCGTCAAGTCCCTGGATTGGGCCATCGGCGGATGGTAAACGCGGTCCTAGATCAAAGGATGTTAAGGTTGATGGTTAACCTGATTTAAAACCACAACTATAGTGAAATCCAGTGGTCTCATAGGTTGAGATCGTGAACCGGGAGTGGAGTAGGGAAACCGAACCACTATAAATCATTGTGCATTATGAGATTGAATGATTGCTATGTGTTGAATGGTTTAGTCAATCATGAATGCTAACTGTTTGATGAAATGCCTATGATAGTCTTTACTTACAAATTCATCATATAATTGCCTTGAATGTTATTGTGATAATCTTGGTTGATAAGATTGACTGGATTAGTTTTAAAGTGTAATTGGAAATTTAAAAAGTCTTATTCACCCCCCTCTAGGACATTAGGCATATCTTCGATTATCTCTACAAGCGGTAAAACCATAATTTCATAAGCCTCATCATTCATGAGCGTAATAGGAAAATCTGGATATAAGATTCATTATCTCAGTTTGTCTTAAAACTTAGTCATCTCAGGCATCAAAATCTCATAAAATCATATGGTTAACCTTAAAAAAATTTATGTGTAATGCTCATGAACATTTGGCCAACCCAAATTGCTTAATTAGGTCTCAAACAAATCATATTTGAGAACACGAAAGCGGACCCATCCTTGCGGATCCTAAAAACTGCTCAAGATGAGCATTTTTGTTGAGGTCCGGCCGGCCGGTGACCCATGTCCGACCGGCTGGTAGCTATCTAGCAAGCGCCAAAGAAATTTAAAAAAAGGGGGAGGAAATTAAAAATTTTTGAGGGCCGACCGGCCGGTGCCCCCTGTCTGACCGGCCGACGCACGTCCAGCGGGCGTTATCCGACCCTCTTTAAGAAGGTCGGACCTCTCCATTTCACTCATTTTTCATTTCTTATCTCTCCCTTTTTCACTCCAAAGCTCTCACTAGCCCTCCTCAAGGTATCTTAGGTCTCCTAACAAGGATTGAAGCTCCCAAGGTTGTGCATTTCTCTTCCAAATCTAATTTTTCTTGTCATCTTCTCCAGTAAGGGTTTCTATTTGAGTGTACCTTGTTGCATCCTTTTCTTTTGAAACATAGGGTAGATTTGTGTGGATCTTTGGCTGCTATCATGTCTTCTCATGGTGGGAGAGATGAGCCCCCTCCTCGGCGTGAACGCCGCTCAAAGAAACAACATGATGAGGGGACCTCCCAACTCAAATACAAGAAAACTGCTTCCAAGGGAAAAGGGGTAGCTTCAACCTCTAAATCCCCCTCTTAATCCCGAGTTCCTAACACATCTCATCCTGCCAATTGGGCAAAATTCACCGACCGAGATGTGATTTGTGAGAGATCAGCCTCTCTTGTGGACTTAGAACCCTACAATGTTGTAAATTTATTGAGAGTAATAGATTGGGAGTCGGTGTTGCATATGTGTTGAACCTCCAATTTATACATTGCATAGCCCACTACATCACATTATATGCATGGTTTTCATGATTAAAAGGCCCATCTAATGCATGTTTTGTGATTGTAGGCATGAGAGAGAAATTCATCCAATTGGAGACCAAAAGAGCGTGTTTAGATGCATTGGATGAAGATTGAAGGAGGACCAAAGAAAGAAGGAATCAAGTAGAAAGACAGAAGAAGAAAGAAAAGAAGAAAAAAATGGAGAAAAGAAGGTCTAACCGGTCATGACCGGTCGGCCATGGGAGCCAGACCGGTCAAGACCGGTCGGCCACGCACTCTGGAACTCCCTAGAGCAATGACCAGCTTGGTCCGACTGGTCAAGACCGGTCGGACAGCAATCTGATGCTCTCTGTGCATGCTGGACATTTTTAATAAGCAGTCCGACCAGTCCCGACCGGTCGGCCACAAGAAAAAATAGGTAGTTTCCAAATTGGGCTCTGGAATTCTCTACGGAAGTGCGTATCCTTACGTAAGTTCGAGATGTTTCCGACGCAACCGAGCTTCCCCACTATAAAAGGACACCTAGGGTCTCTTCCTAGGGCATCATAGAAGCTAAGGGACGCCGTGGGAGAGGAAGGACGCCGCCATGGAGCGTCTGCAACCCTCCAAACTCTGGTTTTTATTTGTTTTCTAGTTCTTTTATGAGTTTTAGTTGTAGTATGACAATGCTCAGCTAGAATCTCTCAGCTAGGGCTGAGAGGTGAAGCTTGTAGCCAATTTCATGTTTAATTCAGTTCAGTTCAAGTAATTTTACTTCAAGGTTGGATTTTTGCATATTCTAGTTCCTAAAGTTGGTAGTTTTAGGTGTTTTATGAGAGTTCATGTGCTCCGGACATGGATTCCTTACAATTGTCTGAGATTATCATTTTGTGCTTGTTTAGATTCGAATTATAGTAATTTTTTAGCAAGCCATAGTCCATAGGCATGGCTGTTACTCCGAAGGCTATGATTTCAGATTCTACATTGTTGAATCGGACTAGAACTTGAAAGTTCAACTTGAGTGGGATTGAATGTGTTTAATGCTTTAGTTTCCACCTAGATGAGAGATAGGACTTCAAATCTAGTTGTGTATCTTGCTTGGATTGATTGGATTGACATGTGATTGCTATAAGTGGATTCTTGAATGCCTTAGTGCCTTTAAATCACTGTTTTCCATTAAGTTTTTGTTTTAGCATAATTGTTCCAATTAAATCTCTTATTTATTGCAAACTGAGTTGCTGAAATAGTTTGGAATTTGTTCTCCAATTCCCTGTGGATCGACCTCGGTCTTACCGAGTTTTATTACTACATCACAGCCTTACACTTGAGGCGAGCGAACAATTTTTTGGCGCCGTTGTCGGGGAATTTAGATAACGGTTCTAAATTATTTTAGTGGCTATAGAGTAGAAGTAGTTAGGATTTATTATTTTCTTAGGATTAGTTTTTCTGAATTCTCGAACTAACAAAGTTGTTTTGTTTTGTAGGAAGTTCTTCTAGTTCAAGCAAATCCGTACTATCCTTCCAACTTGAACTCTTTTAGTTTTTGGTTTTTATTTTTCAGATTTTAGGATTTAGGTTTAGTTAGATTTTGGATTTTGTGGTTTATGTCCCGTTGGGAACGAGACCACAACAATCGTCTCCAATCCGAAGGTGGTTTAGTTGGACCATTATCCGTTCATAGACGAATCCGAAATTCTGTAGAACATTGTGATAATCTGGGGAGTATGGATCAAACACCTTTAAGGAATCCCCCCCCCCCCCCCATACTGTAACTACAAAAGAAAATCAAGAGGGAGTAGGAGAGAATGAGGTACATAACGTTCCTCCAATGAGATCACTACGGGACTACCTACAACCAGCCCGTGCAACTACACCCTCTTGTGTGGTTCTATCACCAACCGGGGGAAACATTGACATAAAGCCGGGTGTAATTTAACTTATACCAAAGTTCCATGAGCTAGACTCTGACAGCGCATATCTGCACTTAAAAGATTCGAAGAAGTGGTGGCTACCTTGCAATACACCAATGTTTCGGAAGATACCATTAAGCTTAAACTCATTCCCTTTTCATTGAAAGAAAGAGCAAAAAATTGGCTTCACTCTCTTAGACCACATTCGATAGGGTCATGGAACGAGATGACCCGGGAATTCTTGAAAAAGTTCTTCCCGGCTCATAAAACGATCACCCTTCGAAGAGCCATAATGAATTTTTTGGCTAAAGATGGTGAATCTTTCTTCCAATGTTGGGAAAGATTTAAGGACCTCCTACTTGCTTGCCCACGTCATGGCTATGAGAGTTGGCGAATTATAAACTTCTTCAACGATGGATTAAGTTCCAATATGCGCCAATTTGTAGAGATGATGTGCAACGACGAGTTTATAAGCAAAAATCCAGATGAGGCTTGGAGTTATTTGGACATGTTGGCCGAGAATGCCCAATCTTGGGATACCTCAGATAAACCCAATAACCCTAAGCCTACTCAAGAGAAAGAAAAAGGAGGGATCTATATCCTCAAGGAGGAAGATGATGTGAATACAAGGATAGCCAACCTCACAAGGAAGATCGAGGCCATGGAACTTAGAAAGAGTGGAGTTCCAAAGTCCAATGAAGCTATTGAGACCATATGTGGGATTTTTCTCACCAATTTACACGCTACGGAAGATTGTCCTACAATTCCTGCATTTTAAGAGGTGTTCCATGAACATGCAAATGCCACATATGGGTATCAACGGCCTTTCAATGGACCGGTGGGTAATACGTACAATACTAGTTGGAAGAACCACCCAAATTTCAGTTGGAAGAATGCTCCCACGGGCAATCCTACCAACTCTTAAGGAGGGCAACCCATACAAAATATGGCCCCACCTCAATTCTCAATGGAGGATACCTTGAAAGTGTTTATACAAGGGTAAACGTAAATTAATCAAATGAATCAGCAAATGTTCCAAGAGCTTAAAGTCTCGGTTGATGAGATTAAGGGACACTTGAATGCTAGGGAAGGGACCTTTCCGGCCCAACCTCAGCCCAATCCAAAACAAGTACATGAAGTAAGCATTCCTGATCCCTTCAACCAACATATGGAGCAAGCCAAATCCGTCACCACTCTTAGAAGTGGTAAACAAATCAACAAATCTATTCCGGTGAAGGCCGACAAGCCTAATGATCCGGTAAATTCTGAGGATGAGGACGGATCCAACTTAGCTCCACAAGAAAAGGAACACATATATAAACCCGTAGCACCATTCCCTTCGAGATTGGTTGCTCCAAAATCTCTTCCAAACTCTCATGATATTTTAGAGATTTTCAGACAGGTCAAGATAAGCATTCCCTTGCTTGATGTCATCAAACAAATTCTCTCATATGCCAAGTTTCTAAAGGACCTATGCACAACTAAATGCAAATACAAGGTGCAGCAAAAGGCCTTCTTAAATGAGCAAGTGAGCGCCATTCTCACTCAAATGACCCCCCCAAAATTCAAAGATCCCGGTAGCCCCACAATCTCATGTATCATTGGAGACTACCAGATTGAGCGTGCATTGTTAGATTTGGGGGCAAGCGTAAATTTGATCCCATACTCGGTATATGAGCAATTGGGTCTTGGTGAATTAAAACCCACCAAAACCACATTGCAACTCGCTGATAGATCCATCCGTGTATCAAGGGGGATAGTTGAGGATGTTCTAGTCCAAGTTGACAAATTCTACTACCCGGTAGATTTTATCGTCTTGGACACACAACCGGTTTAGATGCTAGCACTCAAATACCGGTGATCTTAGGCCGCCCATTCCTTGCTATATCAAACGCAATCATCAATTGCCAGAATGGGGTGTGTTGAGCTCTTAATTGTGCATATTATAACCCCAATTCATCACTCATTGTGCAAGGTTTGTATGGTTAGTAAGCTAATTCAATGCATGTTTTGTGACTACAGGATTGAGGGTGGACTCTACTCAATTGAAGACATAAAGAGCTCACTTGGGATCATTATGATGAAGAACAATTGAGGACCAAAGAAGAAAAGAAAGAAAGAACTAAAGAAGAAAAGAAAGCAGAAGAAAGAAAGGAAGAAAACAAGAAGAAAAGAGAGCTGACCGGTCGTGACCGGTCGGCCATGCATGTTTGGATGTACTGAGGACGTCCGACCGGTCATGACCGGTCGGACAAGGCTGCTGGAGGAACATTATATAAGGCCGACCGGTCATGACCGGCCAGCCATGGCTGCTGGTATGAGAAGAAAAACGTCCGACCGGTCATGACCGGTCGGACATCATTGCTGGACTAAAGATAAATAGGCCCGACCGGTCTTGACCGGTCGGGCATGCTTGCTGGAGTGAGTGTTTATTGTGGCCGACTGGTCGTGACAGGTCGGTTGTGCGTGAAGACTTAGAAATTTCTAATTTCAGCACGAAATTCTCTGCACTGCGTAAGTGTTACGCAAGTTCTCGATTCTTCCGAAAATGTGGAGCCTCCAGACTATAAAAGGACACCTAGGGATTGTTCCTGGGGCATCCTAGAAGGGTTCAAGCGAGGTTGGAGACTGTGAAAGTGGAGATTGGAGTTTCACAACTCCTTTTGCTTTGCTTTGCTGTCTTCATGCTTTTTGTAGTTGATTCATGTTTCCTTGGATCATGAGCAGCTAAACCTCTTAGCTAGGGCTAAGAGGTGAAGCTTGTAGTGAATCCAAGATGTTTTAATTCGTAGTTAAGTGGTTTTCAGTTTGGAATTCAGGATTATGAACTAAGGTTTGAAGTTTATACAAGTTTTTAAGTAATTTTTCTTAGTCTTGTGATGACTCATGGATGTTTGGATGAATTACTTATCTTCTTAACTCGTTTGTAACGGTCTAGACCTGTATGATCCGAGGAATCGGAGTGCGCTCTAGTACTAAGCTCTTCATAAAGGAACTTCATGCCAAAGTTCTATTTTAGCTGATTTTCTGGAATATTAAGGACTGTGCTTGTGATTTGAATCCAGTTCAGATCCTGATCTAGCCTTGTCTTGTGAGAGGACTTGAGGATGGTCATGATTGAGAACTGGACCTATAGAAAAGGGGAATGACCTATGCAATTGAGCATGCTCAGCTCAGCCTACATTGAGTGAGTCTTATGCACAGAACTTACATATTGCAGACTGTTTGCTTTAACAGCTCTATCATCCGACTAGATAGACTTGAATGTCGACTCTTGTTGAGAGAACAAGAAACCACAGCGGATCGAACATCAAGGATTGCTACAAGTGGATCCTTGAACCCCTAGTGCCTTCTTATAATTAATTACCTTCGATTTAATTTAACTTTTGTTACTTATATCAATTTCATACAAAAATCTGGTTAGTAGATTTCAATAGACACTTGTGAATGAATTTGTGAAATTCTACATAAGTCCCTGTGGATCGACCTCGGTCTTACCGAGTTTATTACTACATCGCAACCCTACACTTGGGGAAGCGAACAAGTTTTTGGCGTCGTTGCCGGGGACTTTGACGGTTTTCACAAATTTCTGAAATTAGTATTTATTTAGGATTTTTAGGATTTTAGGACTAACTTAGTCTGTTTATTTGATTTTTCTTTTCAGGGATTTCTAGGAAGCTGAAGAAGATACAAGGATTTTTAAGTGCGAATCAGGTTCTATCTTTCTAAACCTTACTCTTCTCCTTCTCCTATTCTTTCCTATCTTATTCATCTCTTGTAGAGTGGGTGGAGACCCTTTTGGATCTCTGAAAGGTCGGCCTTTTTGCCACCTGGATTCCTATTGGTCGGCTCTACCGCCTTGGATCACCTTATGCTCATAGATTTCTCTTCTCAACCTATTCCTCTTTCTTCCTTTTCTGTACTTTCTCTCAAAAGACTCAAAGAGTGGGTGGGGAGTTCTTTGAACCCCTATTGACCAGGAGAAATAGGTCTCTATCCTTGCTTCTGGCTCAGCCATTGCAAGACACCCTGTGCTTAAGTTTTAGAGAGGAGTAAAGGAAGGAAGGAAGAATTCTTTTTCCTTTTTGTTTCTTATTTTTGGTTTTGCATGCCACATTGGGCTCGGGATTCCAATAACCGACTCATAAGTGAAGGGGGGATAGTAGAAGGAATTGATAGAGAGCCACGTGCTAGGAGACATCTAGATTCTCCAATTTTATCTGAAAGTATGGCTGCAAATCAACCTAACCCGGTCCAAAATCAAACTGAAACAAGGGAGAATGTGGTTGAGGATGTTCCCTGACCAAGGACTTTACGTGATTTCTTGCAACCTGCTAGAACGAGCACTCCCTCATGCATAGTTTTTCCACAAAATGCAGGGAATGTGGATTTGAAACCGGGAGTGATCAATCTTGTCCCTAAATTCCATGGTTTAGACAGTGAAAGTGCCTATCAACACCTTAGGGAGTTTGATGAGGTAATCACCACCATGCACTTTGCAAATGTGACTGAAGATGTGGTAAGACTTAAATTCTTCCCTTTCACTCTTAAGGATAAAGCCAAGGGTTGGCTTTATGCATTGAGGCCAAGATCAATTGGTTCATGGACTGATATGCACAGAGAATTTATAAAAAAATTCTTCCCTACTCACAAAACAAACATGCTTAAGCGCCTTATCATGAACTTTGCCCAAAAGGAAGATGAAACCTTTTCCCAATGTTGGGAGAGGTTTAAGGACCTATTAAACGCATGCCCACATCATGGCTATGAAATTTGGCGGATTATAAGTTTTTTCTATGAAGGACTAGCTTCATCCATGCGCCAATTTGTAGAGATGATGTGTAATGGAGAGTTCATGAATAAGGAAGCTGATGAAGCATGGGATTATTTGGAAGAATTGGCTGAGAGTGCACAGTCTTGGGACACATCTAAACCAACAAATTCCAAGACTGGCCAACAAAAGGAAAAGGGAGGAATGTATGTCTTATCAGAAGAAGATAGCATAAGTGCACAGTTGGCTAGCCTTACAAGAAAGGTCAAAGCCATGGAATTAAGGAAAGGAGAAACAATCAACTCCACTGACGTTGAAACTGTTTGTGGAATTTGTGCTGGAAATCAACATGCTACACAAGATTGTCCCACAATTTCAGCAATCCAAGGCATCTTACAAGAACAAACAAATGCCATAAACAGTTATCAACAGCAATATGGTGCTCCAAACTCAAACACGTTTAATCCTAATTGGAAGAACCATCCCAACTTCAGTTGGAGGAATGGGCCCAATGCAAATGCAAACAACACTCCAAAAGTATCACTAGAAGAGATGTTGGGTGCATTCGTATCGGTCCAGAATGAGTATAACAAGACAAATTCTCTAAAAATAGATGGGTTCATGCAAGAGCAATTGAAATTCAATCAAAATTCAAACCAAGCCATCAATGAATTGAAAAGATCTCTGGCTAGAGTTGAAGCTCACCTTAGTGTTAGAGAGAGGGGCACACTTCCTGCTCAACCTCTTCCTAACCTAAGGACCCAGTATGAGATACAAGATGCAAGCTCATCCTCCCACCATACGGAACATGTCCAAGCTATCACTACTTTGAGAAGTGGGAAAGAAATTGACAAATCTAATCCGGTGAAGGTTCCAAAGCCTAAGGATCCGAAAATTCCCAAAGAGGATGATAGCCCAAACAATATTCCACAAGAGAAGGAACCGGAAAGACAATATAAGCCGGTTGCCCCATTTCCACAAAGGTTGATTTCACCTAAACCTTTGGATAAAAATCTAGAGATTCTGGAAGTTTTCAAGCAGGTGAAGATCAACATCCCGCTGTTGGATGCAATAAAACAAATACCATCTTATGCCAAATTTCTAAAGGAATTGTGTATAGTCAAAAGGAAACACAACGTCCACAACAAAGTTCTTTTGGCTGAGAATTTGAGCGCCATCATCAAACAAGAGGTGCCCCAAAAATACAAGGATCCAGGTAGTCCAACCATCTCATGCATCATAGGAGACTACCGGATCAAACAAGCCCTACTCGACTTGGGGGCAAGTGTGAATCTCATTCCATATTCGGTCTACGAACAACTTGGGTTAGGTGAATTGAAACCCACCAAAACCACACTCCAACTTGCTGATAGATCCATCCGGATACCGAGAGGAATGATAGAGGATGTTTTAGTCGAAGTTGATAAATTCTATTACCCAGTAGATTTTATTGTCTTGGACACACATCCCGTGATAGGCACCGGTGCTCAAATTCCCGTCATACTTGGACGACCATTTCTAGCTACTTCTAATGCCATTATCAATTGTAGAAACGGACTTGTACAAATGTCCTTTGGAAATATGACCCTTGAACTTAACATATTTGATTTGTGCAAACAACCACGGGAGGTTGATGATGATGTCCACGAGTTAAACATGATTGAATCATTCGTGGAGGATACAGTCCCCTTGTCACTATTTTCCGACCCTTTGGAGGCATGTGTGGCCCATCTCCACGAGATGAATGATGACACAACACAAGAGATGGATGCCATTCTAGATATGATGCTGGTGCTTGAGAATAAAAGATGGAGGGCCCCAATTGAACCTTTGCCTATAAATGAGAACAAGGCCCTCCCATCCAACATCAAGGCACCAAAACTCGACCTAAAACCATTGCCAAGTGAGCTAAAATATGTTTATTTAGGTCGAGATGAGACATATCCAGTGGTGATTTCTTCCCACTTGGATGAGGAACAAGAGAGTAGGCTAATAGCCACTCTATTAGAGCACAAGAGTGCCATTGGATGGACAATTGCATATCTCAAAGGCATAGAACCACTGATTTGCACTCACCGCATACACCTTGAGGAAAATGCAAAGACATCCCGGCAACCACAAAGACGACTAAATCCAAACATGAAGGATGTGGTTAAGGCCGAAGTGGTGAAACTATTGGATGTAGGTATCATTTACCCGATATCTGATAGCCAATGGGTGAGCCCAACTCAAGTGGTGCCTAAGAAATCCGGAATAACCATCGTAGCCAATGCCAATAATGAACTTGTACCAACTAGAGTCACTACCGGTTGGAGAATGTGCATTGACTACAGGAAGCTAAACACTGTCACGAGGAAAGACCACTTTCCCCTACCGTTTGTTGATCAGATTTTAGAACGGTTGGCGGGTCATTCCCACTTTTGCTTCCTTGATGGCTATTCAGGGTACAACCAAATAGAAATTGCCCATGAAGACCAAGAAAAGACTACATTCACATGTCCATTCAGCACTTTCGCATATCGACGGATGCCGTTTGGACTATGTAATGCCCCTGCCACCTTTCAGCGTTGTATGATGAGCATCTTTTCTGACATGGTGGGGACCATTCTCGAAGTCTTCATGGATGATTTTTCCGTATTCGGTTGTAGCTTTGATGAGTGCCTTGAGCACTTGAAATCTGTGCTAAAAAGATGTGAAGAGAAGAACCTTGTGCTCAATTGGAAAAAGTGTCACTTCATGGTTCAAAAGGGAATTGTACTTGGTCACATCGTTTCACAAAATGGAATTGAGGTGGACAAGGCGAAAATTGATCTTATCTCTAACCTTCCACCACCCAAAAGCATATGAGATATACGGTCCTTTTTAGGACACGCAGGATTTTACAGAAGGTTCATAAAGGATTTCAGTTCACTATCTCGCCCTTTATGTAACCTACTTCAAAAGGAAAATTCATTCGAGTGGAATGAAGAATGTCAAAGGCCTTTACCACCCTTAAAGGTATGTTGACATGTGCCCAAATAATGCAACCACCTGATTGGAGCCTTCCTTTTGAGATTATGTGCGACGCTAGCGACTATGCTATTGGGGCCGTGTTAGGCCAAAGAAAAGATAAAAAGCCATGTGTCATCTACTATGCAAGTAGAACCCTAAACTCAGCCCAGGCAAACTACACCACTACTGAAAAGGAACTTTTAGCCGTAGTTTTTGCCTTGGAGAAGTTTAGATCCTACTTGATTGGATCCAAGATCATTGTATTCACTGACCATGCCGCGCTTAAGTATCTTCTCTCTAAGAAGGATGCTAAACCACGGTTATTAAGATGGATCCTCCTACTCCAAGAATTCGACATAGAAATACGTGATAAGAAAGGAGTAGAGAATGTAGTAGCTGACCACCTCTCTCGACTTGTCCTCACTGATTCCCCTGAAACGACTGCAATCAATGACATGTTCCCTGATGAACAACTTTTTGCTGTTTCCCAATTGCCATGGTATGCGGACATTGCTAACTATCTTGCTACAGGTACAATTCCTACATATTGGAAAAAGCAAGATCAGGATAGATTCTTCATGGAGGTGCGGAAATTCCTATAGGACGACCCATACTTATTCAAGTATTGTCCCGATCAAATCATAAGGAGATGTGTCCCAGATGATGAGTAACAAAGTATCATCTCCTTCTGTCATTCTCAAGCATGTGGTGGCCACTTTTCGGCTAAAAAGACCACAGCGAAAATTCTGCAATGTGGGTTTTATTGGCCCACCATGTTCAAAGACACACACGAGTTTTGCAAAGCATGCGAACCTTGTCAGAAATTAGGAGGAATCTCCCGTAGAAATATGATGCCACTCAATCCCATCTTAATTATCGAAATTTTTTATTGTTGGGGCATCGATTTCATGGGCCCATTCCCATCTTCTTTTGGAAACTTATACATCTTGCTTGCCGTTGATTATGTTTTCAAATGGGTCGAGGCCATCCCTTGCCGGAATAATGACCATAAAATGGTCATTCGATTTTTAAAAGAAAATATTCTTTTCCGGTTTGGAACGCCTCGAGTCATCATAAGTGATGGAGGGTCTCACTTTTGCAATCGCCCTTTTGAAGCCTTAATGAAGAAATATGGCGTAACACACAAAGTGAGCACTCCCTATCACCCACAAACTAGTGGACAAGCTGAGATATCCAATAGGGAGATTAAACACATTTTAGAGAAAATGGTGAATCCCGATCGCAAGGATTGGTCACTTCGGCTTACCGATGCGCTTTGGGCTTACCGTACTGCTTTTAAAACCCCTATTGGAATGTCTCCATATAGACTTGTCTATGGGAAGGCTTGTCACTTGCCTGTGGAGTTGGAACATAGGGCATATTGGGCTATTAAGAAGATGAATTTCAATTCTGACAAGGCAAGCTCGTTACGCAAACTACAATTGAATGAACTTGCAGAAATTCGGAATGAAGCTTATGAGAATGCAAGAATTTACAAGGACAGGACGAAGATATTCCATGATAAGAATATTCTTCGCAAGACATTCACGATCAACCAAAAAGTCCTCATGTATAATTCTCGCTTACATCTATTTCCGGGAAAACTGAGATCTCGATGGACCGGTCCCTACATTGTGCAAACTGTCTATCCCTATGGGACTGTCGAGCTGTTGAATCCGAGGAACGACAACATTTTCAAAGCGAATGGGCAGCGATTAAAGCCGTTCTTTGAGAAATTCCCTTCAGAAGGTATGTCCATACCTCTGAATGATCCTGTGTATCAGGATGATTGATCTCCTAGTCTGATGGAGGTATAGAGTAGTTAGGATTAGGATTTTGCTGCTTTTGTTTTCGTTTTCATAGGTTTGTTAGAAGGAGGAAGATTTTCACTTTTCACTCTCTCAGGTACTATCATTCCTCACTCCCTTTTATTTTTAAATTGCTCTCATGTTTTGCTCATTGCATATCTTTTACATTGAGGACAATGCAAGATTTGGTTGGGGGGTGTAGGATCACTTGGATGAATCCAGTGTTTTGCAACATTTCAAGCAATTATGTGGAAATTTCTCGATTTTTCAAAAATTCGAAACTCTTTTGGAAAACACCGGTTCTATGCATTCAAGTTGATATGAGCATAAGAGGAGGAGATATGAAATGTATGGGGCTGGATGTCTGCAATCTCTCATAGCATAATGGTTTTATATGTGAACTCCCCTATTTTTGTGATTGATAGAAAACCTGAACACTTTTACACCTAGTTCACATTACACAATTTTCATGAGTTGAAGGGATTATGTGATTTATGGATTAGCTAGACTTTGAATTAAGGTATTGAGAAATCAGGCCGGGGTACTTTGTCCATCCTTGTCCATGGGAAAATAATGAAAGATATGGATTTTTAAAAATCCTATCTGATTTAAAAAGAAAAAGGAAAAGGAAGGATGAAATTGGGAATGTGGAAAAAACGGTGGAAAATTTCGATTAGGGCTACCTACTACCAACCGGGGGATGGTCTACCCATAACCAAAGCCGAAAATGGGACGTAGTGTGAAAGTCGTCGGAAGGACGGTAAGGCAAATTCCTGTCATTGGCTTGCTGTGGCTCTATGTACCTTGAGTTCTATAGTCTACTTGATCTATGAAGAAGATAATCCTAGAAACTCGTGAGATGAATTTTCACTACCCACACTAGGTTGAATTTGTTCAAGTCCTTCTAATTATTAACCAATCAGTGGGAATTTCATATGAATGCTTATTATGTTTTGAGGGTTTACGATTTCAACCTCTGTCGCCTAATATATCTGAATCTTATGCTTATGTACCTTGGAATGTATAGAACGAGGGTTTCTGAAGGAGAGTTGAGTTTTTGAAGAATAAGATTAGTTTCACGCATGTTTTGCTCGGGACTAGCAAAATGCTGGTTGGGGGGGGGCGGGGGGGGGGGGGGGGGGGGTGTTGAGCTCTTAATTGTGCATATTATAACCCCAATTCATCACTCATTGTGCAAGGTTTGTATGGTTAGTAAGCTAATTCAATGCATGTTTTGTGACTACAGGATTGAGGGTGGACTCTACTCAATTGAAGACATAAAGAGCTCACTTGGGATCATTATGATGAAGAACAATTGAGGACCAAAGAAGAAAAGAAAGAAAGAACTAAAGAAGAAAAGAAAGCAGAAGAAAGAAAGGAAGAAAACAAGAAGAAAAGAGAGCTGACCGGTCGTGACCGGTCGGCCAAGGAAGGCAGACCGGTCAGTGACCGGTCAGCCATGCATGTTTGGATGTACTGAGGACGTCCGACCGGTCATGACCGGTCGGACAAGGCTGCCGGAGGAACATTATATAAGGCCGACCGGTCATGACCGGCCAGCCATGGCTGCTGGTATGAGAAGAAAAACGTCCGACCGGTCATGACCGGTCGGACATCATTGCTGGACTAAAGATAAATAGGCCCGACCGGTCTTGACCGGTCGGGCATGCTTGCTGGAGTGAGTGTTTATTGTGGCCGACCGGTCGTGACCGGTCGGGCATGCTTGCTGGAGTGAGTGTTTATTGTGGCCGACCGGTCGTGACCGGTCGGTTGTGCGTGAAGACTTAGAAATTTCTAATTTCAGCACGAAATTCTCTGCACTGCGTAAGTGTTACGCAAGTTCTCGATTCTTCCGAAAATGTGGAGCCTCCAGACTATAAAAGGACACCTAGGGATTGTTCCTGGGGCATCCTAGAAGGGTTCAAGCGAGGTTGGAGACTGTGAAAGTGGAGATTGGAGTTTCACAACTCCTTTTGGTTTGCTTTGCTGTCTTCATGCCTTTTGTAGTTGATTCATGTTTCCTTGGATCATGAGCAGCTAAACCTCTTAGCTAGGGCTAAGAGGTGAAGCTTGTAGTGAATCCAAGATGTTTTAATTCGTAGTTAAGTGGTTTTCAGTTTAGAATTCAGGATTATGAACTAAGGTTTGAAGTTTATACAAGTTTTTAAGTAATTTTTCTTAGTCTTGTGATGACTCATGGATGTTTGGATGAATTACTTATCTTCTTAACTCGTTTGTAACGGTCTAGACCTGTATGATCCGAGGAATCGGAGTGCGCTCTAGTACTAAGCTCTTCATAAAGGAACTTCATGCCAAAGTTCTATTTTAGTTGATTTTCTGGAATATGTAAGGACTGTGCTTGTGATTTGAATCCAGTTCAGATCCTGATCTAGCCTTGTCTTGTGAGAGGACTTGAGGATGGTCATGATTGAGAACTGGACCTATAGAAAAGGGGAATGACCTATGCAATTGAGCATGCTCAGCTTAGCCTACATTGAGTGAGTCTTATGCACAGAACTTACATATTGCAGACTGTTTGCTTTAACAGCTCTATCATCCGACTAGATAGACTTGAATGTCGACTCTTGTTGAGAGAATAAGAAACCATAGCGGATTGAACATCAAGGATTGCTACAAGTGGATCCTTGAACCCCTAGTGCCTTCTTATAATTAATTACCTTCGATTTAATTTAACTTTTGTTACTTATATCAATTTCATACAAAAATCTGGTTAGTAGATTTCAATAGACACTTGTGAATGAATTTGTGAAATTCTACATAAGTCCCTGTGGATCGACCTCGGTCTTACCGAGTTTATTACTACATCGCAACCCTACACTTGGGGAAGCGAACAGGGTGATGCAATTATCATTTGGGAACATGACATTAGAGGTGAATGTGTTCCATTTGGGCAAAAGACATAGGGATGTTGATGATGACGAGTTCTTCGAGGTAAACATGCTCGAATCTTTTGAAGAAGAAGAATTGCTCCAACTTGAACCACTAGAAAGCTTGGAGACATGCTTGGCACATTTCATGGATTCCAAAGACCCCATAATTAGTGAAATTGTGCAAACATTGAATATAGAGAGACCGGTAGTTGGTACTAGTCGGTGGAGGCCCCACTTTGAAAAATTGCCACCAACCACATCAAAGCCTCTACCGTCTAACATCAAACCACCGAAGCTTGACCTTAAACCATTGCCATCCGAGCTTAAATATGTATATTTGGGTCAAGAGGAAACTTTCCCAGTTGTCATTTCCTCTCACCTAAGGAAAGACCAAGAGCTCAAGTTGATTGAGCTACTCAAAGAACATAGGGGAGCCATAGGTTGGACAATAGAGGATCTCAAAGGGATAGATTCTTCGGTTTGTACTCACCGTATACACCTTGAAGAAAATGCAAAAACGACTAGACAACCTCAAAGAAGGCTAAATCCAAACATGATGGAGGTTGTCAAAGCTGAGTTGTTAAAGCTACTAGATGTGGGTATTATCTACCCCATCTCGGATAGCCAATGAGTGAGCCTTACCCAAGTTGTCCCCAAGAAATCCGGTATTACCATTCACAGAAAACGCCCACAATGAGCTTATACCGACTAGAGTAACAACCGGTTGGCGTATGTGCATTGATTATCGAAAGCTCAACACGGTCACTAGGAAAGACCACTTCCCTCTCCCATTCATGGATCAAATTTTGGAGAGGTTAGCGGGTCATTCCTATTATTGCTTCCTAGATGGCTATTCTGGATACAACCAAATTGAGATAGCCCCAGAGGACCAAGAGAAAACCACATTTACATGCCCGTTTGGTACCTTCACATACCGAAGAATGCCATTCGGGCTATGTAATGCACCCGCCACATTCCAACGATGCATGTTGAGTATTTTCTCGGACATGGTGGGTGAATTTCTTGAGGTGTTCATGGATGATTTTTCTATTTTTGGTTGTACTTTTGATGAGTGCCTCAATCATTTGATGTTGGTCTTAATGAGGTGTGAGCAGAAGAACCTCGTTTTAAACTGGGAAAAGTATCATTTCATGATACAAAGATGAATAGTCCTTGGACATATCATTTCGTCCAATGGAATAGAGGTAGACCGGGCAAAAATTGACATAATTTCCAATCTACCACCACCCAAAAGCATATGTGATGTGCGGTCTTTTCTTGGACACGCCGGTTTTTATAGAAGGTTCATAAAGGACTTTAGTCATATCTCTAGGCCTTTATGTAAACTTCTCCAAAAGGAGAACCAATTTGAGTGGAGTGCCTGAATGTCAATTAGATTTTCTAAAGTTAAAAGACATGTTGACAACCGCTCCTATTATGCAACCACCGGATTGGTCCATACCTTTTGAGTTGATGTGCGACGTGAGCGATTATGCTATTGGGGCGGTGTTAGGCCAAAAGAAGGACAAGAAGCCCCATGTTATCTACTACGCAAGTAGGACCTTGAATCCCCCCCAAGTTAATTACTCTACTACGGAGATAGAGCTCCTAGCGTCATCTTTGCCTTGGACAAATTCAGGCCTTACTTAATAGGATCTAAGGTCATCGTTTACACAGATCATGCGGCGCTGAAACACCTTCTTTCTAAGAAGGATGCCAAGCCTCGTTTGCTTAGATGGATCCTACTCCTTCAAGAATTCGATTTGGAGATCAAAGACAAGAAGGGAGTAGAAAATGTGGTGGCGGATCATCTATCCCGCCTAGTCCTACCTAATTCTATTGACGATTCACCTATTGAGGACTCATTCCCTGATGAGCAACTCTTTGTTGCTATGCATCCACCATGGTACACTGACATAGCTAATTATCTATCCACAGGTGCGATGTCGATTCTTTGGACTGCGCGGGACAAACGTAAATTCTAAGGGAAGTGCGCAGATTTTTCCGGGATGAACCTTTACTGTTTAAATATTGCCCAGACCAAATTATAAGTGTGTCCCTGATGATGAACATAATTCCGTCATCTCCTTTTGTCATGATCAAGCATGTGGGGGTCATTTTTTCGCCAAGAAAACCATCGCAAAAATTCTGCAGTGTGGTTTTTATTGGCCCACGCTATTTAAGGATACTCCTGAGTTTTGCAAAGCATGCAAGCGTTGCCAAAAGTTAGAAGGAGTATCCCGTCGAAATATGATGCCTCTTACCCCAATTCAACATCTTGAAGTCTTTGACTATTGGGGCATCAATTTCATGGGACCATTCCCCTCATCTTTTGGACATGTCTATATTTTGTTTGCCGTAGACTATGTGTCTAAATGGATAGAGGCTATTCCATGTAGAACCAACGATCATCATATGGTTCTCAAGTTCCTCAAAGAAAATATACTCTCCAGATTTGGGACGCCTCGAGCCATTATTAGTGATGGTGGTTCCCACTTTTGCAGCAGGCCTTTTAAAGCCTTAATGAAGAAATATGGCATTAGGCATAAAGTGAGTACCCCATACCACTCACAGAAAAGTGGGCAAGCTGAAATTTTCAATCGGGAAATCAAACAAATTTTGGAACAGACGGTGAGGCCATATCGCAAGGATTGGTCACTAAGATTAGATGATGCACTTTGGGCTCACCGTACCGATTACAAGACCCCCATTGGAATGTCCCCTTATAGACTTGTCTATGGGAAAGCTTGCCACTTACCTGTGGAGATTGAACACAAAGCCTATTGGGCAATTCGGGCATTAAATTTTGATGTTGACAAGGCTAGCTCGCTTCACAAACTCCAACTCAATGAGCTTGATGAGATCCGGAACGACGCTTATGAGAACTCGAGAATTTACAAGAGTAGGATGAAGGCCTTTCATGACAAACATATCTTCAGGAAATCCTTCCATGAGGGTCAGAAAGTGCTCTTGTACAATTCCTGACTTCATCTTTTTTCGGAAAAATTGCAATCTCGATGGACCTGGCCCATATATTGTCAAAGAAGTTTTCTCTCATGGGGCTGTTGAGATTGAGAATGCAGTGAATGGTAACTGCTTTAAAGTTAATGGACAACGCCTTAAACCATTTGTTAAGAAATTTGATTCAGAGGACATTCCATCACTCTGGATGATCCTGTGTATCAGGATAGTTGATCTCCTAGTCTGACGGAGGTATAACGTAGGTAGGTTTAGTTATTTCTGCATTTTAGTTTTGCTTGCTCAGTAGCTTTAGTTGTTGGGTTGTAGATTTCCATGTTCGACTCTCACAGGTACTATTGTTCTCACTCTCTTATATTTTACCATTGCTTTCATGTTCATGCTCATTGCATATCTTTTCACATTGAGGACAATGCAAGATTTGGTTGAGGGGTGAGATGAGATTCTTCATTTAGCATGTTGCAACATTTCGAGCATCATATGTGCAAAAAAAATTTCCAAATTTTCTAAAATTCCAAAACTCTTTTAGAGAACCTTATTTCTATGCATTCGCGAAGATATGAGTATAAGAAGAGGAGATACGAAGCGTGTGATGTTGTAAGTCTTTGAACTTCTCTTAATATAATGGTTTTATATGTTAAGTCCCCTATTGTTGTGATTGATAGAAAATTTGAACACTTTTACACCTAGTTCACATTACACGATTTTCATGGGTTGAAAGAATTATGCGATTTGTGGATTACCTAGACTTTGATTTAAAGGTATTGAGAAACCAAGCCGGGGTACTTTTTCCATCCTTGTCCATGGAAAAATAACGAAAGATATGAATTTTTAAAAATCCTATCTAATTTAAAAGAAAAAGGAAAAGGAAGGATGAAATTGGGAATGATGGGAAAATGGTGGAAAATTCTGAAAAGGGCTACCTATTACCAACTGGGGGATGGTCTACTCATAACCAAAGCCGGAAATGGGACGTAGTGTGAAAGCCGTCGGAAGGACGGTAAGACAAATTCCTATCATAGTCTTGTTGTTGCTCTATACACCTTGAGATCTATAGTTTAGTTGATCTATGAAGAAGATAATCCCAGAAACTCATGAGATGAAATTTCACTATGCACACTAGGGTCAAGTTGTTCGAGTTCTTCTATTTATCAATCAATCAGTGGGAATTTCATGTAGACACCTATTATGCTTTGAGAGTTTAAGGTTTCAACTTCTATCACCTAATTTCTCCAAATTTTATACTTGTATGTCTTGGAATGGATAGAAACATGGTTTCTAAAGGAGATTTGGTTTGGAGGTTTGAAATTGTTTCACGCATGTTTTGCTCGGGACTAGCAAAAAGCTAGTTGGGGGGTGTGTTGAACCTCCAATTTATACATTGCATAGCCCACTACATCACATTATATGCATGATTTTCATGATTAAAAGGCCCATCTAATGCATGTTTTGTGATTGTAGGCATGAGAGAGAAATTCATCCAATTGGAGACCAAAAGAGCGTGTTTAGATGCATGGATGAAGATTGAAGGAGGACCAAAGAAAGAAGGAATCAAGTAGAAAAGAGAGAAGAAGAAAGAAAAGAAGAAAAAAATGGAGAAAAGAAGGTCCTGACCGGTCGTGACCGGTCGGCCATGGGAGCTAGACCGGTCGGCCACGCACTCTAGAACTCCCTGGAGCAATGACCAGCCTGGTCCGACCGGTCAAGACCGGTCGGTCAGCAAGTCTGATGCTCTCTGTGCACGCTGGACGTTTATAATAAGCAGTCCGACCGGTCAAGATCGGTCGGCCACAAGCAAAAACAGGTAGTTTCCAAATTGGGCTCCAAAATTCTCTGCGCAAGTGCGTATCCTTACGCAAGTTCGAGATGTTTTCGATGCAACCAAGCTTCCTCACTATAAAAGGACACCTAAGGTCTCTTCCTAGGGCATCATAGAAGCTAAGGGACATTGTAGGAGAGGAAGGAAGCCGTCATGGGGCGTCTGCAACCCTCCAAACTCCGGTTTTTCTATGTTTTCTAGTTCTTTTATGAGTTTTAGTTATAGTATGACAATGCTCGGCTAGAATCTCTCAGCTAAGGCTGAGAGGTGAAGCTTGTAGCTAATTTCATGTTTAATTCAGTTCAGTTCAAGTAATTTTACTTCAAGTTTGGATTTTGCATATTCTAGTTCCTAAAGTTGATAGTTTTAGATGTTTTATGAGAGTTCATGTGCTCCGGACATGGATTCCTTGCAATTCTCTGAGATTATCATGTTGTGCTTATTTAGATTCGAATTATAGTAATCTTTGAGCAAGTCATAGTCCATAGGCATGGCTGTTACTCCGAAGGCTATGATTTCGGATTCTACATTGTTGAATGGGACTAGAACTTGGAAGTTCAACTTGAGTGGGATTGAATGTGTTTAATGCTTTATTTTCCAACTAGATGAGAGATAGGACTTCAAATCTAGTTGTGTATCTTGCTTGGATTGATTGGATTGACATGGGATTGCTACAAGTGGATCCTTGAATGCCTTAGTGCCTTTAAATTACTGTTTTCCATTAAGTTTCTGTTTTAGCATAATTGTTCCAATTAAATCTCTTATTTATTGCAAACTGAGTTGCTGGAATAGTTTGGAATTTGTTCTCCAATTCCCTGTGGATCGACCTCGATCTTACCGAGTTTTATTACTACATTGTAGCCTTACACTTGAGGCGAGCGAAAAATATGGGAGGTCCTGTGCAAAGAAATATTGTTCGTAAATTTTATGCATGTTGTCAAGACACCATTGAAGATCCCAAGTCCTTCACTGTCCATTACAACAACACTGTATGGACTTTCGGTCTAGAATCCATATCTTAAGCTATTAATATTCCCATTCTTGATCCGAGTGATCTTCCTGATTTTTCCGAGGAGGCTCCACCTATGCTTGATATGATTGGTGTTCTTTGTGATGGGGAGATCCCTAGGGAGGTTAGTGGTTGTGCTCTACGGTCTTCTTATATGAAATGAGACTATCGGATTCTCCACAACTTACTCTTTAGAAACGTGTATGCCCGTAAGAGCAACAAAGTTGACTTAACTGAGTCCATGGTATCTATTCTGTATCGAGTCAGTCAGGATGAGAAGATGTGACTCCCCTCTATGATCATGAGCACCATTCACTCTATTATTTTGGGGTCTGAGGTCAGTCAGCAGGCCTTCCATTTGGATGCCTCATAGGAAAATTCGCCAACACCATAGGTCTTGTAGATCCAATCGAAAAACCTGTCAGGCCTATCCTCCTCAACAAATCCATTATTGCCAGAATGGAGATCACTTAAGCAGAGCTTCAACGAAGAAGGGATCAGCAACAGCAGAGGCAGCAGCAGGAGCTCCCACAGCATACTGAGTCTGAGCCTGAGCCTGCTCTACGATCATCTGAGGATCCTCGTCAGCATCCAGGGCATTTCTGCACTCCAGTTCGCGCATTTTCACATCGCGGGACATCTTTGCTCTCTGATCATCCATCTTCATCTGCGGTTCCTCCTGCATTGCTCTCTGAGATACGCCAGCTTCTGGACCATCTTATATAGAGACTTGATCGGATCGAGCAGAGATGGATCAGATGGATCAGACCGATTCTTAGCTGCTTCAGGGACAAGTCACTCTCCTCGTGCAGCAGGAGGCTATTGTGGCTCGCCTTGCTCAAATTGACAGGCATTTGGAGGCATGGGAGCGAGCTGCTTGTGGCGATGCGCCGCCACCAGATCTGGGCGACGAGACCAATTTTTAGTATCATTATATGTTGTATCATGTGTCTTGGTCAGGAGTATCTTTTTGGGTGACCAAGACACTAGTCGCTCGTCATGTTATATATTTATACATTTTGGATGACTGTTAGACCTTAATGATTGAGCTTTATAATTATACCAATTTATGACATATCATGTTTGGATTTCTTATTTTTAGAGCTATATTGATACATCTTTTTGAGATACTGATCTTTTCTTCGATATATATTTATGCTTTAAAGTTATATTTGCGTCGAGTCTTGTGCCTTACTATCTATTGATTGAGTGAGACTAGCCGATTGGGCTATATACACCTTGACTCATGTTATAGATCTATACCGTTTAGCCTATCATCTGTTTCCATCACCAAAAATCATGTAAGCATGCACTTTTAAATGAAAATCTGATTTTTGAAAGGATGGATGGCTAGGGCAAAATGCCCATTTCTGGTCTATTAGTGCTATATTGATGAGTCTATTGCATTTTCTTGGTATATTGTTAGGGGGAGGTTGGATGGTTTGGGCATTAAGCCCTTTTTAACTCATTACTCTGTTTAAATATAGCTTATTTTGCTTAATTGATCTTGATATACATGTCATATGGGGAGGTTGGTTGATTGGGCGAAATGCCCTTTGTACCTATATTGTTTCAATGTATATCATGATGTTTTATGTCGCTTCTTTTCTCCCATGTTTTTCATGAATTATCGCTTCCCTTAAAACATATGATTGACATATTTTCTACACTTTATTACTTATTGTTCATGGTTTTGCTATGCTGCTCTTATAGGCATATTCTTTTGCCAGCTAACCTTTGTCAATCACTAACAAAAAGGGGGAGAACTATATCCTGAAAGTTCGGTTTTACCGCTTATAGAGATACTCGGAGATATGTCTAAGGACCTAGAGAGGGGGTGATTAGGACCTTTTCAAAATCTTTTCGCCTACTAACATATTTTATCAAATAAAACAAAGTAAGCAATAACACTTCGGCTTCCAAGCCTAAGTGGGTCCAATCACAAGACTAGCATATGGTTAATCAATAAGCAATCCTAGTCTAAGGCATGCATAGGTAAATAAATGATTCAACTAATCAAGATCCTAACCTATGCAACTTGTGTAGACTTATGAGAGTGGATCAATGACCTCAAGTCTACACAACTAGTGAAGGTACATCTTGTGTGTGGTTGTGCCTAATAAGTGCCTAGCATACATTCCTATCAAGCAATCATAATTAAACTAACAAAGCTAAGATATAAATGTGCTCAATTCAATCACAAACACAAGGATGTATAGTGGTTCGACTACTTGTCTACTCCACTCCCGGTTCAAGTACTCAACCCCTTTGAGCACACCGGCATTCACTATCGGAGGTTTTAAATGAGGTTCACCTCTCAACCTTTACACAGAGGTTTTACCGGTTCACCTCTCAACCATAACCGGAGTTTTAGACATAGGCTAACTCTCAACCCAAAGCACGTTTACTCCCGTGTCGGAGGCTCCCCCTTGGAGACTTAGTTTAGGCCCGGCAAACGGGCCAAGGAACGGCTAACGTCCCTAGATCGAGCTTGACAAACAAACTCTAAAAGGACTCTCAATAAAGACAACCTACTTGTCGGATGAGCCCCTTGTTTAGCGCCGGTTCGGGTTGCTTGATCTCCGCTCTCCCGTGCTTCAATCAGCTTCCCTTGCTCCCACGATCATGTCGCCGTTCCGTCGTCAATGCCTCAGCCACACTCTATCAAACACCTTGCATGCGATGCCTTTGAGATGCCTAAAGTGCTATAGGATTGAGAACTCTACAACTAATGGGAATGGGTTGCCTAGAGTCTATTTCCTACAACGATCTCATCTTAGAGTTTTAGACAAGGATTTGCCAATCAAGAAGGTTCCAACTCTAGAGATCAAGAGGGGATGAAGGTTATCTTCTTCATGAGCTTGGAATGCTCTAATCTTGTGTTAAATCACAAGGAAGATGCCTTGCATAGGTTAGGAATGAGCCTCAAATGGTCTCCAACAATGGTGGCTTCACTCCTCTCAAAATCCCTCTACCAATGCCCAAAAACTGAGCTCCATATATAAGAAAGGTGAGCTCCAACGGTCATAAAACGGGCAGAAAACAGCTCTGCCAACCTATCCCGACCGGTCGGCCAAAAGCCAAGAGAAGACAGGAAGTACGCTGTCTGAATGGGGGTCTGTCCGACCGGTCGTGACCGGTCGGACCAACCCAGCCAACCGGTCACGACCGGTCGGTCCTCCTGAAACCTGCAAACACAGCAGCTTGCTGTTTGGTCTGGCCGACCGGTCTTGACCGGTCGGACAGGCCTGGTTCAGTTCAGTATTTTGCTGAACATTGTACATTCCAACCCACTCTCTTTAGGCCATGTTTTGGGTGATGTTCAGGGACACCTAGGGCCAATCTATGATGACTAATGGTTTCCTAATGTGGTCAAGGTCATCAAAGAAGCAAAGGGGTTGAGTTTTGGTCAAGGTTAAGGCACCAAGGCAACACTTTTACCTGAATCTTCTTCCTTGATGCAGCGGGGCCACTTGAGTCTTCGGTCTTCGTCTTCATTAGGCTCAACCGACAGTAGACTCACTGACGTAAGTGATTGACAAACAAGGTGCACTAGTATGCCACAGAAGAGTGCACTAACAATCTCCCCCTTTGTCAATTACTTACAAAAACCTAACCTACCAAAATAAAATACATGTTCAAGATATTACATTGATAATGAATTAATTACAGGACTCTTGACATGCCTGAACTAAGCTGCTCCTCTTCAGATTGCTCCCCCATAACCTGTCAATCCTTGCATCACAAAACATAGCAAACTAGTTTTGGTGGGACTTGATCTTTCTCCCCTTTTTTGTTAGCAATTGACAAACTATTATCTCCCCCTTAATGATATATCAATAAGGCTAAGGTAAGAGAAGATAGTATGTCGCAGTTATAACTATAAGCTTATGCTAACAAGGAGAGTATAGGGTGTATGAATTTAAAACATGGAGCATGCTAAGAAAACATGATTTAACAAGAAGATGTAACTATCTAATCATAGTTAATCATGCAACATTGGTCAAGGATATACATTTGCATTGAAAGCACAAGGGGCTTATAACCCAATCAACCAACCTCCCTTATTGGTATATCAAGACCAATACAAAGCAAAGATTAGCATATAATGAAGCATAAAACTTAAGATGAATAGCTAATCTAAGCATGATGATAATCTAGCAAGAAAATGTATTAAATAAAAGCAAGGCTAAATTATCTAAAATTGGGCTAATGAGGCTTGAATCCTCTGATTTGCCCATACACCCAAAAATGAGGCTGAAATCCTCAGATTTTCCTATTAAAGCATTTCTAGCTACCCTCACTAACTATGTTTAGTTTAATTAGCCTAAGGGTAACTAATTTCCTCAACACCCTCATAAAATGTAGCATGAGGTGAGGGGTTGGGAACTCCTTCTTCTCCTAGAAGGGATAGCGGTTGGGATCCCCTTTTAGATAAGCTGGTAGAGGGGTTGTGGTGGAGGCCGAGAGAGCAAGATCTTTATATGGGCTCTCATCACAAGCGGAGTCACCAGATTCGGACTCCTCCGTATTATCCCATGCCTGTTTACTGGTTGTGCAGTTTTGAATCCGACCAAATTCTTCTTTAGATACTGAACAAAAAATGGCATTCAGGCCTTTGGCATTATGGATACGTTGAGCTTTATCATGATTAGTCCTTTTGGCCTGAGAACATCCGGTTCACCTTCCTTATGAATAATGTCCATTGGGGGTACATATCAAATATCAACCATATCCCTCACATCGGAATCAATAGATTCCAAGAAGATGCGCATTCGGGCTTTCCAATATGGATAGTTTGACCCATCAAAGAAAGGAGGCTTAGTGACGGATGAAGAGTCCTCTCTAGACATATTTTCAAGTTTCTCTTAGGATCTGCCTCTAGGCAATTAAGCCCTTAAAGAGGAACCTGCTCTGATACCAATTGAAAGTTCGGTTTTACTGCTTATAGAGATACTCGGAGATATGTCTAAGGACCTAGAGAGGGGGTGATTAGGACCTTTTCAAAACCTTTTCGCCTACTAACATATTTTATCAAATAAAACAAAGTAAGCAATAACACTTCGACTTCCAAGCCTAAGTGGGCCCAATCACAAGACTAGCATATGGTTAATCAATAAGCAATCCTAGTCTAAAGCATGCATAAGTAAATAAATGATTCAACTAATCAAGATCTTAACCTATGCAACTTGTGTAGACTTATGAGAGTGGATCAATGACCTCAAGTCTACACAACTAGTGAAGGTACATCTTGTGTGTGGTTGTGCCTAATAAGTGCCTAGCATACATTCCTATAAAGCAATCATAATTAAACAATTGAACTAACAAAGCTAAGATATAAATGTGCTCAATTCAATCACAAACACAAGGATGTATAGTGGTTCGACTACTTGTCTACTCCACTCCCGGTTCAAGTACTCAACCCCTTTGAGCACACCGGCATTCACTATCGGAGGTTTTAAATGAGGTTCACCTCTTAACCTTTACACAGAGGTTTTACCAGTTCACCTCTCAACCATAACCGGAGTTTTAGACATAGGCTAACTCTCAACCCAACGCACATTTACTCCCGTGTCGGAGGCTCCCCCTTGGAGACTTAGTTTAGGCCCGGCAAACGGGCCAAGGAACGGCTAACATCCCTAGATCGAGCTTGACAAACAAACTCTAAAAGGACTCTCAATAAAGACAACCTACTTGTCGGATGAGCCCCTTGTTTAGCGCCGGTTCGGGTTGCTTGATCTCCGCTCTCCCGTGCTTCAATCAGCTTCCCTTGCTCCCACGATCGTGTCGCCGTTGCGTCGCCACTGCCTCAGCCACACTCTATCAAACACCTTGCATGCGATGCCTTTGAGATGCCTAAGGTGCTACAGGATTGAGAACTCTACAACTAATGGGAATGGGTTGCCTAGAGTCTCTTTCCTACAACGATCTCATCTTAGAGTTTTGGACAAGGATTTGCCAATCAAGAAGGTTCCAACTCTAGAGATCAAGAGGGGATGAAGGTCATCTTCTTCATAAGCTTGGAATGCTCTAATCTTGTGTTAAATCACAAGGAAGATGCCTTGCATAGGTTGGGAATGAGCCTCAAATGGTCTCCAACAATGGTGGCTTCACTCCTCTCAAAATCCCTCTACCAATGCCTAAAAACCGAGCTCCATATATAAGAAAGGTGAGCTCCAACGGTCATAAAACGGGCAGAAAACGGTTCTGCCGACCCGTCCCGACCGGTCCCGACCGGTCGGCCAAAAGCCAAGAGAAGACAGGAAGTACGCTGTCTGAATGGGGGTCTGTCCGACCGGTCGGTCCTCCTGAAACCTGCAAACACAGCAGCTTGCTGTTTGGTCTGGCCGACCGGTCTTGACCGGTCGGACCAGTCCAGTCGACCGGTCTTGACCGGTCGGACAGGCCTGGTTCAGCTCAGTATTTTGCTGAACATTGTACATTCCAACCCACTCTCTTTAGGCCATGTTTTGGGTGATGTTCAGGGACACCTAGGACCAATCTATGATGACTAATGGTTTCCTAATGTGGTCAAGGTCATCAAAGAAGCAAAGGGGTTGGGTTTTGGTCAAGGTTAAGGCACCAAGGCAACACTTTTACCTGAATCTTCTCCCTTAATGCAGCGGGGCCACTTGAGTCTTCGGTCTTCGTCTTCATTAGGCTCAACCGACAGTAGACTCACTGACATAAGTGATTGACAAACAAGGTGCACTAGTATGCCACAGAAAAGTGCACTAACATATCCCACCAAGAAGCCGATTTATATAGTTTTGCAGGCTTTCTTAGGTGCAGGTGTTGAGGGGGAGAAATCGAAGACATTTCAAGTTTGTACATGTCACTTTGTAAAGCTTAAATTGTAAATTTTGTTCTGACATGTAATTGGGTGTAATAGTATTTCTTAGTTTTGGGATATTCATGATATAGAGATCATGAACGGTCTTAGGTTGTGTTTTGTGGCGTAATTGACAAAGGGGGAGATTGTTAGTGCACTAATTAGTGCATCGTATTGTCAATTCCGTGATTATGTAAGTCAGTCGAGTTTGGTGAGCCTCGACGAAGATTGAAGACTCAGGACTTGAAGACCAAAGCAGCTTTCCGCACTCAAGTTCAAGCCAAAACAAGTTCAGAAGGTAAGTTGCATATAGACAGCTTATAGGATCCCAAAACACCCGTATTTATGACATTCTAAATATATTAATCTTAGCCATTTAATCCACGGCCTTAAGGTCAAGATGATCAGTCTTGGACCTTTATTAAGTAGGTGCCAAACTATGAAAAACAATAGGAAAATCACCTAGTGGGGCACATATAGTTCAGCTAGAAATCAGCTTGAACATGGGTTAGATAAGGCCTGCCAACCGGCTGGTCACTGGTCCTTGACCAGCAACTTTGAAAGAGGAAATAAACATCAGCCGACCGGTTTAATGACCAGTCGGACAGCAGGTCGGATGGACCATCCAACCGGCCGAACATGTGAAAACTGTCCAAAACAATGTGGGACAGGTCTGCCGACCAGCCGGCCGACAGGTCGGACAGCAGGTTGGATATGCCAAAATTAGTCCAGCAAGTTTGTGGTTTCTGGACCACTTACCCGACCCATCTGAGGGCAAGTCGGCTGACAGGTCGGACCTCAAATCCGACCGGCCGGAGGGGGTCCCAGGCAGGTCGGAATATGACCATTTTATATCCGTTTGTACTCATTTTTGGGCCTTTATAAAGGCATATCTTGAGGCCTTTAATGATATCTCTTGTACACCCATTTAGAGAGGCAATTAAGACCTTCACCTAATCTCTTTTGCTCATCATAGTCCTGAGTTCATCCTTCAAACCTAGTCATTAATGACACTACATTGAGTATTCAAAGCTCGGTTTGAACAATGAACTCAAGCATGACATTCATGGCTGTCCCTATCATTGAATCTTCAACTTGAAGTTATATATAGCCATTGAATGATCAGATTGATTGTTCCTTCATTAACCATTACATTGTAATAGGCAAATGGAACATCAATACCTCATCCCACCTATCCGGCACTAGTCTAGGATCATCATATGCATTGGTAGCTGATCGTGGGAGCTTGGAGAAGAGCTAAAGCATTCGTGGAATCTGAAGCTACTCAACGGCGCTGAATCGGGGCTCATCTCTTGTAAGTATTTAAACTTATAGAGTCCATTGTTTGATTCCCCATTCTTGTTAAGTTTGGGGTCTAGAGATTGTCACCCAATCTCGGAGTTGTCCTTGAGTAGGATGTGTAAGTCCTTGCGTAGGCCTCCGACACGGGAGAATACGTGCTTTGTCCTTGTGTAGGATTTGAGGGGTCCTTGTGTAAGAATAGACCTTGTGTAGGTTGTAAGGGTTGAGAAGTAAACCTCATTTAAAACCTCCGATAGTGAATGTCGGTGTACTCAAAGGAGTTGGTTACTTGAACCGGGAGTGGAATATACTCATCGTCGAACCACTATACATCGTGTGCAATGTGGTGAATGCATTTTGTCTATTATTGTCCTTTGTTGATCAATCATATAAGTGCTTAACTGAATGCCCATCTTATATTTGACAAAATGCTCATATGCCATCTTTGAATGATTAATACTATAATGCATATGAACTGTTTGATTAAATGTTTCTCTTAGTATAGTTGTCAATCGAATTAGATCTTGTGTGATAATTGCTTTCATTTACATTTACTTAATTGTTAAATTATAGTATAAATGCAATTGAGTTTTTAAATTCACAAGAAAATTTAGAAAGTCCTATTCACCCCCCTCCCCTCTATGACATAAGCATACATTCAAGCTTATTTCACTAGCGGTAAAACCGCAATTTCAAGTCAGGCTTAAATCAATCCAAACTGAGTCAGCTAAGTCTGATCCGATCTGAGTCCAACCTGGTCACAGGTATCGAGTCGGATCGAGTTTGTCTATTAAATCAAAAAAAAAAAAAAAAATTTGAAAAATGACAAAAAAATCATTAAAATTTCAAAAATTACCTAAAAAATGGTAAACAAATCATTAAAATTCTAAGTCCTGGAGCCGGATAGGAGGAGGTGGGTAGGGAACAGCGGGTGTCGTCGGGTTGGGTAAAAAGGTAAAGGTAAAAAATTAATTTTTTTTTAACTTATACACGAACCCGGGTTTCAGATCTAATTGGATCCATTTCGGATTGGATTTCGAGTTGAGTTGGTTCAATTAAGGTGGAATCTGGACCCGACTCGATATGGATTCGGATCCTATCCAGAATACTCGATTCGGAGTCCGTCTTTGCTTGTCGGATTAGTCGGATTAGTTTGAGTCTGAGTCTAGCCGGTTTGGATGAGTCGAGCCAACCAAGTTGGCTCGACCAAGTCCAGCTCTAGCTGTGGTGATGTGTTAGGCTCCATGTGGGACCCCGTGCACTGAGGTATCTCTGTGCCCTAAGCTGTGAGTTCTACAGAGATGTCATCTATGAAAAATCCACTCCGTCCATCTGTTTTGAAATACTACAATAGGACAGTTTGATAAAAATCAAGCAGATCAAAACTTAGGTGGGCCATACCAACAAAACAATGGGAACAGCAACATCCACTGTTGAAACTTATAGAATATTTTAAAGAATATAAAATGATCACCGTACATGGTCTCAGGTTTCCACAGGTGATCTTCTCTCCTTTGATCCTGCTAGGTGGGTCTCCCTCCCTGCTGATCACTTTCTCTGTCTTCATGTCCCTTTCTTGCCTGCCGTTGAGCAATCTGCACCGTCTGTAGTCACGAATGTTCGATACCATGTAAAATATTTTAAAGAATATAAAATGATCCCCGTACATGACTATCAGCTTTCGTTGACATATATAGGTGTATATATATAAGAGTATAAGCATTAAACAGTTACAACAATATTCCAGTGAGTTTCAATTTGAAATCATCCCTATCCATTTAGTAAATCATGAGTTGTTGTGTTAACAATACCTTCCTGGAGCTGATGACTATGTTAATATGCCATCCAAACCATTCATAGAATTATTACAACGCAGATAAACCGTAGGAACGAATATCATCCTGATACAGAGCTTCTATCACCACCAAGCGTTAAATCCGTACTGTTTTGTGTGCTATAGCCAGTTTTGGATTTGTTTGATTTTTAAAATTGTGGTCTTTCAAAACACAGACGGAGTAGATTTTTCATAGACATCTCTATGGGCCCCACACAGCCCCGGGGCACACGCAATCCGCTCGCGTTCCACGCGGTTCATCTGTTTTGCCAGCTCATTTCCGAAGCTTAAGTGAACCAGTGGTAATTGAACATCCAGCATTTAAAACTCTTTAGGGGACACGAAAGTTTTGGAACAACCTGATATTTTTACTTTCCCTTCATCTAGCTCTGTGTGACCTTATCAACAGATTGGATGGCAAATAAACATTACTGTGGGCCCTAGTAAGGTTTCAACGGTAGGGTGTCATTCTCCCGACTGTTTCCTATGGTGTGGTCCACTTCAGCTTCGGATCTACTTCAGTTTTAGGTCCATGACCTAAAATGATCTGTTAAAACGGATGGACAGCATGGATATCAAATACATACATCAAGGTGGGCCCCAGAGAGCCCAACACATCACCACACCACCTAATACGCCTCCGTTCGCAGGATGCCTGTTCCTGTGATTCAAAAAGAGTTAGTTTTGCATCTGTCGTGGCTTACGATCTAGCGTCTGTCGCTACCCACTAAACGACAGATGCAGAAATGGTCTGATGATCCGAACCATCGAATTTCCCGTAACGATGCTAAATTAGTTATAATCGCATGATCAATCTTCATTGATTAGTTATAATTCGAGCAATCAAAAAATTTCTTTTCTTCGTTTTAAATTCGTCCAGGGATAGTACGGTATTACGGATAATGATGGTAACAGTCATCCTTTCTGGGTGAGTTTCCTCTAGTGGTCCGAATAGCATAGATTCCACAAATGGACGGCTCTGATCATTAGACCACTTAGCAAGTGGACCCCAGTTTGCTGCGACGCACTCTAAATCCTGCGTGGCCACAGAGGCATTACGAGCTCATTCAAACGATTCTCTTTGGCTTGGAAGATATCGCCTTAGCTTTTTGGGCCCCACGTGCCTTCTACCATCCATTTCTGTGAGATGGGCCCCACGTGGGCCTTACCGTCCCTCTGTGCAAAATGACAAGGGAATGCACAGAGAGATGAAATTTCCACCATTGAGTTCGACTTTGAAATGACACTCGTATAAGAAAGAGTGTCTGTGCCTGTAGTTTTTCGGAGGTGCTTTTACACGTGATTTCAGAAGGGAAACATCTTCACCCGTCAAGGACACCAAGTTCTGTGTCCAACATCCAAAATCTACAAGCATATGGCACTTCCATAAGATCCGGACCGTTCACCTGGTGGGACATACTCTACACTACCCAATTTCTGCAACACGCTACTGATTGGACCATCTTAACCCTCCAAACGGAGGAGTATTGAATGTTGAATGTGAACACATGTGATGAACGGTTCACATCTCGCCTACGTGTGGCACATCTGCAGTGAAAGACGGTGCTCGATCGGGGACCATGGTAGAAAAAGCAAAAATCATCATGAAATTAAAAACATATCCAATCATTACCCGCGACGTTGACACCAAGAAATTGACAATCCCAAGCAACCGTTGAGTGAAGAAAAGAAATACCCTAGTAGTCGATGTGTGGATCACACTCATGCGCACATCCACGCTACACGTATCAAACATGCAGCCCAAAATTTTAGGTCCACTAAAAGATCACATTGAACGAACGATCCTAATCAAACCTCAGGTGGGCCACAGCATATCAAATCAAAATGACTGGCTAGAAAAAGAATTTTAAGGGTAAATTTACTTTGTATGTTGTGGATCACCTGAGGAGGCAAATTCTCTCATGGAAAGCTCAAATCTCACATAAGTGTTTCATAGTTGTACATGGGAACATTTTCAGATTTGAAAGTTAGCAAATTTCTGTTCGCCATTGGCCATTTTCTTTTCAAACTTCAATTTGATGGCCACCAATCAGACCCTTAGGTTCATAGAATAAGGGTGGTGTCTGGATCATGCACCATCAGTGGTGGGGTCCATATATTTTGAAGGTTGAAATTAAGGTACACGTGGGGTGTGCATGAGTATCATACTTCACAACAAGAAGAAACTGTTGGAGATATTTTAGTGTAGTCTGGCAGAAGGTGATGGGCTGATGGCCGATGAGCAGCCACACAGCAAGTGGCAGTACACTAACTCAAATTAAAATGTATGAATTACAGGACTACTGTGGATATGTAATCATCCCAAAATCGGATTGTTTGATCATTTCATGTCTATGATCGGTGGACCATTAGATATTTTTCATTTCAACCGTCCAATAAATGCACACTAATCACAAATTGGATAATCACTTCTTCTTTTCTTTTTTCTTTTTTATTCTTTGGGTTAGACATGCAATGCACACACCCTATTAATTAGATGGGCAATGAACCCACCCAGTCAGTCTCACACGATGCTCCCACCCACTGGTGGAGTCAGTGGGTTTCTAACCTGAGATCAACAGTTGAAATGCCAAGGTGTCTATCAGCTGGGCTAGCGGGCAATCCCCAGAATCAGCTGGGCTAGCCGGTGATCCCCATAATCACAAATTGGATAATCACACAAGTCTTTTTCTTCTGTTTTTCGATCCATTTAGATTAGGACTCACAATTCGGACGGTTTGCAAGTAACGTCTACAGTCTCACAGTGCCCTATCAACCAGAATATTAATGCTTTCTTCTTCATTTTTTCACTAAAAAAGATTCAGCTTTTCTTTATGTTTTTATTTATGGAGAAATACTCCGGTGCTCTCAGAATAAAAGTTATAGTGCTGATGGTTGAATCAATCGGTTGGATGGTCCAATCCATCGAACTGAACGGTCTATTAAGTCCAGAAAACATTTTATGAACCACTAAAAAAAACGCATTGATCACATGATCAAATCCATCCTGATTTGTCCTTGTTTTCTATAGCCATCCCTTCTCCTAGCCACTGGATGCAATGGATACGATGCCTAATAAAAATGATTATTTAAAATCATAAACCATCCAGAATGGGCCATAACAAATAGATGGATCAAATTGTTGGTTGGACCTATTTTTTGTGTAAACAATCCTGACCATCCATATTCAAGTCCGTTGATCAGCTACTAAATATTTGTCCACTTAGTGTAATGTATGGTAGCCTATGAAATGTGTATTGGACCTAATGAACGGTCCGGATCAATTGATTGGACTGTCTAAATGTCCGAATGCAGCTAGAAGCATTATAACTTTCAGTACTCCTAGAGTAGTGGAGCATTTCTCTTCTTTATGGCCTGGGATCATGCATGTTGAATTTAGATGCAAGAAATGATGTGGGTTCTCCTCAAAAATCATTAGTCCTTCCTGCAAATGGCCCCCATAATCATTCATCATCTCACAAGAAAACAACCCCATTCCTTCATTTAGAAACCTCTTCCCCCATGCATGCATGACATGCAAAGACACATACTACATGCACATCCAATTCCATCAATAGTTCTTGCATTGTATGCGGTGCATGCTCGACAGATCCGTACAATTTTGGTATTTCTAGAATATTTCTTCCATTTATAAATCGATTAAAGCACCCCTCATATTGTTATAGATGCTGCCTCTTCATGGTTCATGTTTCTTGCCTTACCATAATATAATGAAAATGTGATGAATTTTAAATTGGAAGGGGGTAATCCCATTTTGAGAAATTGCTGAGAGGTGGGCTTTGGAAGCCCACCAAAGCACTCATCAGAGCGGGTCCCCTCATCCATGAGTGCAACCCAAGTTAATTCCTGCATGGAGACAAATTGCTACTCTGATAGAGTATCTCCATCTGTATGCATGCGGGCAGTCATTGTACATGAACATCAATCTAAACCATCCAAATTTTGAACTCCTATCTGTGAATGGCACAAATCTCCAAGATCGCATTAACGAAACAATCTTGACCATGATTCATGGACATATTTCTGTTTATTGAATTTAGATCATACAAATATCACTACAGACGTCCACCGATCGGATGGTTACAGATGCATATGTTCATGTGCATTTGAGGTTGTGTTTGATTCACAATGGGTCCTATAAATTGGATGGTTTGGATTGAGCTGCATGAGTGCCACGTGTTCAGTGCCTTTGTGCATGCGTATCAAATAACTCTTATGTCTCACACACATGCAGCACGCACGCACATTACTCATGTGTGTAGAAGAATCATGTATACTAAATGTCTATATTTAGAGTAAGGAGACAGAGAACAATAAATGCAGCAGCAGCACAGCAGAGAAACTACTGTTGAAGGGTGGGATTTGAGTTGAGATGGGCCACCACTGCTGCAGCAAACAGAAGGTAAAGAGAGGATTGTGGTCTCCTGAAGAAGACGAGAAGCTCGTTAGATACATCACTACCCATGGTCATAGCTGTTGGAGTTCTGTTCCAAAAAATGCAGGTTCTTTCTCCCTTTTTTCCTTCCTTCTTCTGTTTCTTCTCCTCTATTTAGTTTTTCCTTGTTGTTGATGGAGTTGGGATTTCAGGGCTACAAAGATGTGGAAAAAGCTGTAGATTGAGATGGATTAATTACTTGAGGCCTGACCTCAAGAGAGGTTCTTTTTCAGCTCAGGAAGAGAGAATCATCATTGATGTGCATAGGATTCTAGGCAACAGGTGCTCTTATTCTCACCACCCCACACATGTGAGAGAGAGAGAGAGAGAGAGAGAGAGAGAGAGAGAGAGAGTTTCATGCAACACCCACATGGGGTTTTCACCATTTTTATTAAATGCTCTTCGTTTAAGGAGTAAAAAAAAAAGGCTTTCATGGAAAAACAACCTATGGTTGTTCTATTGTTTTTTTTATTATTATTATTGTTTTTAGAGGAAAACTTTCATCCAATTCGAACTTGGATTTTTCAAACTATATTTTTTTTTAGTTCTCTTTTGTTTTACATAAAATAGGCTTTCATGGAAATCCTATTTGGAAGATTGTTATTATTAAGAAAAGAAAGACATTTAATGCAATACCAATTTGGGGTTTTCGTTCTTTTAATCAGGAAAATGCTTTTTTGTAATTTTTTTTTTAAACCGTTTTTTCTTTTCTTGTTGCAGGTGGGCTCAGATAGCAAAGCATCTCCCAGGAAGAACAGACAACGAGGTGAAGAACTTTTGGAACTCATGCATAAAGAAGAAGCTGATTGCACAAGGGCTGGATCCCAAGACCCATAACCTGCTACCTTCCCACACAAAAAACCATGCAAGCAGTGCCTCCCAACACCACTCTTCAACTGCGTCTGCTTCTTCTATACCTTTCACCATCAATACTACCCACATGAAAGTGGGAGAACCAATGAGAGATGCCTCTATTGATATGAACCCACAACCTTTCCTCACATTGCCTCATCCACACCCTCCATTCAATGATAGTATCTCCATTCCTACCACTTATCAATTTGATGACATGAGGCCTACTAATCCTAATTCAACTATTTTGTGGAGTACCAAAGACCCACCAAATTCCCATGCTTCAATAGATTTCAATAATAATACATCTCCCATAGGGAGTACACCCATCTCTTCTTCATTCAATCCACTTGGGTTTGGTTATACAGATGAGAACTTGTGGGGTACTGGTACTGAACCCTTAGAAGGCCAAAGACCACATGCAATAGATCAACCTCAACAACAACAACAACAGAAACAACAACAACAACAACCACAACAGCAGCAGCAGCAGCAACAAGCACCCAAGATCTATGAGATGGATTTTGATGAGAGCATTGAAGAGAAGGCACCTGACATGGAGAGCTCATACAACAGATCAAATTTCGACCTCGAGTTCATGGAGTCGACATTGATGCCCTGTGGGATGTACAACAATGGCGGTTCGATGGAGCAACTGGCATGGGATTGCTAGGGAATGTGTATTTGGTATGAATGAACCACAAAATGGCTAGACTTGTACATGGGTTATCATAGGTAGGACAATTTATGATTTTCATGTTACCACTTGAAACTTGCAAGCATGTGGTCATGGCCTCTTTTCAGCCTTCTTTTCTTGGTTTGCTTCTTCCCAAGGCATGCTTCTTGGATTTTCTTTTCTTTTCATTTTCTTTGTTTTTCACAAATAAAATCTATTTTGTTTTGATAGAGGGGTAGGTGGAAATGGGGTAATAATACATTGGGTTCAGATGCACAATGACGTGGTCACTATCCCATGGCCCGTGGCGCCATGTCGGGCTAGGTTTGTGCCATGGTTCATATATATAGACGTGAATTTTTAATTTAAACAGAATACTTTCTTTCCATCCAATGTGTTGTGCGACATCCGCGCCGAGGAAAATGTGTGCTGTGTCAGAAAGATCAATTGGGACGAAGACCGGAACGATCAACTCATTAGGTGGGCCACATCTATACTTTAGTCAGATCGTCTGTGGTCCAATTTTCTCAACGATGATGACTGACTCATGAGTAGACCATTCTGGGTTTCGCCTATTGTGATCTTTGTGGCACCCGCATATTCCATGGCTTAGACGTTCTACCCAAGTTACAGATTGGCAAGGAAGAAAGTGTTGTATGTGAGCATTTCTCCATATGGACAAGTAAGAAAAATGATTTATTGCCGATTTGGACGTCCAATGTTTTGAAATATCACTTTTTCATCAAATAAAATGTCTGATTCTATATTTTCTTTTGTGAGTTTCGGGGAGACAAAAAAGAGATAAATCTAAAGACTTCGAATCCAAACGTCCTTAAATGATAATAAATAGAGCTGAAGATTAGAAGAGTTATAAATATTTGGGAATGCTATCTGAAATCAATTGAATAAGATCCCTTTTAAGACACTTCAACATTGGCATGTTTCTCATGAGTCCAGTTCGAGAACGGATTACCTGTCACTGGAGGAACGGCATTTTCGTGCCTCCACATTGCCTACCACATACATGGCACATGCGTGTGATGATCTGAACCATAAATACTGTGGACTCATCCGTCAATTGACCGTTACCAGAATATTACTTTGATTAGACTATCTTAACCATCCAATAAATGGGCCTTTTCTCACTTAATAGAAACCGTTGCTGATTTTTATATTTTAATGTTTGTTTATATTCTACCAAGTAAAGGGCTAAAACTCTTTAAGCACTGAATTTTTTACCATGGCCCAATCACCATTGGAATCATGAAGTGGACGGTTTGGATCATATCCATATATGCTATGTATTGAGAATGACATGGAGGCACGGAATATGTTTTCATTGTTGGGAATGTACGTCATCATATTGGAAACGCACAGCGGTTGCATGCTGTGGCAATGTATTAGAATGAATTGTTTTTTATGTGGTTTTTATCATCGCTCCCGTGGGATTTAGGGCCGACCTTACTTGTTTTGGTTATAGCAAATTACCTATGTTAGAAAATTCCTCATCAACCCTGCTAGTTTTTTATTATTTTATTTTTTATCTTCTACCAATCACACTTTTATCCTACACGCATACTTATCTAAAGAGAGAAAGGAAAGAATACAAAATCCATTTGTGGAACTCCCTACTTTTTCCTACCTCATTTACCACATTTCAAGTCTTTCTCACTAACGCGGATAGCATGGGGACCTAGTCTCCAAGGATATCCCTAGAGACAAGCTCTATGAGACCCTCAGTGATGTATATATTTTATCCATGCTTTTCATCCATGTTGCCCTGTCATTTTAGGGCATGAACCCAAAAATGAAGTAGATTCAAAGCCCAAGTTGCCCACACCATAAGAAACAGTGGGGATTGAACGCCTACCATTGAAAACTTCTTGGGGACCTCGGAAGTTTTGGATCAAGTTGATATTTTTGTTTTCCTTTCGTTTGAGAGTTTGTGTGACCTTATGAACAAATTGGATGGCATATAAAGATCATTGTCGGCCTAAGATGTTTTCAACAGTGGGTGTCATTGTCCCCACTGTTTCTGTGGTGTGGTCTACATGAGCTTTGGATCCATCTCATTTTTAGGTTCATGCCCTAAAATGAGCTGGTAAAATGATTGGACAGTGTGGATAAAACATATTCATCATAATAGCCTTACAAATTCCTGAGAGTGGGTATTATGCAAATACGCGTCCCCCTCTCTCTATGAGAAGTGTTGGGGTCAAAAGGTTGTGATATGTTTTCTGGGTTTCTATCACAAAATTACTCAAATGTTGATTGCCAGGCTTACGAAAGAACCCTTGCCCTTTGACAAATGACTTTCTAACATTTTCATGGAAACTACACTCTGAGCCAAGCAAGAGAAGAACCATTGTTGGATTCAGCAATTCTCCATTCACAGGGACTCCATTTGGGTTTCTATTTGCACATTTCTCATTCTCTGTATCCAAACAGGCTCTTAAAGACTTATACGTTTACCAAACAATGCCTGGAATAACTTTAAGCCTTCAGACGTGCTTACCGAGAAGTGAAGTGATAAAAAGGCTTTCGTCTGTCATTTTTCATAAAAGGTGATGGAGCAGTGTGTTGCTACATGGTGTGTGTTAGACAAACTCATCCAACAGGACCATGCCACCATGATGATCAAACGTCCAAATTCCATTCTGATCTAATAATCATGTGGGCCGGACATGATTTGTTGGCTTTGGGTGGTGTACATTTTCTTATGGTGTGGTCCCTCTTATAGTTTTTTTTTTTTTTTTTTTTTTTGACGTGTCACTCACACCAGTGGGATTTCACCACAATGGGTGCTCAAACCCATGACCTCATGTAGAAACCCTTGTAGTCGGTTTACTTGATTTGATGGCAACGATAAGAAAGCATGTTGGATGGGTTGGATGTTAACACTCACCGTGTGGGCAGCACAAAGCTCAAGTATATCATTGTTTAGAAATGAAAAAATAAAAATAAAAATCCATTTCATTATTGAGAAGCAGGTTTTGGGATATTAAGTTGGTCAAAGAAATATTTAGTAAACCAATTCTTGAAGAATTCCGTGGTAAAATTACCTATGCTTTTCTTTTGTAAGGATTGTTACACATGTTTTGGTGATCCAAATAGCTGATACAATGGCATAATCGTGGGTGGCCCATAAATAGAGGTGGGCAACAATCCGATCTGAGTTGAACATGGACTAGATCGGATCATTCGACTGCTTGAGTGGGTGTGTTCGAACAATGTTTAAACAAACATTCGAACAGGGTGGCTCTATTCAAACTCGGTTTGGTCTAGCCCATCCATATAGATTTTAGACAATTTTTACGAATTTGAACAAGTTCGAACAGTTTAGCTTTTTTCGCTTGAAAATATTTTTTCTACTACTGGATAATAAATAACAATTTATTCATAAATTACATATCAGTCCACCATTGAAACCTTCCTAGGGCCCACATGCAGTAATGTTTATTTGTCAGCCAACCTCCTCTCTCTCTCTCTCTCTCTCTCTCTCTCTCTCTATATATATATATATATATATATATATATAACCAAGTCGAACGAGTCTAGTCGAGTTGAACAGGGTTGTGATTGAAACCAACTCGAATTTTTTTTTGTGTGTTCGAATAAAGTTATACTAAGTCGATTCGAGTCAATCCAAATGATCAAACTCGGTTCGTATCCAGCTCTACCCATAAATATGATATCTGGCCTTTAAGTTGTTGAATCTTCTGATTTTTCTTTTTTCTTTTTTTCTTTCTAGCTGACTAGTGTTGGGCCTGGTCTACCTGAAGTTATGGCCATTGATCAACTGGAACAGCCGAAGCACATTCATGTAGCTGACCCTGGTTAGTTAGTTAGTCAGTTGGAATATGGCTTAGATGATGATGATATATGTATATCTGATCAGCCTAATATATGGACGATGATATGATCCTGGTGGACCCATAATTAATGCACCTGCATCCCACGGTATGTCAAGAATGTAAATGGTGGCCCTCACATGCATGCATCATTCATGCTCATGATGTGAGATTCTAATAAGGGAACATTTCAGTTGGGCATTTGCGTGAATGCACATTCTAATGCAATGGCATCCACATGTGCGGTCATGCAACCTCCAAGCCTCACATTAGGTGGACCCCACTACTTAGGCCTTTTGGCCCAAAGTTAGACCAGTTCACTGATTCACTCATACAATGAATAACATACAGCAAAGAAGTTGACAGAAAAAGGAAATCGGTTAACAGCCTGCATTCAAGTACACGGCCTGGCAAATCATGCTGACTGTGTTAACTAGCTTGTAGCTTGCGGAATCCCAGTGGAGCCTGCTTTATGTGCACAGTTTAAATTTAAAAAACTCCACTTGATAGCCAGCCAGGTCGGGTTGACTTGAACACTCGATTTGACTCAACTCAATATTTAATAATTAAATTAGAAATTTAATTATACTAATAATAGACACTTAGAATTACAGAAGATAATATATGCACCTTAAAAAATATATCCTAGGTTAGTTGATAAATATTGTTTGCAACTCCGAGTAAGCGAGCTGACGAGTCCTCGATGAATCAGTTTGAACCAAGTTGGACTCGTCAGCGAGTTTCAAAATGACTTGGTTCGATTTCTAGTCAAGCCTTATTGACTCAGACGACTTTTGAGTCAACTCATTGAGTTTTAGAATTATGATTATGATGGACATGAATTGCTTGTGCCCCCGCCAAGAAGTTATGTGGGGTCCACTGTGATGTCCACGAGAAATCCACTCCTTCCATCAATTTCATCAGTTTGAACCAAGTCGGACCCCTCAACAAGTTTTACAATGACTCGGCTCAATTTCTAGTCAAGCCCGGTCGACTAAGCTGAGTTTCGAGTCAACTCACCGAGTTTTAAAACTATGTGGGGTCCACTGTTATGTCACTGAGAAATCCACTCCTTCCATCAATTTCATCAGTCCATGTTAGGACATGAGTCTAAAATGAGACATGCAAAACTCATGTGGTGATTAAATAGCCACAAAAGTTTTGGATTAGACTAATATTTTGGTTTTCACATCAGCCCAGTAAGAAGAACATTATGAACGGTTTGGGTGGCATATAAGCATCACAATGGGCCCAGGGAAGGTTTCAACGCTGAGTGTTTCCAATCCCACTGTTTCCTGTCATGTTGCCCACTTGAGTTTTGGATCTGCCTCGTTTTTGGGTTTATGTCTTATTATGAGATGGAAAATCTAATGAATGGAGTAGATTTCTCACAGACATAACGGTGGACCCCACATAGCTTCGGCCAATTTCGAGTGCCTTTATGAGCGGGTTGGACATGCTGTTTAGTACGTGTTGTCCTCGCTGCACTAATCAGGAACATTTATAGTACAGTTCCACTCCCAAAACTGGTCTCTGAAACTGAGGAATGAGGGCCCCGGCTTCGGTGGATCCCCTGTTCCACCGAGGTGGGTGGGATCCCTGACCATGGGGCCCACCGTGATGTATGTTCCTTATATCCATGCCATCCATCCATTTTGAAAACTCATTTTAAGGCACGATCCAAAAAATGAAACAGATCCAAACCTTAGGTGGAGTATAATACTGGAAACAAGTGCTAACCTATTATTAAAAACTTTTCATGGGCCACAAAAGTTTTGGATCAAACTGATATTTGTGTGGTCTCTTCATCCAGGTTTTTGTGACCTTATCAATAGGCTCGATGGCAAACAAACATTCCAGCGGCTCCCACGAAGCCTTTAATAGTGAGGATTCAATCATGACTGTTTCCTGTGGTATGGTCCACCTAAGATTTGGATCTGCTTCATTTTGGTGATCATGCCCTAAAATGACCGGTAAAAAATGGATGGACAGTGTGGATGTAAGGCACATACATCACAGTGGGCCCTATATTTAGGGATCCACCCAAACAGCGAGGGAGGAAAGAAAGATTGGTCTCTGAAATTATTTTTCAAAATGTGACGTATGCAAAAACTAGTATGTGGATGAGAAAACAATGATTGCCTCATCGTGTTGATGCATTAGCTCAAAAACTAAGTTGGTAAATTAATTAAAAATGTATAGCTGATTTTTTTTTTTTTTTTTTTTTTTTTACTAAGAAGCTTTTTAAACAATCCACCTATATATTTTAACAATATCATGGCCCACCTAACGAGTGCACCAGGCTCAATTGTGGGTAAGAACATCTTGACTACTGGCACACATTCTCCAGGTGCAAGTGTGCCTAGAGCTTTAATTGGCATTACTATTGACACGCATTCTCTATTACGATCTTTCTTAGGTGTTAAAGGTAGGAACGGCATAAGGCTTTCACTCCCGGACAAAGCTCAGTATGCTCTGTTGGGTTAATTATGTGATTGCTCGCAGATTGGGCAATGTCACAGCTGGCACTGGATTGATAGCATGTTGGATGCTAGCGCTGGATGGGTTGCAACTTATCTGGAATAAATCTTGAAATTGGTACAGAATCTCTTGAACTTCAGGTTATGGTACTGGAACTTTCTGGATTGGCTCTTGTTCCCACTCTCACCCAACTAGGGCATACATTTGTTTACATAAGTTTTTTTTATTTATATTGAATTCCTATAGAAATTAACAGACATTTATAAACATAACCAAAAGAACAATAGAAATCGCATTTTAGCAAGTCTTTTATTAATTGAGGTTCTTATTACATTTCCTTAATTACTCAGGTAAAGATATACTTAATTAATTCTAAGGTAAAATTCAAGAGATGTGTGACAAACACATGATGAATGATGCATTATGCTAAAGATGTATGCTATGCGGATAAGCTTGAGCTGTTAAAAAGATCACTTAGCCTTTGCATCAAGTCTCCCAATTAGCTAGAATATGCTCACCACTTAAGCAAAAGATGTCCGATAATACCTAGAAGATGGTTATCAATCTATTGAATATTAAATGGGTCATGTACGACTTCCCTCGATATTGATTTCCATGAGGTGGTACTACTTTAGCTTAGCTGATGTCCGCATGGGGCGCATCATGACAGCGATGGAGAAGGTTATAAGTGCATGGTGCATGACTTTGATAACATGGAAGACATGGAATACGTGCGTGGCTTTGTCATCTTGAAATGCACGAAGTTGTGTGACAAAAGAATCCAGACACTTGGTCTTGTAATTTTTTGAGTATTGGACTTCTTATTGTGTCATGTGAGGAGAAGTATATAAATGAGTTTAATTAAAGAGATTATACTGTTGTTGTAAGAGTGAACACCGGCTTCCGGCGATATGAACCACCTGTCATGCGGTGAGCATATAATGACTAGCTGAGATGGCATAGGTTGCTTATCCAGCATAGACGAGGTGAATGCCAGCTGCTCGAGTCTTACTAAGAGTAAATGATGCTGTTCGGATCCACGATGGATAAACCATCCAAGCCTTGGTGTTGATTCAGATGACTACATTAGCTGCCTGATAGAGGCATTAAATGTGGAATGATAGCATCCAACCTTTGACCAAATGCACCACTAATGATAGGAGCAAACATGTACATGGCACTTAGTGTAAGTGCACTTGTTTGTCAATCACATGTGTCAGTGAATCAGTTTAGCTCTTGGAAGCTGAAGACCGAAGACACACGAAGACAGCTTGGAGCAACAAGGAGTGAAGAAACATATAAATTAAGAAGCCTTCAAGACCCAAACCTTAGAGTCTTTTAGGTCGAAAAAAACATTAGCCTCTAGATGATCCATTCTCTAATAAATAAACATTTACTTGATCATCTCATAACTTTTGGATCTTAATTTAATAATAAACTAGCTAGGCTTTAGAGGTATAAAGATGTTGATAAACAAATGGCCCAATTCAGCAGTTTTGAGTGGATCTTGATCCCATTGACAGGCCGTCAATAGGACTCAATAGTATCTAAGATCCCACTTGATATGATCAAAGATGGCCAAAACAGTCCAGTGGAAAAAACTATTTAATTCAAGGATTTTTGATCCTATTGAATGGGAGTTTGATCCTATCAAAGGTGCCATTATTTGCCTGTTTTATAGTCATTGTAAATCAATTTCTATATATTGGGTATTCAAACCTTGGGTAATTTTGATGGGTTTTTATGCAATTAATGCCTATGTGATTCCCCACTCATTATCCCTCTCCTAGACTCTAAACAAAAGAGATTCATGGCACCCTTCTTGTGATGAATTACTTTAATGGGCATTCCAAGCTCCATTATGAAAGTGCTTTATATCTTGTAGAATGCCCATCTAAGTGAATCTCTGATTGAAAAAAAAATTCCATGGCACCCTTCTTGTGATTAATCACTCTAATGAGCATTCTAAGCTCCATTATGTAAGTATTTTATATCCTGTAGAATGCCCATCTAAGTGAATCTGTAATTGAAAATAAAAAACTATCCCAATTATTGTAGGAGATTCAGTCATCCTCCCATTACCTGGGTAGTCTTATAGGTACATCATATGCAAGGTAGCCGATCATAGGAGCTGAAGCATCTGTATCAAAAATCGATGGAGAACAAGAGAAGCAGATTCAAGAAGAGAAGACGCATCTCAAGAAAGCATAATCAACGGGGTTCAATCCAACCAAGGGTTATTGTTTAGAGTCCATTGTTTCCTCAATTCTTCTGTAAGATCAAATTCAAAGTGGTTTTGAAATGTGATCCGTACCGTCAAATTTGGGGTTTAACAGTGGTGATCACTATTTAAGGTTTTTTGAAGCATTTTTGTAATTTTTCAAAAATTTTCTTCTTTTTTTTCCATCTTAATTCCTCCTCAAAATATCATCAAAATCTCAGGAAGATTTGAATTTTTAAGATTTTTTTTTGAAAATTTCTCTCATTTTCTCTCTCTTCTCCCCCTTTACTCTCTTCCATCACATCTATCTAGAATCCGTGCAAGATTCCACTGCCGCCACCTCTCCCAAGTCTCTGCATTTACCAAGGGGAGAGAGCTCGCCCTTTCCCTGCATCTGAAAAGCATCTGGTGGTAGCCATGCTAACTAAGCACCCTTTTGCCCACTTATTTTCTGATGTGATTGGTCTGTGGCCTGCCTCTTCTGTTAGTGAGCTTTTTAGTGGCATACTAGTGCACCTTATTTGTTAATCACATGGGTCCTTGTGTTGTAATATCGGTTGAGCCTTGGTAAGCTGAAGACCAAAGATTCAAGTGAACCAGAATCATCAAGGAAGAAGAACAAGTAAATGAGATGCCTTGGTGATCCTAACCTTTTGAACCAAAACACCCAAATTCTCTTAGATGACTTGGACCAACTAGGAATACCCTTATTCATTATCATTAGTCTTAGAACACCTTGAAAAACATGATAAGTTAGGCTAATATAATAGGTGGAAGCTGTTGTAAACAAATCTACCCAAACAACAGTTTCCAATTCATCTCCGATCAATCGGATAGTGGTTCCAATGGGACTCCGATCAATTGAAATTTGTTCTAGAGAATTCAGAACCCTCTGGACAGATTTTTGATCAATCGGACAGTGCATTCGATCAATCGGATGTGGTCCTTCTGATCAATCGGACCATGATTCCAATCAATCGAAATTTGTTCCAGAGAATTTGAAAAATTCATTGGACAGATTTCCAATCAATCGGACAGGTCTCCGATCAATCGGATATGACCTTCGATCAATCGGACCATGTTCCGATCAATCAGAGACACGCAAATCGGCCCTTTTTTTTACCTTTGAAAGAAATCTATAAAGTAGGAGGATTCGTTTTAGAGCTTAAGTGATAGATTTTGAGGAGATAGAAGCCACCATTGTTGAAGACCATTAGAGGCTCTATGCCTAACCCATTGCAAGTCATTCTCCTTGTGATTCAACACAAGCTTAGGGCATTTAATGCTCAAATGAGAATGAGCTTGTTCCCTCTTGATTCCTAAGGGTTTAGACACATTGATCACACACACACACACATACACACACACACACACACACACACACACACACACACACACACACACACACACACACACATATATATCATTTGTTTAAACACCACCTAGGAATCCAAATAGGTGTATTACTTTAGGAAACATATTTCCTACCTGTTAACGTCTAATTTAGTAATAGGCTCCTTCAGACGAGCTCCCCTTCAAACCTGAAAGCCAAAGAAGAAAATCAAGGGTGGCCGGCATTCGGCCGTTAACCCTCCAAAGCTTAAGTCAGATGAGGCTTGGTAGTAAGGTAAAAATGTGAGATGTGGACTTAGAGATTGTGTACCTTTATCGTCTGGTGGAATCACCTATTTATATAAATCCAAGTGATCTAGTATGTTACACAAGCTATTAAGATCATTACTGATTTAAGGGGCTAAGGAGCTTATCCTGCTAATCCGAGATGGTATAACCACTTTAGATATCTAGCTGGCTACGTTCCCTGATGAGAGACTTCTGCGATGCGGAACTATGAATAGAAGTAAGCCGGCCTATACGGGCTGCTGGTACTATGAGACGAGGGAGGTCCTTAACGAACGACCCGAGACCAGGGTTGCTCGCATTCGGGAATATCCTCATTTGATGACCAGGGAGTAAAGTTGATTACGAAGGTACCCCCATCCGATGACCAGCGACCAGGACTATTCACATATTTGGAAGTGCATACGGACGTGCCTGCATGATATGCGAGCTTCGACCAAGAGGGCTCGTGGGTCGAATGATAGAGTCAAAAGGCGCTTGCGAGTCTTGAATCTTCAGTATCTTCGACTACCAAATTTATGCTATAACAGATGCCCCCAAAGTCCTTGGCGTTGAGAAGTCTAAGTGAATGACTTGCTTACCAGCACGCATAACCGCCTAATGCATTTTTTGGAGGAGAACCTATACATGATTGGGTCTTCATTTATGAGAGCCAACTTTCCGCAGCTTTTCGGCAGGGGGAAATGAAGCGGCGCTTGCCACGTATCTTCAGAATTAATGATCGTGCCTATTTTACTGTTGTGTCGAACGAATGTTCACCGCATGCCACCAAATCTTGAGGAATGATTGCTTATAAATATCCCTGAGGTCAGTGGAGATTTCTTTATTTCGAAGTTTCATCGGAGGGTTTCAAAAGTTCTTCTTCTCCCCTTGCTTCCGTTCCCTTCTGGTGTACTTGTCTTTCTCTGGCTTAACTTTGTTTTCTTTTTTCTTCGAGGTATTCTCCTTCCTTTGTTTCATTCTTTAAATAGCAATGGTGAGAGATTCCGATGATGAGACTGTCCCTTTGGGGGATGCAACTCCGGATTCTTCATCCTCAAACAATGCAAAAGTCCTTGCGGGGAGATATTCTACATCCGGATATCCTTCAATAATGATAGAAGAATAGCTAACTGAGTAACGGGAAAAATACCGGATTCCCGACTCCGTCATTTTTCAGTTACCTGGAGAGGGAGAGACTCCGGATTCCCCACCTCCGGGCTGTGTACCCCTATATGATTATTTTTTTATTCTTGGTGTGCATCTTCCCCTTCACCCTTTCATTCGCGACGTGCTTCGTACCTACAAAATTGCCCACGGACAACTTATTGTAAATGGTTGGAGGGCGGTTCTGAGCGCTTTCGTTCTCTGAAAGCAAGCTGACAATGGAGATTTAACCGCCGAGGAGTTCTTTAGAATGTTCCAGCTCAAGAAAGCTCCCTCCAGTGAGGGCTGGTATTACCTGTGTTACTGCCACTGGGATAATTATGTTTTGGGGAAACCCACTTCGAATTATCCCGAGTGGAGGAAACGCTGGTTTTATGCCTCCGGAAATTGGGAGTCTGAGACGGGATCCACCCCTGGGGGCCATAACGTGAGTCGCTTCTTTAATGAAGGTGGGTGAAACTCCACTCTACCATGATTTCTGCAGTAGCCTTAAACCCTTATTTACCCATCTTCGCTCGTATTCGTAGGTATTTCGATTGGGGGAAAACCGAGCTTGAAAGGGGAGATCAATGAGAAGATCGTTAAAATTTACAAGCTATCAGCCCGTGACCGGAATATCGAGTCATGTCTCTCACTCTCTCGACTTGCCGCTTCTGGACTGATATCTCAAGAGGAAGTTACCATGGCGAATGTAGGAGAGAAGAGAGGATTGTTGCCCTGCCTGAGGGGCACCGGATCGAAGAGACAGAAAAAGACGTCGGCCGGTCCATCTCACCCGTCTAGTCGGTCGAGTGAGCCTGCTCAAAGCTCACAAAAGCACGAGCCTCTTCCTGAGCCCGCGACAGATGCTCCAGTGGTTCCTTCCAAGCCACCTGTCATCGATATTGTTGACAATTCCCTAAGGAACGATGGGGCGAGGCCAAGTTGCCCCTCGACTGAAGAGCCTCGCGAGCCTGAAGCTGATTGCGAGTTGATTCCTGTTCGCGAGCAACCCGTTGCTCAAGATGCGAGCACTGCTGGGCTGGTCGTGGCTTATACTTCTGAAGTTGGGACGTTCACTGTCCCGAGTCACTTGCATCCGATTTGCAAGTTTTTGTTCGACAACATCACCCCTCAAACTTTTGGCACTCTTCCTGAACCCAGTCCCGAGGATCTTTCCTTGGATGTGGGGGTGAGGATGATCCAGGTAAAATTCCTTCGAATTCGACTTTTTTTTTTTTTTTATCATTTGATAACTCTTTTACTCCTCGCACAGGGACTGGATCTCATTATACGGATGAGACATGACATCATCGCTGCTCGCTGTATCATCAATGAGGCTGAAGGGAAGAGACTTACACTAGAGAAGGCGGTCCAAGGAAGGGACCAAGTCATCAAATCTCGCGAGACCCTGATCGCAAAGATGAATGAGGATAGAAAAATCCTCATCGAGAAGGTCCAGGTCTTGACTGATAGGTAGCAGGCCTTGGATTCGAACTTCGCAAGGCTCGCAGAGATGAAGGAGAAGATAGAGAAAGAGAGAGATTTTCCGCCAAGATAAAATCTCTCTAGAGGAGCAGCTCGCTGAGAGTAGGTCGCGACTAAAAGAAGTCAGCGATAGCTTGGAGAAAGAACAATTTGCCCTCGCGCAACTCAGAGATGATTCCATCCATTGGGAGGAGGAAAGAATGGCCTACGTTAAGATGTTGTCTGAAGAGGGACCTAGATGTCATGGAGTTTCGTACCTCGCAGTTGTACGACGACGAGCGATACAAGTCGTACGATGCTGGTCGCAACTTCACACTGAGAGTGGTGCAGCGGATATCTCCATCATTCAATATGGGAGAATTTGAGAGAGTCGCGGCTATCGTTGCTGCAGAGGAGAGGGCAGCCACTGAAAACAAGGTTACGGAGACTACACAAGCTGTCGGGGTCCCGGAAGCAGGCCTTGAGGTCGAGAGTGGAGCTCCTTCTCTAAATGATGCGCGAGAATGATCTCTTCTTCTCTTTCTTTAGCTTTCTCATGTAAATCTTGGTCGCTCCTTTGTTGTAAAACTTTACAGATATCTTTCTTAATAGAATGAATACATTTTTTGATGTTTCGTCTTCTTCAAGTGATAGATAATTTGTGTGTTGAATGCAAGAATGCTTAACTCATGAAGAATGAGTTATACTCAATCCGGGGGTCTTGGTGACCATGTCCACGTAGAGATAGACTAATCTATCGATTGAGGCTTTGGCTCTGTCGAGAGCAGAAGATTTGGTCAAGAGAATGTACATATTCTCTTCAGGGCTATTCGGGTCCAACTAATGGAGTAGCGACCCAAAGAGGATCCATATTTATTCAGATGTTATTTGAATTTACATCGAGTTATGGAAAATATTGAAGTAGATACTCTACGTGCCAAGGGCGACGTAGGGGTCTTCCTCGCATGTCTTCGAGATAATATATACCTAGTCGCATGATTCTGATGACCCGATCGGGATCTTTCTAATTTGGGTCCAACGAACGAGCTGGTGTTCCAAGGTTTTGTCTAAGGACCAAATCGCCGAGCTGAAAAGCTCTAGGTTTGACCTTTGCGTTACGGTAGCGAACTATACGCTGTTGGTAAGCTGCTGCTCGAAGTCGGGATGCGTCCCTTCTCTCTTCCAAGATATCGAGATGAAGTCTCAGACCCTCTTGATTGCTCGTTGAGTCGTATTGCTCAATTCAATACGACGGTACTTCAACTTCGACAGGAACGACTGCGTCAATGCCAAATGCCAAAGAGAGGAGTTTCTCACTATGCGAAAAAGCGCTAAATTCGACGGTCGCAAACCGTCAAATTTTCGAAAATTTGACGGATGGTACCGTCGGTTAATATTCGACGGTTCGTGACAGTCGACCTTTTTCGACGGTCCGTGACAGTCAAAATATTTCGACGGTCCACACCCGTCGAACTCGTATTTGCATAATAGGCGGTTGTAATTCGACGGTCGATAACCGTCGTCTGTGGTTCGAAAATCATAGGATATTAGACGAATGACAGCCGTCGCAAATAATTTACGGGCCTAACCCGCGGTTTTGGGAAAAATTATAGGAAATTTCGACGGTCCTCGACAGTCGAAAAATAAATACGACGGTTCAGAACCGCCGAAGTTTTTCATCACGGGAAAAAAAACCTTTATTTTGGTGGGGGTTGTGCCCCAATACATCCTGTAAACCCTGTAATTGGTAAATAATTTAGAAAACTACAACATTTACTAACACAATATACAAGTACAATCCTCCACATACATAACACGATACAACCACAATCCTCCACAATCACATAACCAATACAATACAACCACAATCCTCCACAATCACATTACATAACCAACACAATACAACCACAATCCTCCACAACTACAAACCTCCACAACCACAATCCTCCACAACTACAAACCTCCGCAACCACAATCCTCCACACCAACAATCCTCCACAACCACAATCCTCCTCAAGTACAAACAATCCACAACCACATTCTCCAAAAGTACCAAAGAGTACAATCAACTTACAATATACCATCAACCAATCGAATTTATGTCTGCATGAAAAAAAATCGGTATTTAATGAGGGTTGTGCCCCAATACATCCTATAAACCTGTAATTCATAAACAATTTAGAAAACTACAACATTTACTAACACAATATACAAGTACAATCCTTCACAATACATAACCAACACAATACAACCACAATCCTCTAGAATTACGTTACATAACCAACAAAATACAAGCACAATCCTCCAGAATTACATAACCAACACGATACAACCACAATCCTCCAGAATTACATTACATAACCAACACAATAAAACCACAATCCTCCAGAATTACATTACATAACCAACACAATACAACCACAATCCTCCACAACTATCACTACAAGAAAAAAGGTATGGCTAAAGGCCTATTTTCTTGTAGTGCATAAACCTCCACACCCACAATCCTCCACACCCACAATCCTCCTCAAGTACAAACAATCCACAACCACATTCTCCATAAGTACCAAAGAGTACAATCAACTTACAATATACCATCAACCAATCGAATTTATGTCTGCACGAAAAAAAAAAACCTGTATTTAATGAGGGTTGTGCCCCAATACATCTTGTAAACATGTAATTCATAAATAATGTCCTATAAATAAGCTTTTCATGCCCAACACAAGCACTTTAGCCTAACTATTGTGCATTATTGATTGACTAAACATGGAATGAGTAATCTAAAAATCATAAAACCATTAACAATCTTACTGATAGAAGTCTTAAAACTTCATGCAAACCATCTAATTTTAAACCATTAATCACAAATCAAGCTATTTGGCAGCTCTTGGTTGTATGATGTTTTGGGGTTTAGAAGGTTGGGGAGAAAAACCCTATTTGTTCTCTCATTTGGAAAGGGAAATTAGTGTTAAAAAATAAAAATAAAAAAGTATAGCAGAAATGATATCCACCTCAGTTCATAGCAGTTTGGAAATTCTGAGATGCTTAATGCTTGCAAGTACTAGCATCTAATGTCCCTCTATTTTTCAACAAGATGTAAAATGCATAAATTCCTTTTCAAAGAACATAGATAAGCACAACATAAAGGAAATTGACATCTCAATGCAAAAACTAGAACAGAGTTCATCACACATATCAAAATATCATGAGATAAGAGGACAACCTTTTATCTCCCTTTCCTTGGGAAATATGCTATTTGACTGTACGTCTTGCATTAGGAATAATAATAGAAAATAAATTGGTTAATATCAAGTACAAAGAAAAAAGAAATAGAGAGAGAGGAAAGGAAAAAAACCACCTATTGTTTGGTATCACCATTGGCATGTATGCTATGCACTGCCAATTGATCATGATCATGGTGATGAGTGAGGCCCAAACCAACTAAGGTGTGTGGACCCATCCGGGCATTTCCATTCCTTGAAATGGTTGTGGAGTCCTCTCAACACCACATTTTGACTATTAATTATTATTATTATTTTGGTTGATCCTCAGCCATTTTGTTCACAAATGTAACCTAACAACGGCCAGCATATATTTACATACTAATCACATTTTCTATTTAATTCGGAGGAAAACAGAACTCAATAAATAAATAAATAAATCAACATTTAAATTTGAGATTTTCAATTAAGGCCAGAAATCTCAGTAGCCGCTCAAATGTAATAAAGATAAGGGCGCAACTATTTGCACCTGCCCTGATTGATAATGGTGACCTTCCTAAGTTGGTAATACAATAGTACAAATTTGCACTACTGAATTAGCAGAGGTAGAAAGAAAAGGTGCCAACGACAAATATCAATCAAGATGAATAAATATATGAATTCCTTGAAAGATAACCATGAAATGAGAATTAGGTCATTATTTAAGAAAAGTAGAAAAAATGACAGTGGTACAACAGAGAATCTTACAATCTCTCCAAGCTACGCAAATTACTGAGCTCTGGTGGAAGAGGTTCTTCGAGCTTGTTCACTCCGATGACCCTGCAAAACCCGTAATTGCATAAACAATAGTAGCTAAATGCAATTTCATCTGCACCGTACATGTAATAAATCGATTTGATGTAAAAACTATTCAGTGTTAACCAATTAATAGAAAGGGTTTAAAACTCCATTTAAATCTTTATATATCATAAGTATGGCTTCGGTATACAACCATATAGGTATTTTGTGCTATATGTTGAGTATACAATCCCCTAGATAGATAAGACATTGAATGTTGTTATGACTCCAACATCTAGCAGACCTCTTCTATATATTGTTCATATGTGAGTATACAGCTGTTGGCTGTGCATAGCTATACAGGTTGTATAAAAACCTCAAGTCAGCAATCAGTTGTGTGTATGGGCCAAAACACCATCCAATTGGTATTAATGGATGCCACAGTACATCGAATTCCAGTATCTATCAAAAGAATGGACTGGACATCACATGGCATCTATTTCTGAACCAAAGGGCGACGACGACGCCTCTCATTCTTGGACTATTTTACTTCCACAGTTTGTAGGCAACTAACAATATTACTAACAGGATCATCATTTGTTTTGGTCCTAAGAAAATTCATCTATTAGGCCAACTCACTATAGATCAATATACAACACTAATTACACTCATCTAGTGGTAAATCAAGACCATTCATCTAGTGGCCCCAGCTGCAAGAACAAATCAGGAACGCCCAAAATAGAACTTTTCCAGAAAGGTTCGAAAACAATCTAAAGAACTCACTTTCTTCACTTCATGCCGAGGAATCTCATGCCTATCCAGAGGATTGACTTGCATAGAATTCTGTTCAAATTTTAGATGGAAAAAATAAGCTTCACATCAATTATCCAAGTAAAGAAATTTCCAAGAGACGAAAATCTCAAACCACCTCACCTTGGTGTCATTGTGGCAGTGCCTGCAATCAAAGATCTCATCACAACAAGGTAACCTGATCTTGCATCTTCTCTTATAATGTGTGCGCCTAATAAATCCATTCACAACACATACGAAAACAAATACATAGTAAGAAACAATAATTTTCAGAAATTGTTGAAGAAGGGATGGAATTAAAAAAATTAGGAAAATAGATACCTGAAACACCTACATTCCATCTCCGTCAACATGTCATCTTTCTTCATAGATTAGACGAATTTTGGGTCACCCCCATCCCCCAGTGTGCCCATCAGATTTATGTCCTAGATCAAGGAACCATGAGCCAACTTGTACAAACTAGTTACATCCAAATGCATGAGGACCCTATAATTCCTCTACTTTTAACCATGGGATTGGAGTATCATGAGGTAAGAGCAACTGACCTCGGCAATGTCCTTGCTATCTGCATGCACCGTCTATCTCAGGAGATTGAAGGATTTCAAAGAATTAGAGAGTGTTTTGGCTGAAACTTGCTTCAAACTGATTGCTTCCTGCAACCTGTTAAGAGTTGAACATAATAATTCCCATGTCACTGAAGATTATTCAAAGGTTGACATTAAGTTAAAAGCAATCAGTTAGAATTCCCATGTCACTGAAGATAACATAATAATTCCCATGTCACTGAAGATCATCTCCACAGTTCTTCAGCCCTATAGTGAAATCATGGCCATTCATCATGCATTCCTACGGAATGAATATTTCTACTAGTAGTGTTGAAACATGGATTCCATTTTTGTGGATGTTTGGATAAGGTGAATCCTGATTGGAAAACATGGATTCCGTTATTAGGCATATTTGGATAGGTTAATCGATTAATATTGGAAACACATAAAACAAAATGAAGTAGAAGTGAGAGAGGATGTTAAAAGGATACTAAGCATGTGAACTAAATGTTAAAAGGATGCTAAGCATGTGAACTAAAATTAAGTGAATGAAATAATGAAGTGACATCACATTGACCTTTACAAAAGGAAAAAAAAAAGTCACATTGAGGAGGGAGCCATCTTCAGAGATGCATGAATTACTTTTATCCTTTCGATCGCAACTAGATTGGAAAGGGAGCTATTTCCTAGGAAGTTTTTCCACTTCTTGAAGTTTGTCGTTCATACCATAGTTTTCTTTATTGAGTTCCCTTTCTTATTTACTTTTTTTTTAGTTGCTTCAAGAAGCTTTTGCAATCCTTTTAACCCCCTTTTGTAGAGTTTTATTTAATTTCTTATTCTGTATGGAATTTCAGGTATGCAAGTAGTCTTGAAAGCAAGCGAGCTAATCTCTTTGATGGGCCTGATGGAGAACATGGTTTTGGTGAAGAGAATCTTCTGCTCGCTTCATGTAAGCATACAACCTGTTTTGGCAAGGTTCAGGCATTCCAATCATTACATTTTTCATGGATTCATTCTCCACCATTATTTCTCATCCATTGTGATTTCTTTCTTCTTCATTCTTCTTTTCTCTTTGATAGGTAACATAACATAAGGAGAAAAAGTCAAGACATCTCATACAATCTGTTGTGGGAAGAATACGAGCTGACCTCAGGGTAGATCTGGATCAGCCTGTTCAGCTCAAATCCGACCTGAGGTCAGACAGCACGACCCGAAAACAAGTCGGCAAGTCTGACCGACCTAGCCTAGAGAGAAGAGGCGATCCCTCTAAACGACCTCATAAGGCTGACCTCTTTCATTGTAACGAGTTGGTCCCGTTACCGCAATTCTCTTAAGTTTGCGCGCAATAAGAGGAAAAGAATCCGGGAAATCTCTAACCAACGCGTCAAAATCTCCAAAGATCACGGGACAGCTCAGGAAATCTCAGAGATCCGAGATTTCCTCTACGAACATCACAGCTGCAAAAAGGGAATGCAACCCTGCAACCTAAGTCTATAAATTGATGCGTCCTCTTTATTATCAAGGTATGACACAACGACTGATCTCGAGAGAGACGATTGTTCTTTTTAGAATCCAACTAACTTAGGCATCGGAGGGCTAACGGCTGGATCCCAGCCACCCCTTCTTCTTTTGCTTTCCTTTGTGTTCTGCAGGATCTAAGGAGCCTCCGGCTCAGATCCAGACCGCATACCTACCGGAGATCAGCTGTACTCATTTGCTGACTAGTTGGAGGTCACCTCATCTCGTCTGTTGACTATTTTCGAGCATCAACAGATTGGCGCCATCTGTGGGAACTCGCTTTTTCTTCCTTTAGCTAGGAAGTTCGTGTTCTCGCCCAATCGCTCAAGACAATCTCGACATTCTCATGGCTGGAAAGAGAAAATATAAAGGGAAGGCACCCGCAATCGCCGGACCTTCGGACGATCAAATCTCCGAAGACGAAGGATCGTTTCCCGACACCCCCGCCATCCAGCTCGATGGAAACTCTCCTCATTTTGCTCAACAGGGGGGACAACAGAGGCCTCGCAATCAAGGAATCAGATTATCCCTTCTCGAAGAGCAAGTTGGAGGAGTCACCCAAAAGCTAGGAGGCGTTGACGAACGATTCGGCTACGTAGACCAGAGGCTGGACGAAATCAAGGCTCTGCTAACTGGTCTGGTCCACCCGACAATTTTAAACAACAGAGACCATGAAGGACCTCGACAAACTCACCCCCAGCCTCAACAATCCAAGCACTCTCATCAAACTCGGGCGTCACAACGTTCTCGACACCCCACTCCGGTCGAAGAAAATGAGGCCGCCAGCCAATCAACCGGGGCAAGTTCTCGACCAGCAACAGACTTGCCTGCCAACGATCTACAGCATAGGCTCGAGGAACGGAGGACGGCTCGTCTCGAGCATGAACGAGCCGATCGTGAAGCCAGCGACCGGGTAGACGACAACTTAAGCCCACTGGAGGCCGAGTTGAAAGAACTCCGGGAACAAATGGGCGATATTCAAAGAGCACAGCGAGCCCGAGCACCAATCACAGTGGACGCACTGGTCGACTCATCTCAATCACCGTTCACCGACGAGATTCGTGAAGAACCCCTTCCCAAAGGATTTAAAGTTCCTCAGTTGAAGCAATATTCGGGGATAGGAGATCCGGCAGAGCACTTAGAAAATTTCAAAGTCCGAATGGACCTCCTCGGAGCCAACGGACACATTATGTGTAAGGCTTTTCCGTTGTCCTTGACGAGTTCAGCATGGACTTGGTTTCGCAATTTGAAACCAAGGACAATCAGCTCGTTCTCCCAACTGAGCAGGGCCTTTTGCTACTCAGTTCATCGGAAGCACCGATCTGAGGAAGCATTCAACTCACCTTGCTGCAATCAAACAGAAAGAGGAGTCGTTAAAGGACTACCTCGCGCGTTTTAACTCCGAAGCTGTACAAATCGAAAATCTCCCACACTACGTACTGTTACACACTATGATCGGGGGACTACGTGATCGACGATTCCTTTGGTCTGTTGGGGAAGAGCCACCTCAATCCGTGGCTGAATTTTTAGATCGGGCAGCCAAGCATATCAACGCCGAGGAATTGTTCAACACTCATCGACCATCGGCCAAGAATAAGGATCGTCAGGAGAGCGGCAGATCAAAAAGACACAGATCAGAACGAAGGTCGCCAGCCCAGAACGAATCTACCCGAGGAACGAAATTCCCAATGCCACGTTTCAAAAAATACACGCCGCTCAACAAAACCATCGAACAGGTGTACTTAGCAGAAAAAAGCAAGCACACCTTCGAACGGCCCACGAAGATAAAGACCGACCCCAATAGAAGGTCGAAATCAAGATACTGTTTATATCATAAAGACCACGGTCACAACACCGTGGATTGCTTTGACTTAAAGCGTCAGGTAGAGGCTCTCATCCAGCAAGGATTTTTGAAAGACTACATCGCTCAACGTTCGGACAGCCGGAGGGACGAAGGTCGAGCTGCAGACCTGACTGAGGAACAGAGTAATAATCCTATGGAAGAAATCCACATGATCTTCGGAGGGCCGACCACTGGAGATTCCGAGAACTCCCTGCAAAAACTATGTACGACAAGGAAGAACATCCTAACCTGGGGCCCTCAGTGAACATCACCAGCCGACCTGCAAAGGTCGTAAAGGTGACCTTGCGCGCAATAACGTTTACCGAAGAGGATGCTCGAGGGATTGTACACCCACATGACGACTCCCTTGTCGTTTCGATGGTGGTCGCCAACAAGAGACTCCATAGGATGATGGTTGACACAGGGAGCTCGGCTGATATCTTGTACACTTCAGCTTTTGAGAAAATGAAGATCGACCGATCCAGGCTGAGGCCGGTGAAAACAGCATTGACCGGATTTACAGGGGACAGCATTATGCCTGAAGGAGAGATAACTCTGCCGGTTACCGCCGAGGAAGAACCTAACCAGAAAATAATTATGGTTGATTTTCTTGTCGTGAATACCCCCTCTACCTACAACGCCATCATCGGCCGCCCTATCCTGCGAGCTCTCAAAGCCGCCGTTTCCATCTATCACCTAGCAATGAAGTTCGAAACTGACGAAGGAATCGGTGTGGTCAGAGGAGATCAGCAGGAAGCCCGTCGTTACTACGAGCTTTCCCTACGAGGGAAAAGTAAAAGCACGGTATCGACCGTCTCTCACGCGTCCTCCTTGGACCCAAGAGAAGAAGAGAAAGAGCGCGGGTCACCCGCCGAAGAGTTGATCGACATTCCCTTGTCGGAGACCGATCCGACCAGGATCATCAAGATCGGATCATGTTTGAAGGACAAGGTAGGAGAGAGCCTGACCACCTTTTTGAAGGAGCACGTAAATGTTTTTGCATGGTCCCATGAAGAGATGCCCGGAATCTGCCCGGAGATAATGTGAAATTGCGTCGGGTAGTCTAACACGACACCCACGTATGCGTGTGGAAGCGTAAGAGCAACTAGAATTATGGTTAAACCTATAGGAGGGGATGATTAGGACCTTTTTTGAAATTCTTTTCGCCTACTTATATAATTCAACAAATCAAACTAAGTAAGCAAGAACACCTCGGCTTCCAAGCCTAAGTGGGTCCAATCACAAGACTAGCATATGATTAAGCAATAAACATCCTAGTCTAAAGCATGCATAGGTATTCAAAAGATTTAACTAATCAAGCTTCTAACCTATGCAACCTAAGTAGACTTATGAGAATGGATCAATGAGCTCAAGTCTACACAACTAGTGAAAGTACCTCTTGTGTGTGGATGTGCCTAATTGGTGCCTAGCATACATTCCTATCAAGCATTCATAATTAGACAATTAAACTAACAATGCTAAGATATCAATGTGCTCAATTCAATCACAAACACAAGCATGTATAGTGGTTCGACTACTTGTCTACTCCACTCCCGGTTCAAGTACTTAATACCTTCGAGCACACCGACATTCACTATCGGAGGTTTTAAATGAGGTTCACCTCTCAACCTTTACACGGAGGTTTTACCGGTTCACCTCTCAACCGTAACCGGAGTTTTGGACAAAGGGCTAACTCTCAACCCAAACGGAGTTTTGGACATAGGCTAACTCTCAACCCAACTCACGTTCTCTCCCGTGACGGAGGCTCCCCCTTGGAGACTTAGTTTAGGCCCGGCTAACGGGCCAAGGAACGACTGACGTCCCTGAATTTAGGCTGACTAACAGGCCAAGGATCGGCTAACGACCCTAGATCGAGTTTGACAAACAAACTCTAAATGGACTCTCAAAAAGGACAACCTTACTTATCGGATGAGCCCCTTGTTTAGCGCCGGTTCGGGTTGCTTGATCTCCACTCTCCCGTGCTTCAATCAGCTTCCCTTGCTCCCACGATCGTGTCGCCGTTGCGTCGCCAATGCCTCAGCCACACTCGATCAAACACCTTGCATGTGATGCCATTGAGATGCCCAAGGTGATAGGAGGATGGTTGAATCTCCTACATGGGATATGTAGCTTGTTCTAACTAGGAGATTCACCTAGAGGGTCTTCTAGAGGTCTTGGACAAGGGATATGCCTATATGGAATAGTGTCTCACCTCTAGATTTGAGAGAGGAATCAAGTCATCTTTAGATTGCATTTGAATGCCCACACTTGTGTTTAAAACAAAAAGAATATGACTTGAAACCCTCCTCTTTGAGGCCTCATATGATGTACGAAAGGTGTGGGGAATAGGCTCTCAAAACCCTCTCCCTTATGCCCAAAAACCAAGCTCCTTATATAGGAAAAATGAGCTCCAATGGTCATAAAACGGGCAACAATGGCTCTGCCGACCTGTCCCGACCGGTCCCAACCGGTCGGCCAAAGGCCAAGAGAAGACAGGGAGGTTGCTGTCTTGGGGGAAGACTGCCCGACCGGTCGGACCAGCCCAGCCGACCGGTCACGACCGGTCGGCCCAGTGGCCTGTTTAACATAGCCAGCCACTGTGAAGTCTGGCAGCCTGGCCGACCGGTCTTGACCGGTCGGACAGGCTGGGTTCAGCCCTGCTGTTTGCTGACCCATGCATTCTTCAGCCCTTTCGATTTGGCCAAGATTTGAGTGTTCTTTTGGGACACCTAGGGCCAAACTATGATGACTAAGAGTATTCCTAAGATGGTCAAGGTCATCAAAGAAGCAAAGGGGTTGGGTTTTGGTCAAGGTTAAGGAACATCAAGGCATCACTTTTACCTGAATCTTCTTTCTTGATGCAGCGGGGCCATCTGAGTCTTCGGTCTTCATCTTCGTTAGGCTCAACCGACACTAGACTCACTGACGTAAGTGATTAACAAACAAGGTGCACTAGTATGCCACAAAAAAGTGCACTAACATAATGGTCCACCGGCTAAACGTCGACCCAACCACCAGACCGGTCAGTCAAAAAAGGCTCTTTTTCAACACGAAAGATACATGATAATCGAAGAAGAAGTACAGAAACTGCACAAGGCGGGATTCGTCCAAGAAATATGTTATCCAAAATGGCTGGCAAACGTCGTCCTCGTCAAAAAGACCAATGGGAAATGGAGGGTCTGTGTGGACTACACTGACCTGAACAAAGCCTATCCTAAAGACAGCTTCCCTCTACCAAGGATAGATCAGCTCGTTGACGCAACTGCTGGGCAAGAGTTCCTCAGCTTTATGGACGCCTACTCTGGATACAACCAGATCCAGATGTATGCTCCCGATAGGCAAAAGACAACATTCATTACAGATCGGGGCCTCTACTGCTATAAAGTCATGCCTTTCGGGCTCAAAAACACCGGAGCAACCTACCAACGACTGGTAAACAAGATGTTCGCAGATCAACTTGGCAGAACTATGGAAGTATACGTGGACGATATGCTCGTCAAAAGCAAGCGGTCGGAGGACCATGTCTACGACCTCTGCACTGCGTTCAAGATATTAAGGAAGTATCGAATGAAGCTCAACCCTAGCAAATGCGCTTTTGGAGTAAGCTCGGAAAAATTCCTTGGCTTCGTGGTTAACCAGCAAGGAATTGAGGCCAACCCCAAAAAAATACAAGCCCTTCTGGACATGATCTCACCTCGCATAGTGAAAGAGATCTAGCGCCTCACTGGGAGAATCGCAGCACTTAATAGGTTCGTCTCAAAAGCTACGGATCGATGTCTTCCCTTCTTCAAGTAGCTGCGCAAATGCAAGGAGATGACTTGGACTTCGGAATGCGAGCAAGCTTTTGTCGAACTAAAAGCCTACCTCAGCTCTCCACCGCTGCTGTCCAAACCGGCACATAAAGAAGAACTAATCTTGTACTTAGCAGTTTCACCAGCAGCGGTCAGCTCGGCACTAGTCCGGGATGACAAAGGAATACAAAGGCCCGTTTACTACGTCAGCAAAGCTCTACTCGAATTGAAAACATGATATCCGAAAATAGAAAAGCTGGCTTTGGCATTAATCACCTCAGCCCGAAAGTTGAGGCCATACTTTTAAGCACACCTAATAGCTGTGTTGACCGATCAACCGCTATGACAGGTGCTGCAAAACCCGGAAACCTCAGGTCATCTCGTTAAGTGGGCCATTGAGCTTGGCGAGTTCGACATACAATACCGACCTCGAGCTGCAATCAAAGGTCAAGCCATGGCTGACTTCATCGTCGAGTTAACCGAACCCCACGAAATTCAGGACAACAACAAATCCAACCAACCTCCAAAGAATAATCGCGACACACCAGTCTGGTTATTACACGTTGATAGATCTTCCAATTCACAAGGCAATCGAGCTGGTCTCGTCTTGTCCTCACCAGACAGAGCTCAAATTCAATATGCTCTCCGGTTTGGATTCCGAGCTTCAAACAATGAGGCTGAGTATGAAGCCCTCTTAGCCGGCCTCCGCCTCGCCTCTGAAATAGGAATCCGGTCCATAAGGACACACAGCGACTCTCAACTAGTGGTCGGGCAAGTGACCGCAGAATATCAAGCAAAAGGGAGAAAAATGTCCGCATATCTGATGAAAACTCAAGAGCTACTGTCGCGTTTCGATCAATACGAAATTATTCAGATCCCGAGGGACGAAAATATGAATGCGGACTCTCTCGCGAAGCTAGCATCGTCAGCAGACGACGAGTTAAGTAGGATGGTACCCATCGAGTTTCTCCCGCAAAGAAGCATAACGTCGAACGAGCTCACTGAAGTTTATCCGGTTTCGACAACACTAATTTGAAAGATCCCATAATCTAGTTTCTACAAACAGGTGAATTACCCGCCGACCAAAAAGAAGCTCAGTGCATCCGTTATAGATCAGCTCGATATACTTTGATCGACGGGGTCCTCTACAAAAGGGGGTTCTCCCTCCCGTGTCTACGCTGTTTGGGACTCGAAGAAGCCGATTATGTGTTACGTGAAATCCATTTCGGTTGCTGCGGGAATCATTCTGGGGCCCGAGCACTTGCACAGAAAGTAATCCGACAGGGGTATTATTGGACCACCATTCAGCAAGACGCCCGGGAGATCGTTAAAAAATGTGATAGATGTCAACGATTCGCTCCCATTCCTCACCTGCCACTCGAAGAGCTCACTCCCATGTCCGGACCGTGGCCGTTCGCTCAATGGGGAGTCGATATCATTGGCCCTCTTCCGACGGGGAAAGGGCAGGTAAAATACGCAATCGTTGCCGTCGACTCCTTCACAAGGTGGGCGGAAGCGGAACCATTAGCTACCATTACAGAAAAGAAAACGACAGATTTCATTTGGAAAGCGATTGTGTGTCGATTTGGGATCCCGAATACAATAATCACAGACAATGGGCGACAGTTCAACAACGAAAGATTTCGCAATTTCTGTAAAGGTTTGGGCATTAAAAACGTGTATTCTTCTCCTCACCACCCGCAAGCCAATGGCCAGGTCGAGGCAATTAACAAGATCATCAAGAACCACCTCAAAATGAAGCTCGGAGAAAAAAAAGGGTACTTGGGCAGACGAACTTCCCGGAGTACTCTGGGCCTACCGGACCACAGCTCGGTCCACAACCAGGGAAACACCTTTCTCTTTAGCTTTTGGAGCCGAAGCCGTCGTGCCAGTAGAAGTCGGAATGCCCACAAGCAGGACAAGCCAACACCGACTTGATCAAAACGAAGAGCAGCTGCGGACGAACCTGGACCTGCTCGATGAAGTAAGAGAGGCATCCCAAGTACGAATGGCGGCATATCAGCAAAGAGTTAGGCGGTACTACAACTCCTGAGTAAAAGAACCGCGATTCCGAGCTAGCGACCTAGTCCTCAAAAAGGTCAGTACCAAAGAGAAAATCGGCGTCTTCAGCCCCAACTGGGAAGGGCCATATAGAGTGCTCAGCTCACATCGTCCCGGTACTTATTAGCTCGAAAGCATGGAGGGTAGACCCCTTTCCCATCCGTGGAACGCTGATCATCTGAAAATCTACTATCCATGAACGGGCAGGGCCTTATACAAAGTATGTATTCCAAGACGATGATTCAATAAAATTACTTTAAAGGCGTTGTGTTGACACCAAACTCACTCATAACCGAAGCAACCTAATCGTGATCGTGAAATCACACGGTTACATTCGATAAAAGCCGCATGGAGCAACAGACCTGCCGTTCTGAGCAAACAACGACATTCTGACTTATAGCAACAGATCGGCCTAGCAGCGTTAACGTTCCGAGCTGGTTACCATACTATCTTGGCCTCAGGTCAAGTCGCTTACTCCAATGTAATGATCGGATTCGTGTTACCGAGCTGACCTGATTATGAAGGTTGCTAAAGGATATCTCAGATTTATTCATACATAAAATAAAATGAATGCTACGAGCAGATTGCCAAAATGCGCCTCTGAAGGGCTTGTATTGCCATGATTATACAGCTCCTCAGAGATCGCATTCAGCTTCTCCAACTTAGCTTCCACACCTTTGACGTCAGTCAAAGATTTCAGCTGGACCTCCTTCAAGAGTTTGGCCAGGTCCACTTTCTCCTCCTCAGCCGTCTTGAGAGCAGCCTCGAGCGATTCGACCTTATTTTCATCCGACTGAGCCTTGGCCGAAGACTCTCTCGGCGCCTCCTCGAGAGATTGAACCTGCGCCTGGGACACCTCCTAGCTCGGATTGTGCCACCTTCAGCTCGGACTGGGTAGTTTTCAATTCCGACTGGGCCGTCGCCAACTCAGACAGTTTTCTCTTCAACTCAGCTTTCATGGTTTCAGTCTTAGTCTTACAAGAGGACGCCGCGACCAGAGCCTTCTGCATCTGGTGAGTTCGCTCGGCCATCTTCTGACGGATCATTATCAATAAGGCCAAGTCCTATAAAAGTACGTTACAACGGTTAGTAATGTGACAGCAAAGCGCATAAGTCAAAAAAGAAAAGGCAGTCAGCTCACCCTAAGACTGCTCTCGATTGCTACTCCCACCATCTGATCAGGATCTAACGTCGCGAGCGAACTCAAATCCTGGGGAATGCTGTGGTTGAAACGCATGTATGCGTCAACACCTTCCCTCCAGGTCGCAAACTGCTCCGTGATCGGAGGCATGTCAACCTGGTCTTCGCACGGCTCAGTACCACGGGCAGCCGTAGTGTGGGCAGCCCGAGGAGCTTGAGGGGGACGCGACGACCCGACTTCAACAGGGGTTCGAGCAGGCCCTGCTTCAGTAGATTCGGTGGGAGTGTCAGACGAACTGGCACGAGTTACGGGTCGGCTCGCAGATGGTTCGACCCGAGAATCCCAGGTATCTGGTACATTGACAACCGGAACCTCAGAAACGGGAGATTGGGCAGTTAAAGGCTCAGCCCTTGCCGGGGATGTACCCAGAGGCTGCCCGACCCGCATACGAACGACTGAGGCAACCGTTGTTGCCTCTGAGTCTCTGTGGCCACCCTTTTGCTCGGGGGCTCCACAGAGCTCTCTCCACGATCAAGAATCCTGGCGGGAATTTTGCGGGTCTTTGAAACCGCCTTCGGTGCCATACCTGTCCAAAATATAGAGAAACATGTCAGGACGAAAGATGTGTGGAGCAGCAACGTATAAAACATGTGCAACAAGATTGTCCTACTCACGAGCTGACCTGACTCAAAGACGGAATCTACGGTGATTAAATTATGAAAATTCCTTTCTTTGAGGGAACAGGCTCGGGCAGCTTGAATTTGCCTCTCTTGCACTGCCGAAAGGGCTACCCTAATGGCCACTGAAGCTGCACAGATGAAGAGATGCACGTCAGAATTAAAACTGAAAGCGGAGATAAAAAGCATTAGAGGCTCAAGAAGATCTGGGTGCAGCTCGACCTGGCAGAGCAAAGTCAGCTCGAACCCTGTGCTCTAGAGGGCGAAGCTCATCCAGTGAAGCCTCCCAGTCCCCCGATGCAAAGAACCATTTCCTCTTTCAAGTTCTCGTGGAAGATGGCAGGCCGGTCACTATCGAGCCACCCTAACCCGGGTGAGAAGAGAAGTAATAAAGTCCCTGACCTCCCAGAGACTTAAGGCTATACATAAAAAAGAGCTCGTTCGAGATCAGTTCTTTATTCCCTACTCTTTGCCACAAGATGTAGCATCCCACCATACACCTCCAGCCATTGGGTTGCAGCTGGCTCGGTGAGAGACCTAAGGTATTAAGAACCTCTCGCACAAAGGGGTGCAGAGGTAACCTTAGCCCGGCCTCTAAATGCATCAAAGAGATGACGGTCTCCCCCCGGCAAGGTCAGCTCGGCCTATCAGCTCGATCCGGGACCCTAAGCCCTACGGATTCAGGAATTCCAAACGTTCTCCTCGCAGCATCCAGTTCTTCCTGGGTAATCTGCGAGACTACGCTATCCAGCTCGAAAGGATCTTTCTGAGACGTTTCGTTTCTGACTTCCGGCTCAGGAACATCAGGTCCTTCATCATTCACAGGATCAACTGTCCTAGAATGGGATTCCTTAGGTTCCATCTCCTGAGGCTCTGTCAAATGTGGGTCCGACTCGGAATCCCCAAACCTCACCATGGGTATTGCATCAGAACAGGAAGTCTCCGACATGGTCAAATAGAAGATATTATGAAGAAAAGAAGATCTTCTGAGGTTAGAAAGAGCGTACCCCAGACGCTGATATACCGGCCTGATGAGGAGAATTAGAGAAGGGAGAAGAAGAATCCGGGAAGTAAAATCCGAAAAGAAAAAGATTTTTCCAATATTCGCTAAGTTTCAAGTTTTATACTCAAAGGATTCTCTCGCATTTAATAAAACGATTCCGCGTGGCAGCCCCCAGTTAAAGCGTACAAAAGGTAACGCACTACTCTGGACACGTGGCACCCCCCTGTTCGATAATATCCGGTTGAGCGCTGATACGCCGTACAAACAGATGATGGCGCCTCGATTTTTTGAACAACGCATTAAATGCCGCCTTCCCGCCCATCGAGATGACGGCGCTACAGCTGTTTAAAGCCAAAGGCATCCAGATCGTCGTATCTTCTTTATTAAGCTACTCCCGAGACAGACGAGCTAGACTCGGGAGTGGGGAGACTTCTGTTGTGGGAAGAATACGAGCTGACCTCAGGGTAGATCTGGATCAGCCTGTTCAGCTCAAATCCGACCTGAGGTCAGACAGCACGACCCGAAAACAGGTCGGCAAGTCTGACCAACCTAGCCTAGAGAGAAGAGGCGATCCCTCTAAACGACCTCATAAGGCTGACCTCTTTCATTGTAACGAGTTGGTCCTGTTACCGCAATTCTCTTAAGTTTGCGCGCAATAAGAGGAAAAGAATCCGGGAAATCTCTAACCAGCCCGTCTAAAATCTCCAAAGATCACGGGACAGCTCAGGAAATCTCAGAGATCCGAGATTTCCTCTACGAACATCACGGCTGCAAAAAGGGAATGCAACCCTGCAACCTAAGTCTATAAATTGATGCGTCCTCTTCATTATCAAGGTATGACACAACAACTGATCTCGAGAGAGACGATCGTTCTTTTTAGAATCCAACTAACTTAGGCATCGGAGGGCTAACGGCTGGATCCCAGCCACCCCTTCTTCTTTTGCTTTCCTTTGTGTTCTGCAGGATCTAAGGAGCCTCCGGCTCAGATCCAGACTGCATACCTACCGGAGATCAGCTGTACTCATTTGCTGACTAGTTGGAGGTCACCTCATCTCGTTTGTTGACTATTTTCGAGCATCAACACAATCCATAAGGAGATGGATGAGTAAATGCCATAAACATGAGTGAGATGCCCATTATTGTGATTTCATACAATGGACAATTTAAGTAGTTTGTCTTCCAATACTTAAAAATACCAGTTGGCGACTAACTAGATCAGTACCGAGTCTTGTCTTATTGCCGGTATTGATACAACTTGAACGAGTTGCATTGAGTCAGTCCCAAGATTATTCTTTAGCAATAAAAGATTAGGTAAAAATTAGAAAATTAATAACAATCAGAAAAATTAGCATAAAGTATCAGAAACGATCTTTTAGATGTTACAACATTTCTTAAAAGAAATGAAAACATAAAAGAAGTAAACACAAATAAATAAATAAATGAAAGAAAAAATTGTCACTTGCAGTGGATCTCAATGACCAATTCAATACGGAATCGGCCTAGTCAATGTAGATTGGCTAGAGGCCACATGAGATTTCATAGCTGAATCAATTCGCCTTTGAATCAGTTGGTATTGGCCTGAGTCGGTCGATTCATGCAATGAATCCATGAATGGTGATGCATATATATATATATATATATATATATATATATATATATATATATATATATATAGAAGTGATCCAAGCTGTAAGCAACAATGTAAAATCATGCCTAAAACATCCATATTTACATGGTGTGGTCCACATGAGTTTTTGTATGTTCTAATTTTCAAGGCATCCCTTTATCCTCGTGTGTTAGAAGAGTGGATTAATGAATGGTATATCCATAGAATGGTGGGGTCCATATGATATAGGTGATTTTAATGGTGGGATTCCCCATCTCAATTGAAAAGTCATGAAAATTCGGAAGCTTCCCATGATATTAAAATATGAAAGAAACCATTGTTGAATTTTCAGACCACGTGTAATAAAGGACGTCTCAAATGGACTATAAATACATGAGATTTTTGCAACCATAGCTCATGGTAGTAACACCCACCTAACCTACCACAGCTCCATGGATTTCCCTCTCCAATTCCAAGCCATTGCTGCCCTTGTTGCCTTAGTTCTTTTGTACAAGCTATGGCTAGTAAAGCCCAAGAGCAAGATGTCTAAGGGAAAGAAGGCCCCTGAGCCAGCCGGTGGGTGGCCCATCATTGGCCACCTCCATCAACTTGCTGGCCCTGAACCGCTCACCCGAACCTTCTCATCAATGGCTGAGAAGTACGGCCCCGCCTTCATCCTCCGGCTCGGCACACGCCGCGCACTTATTGTGAGTGGTTGGGAGATTGCAAAGGAGTGTTTCACCACCATGACGACCGATTTTTGCATAGGATGGTCCTCATGGTGGGACCAACCTATTAAACGGTTTGGATGTCACACGCACATGATAGATGGAAGTTATCCACTGAGTGTATAATAACTTATCATCCAACTGGTTGGATTTTAGCATTTCTCAGTCCTTTCAGCTCAAGAAAGAAGCACCTTTGTCCGCTCTGTACCTACCAGGGTTAGCCTTTCTAAGCGGACGAAACGACTGAACCTGCATGAGATCTACCGGTCCATCAAGTACTGGACCATCCAATATCGTGAACAGATGTGAATACCTTAAAAGAGAAGGGTATGATAGTTATGCCAGTTGCAGATCAACCCAAAATTCTAGATTTTTGTAAAGCTAGAGATCCCCTTCAGAATTGAGAAAAAGAGAGTGAAAGGGGTTTTGAGACGGACGCAGATTAGGGAGGGAGAGAGTGAAAGGGGTTTTGAGAGGGAGAGAATGAATGAGGGGTTTTGAAAGGGGGAGAGATTAGAGATTAGGGATGTAAACTACGGGAACTCATCCAAGCTACATACATGTATGTTAATCGAGACCATCCAGGTACTGGGCTCCATTGAAGATGGAGCATAGCTCACATAATTACACTGATTGGATGCCATCAGATTTTTTGTCATTGCCAGTTCACGGCACAAAGTGGACAGTTAAGATTAGTCAATTGGTAAGAACCTTGGACTATTCTCTATCCACAATGGGCCCCATGATTTGGACGGTCCCCTGGAATGTAGAAACTCCTCTAAAATGTAGAAATCCCAAATAAAGAAATTCCAATTACACCACTAAAAAATCCCAAATCAACCAAATCCAATACACTAGAGAAAACCCCAAATCAACTAAATCCAAACGCACCACAAAAACCCCAAATCAACGAAATACCAACACACTACCAACGACAACATTAGAGTTGTAGCCTGCTGGTGGTACAACCCTATCTGAAACCCAGTGGAAGCAGGAAATCAACAGACCATATAGCTACCACAAATAGGACATCCCCATAGAAATTCGTCTATGCATTTGTCTCAAACCCAAGACTCATTGTTGAAATGCAGCCTATCTACCATCCAACAACCGGCACAAACCCATTAACTCATCAAACCCTAACATCAAAGATCTTCACAAAATGCCATTTCAAACACTAATCGTCCTCAGATCTTCCTCAAGATTTCACAGAAAAAAATAAATGAAAAAAAAAGAAGAAAAAAACAGAGATGAAGAGAAAAAAAATACCTTGGGAGATCTGGTGATGCTCCTCTACAATTGGATCCCCGACGAGAGAGAGAGAGAGAGAGAGAGAGAGAGAGAGAGAGAGAGAGAGATTTGGATCGATGACCGTAAGGGAGGGAGAGAGGACTAGAGAGAATGAAAGAGGGGAAGAGGGGGTTTTTGAGAGGGAGAAGGAAAGATGGAAAAACCCCGTTTTTGGTTTCCCTCTCTCATTTGGGAAGGGGCGCGGATTTCCTGCGAAAGCCTTGCACAGGAAGTTCCTGCGATGGGAACCAAGGTGGGGCCCATAGTGATTTTTTTTATAAATCCACCCCGTCCATCCATTTTGGGAGCTCATTTTAGGACATGAGAACAAAAATGAACCTGATCCAAGACTCAAGTGGGCCTCACTAAAGGAAAAGGTGGGTAGGTAAATTACAACTGTTGAAACCTCCCTGGTGTCCAAAGTGATGTTTATATGACATCTATACCGTTCATATCGTCACTACTACTGGGATGAACTGGAAACACAAATATTATCCTGATTTAAAACTCCTGTGGCTCCACAAATATTTCAACTGTGTATGTTCAATCCTCACGTTTTCGGCCCACTGAGTCTTGGATCTGGTTCATTTTTGTTCTCATGTCCTAAAATGAGCTTCCAAAATGGATTGACGGGGTGGATTTATCAAAAAACATCACTGTGGGCCCCACCTTGGTTCCTAGTGCAGGAACTTTCCCAGGAAATCCGCGCCCTTTAGGAAGGCGGTTTGGCTATTAAGGCTGCCACTTGCCAGGTGGACTAGTGGTCGATGCTCTGTGGGCCCCACCATGATGTATGTGTTTTATCCACGCCGTCCATCCATTTCTCAAGATCATTTTAGGGCTTGATCCAAAAAATGGGCAAGAACTAAATCTCACGCTTACCTCAATGACACCCTATCGGTCATCTTTCTTGGACCGGTGTTCAAGTGTGGCCCACATGATGATCACTAAATCTGCTTAACTTAGGGCCAGGATGTGTTCGTGGTGGTGTCCTCTTAATGGATGAACGAGATTTTATCATATGTTTACCATATAATTACGGGAGTTTGAGTAGGGCTATAAATGGGTCGGTGGACCCGATGGATTATTCAGACCTAACCCATTTAAACCCGACCCAGACTTGACCCATTTGTTAAATGGTACGGGTCTAGGTCTAAGAGCAGACCTAGTTGCTAAATGAGTTTGGATCTAGTTTCCTTTATATTAGGCCTGACCCGACCCGACCCGAACCCATTTAGTAAATGGGCGGGTTTGGTCTATGTTGCAAGGGACCCATCTAGGTCCAGAACTGTCCAAACCTAGTTTTTAACCTAACAAAAATGGAGTTCCAAAAATTATGAAAATCCAAATATCAAGTGGACCATACCACTAGAAAGAGTTCTGATTGAGTGCCACACCATTAAAAATTCCAAAGAGCCCAGCGTAAGGTTTTGGTAATGTTTATTTGCAATCCAATCTCTTGATAATATAAATAAGGTCTAGATGAAGCAAAAATTTAAAGATAAGCTTGATCTAAAACTTTTGTGGTCCACAAAATGTTTTTAATGATTATTCATCACTCTTCTGTTGGTATGGTCTACCTGAGATTTGGATCTTCTTATCATTTTGGATCACGTCCTAAACTTATACCGAAAAACAAATGGACAGCATGGATATACGAAAAAACATCAAGGTAAGCCCCACATGGTAGGGGTAACGTACACCCACTAAGATGTTACAAGGGTAACACCTAATTCACTCTCATGCGTTTTCCACAACCTGTATTTGGCTAGTGGCGATGCCACATGTCTATGGACTCCACCAGGATGTATTTGTTTCATCCATACTGTCTATTAATTTACTAAAAATTATTTTAGGCTACAATTAAAAAATGAGGCAGATTTAAATCCCAGGTAGACCACACCACGAGAAAACATTAGTGATTGAATGTCCACAATTGAAAACCTCATAGGGCCCACTGTAATGTTTATTTGACATCCAACCTCTTAATTAGGTCATACAGACTTGGATGTAGGGCAAAAACAAATATCAACTTCATCCAAAACTTCCGTGGCCCCTAAGAAGCTTTTAATGGTGGACATTTAATTAACATTGTTTCTTGTGATTGGGTCCATCTGATCGAGATTTAGATCTACTTGAGTTTTGGACTCATACCATAAAATGATCTGGGAAAATGTATGAATGGCGTGAATGAAACACATCATGGTGGAACCACAGAAATGGTACACTTGAGATAGGCCATTTGGAATTTTTAATGTGAGGCACTAAATTACCATTATTTCTTATGATGTGGTCCACTTTAGATTTGGATCTATCTTAATTTTGGGCTCATACCATAAAATAATTTGAAAAAATGTATGGACGGTGTGGATGAAACACATACATCATGGTAGGGCCCATAGAGCACCGATCAGTACTCTAACTAGTGGCTAGTCAGGGTCACTAGCCAATCCATGCACACTACTTTAACTGTGTGAGTCCAAGTTGATATATTTTATGTGCATTATATCCCATTCATCTGTTCTTATATATCATTTTATGATGCCATACCAAATCTTAAGACTTAAAATCCAAATCTCAACAGTTAAATTAGAGTTTAGGGTCCAATGACTGCACATTTCTTGGATTTTCATGAGGTCAGCAAGTCCTAGTGCAATTTTGAACAAAAAATTTGGATCAATTTAGAATTCTGATCCAGTTACTTTATTTTACTCATCAATATCTTCGATTTGACTAGTCACTCACCTTGATCGGATTTCGAATGAGAAAGATATTAGGCGGACAAAATTGATCAACAATATGATGGGTCATATCTTGCAATCCAACAGTTAGATTTGACTAAAATTTAATCTAAACATCTGAAGTCATTTACTCTTCAATCTTGATCGATCAGATTGTCCAAAATCTGTCTAGATCTAGACAAACTGATCGTGCCCATTTAAAGAGTGTTTTGGACGGATCTAATTCGCTTCATGTCAGATTGGGCTGAATTTTGTTCTATAACCTATTTAACGCGTTCCAAATATATCTGACCGTTCAGATCAACTTTAGGATTTCCTGATCATAGAATTTGATCAATCTCATCATTATAAGTTATTCATGTAATTACACATCATTATACTTAGGCCCTCATTTTTTGTACAAGTGAACTTGTGGGTATGAATAAACCAATATGATAGGCAAGTAACTCAATGATTCTAATTTTTTATTTTCAACCATTCAATAAATGTCCACTAGTAAATTTTGTCCACTCATTTCAAATTTATCAATTTTTTTTTCAATCTCAAAAAAATATTTTTAAATATTTTTGTCAAACTTATCAATTTTTTTAAAAAGCTTAATTTTTTTTTAAATCTCAATCTTTTTTAAAATCTCAATTGTTTTTTTTTTTCTAACTTTCGAACTTTTTCAAACTTATCATAAAACCTTTTTTTTCAAAATTATCAACTATTCAAACATATCAATTTTTTCAAGATGTAATTTTTTTAAATGTTTTTTTTTAAATTTCAATTGTTTTTTTCAAAATCTTTTTTTTTTTTCAGACATTGGAAAAAAATTTCCAAAGTTTTAAACTTTTTCTTTTCTCAAAATCACAATTTTTTAAAATATTCAATTTTCTTATTCAAAATGTTAATTTTTATGTCAAAACCCCAGTGATTTTTTAAATCTCAAATTTTTTTAAAATCTCAATTTTTCTCAAATATTGCCCATTTTCTTTTTTCAAAATCATAATTTTTTTTTTGAAGAGGGATTTTAAAAATATGGATTTTCGAGATTTCGACGGTTCTAAACCGTCGAAGTTTTCCTCGCGACTGTCATAATTCGACGGTCATTTAAGGCCCTATATTCGACGGTTTTAGAACGTCGAATTGTTTCGCGCAACTGTGCTAATTCGACGGTCATTAACAGTCAACTTTCAAGCCCTAAATTCGACGACTTTAGACCGTCGAATTTTTTCTTACGATAATTCGACTCGGTAAGTCGAATTTCAGGTCCTAAATTCGACGGTCATAGACTGTCGATTGGTTCCACACGGTAAATTCGACAGTTCTGGTATTCGATGGTTAGGGACCGTGGAATTGCATAGTCGAATTTAGCGCTTTTTCACATAGTGTCTCCAGTTGACGTGAGAGTTGTTATTCTATAGGCCCACAAGACTTCGGGTAGAAGCTCCGGCCACATACCTTTACATTCATCGAGTTTAGTTTTCAGATGATGTTTGATGATCTTATTGATTGCTTCAACTTGTCCATTAGCCTGGGGATGATATGAGGAGGTTCGAATACTTCGTATCCTCCATTTCTCATAAAACTCGGAGAACGCAGCGTTGTCGAACTGCTTTCTGTTGTCTGTGATTATGGTGTGGGGGAGCCCATAACGGCATATGATGTTTCTCTACATGAACTTAGTAGTCTGCTTTTCGGTGATTGTGGTTAGAGGCTCTGCCTCGACCCGTTTGGTAAGGTAATCGACTACTATAATTGCAAACCTATCCTGGCCTTTCCCGGTGGACAATGGTCCGAATATATCGACTCCCCATTGGGCGAAGGGCCAAGGGCCGTCCATCGGCGTCATCTGCTCAGATGGTACATGAGGAACTGGAGAATATCGCTGGCATTTGTCGCATTTCTTGGAAAATTTGATTGCGTCCGCCTTCATGGTGGGCTAGTAGTACCCTTGCCTCATTACTTTATATGCTAAAGATTGTCCCTTAGGATGATTACTGCATGGCCCTTGGTGTATGTCATCAAGAACACGGTGTGCCTCTTCTGGATGGAGACACCTTAAATATGGTAATGTAAAGCTTTTACGTAGTAAAATTTCATTTTGTAAGGTGTACCTGACAGCACGATAACGAATTTATCTCCCAGATTTTTTATCATATGGGAGTTGTCCACTTTTGAGGTAAAGGACGATGGGGCAACATGGAGAGGAATGCACTGCGACTACTTGCTCTAGGGCGAATTGATCAATACTCGGAGTATGGAGATGCTCGACAAAAATAGATCGTGTTAAATCAGACACTGGTGCGGAATCTAACTTTGCCAGGGAATCTGCAAGCTCATTCTTCTCGTGAGGAATGTGACTTATTTCATATTTGCTTAGTTTTACGAGCAGGATAAGTACTCGTGATTTGTACAAAGCCATTCGTTCTTCTTTCGCCTCGAATTCACCGAGCACTTGGTTAATTATGAGTTGAGAGTTACTGTGAACAAGTAAGTTCTGTATTGCGAGCACATTCTCTAGTTCGAGGCCGACGATCAAAGCCTCATATTCCGCTTCATTGTTAGAGACATGAGTGTCGAAGGGTAACGCATATTGAAAATGCGATCCGTTAGGAGCGATTAGGATCAAGCCGACTCTGCTACCAGTGGTGCATGAGGACCCGTCCACAAAGAGCGACCAGGGGGCCTAGTTGTTGGTCGCAGGGTCATTGTTAGAGATGGAACCAATTGTGGTCGAATACGTAAATTCAGTGATAAAATCAGCAATGGCTTGGGCCTTAGTGGCGGTTCTTGAACAGAACGAAATGTCGTGTTCACCAAGCTCAATTGCCCATTTAGTCAATCGCCCTGATACCTCAGGCTTCTGAAGGGCTTGTCTTAATGGATGATTCGTAGGTACCAATATGGAGTGGGCTTGGAAATATGGTCGTAATTTCTGGGCTGCAGTCACTAAAGTGAGAGCTAATTTCTCCATATCAGAATATCGAGTTTCGGCATCCACCATTGCTCGACTAATATAATAAATGGGCCTCTGGATCCCAGAATCTTCTCTTATTAAGGCGGCACTAACGGTCGTGGAGGATAAATAAAGGAGCTGCTCGTATGGAACAGGTTTGGATAAGATAGGAGGCATGCTTATATATTGCTTCAGTTGTTGAAATGCCTCTCACACTGCTGGGTCCATTCCCAGTTGGTTTTTACGGGAGTGCGGAGAAGCTTGAAGAAAGGAAGGCACTTATCAGAGGCGCACGAAATAAACCTATTCAAAGATGCAATACGACCAGCCAGCCGTTGGACATCTTTGAGAGTGGACGGAGACTTCATCTCGATCAAGGCTTTTATTTTCTCGGGGTTCGCTTCGATCCCCCGCTGACTGTTCGCTTCCCCAAGTGTAGGGTTGCGATGTAGTAATAAACTCGGTAAGACCGATGTCGATCCACAGGGACTTATGTAGGATTTCACAAACACATCCAAAAGTGTCTATTGAAAGCTAACAACCAGATTTTGTATGGATTTGATTTGAGTAACAAAATTGAATAAAATTGAAGGTAAATGATTATAAAAAGGCACTAGGGGTTCAAGGATCCACTTGTAGCAATCCTTGATATTCAATCCGCTGTGGTTTCACACTTTCTCAACTAGAATCGATATTAAGATCTATCTAGTCGGATGATAGAGCTGTTAAACCAAACAATCTGTTATATGTAAGTCTAATGCATAAGATTCACTCAATGTAAGCTAGGCTGAGCATGCTCAATTGCATAGGTCAGTCCTCATTCCAAAAGGCTCAGTTCACAATCATAACCATCCTTAAGTTCTGTCGCAAAACAAGACTAGATCATGATTTGAACTTGATTCAAATCACATGCACAGTCCATACACATTACAGAAATTCAGAAAAGTAGAACTTTGGTAGGAAGTCCCCACATGAAGATCATAGTAATAGAGCGTACTCCAATTCCTCGGATCATACAGGTCTAGACTAATGCAAACCACTTAAGAATTTAAGTAATTCTCCCAAACATCCATGAGTCATCATAAGACTAAGAAAAACTACTTAAAGCTTGTATAAACTTCAAACCATAGTTCATAAACATGAATTTCAAAGTTAAAACCAACTTAGAACGAATTGAAACATCTTGAATCCACTACAAGCTTCACCTCTTAACCCTAGCTAAGAGGTTTAGCTGCTCATGATCCAAGGAAACATGAAACAACCAAAAAACTCATAAAAACAGTAAAATAAACTAGGAGTTGTGGAACTCTGAAATCCACTTCCCCGCCTCCAAGCTTGCTTCAACCCTCCTTAGATACCCTAGGAACGATCCTTAGGTGTCCTTTTATAGTAGGGAGGCTCCGCAACTTCAGAAGAATCGAGAATCTGCGTAAGAGTTACGCAGTGCACAGAGAAAATCGGCGCCAAAATAGAAAGTATGCAGTCCTTACGCACTGCCGACCGGTCTGGACCGGTCTGAGTAACTGGCCAACCGGTCACGACCGGTCGTGCCTCACTGGGGCAATAGTCCAGCAAGCTCTGGACCAAAAAAATCTCTTCAGGCCGACCGGTCTGGACCGGTCGGACTGGCCTGGCCGACCGGTCACGACCAGTCGTGCCTGTGTTTGGCTGAAGTCCAGCAAGCTCAGTATGAGTAGGAAGCTGGCCGACCGGTCTGGACCGGTCGTGGCCCTCCTGGCCAACCGGTCACGACCGGTCTTGGCCTGTTTCTGGTTCATTTTCTTCTTTCTTTCTTCTTTTCTTCTTTCCTTGCTTCCTTCTTTCTTTGGTCCTTCTTCGATCTTCATCCAAATAGTTTTAAATGAGGTTCTTTTCACCTTCAATTAAGCAGAGTTCACTCTCAATCCTGCAATCACAAAACATGCATTCAATTAGTCTTTAAGTCATGAAAATCTTGCACAATGAGTGATGAATTGGGGTTAGAATACGCACAATTAAGAGCTCAACACACCCCCCAACCAGCATTTTGCTAGTCCCGAGCAAAACATGCGTGAAACTAATTCCATTCTTCAAAACTCAACTCTCTTTCAGAAACAATTCTTCTTTACACCCCAAGGCATACAAGTGTAAGATTCAGAAATAATTGGTGACAGAAGTTGAAACCGTAAACCCTCAAGACATGATAAGCATTCATATAAAATTCCCGCTGATTGATTGATAAATAGAAGAACTTGAACAAATTCAATCTAGTGTGGATAGTGAAAATTCATCTCATGAGTTTCCAGGATTATCTTCTTCATAGATCAACCAGACTATAGAACTCAAGGTACATAGAGCCACATCAAGCCAATGACAGGAATTTGCCTTACCGTCCTTCCGACGACTTTCACACTACGTCCCATTTCCGGCTTTGGTTACGGGTAGACCATCCCCCGGTTGGTAGTAGGTAGCCCTAATCGGAATTTTCCACCATTTTTCCATCATTCCCAATTTCATCCTTCCTTTTCCTTTTTCTTTTAATTTAGATAGGATTTTTATAAATCCATATCTTCTGTTATAGGCAAAATGATGGAGATCAACTTGGCTGCTAAGATTTTACGCGGACGCCCATTCGACTCTCGAGATCATCTGATCGAGAGTCGCAGATCGAGTAAATACGGAGTGCCCATTTGACTCTCGAGATCGTATGCTCGAGAGTCGCAGATTGGATAAGTGCGGGGCGCCCATTCGACTCTCGAGATCATATGCTCGAGAGTGGCAGGATGGATAAATACGGAGCACCTATTCGCAAGGCCTCGAGTTCCCATAGCCGATAGTCAGATATAGCAAAGCAAAGATTCCCTTCTTGATCTGCGAGCAGACCTTCTCACAAGTCATTGAAAGGTGTTACATCTGAATGAGCGAGCACTTGGATTCGCGACCATCTTCCAACATGCGAACAGCTTTTTCTGTGGCGACACCTCTTAGCCTTCAGTACCAGCAGCCCGTATAGGCCGATTTTGGGCTTATCTTCTCTTATGGTTCCGAATCTCAAGGGATTGCTATCAAGGAACGTGATTGTCGAAACAAGTCATTGGGTTAGATCTCTTCTCTAAGGATAAGGATCTTATCCCACGAAATCAGCGGGATCTCGGTATCGTACACGAAATTAGCGGGATCTTGATATCTTACGTAACAGATTGGATCATTTCAGATCTATATAAGGAGAAGACTCCATTAAGATACAGGTACACAATATTCAATCTCTAGCCCCGTTTTGATTGGTTATTCTTCTTCTTGCTTTGCCTGACTTAAGCATCGGAGGGCTAACGGCTGGATCCCAGCCACCCTTAGTCACTTCTGTCTCCTTACAGGTCCAGCGGAGGAAATTTATGTTGGAGAGAAGGTGAGCGATCGGAGGATCCTGTTACAAAATCTGACGTTAACAGTTTGGCGCCGTCTGTGGGAACGACTTGATCGTCAAAATCAATTGTTCTAACCACCGATCAAAATCCTTCTACGATGCCTCCTAAAAAGGCTGTTTATCCTTCGACCTCAAGGCAGGCACCACCTCCGCCCGATGAGACGGAATCCATACCTGTTCTTCCACCCACTTCGACGAATATCCCTCAAGGAGCCCCAAATATGCCACCAGCAAACCCATTATTGGAGGCTTCTGGAAATCAAGACGATGTCTTGCGTTTCCTCGGAAATACTCTTCTAACTCTAAATGCCGGAGTTCAGGCCCTGTCGAATCGGCTTGATCAGCATTTCCCCAAGCCACAGGGGCAACCCTCCGAAGGGTTACCACCGCAACCCATACCAGTGGCTTCCAGACATTCTATGGACGAACCACAGGTCCCTCCACACCATCCACCATCAAACCGGACACCACTTGGCAACCATCTCCCTGTGCCGTCTCCACATTCTATACATTCTAGTTCGTCTCGTCAACCTCAACCTCAGGGCTCCACCGCCGAAACATCAGGCTATACCTTACCATGGGAAGGAGATCTCAAAAGAATCCATGATCGTTTTGACGTCATGGAACAACGATATCAGGCAAATCGGCCATCTGCCGTCATGGCGGTGATACATCAATCCGAGTCCCCCTTTACCAGCGCGGTTATGGAGGCACCGTTACCTAGAAAGTATCGGACGCCTGTTATCACCCCGTATACAGGTATTAGTGATCCTCTTGAACACCTGGAAACATATAGGTCTCTTATGGAGTTGGAGGGACATGGGTCAGAAATCATGTGTAGGGCTTTTTCCCTAACATTGAAAGAAGCAGCTCGTATGTGGTTTCGGGGATTAAAACCTCGTTCCATTAGCTCCTTTTCACAGTTATCGGAGATATTCCTTTCTCAATTCATGGGAAGCATTCGCATTAAGAAGCTAGCCTCCCATCTAATGGATCTGAAACAGCAGCATGGCGAGACAATAAAGGAATTCACGGTACGGTTCAATGCAGAAGCCGTTCAGACTGAAGGTTATACTAAGGAAAAAGGTCTCACAGCCCTCATAGCTGGAATAACGAGCGAGAAATTCAGGTTTGCTTTAGATAAAAGCCCTCCGAAAACTATGGCAGAGTTCCAAGCCAAAGCTCAGAAGTATATCAATGCAGAAGAAGTCGCATTGACACGCCATGGAGTACAGGGTAAGAAACGCAAGCCAGAAGGAACCTCTTCTACAGATAAAAAATATCGTCGTGATCAACACTACCGTTCTCCCAGGAAGCCTTATTCTGGTAAATATCATAACTACACTGCTCTTAATCGGTCTCATGAAAAGGTTCTGATGGAAATTAAACACAAGCCATATGTAAAGTGGCCTGCAAAGATCAAATCCGATCCTGAAAAGAGAGATAAGAGCAAGTTCTGTTACTTCCACAAAGATCACGGGCATAGAACCCAGGACTGCATCTCTCTACGAGATCATATTGAAGCCCTTATTCGAAAGGGCCATCTCCAGGATTATGTCGCTCGTAAAAGTCGATCACCAGAAAGGGCGAAAGCCTCACGACACCAAAAGGAACCATCTCGTCATCATATCGCCCAAGAGGACGCTGAGCCAGCCGGAGAAATCCGCACCATCGTCGGAGGACCAGCTGCGGGGGCGACTCTCAAGCTTCAAGGAAAGCGTATACTCGGAAGGCGTCTAAAGAACCCCAGCATATTTATTGGCTGAAACAGGCATCCAGCGCGTCAAAAGCCAGCCATCTCCCAATTTCCTTCTCCCTCGAAGATGCAGCAAGAATTCACTTCCCTCACGAAGACTCCATCGTAGTCGCATTAAAGGTATCGAATTATCTGACTCATCGAATTATGGTGGATACAGGTAGTTCAGCGGATATTCTGTATCTGGAGGCTTTCAACAAAATGACACTTGCCAGAAGCCTACTCAAGCCAGTTTCGACCCCCCTCATCGGCTTCGGAGGTGAGGTAGTAACGCCTGAAGGAAGTATTGATCTCCCAGTTACTTTTGGAGAAAATCCAACGAAGACTACCGTCTTCGTGAATTTCCTCGTGGTGGATCGAAGATCAGCGTATAACGCCATTTTGGGACGGCCATCTCTTAATAAGGTTGGGGCAGCCTTACACCCATCCTATTTATGCGTCAAGTTTCCTACCCCAAATGGTGTTGGGGTTGTGCGAGGAAATCAGAAGGAGGCTCGGTCTTGCTACGAGATAGCCCTACAAGATCGAAAGAAAGCTCAAGCGACACCCGTTATGATGATAGCACAAGATTCACCCAACTCTTTAACAAACACCTCGCTAGATCCGAGAGAGAACGCCCTTCAATCAGGAACTCCTGGGGAAGAAACAGTGGCGATTCACTTAACCAAAGATGACCCGTCCAAGGTCGTATACATTGGATCCTCTTTAACTGGTGTCTATCGTGAAGATCTGGTCCATTTTCTCACCGAATACCAAGACGTGTTTGCTTGGTCTCATGAAGATATGCCGAGCATCGACCCCAATGTCATCGAACATCGTCTGAATATCGACCCGAAGCATAAACCCGTACACCAGCGTCGACGTGCCTTCACTGCAGAAAGGCAAATGGCGATCAAAGCTAAAGTCGAGAAGCTACTCACGGTCAATTTCATAAAAGAAGTTGATTACCCAGAGTGGGTCGCAAATGTAGTTCTCGTCCGGAAAGCTAATGGCAAATGGAGAATGTGCGTCGACTATTCAGATTTGAACAAAGCATGTCCTAAAGATAGCTTCCCGACACAGCGGATTGACCAGTTGGTCGATTCAACTGCTGGACACGCTCTGCTCAGTTTTATGGATGCTTATTCTGGTTACAATCAGATCATGATGCATCCACCCGATAGCCAGCATACCGCCTTCATCACAGATCGGGGATTATATTGCTATCAGGTAATGCCATTCGGTCTTAAAAATGCAGGGGCCACTTATCAACGTCTCGTCAACAAAATATTCGCTGCTCAAATCGGTAGGAATATGGAAGTTTATGTTGACGACATGCTCGTGAAAAGCACCATAGAAGATGATCATATCTCGGATCTTCGAGAAGCTTTCGACCTAATGAGGAGGTATCAAATGAAATTGAACCCAGAAAAATGTGCATTCGGAGTGTCTGCAGGAAAATTTCTTGGGTTCATGGTAGGCCAGCGTGGAATCGAGGCAAATCCTGAAAAGATAAAAGCATTGGTAGAAATGAAATCCCCCACTACTCTGAAGGACGTCCAGCGTCTAGCTGGTCGCATCGCATCGTTGAATAGATTCATCTCGCGAGCATCTGACAAGTGCTTACCATTCTTCAAACTCCTTCGTGCAACGGCCAAGTCTGATTGGAAATGGACGCCACAGTGTGAGGAAGCCTTTCAACAATTGAAGCTATACATGAGCACACCCCCCATTTTATCTAAACCTGTAGCACATGAGCAACTCATTCTCTATCTCTCTGTGTCCACTACGGCCGTCAGCGCCGCTTTGATAAGAGAAGATTCCGGGGTGCAAAGGCCCGTTTATTATATCAGTCGAGCGATGGTTGATGCAGAAACTAGGTATTCTGATATGAAAAAGCTGGCCCTAGCCTTGGTCACAGCAGCTCGAAAACTGCGACCATACTTTCAAGCCCACGCTATTCTAGTACCAACAAATCATCCACTACGGCAAGTCCTTCAAAAACCTGAGGCTTCCGGACGCTTAACTAAATGAGCGGTCGAGATCAGCGAGCACGATATCTCATTCTGTCCTAGGACCGCAGTTAAGGGCCAGGCCGTGGCTGACTTTATCGCCGAATTCACATATTCTTCCGATGATAATACCATGACCAGCGACCAGCCTCCTTGGTCACTCTTCGTGGATGGGTCGTCGCGGGCCACTGGCAGTGGAGCGGGCCTGATTTTAGTGGCTCCCGACAGGTCGCATTTCCAATATGCTCTGCGTTTCGATTCTCGCATCTCAAATAATGAAGTAGAATATGAGGCCCTGATCGTTGGCCTCGAACTGGCCATTGTCCTTGCAATTCAGAATCTGATAATTCATAGCGACTCCCAGCTCATTGTCAACCAAGTTCTTGGAGAATTCGAGGCCAAAGAAGAAAGGATGGCCTTATACAAGTCTCGTGTCCTCATCCTGCTCGCAAAACTGAAAACTTATGAAATAATTCATATTCCTCGCGAGAAGAACCAACTTGCCGATTCCCTAGCAAAGCTCGCCTCTGCACCAGAATCTGAGTTATCACATTCGATCCCCATTGAGCATTGTCAAAACCTGAGTATCGACCAAGCGACTCTTGAGCAAGTAATATCGGTACAATCATCTCCATGCTGGATGGATCCCATCATCCTTTATCTCAGAGACGGATACCTACCAGAGGACAAGAAAGCTGCAAGACAAATTCGTCTTCGAGCTGCCAGGTATACCTTGCAAGACGGAATATTATTACGAAAGAGCTTTTCCTTGTCTTATTTAAGGTGTCTTCATCCAGAAGAAGCACTTCGTGTTCTAGACGAAGTACACCAGGGGGCATGTGGTAACCACCCCAGGGGGCGATCTCTAGCATATAAGGCGATGAGGCAAGGATATTATTGGCCCACTATGAAAGCAGATGCAATTGCATTCTCTAGAAGATGTGACAAGTGCCAGTCATATTCTCCTATACCTCGTGTATCTTCCGAGCAAATGACTCCAGTAGATAGTCCTTAGCCTTTCGCGCAATGGGGGGTCGATATCATCGGGCCCCTGCCTACTGAAAAGGGACAAAATAGATTCGCGATAGTGGGGGTTGATTACTTCATCAAATGGGCCGAGGCAGAACCATTAGCCAAGATTACTGAGAAACAAACTACTAAGTTCATATGGAGAAATATCATATGCCGTTTCGGACTCCCTCACACTATAATTACCAACAACGGAATGCAGTTCGACAACGCAGCCTTTGATGAATTTTATGAAAAATGGAAGATACGTAATCTCCGCACTTCTCCATATCATCCTCAGGCGAATGGGTAGGTCGAGGCAGTGAATAAGATCATCAAGCACCATTTAAAGACCAAGCTAGGTGAATGTAAAGGTGTGTGGCCAGAACTTCTGCCAGAAGTGTTATGGGCATATAGAACCACGGCTTGTACATCAACAGGTGAAACCCCTTTCTCCTTAGCATTTGGTGTCGACGCAGTAGTACCAGTGGAAATTCAAGTGCCCTCATATCGGATCGAGCAGTATGACCCCACGAGTAATCAGGAAGACCTTCGACTTCATCTCGATCTCTTGGAAGAACGAAGAAATGCCTCCCAAGTACGAGTGGCAGCATATCAACAATGTATTGCTCGTTATCGAAATGCTAGGGTTCGGCCTAGATCCTTCCAGCCTGGAGATTTGGTCCTGAGGCAAAAACTCAGAGTTCCCGCTCGTTCGCTGGATCCAAATTGGGAAGGCCCGTATCGGGTTATTAGGATTGTGCGACCCGGTACTTATTACCTTGAAGACATGCAGGGAAAGCCCGTACGTCGCCCTTGGCACGTGGAGCATTTGCTACAATACTACCCCTAGATTCGATGTAGTCCACATCAACATTTTATGAATAAAGTAAAAGATATCTTTTGGTCGCTACTCCATAGCCCTGAAGAGGATGCATACAATCTCTTGGCCAATTGCCTACCTTTGGTAGGGTTAAATTCACCTAGGATGGTCGCATTTCCATTTTATGGATCGAAAACAACACTGCAGAAGAGCCTGTTTGTACTCTCGACCATCCTTCTACCCTTGGTAAACTTGGAGTCTCAATCGATAGATCAGTCTATCTTCACGAGGGTATGGTCGTCACGACCCCCCGGATTGAGCACACTACATCTCTCAATCGATAGATCAGTCTATCTCCACGAGGGTATGGTGGTCACGACCCCCCGGATTGAGCACACTACATCTCTCAGTCGATAGATCAGTCTATCTCCACGAGGGTATGGTCGTCACGACCCCCCGGATTGAGTACACTACATCTCTCAATCGATAGATCAGTCTATCTCCACGAGGGCATGGTCGTTACGACCCCCCAGGTTGAGCATAACTCATTGTAACAGGAAGGCATTCATTGCATGAAGGAAAAGAAAGTAAACAAGAACGAGAAGGCATTCATTGCATGAAGGGAAAGAAAGTAAAGAAGAACAAGAACACTTCCAAAAATATCCTTTCATTAATGTCAAATGTTTACAAAATATATGCTCGCGAGTACAGAAGAAAGGAAAACAAAAAGGAAAATCAATCTTTCGGAGGAGGAGCCGTGCTCTCAACTTTAGGGCCCATTTTTGGAGCCCCTCCAGCCTGCGTGGCGTCAGTCACCTCGTTCTCAGCAGCAGCTTGCTCCTCTACAGCTATGATGGTCGCGACTCGTCCAAATTCCCCCATATCAAAGGACGGGGACATTCGTTGCACTACTCTTAGTGAAAAGTCACAACCAGCATCATATGACTCATATCTTTCATCGTCATATAGCTGCGAATTCCGGAACTCGGAAATTGCCCGAGGACCTTCCTCCGAGAGCATTTTTACCAAGGTGACTTTCTCCTCGTCCCAGTGGATCGAGTCGTCCTTGAGCTGTGCGAGATCAGACCGCTCCTTCTCCAAGTTCTCGCTGACTTCTTTAAGATGTGACTTGGCCTCCGCAAGCCGCTCCTCCAGCGAGATCTTGTCTTGACGAAAGATCTCCCTCTCTCTCTCTGCTTTCTCCTTCAAGCCTGTGAGCTTCGCGAAGTTAGAATCCAAAGCCTGATACCTATCGGTCAGGACTTGGATTTTCTCGATGAGGATCTTCTTCTCCTCATCTCTCTTCGAGATCACTGCCTCACGGGCCTTGAGCAGTTGATCCCGTCCCTGAACCACCTTCTCCAAGGTGATCCTCTTCCCTTCTGCCTCGTCGATCACGCGACGAGCGGCGACGATATCTCGCTTCGTCCGCAAGATGAGATCTAAGCCCTACACATGAAAAAGAAAAACGTGAGAAAAATACTTGAGAGCCCCAAAATAATGAAGTTAAACATTCTCCAAGGTCTTACCTGAACCATCCTTACCCCCGCCTCAAGGAAGAGGTTCTCAGGGCTTGGCTCGGGAAGAGAGCCAAAAGTTTGGGGGGTAACGTTCTCGAACAAAAATTTACAGATTGGGTGGAGGTGGCGAGGAATAGAGTATGTCCCACCTCCAGATGGCTGGGCAACGACCAACCCAGCCGTGCTCGCGACAGGCGGGGCCACCGACTCGCGAGGCGGGCCTATCGACTCGCGAGCAGGTCCCTGCTCGACAGCAAGGATCAGCTCGCGAGCAGGAACCGGCTCACGAGGTTCTATTTGCTCGTGCTCGCGAGCCTCTTCAGCTGGGGGGCAGCTAGACCCTGCCCCATCCGGGGAGTTATCTGTGATGTTAATCACTGGCGGACCAGGTGCGACCGCTAGCGAGGGAATGTTGGGCACCACCGGTGCCCCCACCGTGCTCGCGAGAGGAGCAGGTTGGTCGCTACCCTTGCGGACGGGTGGTTGAGAAGGTCCGGCAGTCTTCTTCTGCCTTTTGGAATTTGTCCCTTTGAGCCGAGGCAACAAACCCCTCTTTTCTCCAACTTTTGTCATCGCGACAACTTCGTTGGATATGAATCCCGCAGCTGCGAGTCGTGAGGCGGACAAGCAGGCCTCGACGTGCCTATCACCAATAGGCAGCTTATAAACTTTTACTATCTTCTCGTGTATCCCTCCCTTCAAATTTGGTTTGTTCAAGGCCAGGATACCTGCGAGCACAAACAGAAGTCAAAAAATGAATAAAACCCTAAAACCTTAACTGGAGAAATAGCACAATGTGGGACTGTGCCTACCTTCACAGAAAAAACGGGTCACTCCTGGACCCCTGGAGGAGGCAGACTCCCAGTTCCCGGAAGCATAGAACTACCGCTTCCTCCAGCCGGGATAGTTCGAGGAGGGCTTCCCCAGCACGAAGTTATCCCGGTGCCAGTAACACAAGTAGTACCAGCCTTCGCTGGAGGGCGCCTTCTTCAGACGGAACATACGGAGGAACTCTTCCGCTGTGAGTTCCCCGTTGCCAGCCTGAGCCCAGAGGGCGAAGGAGCTCAGGACCACCCTCCATCCATTCACAATAAGTTGCCCGGGGGCAATTTTATAGCTTTGCAGAACATCCCGAATGAAAGGATGGAGAGGTAGACGTACCCCCAGGATGAGTTGGTACTCATAGAAGGCCACACACCCTGGGGGAGGAGAGTCTGGTGTTTCTCCATCTTCGGGCAACCGGAGAGTGACTAAGTCAGGGATCCGATATCTATCCCGTAACTCCATCAATCGGTCCTCCGATAGAATGGAAGGATATCCGGCCGCTGTGTATTTGCCTGCCGGAACCCTCGCATTGCTAGAAGCAGAGGATTCCGGTGTAGCATCTCCCAGCGGGACGGTGGTCTCATCAGAATCCCCAGCCATGAGGAGGTTTAAGAAGATAAGAAAAAGAAAAGAAAAAGGCCTGTACCCAGGAAAGAAAGAAAGGAGGAAAAGGAGCACCGGAGAAAGGAGAATGAAAAAAGATGACTGCAAATTCCTTTCGAAGAGCTTCTGTAGAAAACCAGAGAAATGGCGGACTCCGTATATTTATAGGCAATCATTCCGCCGCATCTGGTGACACGTGGCAGCCCCTCCTTCGGCACAGCAGTCGAGCAGGCATGCCCATTAACTCCCCTAACACGTGGCAAGCGCCCCTTCATTTTCTGTCTGCGGAAAGGCTGCAGAAAGCTGGCGCTCATTAATTCTAGCCCATCATGTATGGTCCCGTTCTCGATGAAGGCAGCGGGTGGTTACGTGTGATAGTAAGCTAAGTCCTTCCCTTAAGAATTCTTGGCGGCAAGGACTTGGGGGGCATCTGTTATAGGCAAAATGATGGAGATCAACTTAGCTACTAAGATTTTACGCGGACGCCCATTCGACTCTCGAGATCATCTGATCGAGAGTCGCAGATCGAGTAAATACGGAGTGCCCATTCGACTATCGAGATCGTATGCTCGAGAGTCGCAGATTGGATAAGTGCGGGGCGCCCATTCGACTCTCGAGATCATATGCTCGAGAGTCGCAGGATGGATAAATACGGAGCACCTATTCGCAAGGCCTCGAGTTCCCATAGCCGATAGTCAGATATAGCAAAGCAAAGATTCCCTTCTTGATCTGCGAGCAGACCTTCTCACAAGTCATTGAAAGGTGTTACATCTGAATGAGCGAGCACTTGGATTCGCGACCATCTTCCAACATGTGAACAGCTTTTTCTGTGGCGACACCTCTTAGCCTTCAGTACCAGCAGCCCGTATAGGCCGATTTTGGGCTTATCTTCTCTTATGGTTCCGAATCTCAAGGGATTGCTATCAAGGAACATGATTGTCGAAACAAGTCATTGGGTTAGATCTCTTCTCTAAGGATAAGGATCTTATCCCACGAAATCAGCGGGATCTCGGTATCGTACACGAAATCAGCGGGATCTCGATATCTTACGTAACAGATTGGATCATTTCAGATCTATATAAGGAGAAGACTCCATTAAGATACAGGTACACAATATTCAATCTCTAGCCCCGTTTTGATTGGTTATTCTTCTTCTTGCTTTGCCTGACTTAAGCATCGGAGGGCTAACGGCTGGATCCCAGCCACCCTTAGTCACTTTCTGTCTCCTTACAGGTCCAGCGGAGGAAATTTCTGTTGGAGAGAAGGTGAGCGACCGGAGGATCCTGTTACAAAATCTGACGTTAACATCTTGCATTGTTTTCCCATGGATAAGGATGGACAAGGTACCCCAGCTTGATTTCTCAACACCTTAATTCAAAGTCTAGCTAATCCATAAATCACATAATCCTTTCAACCCATGAAAATCGTGTAATGTGGACTAGGTGTAAAAGTATTCAGATTTTCTATCGATCACAGAATTAGGGGAATTCTCATATAAAACCATTATGCCAAGAGAAGATCAAGATTTACTACCTCATACACTTCATATCTTCTCTTCTTATGCTCATATCATCTTAAGTGCATAGAACCAAAATTTTCCAAAAGAGTTTTGAATTTTTGAATAAAAAATCTAAAAGTTTCCACATAATTGCTTGAAATGTTACAAAACGCTGGATTCATCCAAGTGATCCTACACCCCCCAACCAAATCTTGCATTGTCCTCAATGTAAAAGATGTGCAATAAACAAAACATGAGAGCAATTTGAACATAAAAGGGAGTGAGGAATGAGAGTACCTGAAAAAGTGAAAAGTGGAATTCTTCCTCCTTCTAACAAATCTAAGCAAAAGTAAACAAAAGCAATAAAATCCTAATCCTAACTACTCTATACCTCCGTCAGACTAGGAGATCAATCATCCTGATACACAGGATCATTCAGAGGTATGGACATACCTTCTAAAGGAAATTTCTCAATGAACGGCTTTAATCGTTGCCCATTTGCCTTAAAAATGTTGCCGTTCCTCGGATTTAACAGCTCGACAGTCCCATATGGATGGACATTTTTCACAATGTAGGGACTGGTCCATCGAGATCTCAAGTTTCCCGGAAATAGATGTAGGCGAGAATTATACATGAGGACTTTTTGATTGATCGTGAATGTCTTGCGAAGAATATTCTTATCATGGAATATCTTCATTTTTTCCTTGTAAATTCTCGCATTCTCATATGCTTCGTTCTGGATTTCTGCAAGTTCATTCAATTGTAGTTTGCGCAACGAGCTTGCCTTGTCAGACTTGAAATTCATCTTCTTAATTGCCCAATATGCCCTATGTTCCAACTCCACAGGCAAGTGACAAGCCTTCCCATAGACAAGTCTATAGGGAGACATTCCAATAGGGGTCTTAAAAGCAGTACGGTAGGCCCAAAGCGCATCGGTAAGCCGAAGCGACCAATCCTTGCGATCGGGGTTCACCGTTTTCTCTAAAATGTGTTTAATCTCCCTATTGGATATCTCAGCTTGTCCACTAGTTTGTGGGTGATAGGGAGTGCTCACTTTGTGTGTTACGCTATATTTCTTCATTAAGGTTTCAAAAGGGCGATTGCAAAAGTGAGAACCTCCATCACTTATGATGACTCGAGGTGTTCCAAACCGGGAAAGAATATTCTCTTTTAAGAAGCGAATGACCGTTTTTGTTAATGCAAAGATTTGTCAATTACCATGGTTAGTGTGTCGTCGAGTCTCCTTGCGGCTGAAGACAGTCTCCTTGCGGCTGAAGACAGAAGCTACTCAAAGAAGATCGCTCATCCAGTCAGCTTCAAGCCTCTCCATCTAAACCTTTGATCCCAAAACCCTTCTATAGATGGCCCAAATCCTTCCTAAGTACATCCTTAGCACCATCTATAGTCCACCTTCCATAAAGATCAGCTATGGAAGGGTTCATTATAGCAGATGTTGCTTAAAAGTTGAAAATCAGTATGTCTGTTGTCTCCGATAGGTGTCCGATCCATCGGAGATGAGTCCGATAGGTGTCCGATCAATAGGACGATATGTCCGATCGATCGGAGAATTGTCCAGCAACATTGAAAACTTCTCTGGACACTTTTTCGATCACTCGGAGGACTGTCCGATCAATCGGACAGGGTGCTCCGATCAATCGGATGATATGTCCGATCAATCGGAGAATTGTCCAGCAAATATTGAAAATCTCTCTGGACACTTTTCCGATCACTCGGAGGTCTGTTCGATCCATCGGACAGGGTGCTCTGATCCATCGAACATACATCCGATCCATCGGAGGAAAATCCAGAAAAATTACATAAACTCTCTGGAAGGAATTCCGATCAATCGGACCATCTGTCCGATCAATCAGACAGGGTCTTCCGATCAATCGGAACTAAGTCCGATCAATTGGAGAACTGTTTTTCAGCAAAATTCAAATCAAGCTAAAACTTATGTCCGATCGATCGGATCCTATCGAGGTGACCGTTTTCTGACCGTTGAATGTCATCTCTATATATGGAACTCGGTTGGATCTTGTGCAAATCACCTTGAGCATCATTTAGGGTTTGTTTATGCCTTCTCCTTTAGATCCCCTTCTCTCATACCCTAAGATTTGTTGAGTTCATACTTCAATCCATGTTGATCTGACCAACATTGAAGAAGCATTCAAAGCTTGGATTGAATCATGAACTCAACCCCTCTTTAATAGTATCTTGACCTACCTCTGAAAGATATACTCTTGTCATCAATGCCATTAATGGTGGTTTAGGTAGAAGCTCTCCTCATATATAAGCCATATCCCAATATAGCCTCAACCTAACCCTAATCCCTCACCTTGGAATCTACAATGAGTCATCCGTAGCAAGGTTGCTGATCGAGGGAGCTGAAGAAGGTATCTTCCGTGCAAGCCGAAGCTTCTTCAACAAAGGCATCATCAAGGGGCTCAATCAGCTAAGTATATTTAGTCTTTCAAGTCCAAGAAACCTCCTCAAGTTGAGATTTGGGTTTCAGAGTTTGAAGACCCAAACTCGTAAGAGTCCTTGCGTAGGACAAGTCCTTGAGTAGGACAAGCCCTTGTGTAGGACAAAGTGGTCATGGATGAGTCCTATGGAAGGATGAATCCATGTGTTGAGTCTTAAGTCCTTTTGTAAGCTGTTAAGGTTTATGGTTAACCTCATTTAAAACCATAGTGATAGTGAAATCCGGCCACTCAAGGAGTGAGTGGATCAGCCGGGAGTGGAGTAGGTACATAACCGAACCACTATAAAAATCTCTTGTTGTGTGATGAATGGATGAACTGATTTACTTCTTTCACATGTGCTTTTATTGATTTATATTCTGCATATCTTGTGCTTGTAGAAAGTTCTCTAAGAATACTGTGCATGATTACAAGTGTGTAATTGGGAAATTTAAAAAGTGTCCTATTCACCCCCCTCTAGGACAAGGTAACTTGTTTCTTGCTTCTACAAAAGCGGTAATCAAACTTATACCGCATTTTCAGTTTTATGGTCATTATTCCGGCAAGGGATGGCCTCGACCCATTTGGAAACATAATCAACGGCAAGCAAGATGTATACGTTTCCAAAAGAAGATGGGAATGGGCCCATGAAATCGATGCCCCAACAATAAAAAATTTCGATTATTAAGATGGGATTGAGTGGCATCATATTTCTACGGGAAATTCCTCCTAATTTCTGACAAGGTTCACATGTTTTGCAAAACTCATGTGTGTCTTTGAACATGGTGGGCCAATAAAACCCACATTGCAGAATTTTCGCTGTGGTCTTTTTAGCCGAAAAGTGGCCACCACATGCCTGAGAATGACAGAAGGAGATGATACTTTGTTGTTCCTCATCTGGTACACATCTCCTTTTGATTTGATCGGGACAATACTTGAATAAGTATGGGTCGTCCCATAAGAATTTCCGCACCTCCGTGAAGAATTTATCCTTATCTTGCTTTTTCCAATGGGTAGGAATTGTACCTGTAGCAAGATAGTTAGCAATGTCCACATACCATGGCAATTGGGAAACAACAAAAAGTTGTTCATCAGGGAACATGTCATTGATCGCAGTCGTTTCAGGGGTATCTGTGAGGACAAGTCGAGAGAGATGGTCAGCTACTACATTTTCTACTCCTTTCTTATCGCGTATTTCTATGTCGAATTCCTGGAGTAGAAGGATCCATCTTAACAACCGTGGTTTAGCATCCTTCTTAGAGAGAAGATACTTAAGCGCGGCATGGTTAGTGAATATAATGATCTTGGATCCAATCAAGTAGGACCTAAACTTGTCTAAGGCAAAAACTACGGCTAAAAGTTCTTTTTCAGTAGTGGTGTAGTTTGCTTGGGCTAAGTTTAGGGTTCTACTTGCATAGTAGATGACACATGGCTTTTTCTCTTTTCTTTGGCCTAGCACGACCCCAATAGCATAGTCGCTAGCATCGCACACAATCTCAAAAGGAAGGCTCCAATAGGGTGGTTGCATTATGGGAGCACATGTCAACATACCTTTAAGGGTGGTAAAGGCCTTTTGACATTCTTCATTCCACACGAATGAATTTTCCTTTTGAAGTAGGTTACATAAAGGATGAGAGAGTGAACTGAAGTTAATAAGTGTCTATATGAAATTCCCGCTGATTGATTGATAAATAGAAGAACTCGAACAACTTCAACCTAGTGTGCATAGTGAAAGTTCATCTCATGAGTTTCTGGGATTATCTTCTTCATAGATCAACTAAACTATAAATCTCAAGGTGCACAGAGTAACAACAAGCCTATGACAGGAATTTGTCTTACCGTCCTTCCGACGGCTTTCACACTACGTCCCATTTCCGGCTTTGGTTTCAGGTAGACCATCCCCCGGTTGGTAATAGGTAACCCTTTTCGGAAATTTCTACCATTTTTCCATCATTCCCGATTTCATCCTTTCTTTTCCTTTTTCTTTTAATTTAGATAGGATTTTTAGAAATCCATATCTTTCGTTATTTTCCCATGGAAAGGATGGACAAAGTACCCCGGCTTGGTTTCTCAACACCTTAAATCAAAGTCTAGCTAATCCACAAATCACATAATCCTTTCAACCCATGAAAATCGTGTAATGTGAACTAGGTGTAAAAAGTGTTCAAATTTTCTATCGATCACAACAATAGGGGAACTAACATATAAAACCATTATGTTGGGAGAAATTCAAGACTTACAACCTCACACACTTTGTATCTCCTCTTCTTATACTCCTATCATCTCGAATGCTTGGAAATAAGGTTTTCTAAAAGAATTTTGAAAATTTAGAAAATTCGAAAAAAATTTGCGCATATGAGGCTCGAAATGTTGCATCATGCTAGATGAAGGATCTCATCTCACCCCCTAACCAAAATCTTACATTGTCCTCAATGTAACAAGATATACAATAAGCATGACATGAGAGCAATGAAATAAAACAAAGGAGAGTGAGAACGAGAATACCTGAGGTAGCAAGTTGATCAATGCTAGCATCTTCCATTGTCTCGATGAGACTTATTCAATCCTAATTTCAGAAAAAATAAATCCTAACCTACCTACCTACCTACCTTTGATTAGTCCGATCGACTACATGATCAAATTTGAGCAGGATCTTCATGAATTTCAATAAATTTCTCATGAGGACCATCCAAAGTCCTGCTCGACAGTAGACATGGGTGCTTGTCTCCCTTGAAGTCCAATATTTATGTGTACCACATGCATGATAGGAGGAGATAAGAGCAGCAAAAAGATGTCTCCTCAAATTCTGATATGGGTTATGATCGATAAAAAATGGGTCCTCCCAATCAGAATTTTCAATGGGCTGAAGGACCCATGATGGTGGAGAGACATTCATCGTGTATTCTTCAGTTAGAGTTGTCTCCTCCACAATTTCAGAATTATATGGTGCTTCCACAAACAATGGTAAAGAGTGTAAATCAGTGGAAAGGTGTTCTTCAGGCACCGACACCGTATCTAACAAAATGTCCAATTCCTTAATCATCTCATCATCAAGATCATAAGATTGGGCCAAGCACTCCTCTAGGGAATCGAGATAGTCGGATGAAGGATCATGATCTTGCTTGAGTGAGTGCAAAAATTCAGTTTCGATGGTGAGGGACTCTCCCTCCATGGAGTGGAATTTTTTCAAACTAGGTTCTCCATAACTAGTATGTGGCACCAAGTCGGAAGTATGCAATGCTTTAACAATCTCTTGAATAATGGGGTCGTTTGAATTTTCAAAGTGAGCCAAGCATTCGTCCAAAGAATCTGAATTTTCACTCATGGGAGTCTCATTCTCCACATTAAAATTAAACATGGCAAGTTGGTGGAGTGACTCAAAAATATCAACCTCGGCCATCTCTCTAGCATGCATATCCTCTAGAGACTCATAATCATTATGCCCTTGGGAAAAAGAAACCATAGGTTCATAACCATTCACCAAACCCTCATTGTAGGCAACCCTATACTGCTTTCAAATTTTATGGATTCCTCAGGTTCGTCAACCGTCATTGAAATCTCTTCATCATTAAGTTCAAAGTATCCAAAAGAGATAGTGGACTCACCATAATTGATGATGACATTGGGATCATTGAAATCAATCTCCTCTAAAAGTCTATTCATTAAATCTGAAGAAGGTGGGACTTGGGTAGCCCCATCCTCCTCATTAGAGGGGATTGATTCGATGCCCCCAATTTCGGGCTCAACGTCTTCATAAGATGGTGAGGAAGCTTGATTTAATTGTTCATCCACATACTCATTCCATATTTCCTCAAGCATTTGTGTATACTTATCATCAAAAGAGGAAGACGTTTTAGGGTGATTGTTAATAACCATGGTTGGCTCCTCCCTTGAACAAGGAGAATGGTGGTTTTCCCAATTAAGACCGTACGCATTGTAGGATGAAAAGTTATATGATGGTTGATAGGCATATCCATACAAGTAATCACGCATTGTCTTAACCGGTTGGCTACTATTCACCTGTTCCTTTTGTTGTTGCACACCTCCTACCATAACCGGTGGAACACTCATGTTATTTTCAATCCGGTAATCACGTAATGCTTTTACCGAATGATTATCCAATTTTGCTTCATTCCGGTATTCCCCCATTGTCTTACGTCGTGTCTCAATATGTGTATTGTTTTCATTAATGTAATCATGCATCGTCTTACGTGCGGGGGTAGTGGAGGTTCTTTGAATCTCAGAAAAATACTCGTGCTTGGAGGGATCCCGATCACAATCAGTTTGGGTCCCCCAATCCGACGTCTCATCCTCCAAAAGATGCTTATATGCACCATTCGTCCAATCATACATGATGAAATGCTAAGAAATTGAAAACTACCCCAATTTAGAAAAAAGAACAAAAAGAAGGGAGATGGGGAGATGTTACCCAATAGAGTGAGATCTATGTCAGCAACAATGTCTTACAAAATCAAACAAAAAAGTGTTAGTTATCTAAAAAAAATCAGAAAATCTACTTCTATAAAAACTGAAAATCCTACCTAACTACAACTACTCTATAGCTACTAGAACAATTAGAACCGTTTAACCTTTTCCCCGGCAACGGCGCCAAAAACTTGTTCGCTCACCTCAAGTGTAAGGCTGCGATGTAGTAATAAATCTCGGTAAGACCGAGGTCGATCCACAGGAAAGAGGTAAACAATTCCAAGTACTTTAATAACTAGAATCTAAGAAGTTTAAGAATGTAGTTTTTCATACGAAATAGAAAAATATGAAAATAAGAAGAACTAGAGCATCAAGGATCCACTTGTAGTAGTCTAATGCCAATCCATTCATCCAAGTACAACACAATTAGAATCAAAGTCCTAACTCTCATCTAATTGGAAGATATAACATTCAAGCACAAATTGTCCCACTTAAATTTGGAAATCAGATTTCTAGTTCTAATGAAGCACATAGAACTTGAACTTGTAGCCTTTGGAGTAACAGCCATGCCTATGGACTATGCCGTGCTCAAGGGTTACTACAATTCGAATTCAAACAACCCAATCATGGTAATCTCAGAGAATTGCAAGGAACTCATGTCCGGAGCACACAAACTCTCACAAAACTTCTAAAAAACAAAACTTTATTCAAACTAGAACTTCAAAATCCACAATTAAGAAAAGGGTACTTGAAATAAAAGAATTAAAGCATTGGAACCAACTACAAATTTCACCTCTAGCTCTAGCTAAGAGGTTAGCTAAGGAAAAGCATATTAAAACTAGAACTAGAACTAAGAAAAGGAAGAAAAACTAGCTGCAGGAGGCTAGGAAGCCTCCTATGACTTGAACTCCTTGCTTCCCACGTCCTTGCTTGCCTTGGAATAGAAGAGAGCACCTCCTTTTATAGTACAGCAATAGTACAGCAACATAGCAGAATTTGTTTCGCTTGGTACGGCTTAACCAATGGTCGGATTGCCTTCAAATTTGATTTGTTGCTTCCTTGTAATGTGATCTTCCTCATAGATGATTTAGATTTCCAAGATTATCCTCTGAATGGGCCCACCAATCATATCACCGACCGCCTCTCAAAATAGCGCACTTCGGGTACCTTCAGAACCAGTCATCTTGCTTTCAACGCTCCGGAGTGTACAGATGTCGGATTGATCCCAAATTTTAAACATTGGTAGAAAACTTCATCATCTACATGATAGAAGGATTAGATTGTCCAAAAAAATCCCAAAATATGGTCCGAAAATTAGAACACTTAGGGCTTTTATAAACTCTGCGCAGTTGGATCTTTCTGGATGGTCCATCTTTCTTCAACCGGTACGATCAAACCACACATCCTTTTGATCTGAAACTTTTTTGGTTATTCATATATGGATGTGATCTAAAAGATGGTAAAAGTAGATTCTTCATATCATCAATGATGGGTCACCTGGACTGGCCCAGAGTGGAACAGCGAAATCTGAAACTTTCTGGACAGTTCGTATTGTTTTGGCCACCACAATCAATTCGTAGCTCCGATCGACACGAAACCACTTGGGTTATTTCGGCGTCGAGCTCCTCTTCAACATGGATGTGTTGGATTTTCAAATATCATCAAGATGGCTTCAGAAAACTGTTTTGAAAATCCAAAAACGGGAATATCTTGCTGCCTGAAATCTGGAAGTGTAAAATTGCATGGCCGACCGGTCTTGACCGGTCTAGACCCGTCTGGCAGGTGTCCAGGGAGTGCAGCCGACCGGTCTAGACCGGTCTTGACCGGTCGGACCCAGTTTCTGCATTGTTTCTTCTTTCTTTTCTTCTCTCCTTCCTCTCTCTTTGCTTTCTTCTTTCTTTGGCCCACCTTGGGTCTTCATCCAAGGCTCCTAAATGTATCTTCTTGGTCTCCAATTAGATGAAGTCTACTCTCATTCCTTCAATCACAAAACCTGCATTAGATGGGTCTTTTAAACATGCAAACCATGCATATAATGTGATGTAATGGGCCATATCATGTATAAATTGGAGGTTCAACAGAAGTCCTTTATGAACCTTCTGTAAAATCCTGTGTGTCCTAAAAAGGACCGCACATCTCGTATGCTCTTGGGTGGTGGAAGGTTATAGATAAGATCAATTTTTGCTTTGTCCACCTCGATTCCATTTTGTGAAACGATGTGACCAAGTACAATTTCCTTTTGAACCATGAAGTGGCACTTCTCCTAATTCAGCATAAGGTTCTTCTCTTCACATCTTTTCAGCACAGATTTCAAGTGCTCAAGGCACTCATCAAAGCTACAACCAAATACGAAAAAATCATCCATGAAGACTTCGAGAATTGTCCCCACCATGTCGAAAAGATACTCATCATACAACGCTGAAAGGTGGCAGGGGCATTACATAGTCCAAACGGCATCCGTCAATAGGCGAAAGTGCCGAATGGACATGTGAATGTAGTCTTTTCTTGGTCTTCATGGGCAATCTCTATTTGGTTGTACCCTGAATAGCCATCAAGGAAGCAAAAATGGGAATGACCCGCCAACCTTTCTAAAATTTGATCAACAAAAGGTAAGGGGAAGTGGTCTTTCCTTGTGACGGTGTTTAGCTTCCTGTAGTCAATGCACATTCTCCAACCAGTAGTGACTCTGGTTGGCACGAGTTCATTATTGGCATTGGCTACGATGGTTATTCCGGATTTCTTAGGCACCACTTGAGTTGGACTCACCCATTGACTATCGGATATTGGGTAAATAATACCCACATCCAATAGTTTCACCACTTCGGCCTTAACCACATCCTTCATGTTTGGATTTAGTCGTCGTTGTGGTTGCCTAGATGTCTTCGCATTCTCCTCAAGGTATATGCGATGAGTACAAATCAGTGGGTCTATGCCTTTGAGATCCACAATCGACCATCCAATGGCACTCTTATGCTCTAATAGAGTGGCCATTAGCCTACTCTCTTGTTCCTCATCCAAGTGGGAAGAAATCACCACTGGATATGTCTCATCTCGACCTAAATAAACATATTTCAGCTCATTTGGTAATGGTTTTAGGTCAAGTGTTGGTGCCTTGATGTTGGATGGCCTTGTTCTCGTTTACAGGCAAAGGCTCAAATAGGGCCCTCCATCTTTTATTATCACGCACCGGCATCACATCTAGAATGGCATCCATCTCTTGTGTTGTGTCATCATTTATCTCATGAGAATGGTGTTCGCTTCCCCAAGTGTAGGGTTGCGATGTAGTAATAAACTCGGTAATACCGAGGTCGATCCACAGGGACTTTATGTAGGATGTCACAAACTCATCCACAAGTTTCTATTGAAGCTATCAATCAAAGTCTGAATAGAATGTATGTGATTAACAGTTTAAGCTAAATTGAATGTAAACAATTATAAGAGGGCACTAGGGGTTCGAGGATCCACTTGTAGCAATCCTCGATGTTCAATCCGCTGTGGGTTCCCATTCTCTCAACTAGAATCACCAGTCAGGTCTATCTAGTCGGATGATAGAACTGTTAAACCAGAAGTCTGTAACACGTAAGTTCTGTGCATAAAGTTCACTCAACTCTAGGCTGATCTGAGCATGCTCATTGCATAGGTCATTCACCTTTTCTAAAGGTCCAATTCCCAATCATAACCATCCTCAAGTCTTCTCACAAGACAAGGCTAGATCATGATTTGAACTGGATTCAAATTATATGCACAGTTCATACATATTCCAGATAATCAACCAAAACTAGAACTTTGGCATGAAGCCCCTTTATGAAGAGCTTGGTACTAGAGCGCACTCCAATTCCTCGGATCATACAGGTCTAGACCGTTGCAAACAAATTAAGAAGATAAGTAATTCATCCAAACATCCATGAGTCATCACAAGACTAAGAGAAATTACTTAAAAACTTGTATAAACTTCAAACCTTAGTTCATAATCATAAATTCCAAACTGAAACCACTTAACTACGAATTAAAACATCTTGGATACACTATAAGCTTCACCTCTTAGCCCTAGCTAAGAGGTTTAGCTGCTCATGATCCAAGGAAACATGAATCAACTACTAAAAGCATGAAAACAACAAAGCAAACCAAAAGGAGTTGTGAAACTCCAATCTTCACTTCCACAGCCTCCAACCTCGCTTGAACCCTTCTAGGATGCCCTAGGAACAATCCCTAGGTGTCTATTTATAGTCTGGAGGCTCCACGACTTCGGAAGAATCGAGAAAGTGCGTAACACTTACGCAGCGCAGAGAATTTCGGGAAGAAATTAGAAAATTCTATCTCAGTACGCATGGCCGACCGGTCAAGACCGGTCGGCCTCAAGTGAAAGCACTCCAGCAGTCTTCATTCCAGCAATGATGTCCGACCGGTCATGACCGGTCGGACGTTTTTCTTCTCATACCAGCAGCCATGGCCGACCGGTCATGACCGGTCGGCCTTAGTTCATTGTTCATAGCTGGCCGGTCAAGACCGGTCTGGCCCTCTTGGCCGACCGGTCATTACCGGTCGGCAGTCTTCATGCATCTACATTCTTCCTTTTCTTTCTTCTTTCTTTCACTTTCTCTCTTCTTTTCTTCTTTGGTCCTCAAGTAATCTCCATTAGAATAGTTCCAAATGATCTCTTTATGTCTTTAATTGAGTAGAGTTCACCTTCAATCCTGTAGTCACAAAACATGCATTGAATTAGCTTTCAACCCATATAAACCATACACCATGAGTGATGAATTGGGGTTAGAATATGCACAATTAAGAGCTCAACAAATGGGCCACACATGCCTCCAAAGGGTCGGAAAATAGTGACAAGGGGACTGTATCTTCCACGAATGATTCAATCATGTTTAGTTCGTGGATATCATCATCAACCTCCCGTGGTTGTTTGTATAAATTAAATATGTTAAGCTCAAGGGTCATATTTCCAAAGGACATTTGTACAAGTCCGTTTCTACAATTGATAATTGCATTGGAAGTGGCTAGAAATGGTCGTCTAAGTATGACGGGAATTTGAGCACCGGTGCCTATCACGGGATGTGTATCCAAGACAATAAAGTCTACTGGGTAGTAGAATTTATCAACTTGGACTAGAACATCCTCAATCATTCCTCTCGGTATACGGATGGATCTATTAGCAAGTTGGAGTGTGGTTTTGGTCGGTTTCAATTCACCTAACCCAAGTTGCTCATAGACCGAGTATGAAATGAGATTCACACTTGCCCCCAAATCGAGTAAGGCTTGTTTAATCCGGTAATCTCCTATGATGCATGAGATGGTTGGACTACTCGGATCCTTGTATTTTTGGGGCACCTCTTGTTTGATGATGGCGCTCAAATTCTCAGTCAAAAGTACTTTGTTGTGAACATTGTGTTTCCTTTTGACTGTACACAATTCCTATAGAAATTTGGCATAAGATGGTATTTGTTTTATAGCATCCAACAACGGGATGTTGATCTTCACCTGCTTGAAAACTTCTAAAATTTCCAAATTTTTATCTAAAGGTTTAGGTGAAATCAACCTTTGTGGGAACGGAGCAACCGGCTTGTATTGCCTCTCTGGTTCTTTCTCTTGTGGAGTGTTGTTTGAGCTATCATCCTCTTTGAAAATTTCCGGATCCTTAGGCTTTGGGGCCTTCACCGGGTTAGATTTGTCAATTTCTTTCCCACTTCTCAAAGTGGTGATAGCTTGAACATGTTCCGTATGGTGGGAGGATGAGCTTGTATCTTGTATCTCAAACTGGGTTCTTGGGTTAGGAAGAGGTTGGGCAGGAAGTGTGCCCTTCTCTCTAGCACTAAGATGAGATTCAACTCTAGCCATTGATGTTTTCAATTCATTGATGGCTTGAGTTGAATTTTGATTGAATTTCAATTGCTCTTGCATGAACCCATCTATTTTCAGAGAATTTGTCTTGTTATACTCAGCTTGGACCGATACGAATGCACCCAACATCTCCTCTAGCGTCACTTTTGGAGTAATGACTAGAGATGGACCTAGTATAGGTTGAGCTTGAGGGAAAGGGGTTGCATTTGCAGTGGGTCCATTCCTCCAACTGAAGTTGGGATGATTCTTCCAACTAGCATTAAACATGTTTGAGGTTGGAGTACCAAATTGTCGTTGATAACTGTTTATGGCATTTGATTGTTCTTGTAAGATGTCCTGAACTGCGGAAATTGTGGGACACTCTTGTGTTGCATGTTGGTTTCCGGCACAAATTCCACAAACAGTTTCAACGTCATTGGAGTTAATCGTCTCTCCTTTCCTCAATTCCATGGCTTCGACCTTTCTTGTGAGGCTAGCCACTCATGCACTTATGCTATCCTCTTCTGATAAGACATACATTCCTCCTTTTTCCTTTTGTTGGCCAGTCTTGGAATTTGTTGGTTTTGATGTATCCCAAGATTGTGCATTCTCAGCCAATTCTTCTAAATAATCCCATGCTTCATCAGCCTCCTTATTCATGAACTCCCCATTACACATCATCTCTACGAATTGGCGCATGGGTGAAGTCAGTCCTTCATAGAAAAAGCTTATTACCCGCCAAATTTCATAGCCATGATGTGGACATGCGTTTAATAGGTCCTTAAACCTCTCCCAACATTGGAAGAAGGTTTCATCTTCCTTTTGGGCAATGTTCATGATAAGGCGCTTCAACATATTTGTTTTGTGAGTAGGAAGAATTTTTTTATGAATTCCCTATGCATATCAGTCCATGCACCAATTGATCTTGGCCTTAATGCATGAAGCCAACCTTTTGCTTTATCTTTACGAGTAAAAGGGAAGAATTTAAGTCTCACCACATCGTCAGTCACATTAGCAAAGTGCATGGTGGTTATTACCTCATCGAACTCCTTAAGGTGTTGATAGGCACTTTCACTGTCTAATCCATGGAATTTAGGGAGAAGTTGGATCACTCCCGGTTTCAAATCCACATTCCCTGCATTTGGTGGAAATACTATGCATGAGGGAGTGCTTGCTTTTGCTGGTTGCAAGAAGTCACGTAAAGTTCTAGGTCAAGGAACATCCTCAACCACATTCTCCCCCGTTTCAGTTTGGTTTTGGCCCTGATTAGGATTGGCCATTGGATTAGGTTGATTCACAGCTATATTTTCAGACAAAATTGGAGTCTAGATGTCTCCTAGCACGTGGCTCTCTGTCAATTCCTTCTACTATCCCCCCTTCACTTATGAGTCGGTTATTGGAATCCCGAGCCCAATGTGGCATGCAAAACTAAAAATATGAAACAAAGAGAAAGAAGAATTCTTCCTCCCTTTCTTCACTCTTCTCTAAGACCGAAGCACAAGGTGTCCTGCAATGGCTAAGCCAGAAGTAAGGATAGAGACCGATTTCTCCTGGTCAATAGGGGTTCAGAGAACTCCCCACCCACTCTTTGAATCTTTTGAGAAAAAGTGTAGAAAAAGGAGAAAGAGGAGTAAAGGTGAGGAAAGAAATCTCTGAGCATAAGGTGATCCAAGACGGCAGCGCCGACCAGTAGGAATCCAGGTGGCACAAGGCCGACCTTTCAAAGATCCAAAAGGAGTCTCCACCCACTCTACAAGAGATGAATATGGTAGGAATGAATAGGAGAAGGAGAAGAGTAAGGTTTATAAAGATAAAACCTGATTCGGCACTTGAAATCCTTGTATCTTCTTCAGCTTCCTAGAAATCCCTGAAAAGAAAAATCAAATAAACAAGCTAAGTTAGTCCTAAAATCCTAAAAATCCTAAATAGATACTAATTTCAAAATTTTGTAAAAAACCGTCAAAGTCCCCGGCAACGGCGCCAAAAACTTGTTCGCTTCCCCAAGTGTAGGGTTGCGATGTAGTAATAAACTCGGTAAGACCGAGGTCGATCCACAAGGACTTATGTAGGATTTCACAAACACATCCAAAAGTGTCTATTGAAAGCTAACAACCAGATTTTGTATGGATTTGATTTGAGTAACAAAATTGAATAAAATTGAAGGTAAATGATTATAAAAAGTCACTACGGGTTCAAGGATCCACTTGTAGCAATCCTTGATATTCAATCCGCTGTGGTTTCACAATTTCTCAACTAGAATCGATATTAAGATCTATCTAGTCGGATGATAGAGCTGTTAAACCAAACAATCTGTTATATGTAAGTCCAATGCATAAGATTCACTCAATGTAAGCTAGGCTGAGCATGCTCAATTGCATAGGTCAGTCCTCATTCCAAAAGGCTCAGTTCACAATCATAACCATCCTCAAGTTCTATTACAAAACAAGACTAGATCATGATTTGAACTTGATTCAAATCACATGCACAGTCCATACACATTACAGAAATTCAGAAAAGTAGAACTTTGGTAGGAAGTCCCCACATGAAGATCATAGTACTAGAGCATACTCCAATTCCTCGAATCATACAGGTCTAGACTAATGCAAACCACTTAAGAATTTAAGTAATTCTCCCAAATATCCATGAGTCATCATAAGACTAAGAAAAACTACTTAAAGCTTGTATAAACTTCAAACCATAGTTCATAAACATGAATTTTAAAGTTAAAACCAACTTAGAACGAATTGAAACATCTTGGATCCACTACAAGCTTCACCTCTTAGCCCTAGCTAAGAGGTTTAGCTGCTCATGATCCAAGGAAACATGAAACAACAAAAAAACTCATAAAAACAGTAAAACAAACTAGAAGGAGTTGTGAAACTTCGAAATCCACTTCCACCGCCTCCAAGCTTACTTCAACCCTCCTTAGATACCCTAGGAACGATCCCTAGGTGTCCTTTTATAGTAGGGAGGCTCCGCAACTTCAGAAGAATCGAGAATCTGCGTAAGAGTTATGCAATGCGCAGAGATAATCGGCGCCAAAATAGAAAGTATGCAGTCCTTACCCACGGCCGACCGGTCTGGACCAGTCTGAGTAACTGGCCGACCGGTCACGACAGATCGTGCCTCACTGGGGCAACAGTCCAGCAAGCTCTGGACCAAAAAAATCTCTTCAGGCCGACCGGTCACGACCGGTCGTGCCTGTGTTTGGCTGAAGTCCAACAAGCTCAGTATGAGTAGGAAGCTGGTCGACCGGTCTGGACCGGTCGTGGCCCTCCTGGCCGACCGGTCACAACCGGTCTTGGCCTGTTTCTGGTTCATTTTCTTCTTTCTTTCTTCTTTTCTTCTTTCCTTGCTTCCTTCTTTCTTTGGTCCTTCTTCGATCTTCATCCAAATAGTTCTAAATGAGGTCCTTTTCACCTTCAATTAAGTAGAGTTCACTCTCAATCCTGCAATCACAAAACATGCATTCAATTAGTCTTTAAGTCATGAAAATCTTGCACAATGAGTGATGAATTGGGGTTAGAATACGCACAATTAAGAGCTCAACACCGACCGACCATGAACCAAGAAATTTTTTGGCAGAGACCCCAAAGGCACATTTTTTCGGATTTAACTTCATTTAGAACTTCCTCATCAGGTCGAAGGCTTCCCAGAGGTCTGCGAGATGATCATTGATTGCAACACTCTTCATGAGCATGTCGTCAATGTAAACTTCTATATTCTTGCCTATTTGTGCAGCGAACATTTTGTTGACCAAACGCTGATAAGTGGTGCCTGCATTCTTGAGACCGAAAGGCATTACTTTGTAACAATACAAGTCTCGGTCAGTGATAAAGGCAGTATTTTGACGATCCGGTGGATGCTTCATGATCTGGTTATAACCAGAATAGGCATCCATAAAGCTGAGCATGGGCACGCCCTACTATTGAATCAACCAATTGATCGATACGGGGAGTCGAAAAACTATCCTTTACGCATGCCTTGTTCAGATCGGAGTAATCTACACACATTCTCCATTTACCATTGGCTTTGCGAACAAGGACTATGTTCGCAACCCATTCTGGGTAGTCCACCTCCTCAACGAAATCGACGGCTAATAACTTTTCGACCTCAGTTTTAATCACCATTTGCCTTTCTGCGGTGAACGCTCGTCGATGCTGATGAACAGGTTTATACTTCAGGTTGACATTCAGACGATGGACCACAATGTTGGGGTCGATACCTAGCATATCTTCGTGAGACCAAGCAAACACATCTTAATATTCGGCTAGAAAATGAACCAGATTTGCTCGAAAGACACCGCTTAAAGAGGATCCGATGTAAATCTTCTTAGAGAGAATATCTTTGGATAGGTGAATTTCAACTGTCTCCTCCCCCGGGGTCCCTGATTGATGAGCGCTCTCCCTTCGATCCAACGTTGTCGCTATCGGAAGATCCACTAAGTCTCCTGTAATCGTCATAATAGGAGTTGCTTGGGCGTTTTTTCGATCTTATACAGCAATTTTGTAGCATGCTCGAGCTTCTTTTTAATTCCCTCGTACTACCCCGACTCTGCTTGGAGTAGGGAATTTGATGCACAGATACAGGGGGTGTAAAGCTGCCCTTATTTTGGTGAGCGAGGGTCGACCCAAAATGGCATTGTACGCTGATTTTTGATCCACCACAAGGAAATTGACAAACACTGTGGTTTTGACTAAATTTTCTCTAAAGGTGACGGGAAGGTCGATGCTTCCCTCTGGTGTTAACTTCGCCCCGAAAACCGACGAGGGGAGTGAAGATAGGTTTGAGTTAACTTTTGGCCAATGCCATTTTATTAAAGGCTTCCAAGTAAAGGATATCTGTGAAGCTACCTGTATCCAACATAATACGATGAGTTAAATAGTTTGATACCTTTAACATGACCACGATGGAGTCCTCGTGGGGAAAATGAATTCCTTCAGCATCTTCGAGAGAAAAAGAGATTGGATGATGGCTAGGATTTGGCGTATCAGACGATTTTTCCAGCCAATAAATATGTTGAGGCTTTTGAGACGCCTTGCGAGCATATGCTTTCCTTAAATCTTGAGAATCTCCCCCGCAAGCTGGACCTCCAGCAATAGTCCGGATTTCACCGGTGGGTTCTGCATCTTCTTGTGGAAGATGATGTTGAGGCGACTTTTTTCTTCGTGATGGGGTATCAGTTATTTTAGGCGACCGATCCTATCACGCAACGTAATCCCGGAGGTGTCCCTTTCGAATGAGAGCTTCAATTTGCCCATAATCTTTGTGGAAATAGCAGAACTTTCTCTTGTCTCTTTTTTCAGGATCTGATTTGATCCTTGGAGGCCACTTTACATAAGATTTATGCTTTATCTCCATTACTATTTTCTCAGGAGATTAATTGAGAGGTGTATAGTTATGATATTTACCAGAATAAGGTTTCTTAGGGGAATGATCTTACCGATCGCACCAGTATTTCCTATCAGAGGAAGAGATCTCCTCGGACTTACGTTTCCTTTCTTGCATACCGTGACGAGCTAAAGCAACTTCTTCTGCATTAATATATTTCTGAGCCTTAGCCTGAAATTCAGCCATGGTTTTAGGAGGGTTCTTGTCCAGAGCAAATCGGAGTTTCTCGTTGGTGATTCCTGCTATAAGGGCAAGTGAGGCCTTTGTCTTCAGTATAACCTTCGGTCTGGACGGCCTCTGCAGTGAACCGAACGGTGAACTCCTTGATTGTTTCTCCATGTTGCTGCTTTAAATCCGATAAATAAGACGTTGGTTTTTTTGTACGAATGCTTCCCATAAATTAAGAGAGGAAGAGATTCGATAATTGGGAGAAGGATTCAATAGACTGAGGTTTTAGGCCTCGAAACCATGTGCGTGCTACATCCTTTAGAGTTAAGGAAAAAGCCCCACACATAATTTCTTATCTATATCCCTCTAATTCCATAAGAGACCTATAAGTCTCCAAATGCTCGAGAGGATCGCCGATACCCGTATAGGGGACGATGCTAGGCGTTCGATATTTTCTAGTAAAAGAGGCCTCCATTACCTTGCGGGTAAAGGGAGGTTCAGATCAATGGATTGATGCAAAAGCAGCAGGTGGGAGGTTAGATCAATACCGTTGTTCCATGTCAGTGAAATGATCTTCGATTTTCCTGAGATCTCCTTCCCAAGGTAAAGTGTAACCCGACGTTTCGATGGCAGATCCCTGAGATCATTGTTGACGAGAGGTACTGGAGTTGATAGATTGCGGAGGGGGTATTGGGGTGTGATTACCGAGCGATATTCGATTTGAGGTAGGATTTCGCTGAGCCCGTGGTCCATCCGCGTAATGTCTGGAGGCTACCGGTGCAGATCTTAGTGGCGGCCCTTCCAGAGGTTGCTGCGGTTCAGGAAAATGCTGATCGAACCGGTTAGATAAGGTTTGAAGCCCAGCTTTGAGGGTAAGAAGTGTGTCTCCGACGAAACGCATAACACCATCGTAGCCAGCAGACATATCGTGAAATGGATTCTGCGACGGCAGGTTAGACTCTTCCGGGGGAATCCCTGTCGAAGCGGTCTGAGGGAGATTGGGCGTTGGTTCAGGGATGTCAGGCGGAGGTAACATCTGCCTTGAAGTAGAAGGGTGAGCCGTCTTTTTAGGAGGCATAGTGGGATGTAACAATTGGTGATGAGAGCAATTTGAACCAAGAAGTTTCCACAGACGGCGCCAATCTGTTAATGTCTAATTTAGTAACAGGCTCCTCCAGACGAGATCCCCTTCAGACCTGAAAGCTAAAGAAGAAAACCAAGGGTGGCCGGCATTCGGCCGTTAGCCCTCTGAAGCTTAAGTCAGATGGGGCTTGGTAGTAAGGTAAAAATGTGGGATGTGGACTTAGAGATTGTGTACCTTTATCGTCTGGTGGAATCACCTATTTATATAAATCCAAGTGATCCAGTATGTTACGCAAGCTCTTAAGATCATTACTGATTTAAGAGGATAAGGAGCTTATCCTGCTAATCCGAGATGGTATAACCACTTTTGATATCTAACTGGCTACGTTCCCTGATGAGAGACTTCTGCGGTGTGGAACTATGAATAGAAGTAAGTCGGCCTTATAGGGGCTGCTGGTACTATGAGATGAGGGAGGTCATTAATGAACGACTCGAGACCAGGGCTGCTCGCATTCGGGAATATCCTCGTTTGATGACCAGGGAGTAAAGTTGCGCAGATTACGGAGGTACCCCCATTCGATGACCAGCGACCAGGACTATTCGCATATTCGAAAGTGCATACGGATGTGCCTGCATGATATGCGAGCTTCGACTAAGAGGGCTCGTGGGTCGAATGATAGAGTCAAAAGGCGCTGCGAGTCTTGAATCTTTAGTATCTTCGACGACCAAATTTATCCTATAATACTACCATTTGTAGAGGTTTCACCACCTCCTAACATCTTGGGCATCTCCTTCGGAACATCATATGCAAGGTGGCTGATCTTGAAGCTAGAGCATTGGCGATGCAGCGACATCAAAGATCGAGGGAGCACAAGGGGAGATGATTCAAGCATGGGAGAGCGAGAGGAAGCAACCCAAAGCGGCGCTATAACGAGGCTCAAATTAGACAAGTAAGGTTGTCATTTGTTAGAGTCCATCCACTCTTTTCTCCATGGGAGTTGAGTGTATAGTTTGTTTATTAAACTCGAATTTAGGGTTGTTTGTCAATCCTTGGCTTATCACGCCCCAAATTCGGTTCTCGACGTCCATTCGCCGTAACCCGAATTCAGAGGTGGCAGCCTCCGTAGTACCCCGATTTTGGATCCTAAACCCACATGCCAGGTTCCTGATCCTGGGATACCACAAGGAGGATTTTAGGGTCTGATTTTTTTTGAAACATGAGCATCACCATATGAGTACCATAAAAGACAAACACAATATTTCCACTAAGTCATTTCATTACATATAGAACTGAAAGGTAAATACACAATGCGTAAATATAAAAACTGTGCACAATCCGGCACCTCCTGCTATTGCACTCCCAACTCCAATTCAACGTTGCTGATACACTCTGGTATAACCTGCAGCATAACAAATACGCATAAGCTTCGAACGAAGCTTTGTGAGTGCGTGTGTGAGTGCGCAATGAGTATGACAAGCATGATAAATATCAAAGTAAGCAGTAAAGCATGATGAGAAATTTAAACCAAAACTTAGCCTAATTAGGCTACACGATCATGTGATGTGAATAATGAGTCTACCACAGCTATGCAAGCATGCAATACATATTACTAGCCTACCATGGGGCTGTAAGCGTGCAATACAGGTAACCAGCCTACCAAGGCTATATACTCATACTACGCAATGACCTATAGGGCCTAATGTCACATACAATGATCCAATGTATGTATGCAAATCACCACCTCTCAGTACAGTGGTCCAGATACTAACAGTCATAATGTGATCGCCTAAGCAATGCAGGACTCGGAATTGGTAGCTCGCCCAGGCTTACAGCCCTGCCCACATCACACCCACCCACGTCAGGACCGTCCAATACCATACAGTGATACCAATACCACCTCTGAAACAGAACATCACCGGGGTCTCACAGACCTCACTACTCACCAGTAGAATGCCAAAGCCTATCTGGTGCAATAGCGGACCTATTCACAGTTGGTCAAACTCAACCTACTTTGCCAACACTTTTCCGGCAGGTTAGGTCAGACCTCCTTCCAAACTGACCACGTGTAGGAAAACACCACCGTTTGATATTCGGCATACTGGTGTATGATTAAACCACCCAGTCCTTGAATGGAGCACCCACCTTGGTACCAATGGGCCGGATCAGGGAATTTCACCCAGAGACATCTTTGGCATCTAGTTTAAAGATCACATATTTCGGTGTTCTGCAAACCACGATGGAGCTGTGGTTGCAACGTAGTAACCATGCTATGTGCGGCACAAGCAGATGGTGCGAAATGCAACCATGCATACAAACGTGGGACGACATGCCCGTGCAAGTCTCCAAAGAGCACCATAAAACTATAAGGTCTCAAACACAATGTCACCGTCAACTGGTAATGAACTGCATGACAATCACGACCGATATGGCCAGTTGATACAAGACAATCAGATGAGCCAAGCATTCATGATGCATGAGTCAAGTATACAGTATGAGTGCCAACAAGTAGTCCATCTACCACGATGGCTATAAATCAATCTAGTCCAACCTATTTGAGATATGATTAAGATGAGGGGACACATATGAATGATCGAGTCATAGTGCGGGATGTCGCTAGCTAGGGAATTTTGCACCAAGGGCTACAAGGTATGCTAAGTTATTCCTACCATACAGTGTAAGTCAGGATGATAAATTCCTGTCCTTGAATAGTCCTATACCTATTAGAGAGGTTTGCGATAGAAAGCACGTGAATTTCATTTGCTCGACTACATCTCGAATGCTTTATGAATGCGTTTATGCCCTAGTGGTCCCCAACTAACAATGGTGATTCAGGATGCATATTCATTACACATGCATGGTGGTCGTCGAAGCATATAGTATATAGATCGCATAGGGATATTCCAAACAACACTACATGTGGAACAGATATACTAAAAACAGCATAAAAAGATAATTCACTTATAACACAAGCAAACTTAAAGAGATAAGACCCGAGATGGATGGTATACAACAACACAGATGGTCCAACAATTGAACGGTGTGGATCAACCTTCAACACTCAGATAACCCAAATGGAAAGAAAATGATTGAATACACTACCGACACATCCAAGGTAGAACCTACTTGAGCGGCAAGAGTAGAATACCCAAAATCATGCCGAGACCCATAATCATGTAGTACAGTTGAGATAAGCACGATGAATAGTCCGTAAAAGGAATGTCATGGAACGGGTTGCAAGATAGACAGGTCATGACAGAGAATCATAAATGGTAGGGTAATCTGAGATATATGGTCAATACGATGAGGTCCAAAAGGGGACGACAGGTCTAACCTTATACTGCAAGATAGGCTTCATATAATGGATGGCCTACATGACATACTAATGTCGAGGATGAGCCCCACACTCGTCCTAAAGGTAAATAGACGGTTTGGATGGGATATACATGACATGGTGGTCTTTAATAGTTGGGTACAAGGGTAGGAGGGGTGAGTCATATGAGTATACAACAAGCTGAGTTACTAGGATCAATCAACATTGTGAGTCAACAAGGTGAGTCAATAAGGCAGGTTGACAAGGCGGGTCAACATGGTGAGTTAACAAGGTGAATTGACAAGACGGTTCAACAGGGTGAGTTTAAGAAAGTAGCCCTATGACTTGGATCGAGCGAGCTCTAGGGATGACTTCAATAAGGGTTTACACAACTAATCATCAAGGTGGATCCACGGGATGGACAACGCGGTCACTCGAACACGCACACTAAGGTGGTCCCAAGGCCATCATGTACATAACATGCTAAGGTCCATTCACTTGGATGGTTTTCATCAAGCCCAACGATAAGTCTGTCTGACTTGGGACATCTGGATAAAATATATACACTAAGGTGGGCCCTGCCTATAGGTTAGATAACAAATAAACATTATCGTAGGATCTAGGAAGTTTCAGTGGTAGGCATTCAATCCCACCATTTCCTACGTGTGGCCCACCCAAAACTGGGCCCACACCCCTGCCAAGAAGAACGACAAGGTATACCCAACATTCATCAAGGTGGGACCCAAAGTTGGGCCCCATCACCTTTGGTTGGATGGATAAATAAACATTACAATGGCCCCAAGGAAGGTTTCAAAGGTGGGCATCAATGACCACTGTTTCCTACAATGTGGTCCACCAGAGCTTTGGATGCCTCATCTTTTCTTGGAGGGCCCATGGACTAAAATAATATGGAAAAACAGATGGGCGGCATAGATAAAACAGATACTCCACGGTGGGACCCATGGGGTGCGCCACATGCTGGGTCAGCGTGCCCAAGCACACTGCCTCCTGTGGTGCCCATTTGGGGTCCAAGAAGTTTTGAATCAAGTAGGTATTTATGATTTCCCCTTCATCCATATCCATGTGATATTATGAACAGGTTGGATGACAAATAAACATCATTGTAGGGCCTGGGAAGGTTTCAATGGTGGAAAATCATTATTCCCACTGTTTCCCGTGGCATGGTCCACTTGACATTTGGATATGCTTAAATTTTGGGCTCAGCCGCTAAAATGAGCTGGAAAAAACATATGGACGGAATAGATAAAGCACGTACATTCTAGGTGGGTCCCATGAGTGAGCCACCTGCTGGGCAGCCAACCAGCCCAGGGCGTTGGTTGTTGCCAGCGCCCTCTCCTTCTTTTTTCTTTTTTTATTGATCTCATCAAGTGGGGCCCACAGAAGCTTTCGATCAAGCTGATATTTTTGTTTTCCCTTCCTGCATACGTGTGAACTCATGAACATGTCGGATCTCAAATAAACATCATGGTGGGTCGTAGGAAGGTTTCAACGGTAGGGTCACTGTCCCTACTGTTTTCTTACAAGTGGGGTCCACTTGAGATTTGGATCTGTCTCATTCTTCAGATCATGCCCTAAAATGATCTCCCCAAATGGATGGACGGTGTGGATATAACATGTACAACACGGTGGGGCCCATTGAAGTTGGTGACGTCACTGCAGTAGCGAGGTAGCTATGCAACCTGCGTCCGCTGGTTGCTCCAGCATCAAGACGCTGGGAGCATTCTCCCCTTTTTTTGTTCTTTTTTTTTCTTTTGGTTTTGATCGAGTGGGGCCCACATAAGGGTGATCCACTCCGTCTATCAGGTTCCCCAGCTCATGGGGGACCCAACGAGCCTAATATTGGGTAGGTGATACGGCCAACAGACACCAAGGTGGGCCAGGAAGTTCACAGCAGTAGGCATCATTCTCCCCCACTGTTTTATGTGATGCGGTCCACTTAAGATTTTGATCGGCTTCATATTTGGGCCCTGGCCCTAGAATGATCTGGGAAAACAGATGGACGACTGGGATTCAACACACACATCAAGGTGGGTCCCACGAGTGGGGACCCCACTCACACGTTCAGGTGACGGTGGGAACGTCTAGCGTCTAATGCTCTCTTTATTATTATTTTTTTTTCTTTTCTTAGTTTCTTTCAAGTGGGGCCCACATTAGTATGATTCACTCCATTCATCGGATTCTTCAGCTCATTAGAGACCTAATGAGCCCAATATTGGGCAGATGATTTGGTCCAGAAGCATCACGGTGGGCCAAGGAAGTTTCAATAGTGGACATCATTATCTCCACTGTTTCTATGGTGTGGTCCACCCGAGATCTAGATCTACTTCATTTTTGGTGTCCAGCCCTAAAATGGGCTGGAGAAACAGACGGACGGTGTGGATTAAATCCATACATCAAGGTGGGTCCCACAAGTGGGCCCCAATGTTAACGCCCAAAAGGACTAGGCGCTGCTGGGCAGCAGGACGCTGTCTGTCCAGCGGCCAAACCCTTCTTCTCTCTTTTTATTTTTTTATTTTTATTATGTATATATATATATATTAATATAATAATAATAATAATTATTATTATTATTATCTAAGTTGTGGGACCCATTCATGGATGATCCAATCCATCCATCTGATTGTCCACCACAAGATGGGCCCAAAAGAAAAAGGGGAAATGAAAGGTAATTAAGAAAATGGGGAGTTTGTGTCCCCCTTGCACTCACAATGATGGTTGGACTGTTGGATGAGGTTGGATTGACGATCGGATGATCCGGACGGTGATCGGGGTCCTCCAAGCTTTGATCCCCTCCTTCAATTCCTCTAATCTCTCTTTTCTCTCTTCTAATCTCACTCAAACCTCTCTCCAAATCCTCTCAAATCTCTTCCTCTTTCTTTCTCCTCTCTTGCAAATGGGAAAATGAGAAGCCAAACGTATGGAGCCTTATTGTAGAGAAATTAGGACATGAAGGGAATTTTAAGAAATGAGGGGGTGGGATGGTATGGGAGGTATGGCTTGAGTTGACTTTGGAGGTGAGAGATGGATGGGGTGGGTATGTTGTGTGTAGACTAGGGTGATGAGAGGGGTATGGGTGAGAGTGATGGTGATTGATTTGACATATTCTTGGGATTTGTGCAAGTGGGGCCAACACCATGCATATGTAGCGTGGCCCACCTTGATTGTGCACAAGTACGCATCTTTCAAACTAAGCATCGAAACGGAGCGTGCCGAGCGGCGTTGGAGTCGTGGCCCCCACGGGGCGTTGGGGTACAAGTCTAAGGTCGTTGCGGTACTAAATCAGGGTCGTGATAAGAGATCGTCGATCTGGTCAGTCCGGGATGTACCGATATCGAAAACTAAATGTACGTTCGGTTAATCAGGGTACGGGTCTTACATGGCTTCTTAGTTGAGCCTAAAATTCTATGGATACTTGTCGTTCTTTAGCATGTTTGTCAGGCCTAAATTATAGGGATGTTTGTTATTCCTTGGCACGTTTGTCAGGCCTAAACAAGTCTCCAAGGGGAGCCATCAACACGGGTGTGAACGTGTAGGTTGTGAGGAACTTGTAAACTCCCCGGTTAGGTGGATCCGAGTTAAAACACCTAGGTTAGGAGGAACCTGATTTAAACTCCCTAATGAATATTATGGGTGTGCTCAAAGGGGTTGAGTACTTGAACCGGGAGTGGAGTAGACCCAAAGTCGAACCACTATACATCGTTGTGTTGGTGATTGTATTTGAGCACATTTTTTATTATGCATTGTGTTTAATTGTTTAATTATGAATGCTTAATTAGAATGTATGCTAGGCACTTGATAGGCACATCCACACATAAAAGATGTACTTTCACTTGAGTAGACTTGAGCTTATATGATCCATTCTCATATATTCTCTTAAGTTGCATAGATTAGGGGTTTGATTAGTTTAATCATTTGATAATCTATACTTGCTTAGACTAGGTAGCTTATTACTTAAACTATATGCTAATCTTGTGATTGGACCCACTTAGGCTTGGAAACCGAAGTATTCTTGCTTACTTAGTTTAATTAGATAAAACTATTAAGTAGGAGAAAATAATTTTAAAAGGTCTTAATCACCCCCCCTCCTCCCCTTCTAAGACTTAGCCATAATTCTAGTTGCTCCTCTAAGCTTCCGCACGCATACGCGCCTTTACAAGTGTGTTAATCTAAAAGGCATAATTTCACTTAGTATCAGAGCGGGTTGCTCTACAAGGACTTAATCGTCTAGAGTGAGATCCGATACCGGAGCATTAGCATAATGTCTAACCGATATGGGAGTACCACCAACCGTCCACCATTCTTTGACGGGTCCAACTACACCTATTGAAAGGTTAGGATGAGGATTTTCTTACAATTCATGGACCGATCCGTGTGGGTAAGTACACAACATGGATATTTTATGCCCACGGAATAAGTGGAGGTTGACGGTAAGATTATGGTCATTCCCAAAGATGATGATAAATGGAATGGTCATGAGAGAGCTTTATTCATGGCAAATGTCAAATCTCTCAATGCGATTTGCTGTGCCGTTTCCCTAGAAAAATTTCAACGCATTATCACACGAGCAACTGCAAAAGAAGCGTGGGATATACTTGAGGTTACCCATGAGGGAACTAGTACAGTAAAACGCTCGAAGCTTCAGCTCTTGACCACTAAACTGAAAAATATTAGGATGGAAGAGACTCAAACTTTCATGGAGTTTTGCACTAAACTTGAAATTACACCTTTTGGATTAATACACTTGTAGAGCAACTAGTATTATGGCTAAGTCCTAAAGGGGGGTGATTAGGACCTTTTGAAATCTTTACACCTACTTATGCAATTTATCAATTTAAACTAAGCAATTAACACTTTGGCTTCCAAGCCTAAGTGGGTTCATGTTGAGCTCTTAAATGTGCATATTCTAACCCCATTTCATCACTTTGCATGATTCACATGTTTAAAGAGCTACCTAATGCATGGTTTTGCGATTGGAGGAATGAGAGGAGACTTCGCCATTTGGATGCTTAGAGGCCCTTCTTACATGCCTTGAAGATCAAAGGAATAAAGGACAAGAGGTGGAGGAAAGATGCAATGGAGAAGGAGAAAGACAAGCTAAAAAAATCAAATTTTACATACCATCCTGGCCGGCCGGCCAAACCCACAAGAAATCACATTTTCTCTAGATTGTTTTTACGAAGCCCGACCTCTTGACTGATCGGCCAGCTGCCAGGTCGGCCTGTGCATTCAAATGTCCAGAGAGTTGGGTTATTTGCTAAGCAAGCTCTGACTAGCCGGACAAGGGGATCCGGTTGTCCGGCCAACATCCAGAAACAAAAATTTCTGTTTCTAGAATTCGATTTTTGCTGTGCAAAACGTAAGAGCTGCGCGATTTCTTGAAGGTTCTTTGTTGCTGGGGACCAAAGCCTATAAAAGGACACCTCCACCTCATTCCTAGGTGAACTTAGAAGAGATCTATTGCATTGGGAGGCGGAGAAAGTCGAATTCGAAGTTCTACAACTCCATCTACTTAGTTTTCTTTCTAGTTCTTCATGTTTATAGTAGTTTTCCTGTTTTCTCTTAACATGGTTAGCTAAACCTCTTAGCTAGGGCTAAGAGGTGAAGCCTGTAGTTGATCTAAGATGTTTTAATTCGTTTTTAATGGTTTCATGGATTGCTTTTAATGTTGAACAATGGTTTGTTGAGTTTGAATGAAGTTCTAAGTAGTTTTTCTTAATCTTATGATGACTCATTGATGTTTGGAAGAATTATCTTAGTTCCTAGTTGTTTTGCAAAGATTTAGACCTGTACGCTCTGAGGAATCGGATTTAATACGCTCTAGAACTTGGTTCTTCATGTGGGAACTTCAAACCAAAGTTTTATATTTTCTAGAAAATCTGAAATATGTGTTGTTGCTTGTTTATGTGATTTGAATCAAGTTTAAATTATGATTTTAGTTGAATCTAGTGATAGGGTTTGATGATTATCATAGTTGTGATCTTAATCTATTGAAACTAGGATTAGCCTATGCAATTAAGTGTGCCCAAGTCCTAACTTGAATTGAGGGAATTATGTTGATGAAAAACACATGTGTTGGATTGTTTTGATGATATAACCGCTCTATAATCCGGCTAGATAGGATTTAATTTCCATTCTAGTTGTGTAATTGAGAAACCAAAGCGAATTATGCATCAAGGATAGCTACAAGTGGATCCTTAGCACTCTAGTGCTTCTTTAGATTGTTAAACTGATCTCAAGTTTACAGATTGCCCATCTACATTCAAATTCTACTTTTTTTAGTTTGATTTCAATTAGAGATTATTCGAAGAAATTCTGTGAATTCCTGAGTTAGTCCTTGAGGACGATCTCGGTCTTTACCGAATTATTACTACATCGCAACCCTACACTTAGGAAGCGAACAAGGATTGACAGTTTTTACAGGATTTCTAAAAGTACTTTTCTATTTGAGATTTTTAAGAATTTTTCTAACTTAGTTTATTTTGTTTTATTTTTGCAGGAATTTTTTTTAGAAGTTGAAGTAGAAGTAAGTGGGTTCAAATCAGGCTTTGTCTTCCTAAACTTATTCTTCTTCCTCTCTATTCATTTCTATCCTATTCATCTCTTGTAGATTGGGTGGAGACTCCTAATGGTCGGTTTAACCGCCTTGGATCTCTGATAGGTTGGCCTCAAGCCGCCTTGATTCCTATTGGTTGACATTGCCATCTTGGATCACCTTGAGCTCAGAGATTTCTCTTCTCAATCTACTCCTCTTTCTTCTTTTTATGAACTTTTCTCAAAGATTCAAAGATTGGGTGGGGAGTTCTCTAAACCTCTATTTACCAGGAGAAATCGGTCTTTATCTTTGCTTCTGGCTCAGCCATTGTAAGACACCTTATACTTCAGTCCTAAACAGGAGTTAAGAAAAGAAGGAAGAATTCTTCTTTATGTTATCATTCTTTTTGTTTTGAATTTGCATGCCCCATTAAGTTCCGGATTCAAACAATCGCTTAATAGTGAAGGGGGAATTGTTTAGGGGATTGATAAGGAACCACGCATTAAGAAATGTTTAAATTTTTGAATTTTTTCTGAAAGTATGGCTGAAAATCAACCTGATCTAAGGGCCAATCAAAATCTGGGCCAAAATCAAACAAAAATGGGAGAGAACGAAGTTGAGAATGTTCCTCGACCAAGGACTCTACGTGATTACTTGTAACCTGCAAGTGCGAGCACTCCCTCATGCATAATTTTTCTATATAATGCAGGGAATATTGATCTCAAACCAAGAGTAATCCAATTCCTTCCCAAATTTCATGGATTAGACAATGAAAGTGCTTATCAACATCTTAAGGAATTTGATGAAGTGATAGCCACAATGCACTTTGCAAATGTATCAGATGACGTTGTGCGACTTAAATTGTTTTCCTTTTCCCTTAAGGAGAAAGCAAAGGCTTGGCTTCATGCATTAAGGACAAGATCAATTGGCACATGGACTGAAATGACTAGGGAATTCATTAAAAAGTTTTTCCCAACTCATAAAATCAATATGCTAAGGCGACTTATCATGAATTTCACTCGAAAAGAGGACGAGACCTTCTTCCAATGTTGGGAGAGGTTTAAAGACTTATTGAATACATGCCCACATCATGGCTACGAAATTTGGCAGGTAATAAGCTTTTCCTATGAAGGACTGACTTCGCCCATGCGCCAATTCGTAGAGATGATGTGTAATAGAGAATTTGTGAATATGGAAGCCGAGTAAGCATGGGACTACTTTGATGTCTTGGCTGAGAATGTACAATCTTGGGATACATCTAAACCAACAAATCCCAAGATAGGCCAACAAAGAGAAAATGGAGGAATTTATGTCCTTTCAGAAGAAGACAATATAAGTGCACGTGTAGCTAGCCTCACAAAAAAAGTTGAGGCCATGAAATTGAAGAAAGGAGAAACGATTAAACCCATATAAGTTGTTGATAATGCTTGTGGATGTTTACGTCGATTTTGGTGACAAGATCCTCCAGACGTTCTCCTTCTTTCAAGCCAGCTTCCTTTCAAACCTGAAAGAGCACAAGGAAAAACTAAGGGTAGCCGGCGTCTAGCCGTTGGCCCTCCAAAGCTCAAGTTAGACGGGACGTGGTTGTAAAGGAAACTGAAGGGATTCGAAGCTCAGAGATTGTGTACCTTTCTCATTTGATGAAGCCGTCTTTTATATAGATCCAAGTGATCCAATCTAATACGCAAGACGTTGAGAGTCCTGCTGATTTCAAGGGATAAGGTATTTATCCTGTTAATCCTTATATGAGGGAACCCCTAGTTCAAATAGACATCTAATCGATTACGTCCCTTGATGATGATCCCCTGAAGTCCGAAACCACGAACAAAGATAAGCTCAGAATCGGTCTATATGGGCTGCTGGTACTACAAAGGTGGAGGATACTCAAGCTCGGATCGGAGACAATTGCTCGCATGTTAAGATGTAACCCCTTTCGACGACCACGAGCCGAGCTGCTCGCATGTTGAGATGCGACCCCTTTCGACGACCACGAGCCGAGATGCTCGCATGTTGAGATGTGACCCCTTTCGACGACCACGAGCCGAGATGCTCGCATGTTGAGATGCGACCCCTTTCGACGACCACGAGCCGAGCTGCTCGCATGTTAAGATGGCTGGCTGCGACTTCTCTCAATCATTCTTTGATCTCATCTCTTGATGGCCAACTTTATCCTACAATAAATGCCCCCCAAATCCTTGGTGTTAAGGTGCTATGCCAAGGAATTTGTTTGTATGCGTAACCGACTGTTGGAGGAGAATCGTACATGTATCATCCGGAGTGATCCTGCATTTATGACTGCCAGCTTTACGCAGCTTTTCAGCCGTGAGAGGTGAAGCGTCGCTTGCCACGTGCCTCTGTAATTAATGCTTCTACCCATTCGTCTGTCGTGCCAGATGAGAAGTGTTCACTTCCCCAAGTGTAAGGTTGCGAAGTAGTAATAATTCGGAAAGACCGAGTATCGTTCCCACAGAGATTTATGAATGGGTATTCTCAGATTTTGTCTAAAACAACTAGTAATTAAGATCCTATTAAGAACTAAAGCTAGGAAATAGCAATTTGGGTTTAAACAGTGAATGGTTAAGGTAATTTCAATCTAAAAAGGCACTAGAGCGCCAAGGATCCACTTTTGATAAGTTTCAATGCATCAACACAACTAGGTCTCTCATAACTCAATCGGAATCAAACTCATATCTCTATCCGATCGGAATATAGAGCGGTTAAATCAGTGATTATCTAAAATAAGTGCTTATTCATTGATTTGATTCCCACAACCATGCTCAGGCCTTGGGCACACTCAATTGTATAGGCCAAGCCTCTTCCCAATCTAGTTGAGATTCATAACCATAGCTTTCACCAAATCCTGTCACTAGATCTGATTACAACTCATGATTAGAACTCTAATTAAATCAAAATCAATCAAAAAACAACTATTCCAGATTATATACAAAAGATAAGAATTTTAGTTGAATGAGTTCCCACATGAAAATCAGGCCATTGCATACAAGGCAATCAAAGCATCTACCATGCCCGGAGTCGATGGTAGATCAATGCACTACACAAGCATAAACAATGCTCAAAAGCTAAGATACTAAGTTAGGATCACTAAGAATCACATGAGCCCGGAGTCATCAAGAGATCAAAGTAAAAGCCAACATAGTACTTGATTCAAACTCATATAGAACTAAAATTCATCAATTAAAACACAAAAGGAAACCTAGGTTGCATTAATCCATAAAAAACGAATCAAAAGCTTCCCCTCTTAGCCCTAGCTAAGAGGTTTTAGTTCATCTCTAACATCCTTGAACTAGAAGCCTCTAAAAACATAGAAAATAACTAAAACAGGAAGAAAACTAGAAATCCGAAGTAGAATCCGTCTCCTCAGCAATCCCCACGTCCTAGCATCCTTTGGTATGAAGGGAAGACGTCCTTTTATAGCTTGGAGGTGTCCTTTACGCAAGAGAACTCCAAATTTCGCGTAAGGTTACGCAAACGCGCAGAAAAATCCGGAATCCTGAATTAGAAATAGCCTTTGATGCATGGCCGACCGATCTGGACCGGTCGGCCTCAATGTAAAGTCACTCCAGCAGCCATGGCCGACCGGTCATGACCGGTCAGCCTGGGCAGTCCATCGGTCCAGCAGCTATGCCCGACCGGTCATGACCGGTCGGGCCGGACAGTCCATGTGTCTCCTTGGCATGTAATGGGTGGCCGACCGGTCTTGACAGGTCGGACTGGTCTGGCCGACCGGTCTTGACCGGTCTAGGCCGCCTAATTCTTGATATTTTCTTTCTTTCTTTCTTCTTTTCCTTTCTTTTCTTTTCTCTCCTTGCTTTCTTCTCTCTTTATGCTTTGTATCTTCATCCCAAACTTCGAAATAGTCCCGTTTGGTGATTATTTGGGTGAAGTCTTTCTTATTCCTACAATCACAAATCCATGCACTAAATTAGTCTTTAACTCATGAAACCATGCATAATGAGTGATGAATTGGGGTTAGAATATGCACAATTAAGAGCTCAACAAGAAGCCACTGCGTGTCAACCAAATCAAACGGAATGATTGCTTATAAATATCGAATCCTGCGGAGTTTGCTTCATTTTCGAAATTCTGCTGCAGAGGGTTCTTCCTTCTTTTCTCCCTTTGTTCTCGGTGCAAACCTCTTCACAGAGGTAGTCTTCCTTCTCATTTTTCTTTTCTCTTCTCTTCCTTCTTACCTGTCCTCTTCCTTTACGATGGCGGGAACTTCTGATGAAGACATCGTTCCTCTGGGGGATGATACTCCCGATTCTTCCGAAGCAAACAATGCTTGAGTATCGGCGGGGAGATATTCTGCCACCGGTTATCCCTCTATCATGACGGAGGAGCAACTCTCGTTCTTACGAGAGAGATACCAGATCCCAGACTCCATTATCCTTAGGTTACCGGGGAGGGGGGAGATAGCTGATTCCCCGCCGCCAGGCTGTGTAGCTTTTTCTGAATATGTTTTCCGGCTTGGCATGCGGCTTCCCCTCCATCCCTTCATCCGAGACTTCCTCTGCACATATAAGATTGCCCCCGACCAACTCATTGTAAATGGCTGGAGGGTCCTTATAAGCGCCTTTGTCCTCTGGAAGCAGGCGGGGAATGAGGATCTGACCGCTGGGGATTTTCTGAGGTTGTACCAGCTGAAAAAAGGCCCCAGCCAGTGAGGGTTAGTACTATCTTTGTTTTTTGCACCGGAATAATTTTATCCTAGGGAACCCGTCCTCCAATAACCCTTGGTGGAGGAAGAAATGGTTCTTCATTTCTGGCAATTGGGAGTCTGATGCGGGCTTCGACCCTAAGGGCCACAATGTTAGTTGCTTCTTCGACGAAGGTGGGTTGAGCTTTTACCCCTTTGCCCGAAGAAACACTAAGCTTGCAATGCTCTGATTGACCTATCTTTCCCTTCTTCTCGCAGGTATTCCGATTGGAGCCAGGCTGAACTTGCGAGGAGGGCTCAACGAGAAACTGGTCAAAGTTTACAAACTTCCTGTAGCTGCCCTCAACGTTAATTCTGCCTTAGACCCTCGCTGCCTTGCTGTCACCGGTTTAATCCCTCAGGAAGAGATGACAAACCTAGGAGAAAAGAGGGGGGCGCTTGGGGTGCTCCCTCGCCTGAAGGGTACAGCCTTGAAGAGGCAAAAGAAGTCAGCAGCTGGACCTTCAGCTGCGCTCGCTCCAGCAGAGGGGTCTGCTCGCGGCTCACAACCGTGTAGTACTACTAAAGGGGGAGTTACCGTGACCCCTCACACTGCCGTGACCCCTCCGGCTTCTGCGACCCCTCCGGCTGGTGCCCGTGGCCAGCCGAAATCGAAGTCATTGACAATTCGCCGAAAGGCGATCGAACGGAGGAGGGTCTCCCTCCAAGGGAGACGTCATGCGAGCCCAACACTGCTCGCGAATCAGCCACACCTGCCTCGGGGACTACGAATACTCGCGAGGCAGGTTCTAGCAAGATGGTCGTGGCCCAACCCTCAGGGTCGGGAGTTTTTGTCATCTCCCCGCACTTGCATCCGATATGCAAGTTCATGTTTGATAACATCTCCCCTAACTCCTTTGGGGGCCTCCCTGAGCCAAGTCCAGAGGCTCTCTCTACCGACATAGGGGTGAGATTGATTCAGGTGACAACCTCCTCCCCGTTCCTCATTTTTCTTTGAATCATTTATGTGGTAGGCTACTCTAATTCTTCTTTCTTTGTTTGAGCAAAGTCTGGATCTCACGCTCCGAGTCAGGCGCGACATCAATGCCGCCCGTCGCATCGTTGATGACGCGGAAAAGAAAAAGAAAGCGATGGAGGGCGAGGTCCAGGGAAGGGACCGCATAATAAAGGCCCTGTAAGCCCAAATCACCAAAATAAATGAGGAGAAGCAGATCCTCCTCACCAAGGTCTAGGCCTTGACTGATCGTTTTCAGTCACTGGACCTACAGTTTGCGAAGCTCCAAGAAGTCCATACCAATAGCGAGAGAGAGAAGGAGATTTTTCGCCAGGACAAGATCTCCCTCGAGGAGCAGCTCAAGGACTCTTGGACTAAACTTGAGGAGGCCAGGAAGACTCTCGACCAGCTGAAGGATGATTCCATGCACTGGGAGGAGAAAAGAGTGGCCCTTGTTAAGATGATATCTGACGAAGGTCCTCATGCAGTCTAGGAGTTCCGAACTTCTCAGCTCTACGATGAGGAGCGTTATGAGGCGTATATTGTTGGTCGTGATTTTACGGTCAGGGTTATGCAGCAAATTGCTCATTCCTTCAATTTTGAGGAGTTTGAGAGAGTGGCCTTCGAGGTCGCAGCTAAAGAACGAGCTGCAGTCGAGAATGAGGTCACTGGAGCTACTGATGCAGCACCTTCTCCCGAGGCCGGTCCTGAAGCAAAGAGTCATGAGCTTGCTCCTAACGAGGATGACCGATCTTAGAGTCGTCGCCCTCCTTCCTCCCTTTTTTTTATTTTGAGAAGAAATGTATCTCTATAAATAATTTGACTTTTTTAGTCACTTGAAATAAAAATTTTCCTTTCTCAACGCCATGTATCTTTTCTCACTTTTTTTCCCTTTGTCGATCGTACGTTGAATGCTTGTATACTTAACTCATGAAAAATAAGTTAGGCTCAATCCGGGGGTCGTGGTGACCATGTCCGCGTTGAGATAGACTGGTCTATCGATTGAGACTTTGATTCTACCAAGGGTAGAGGATTGGTCAAGAGAACCTGTGCATTCTCTTTGGGGCTGTTTGGATCCAATAAAATGGAGAAGTGACCAAAAGACAATCCACCTTTATTCGAAAAAATCATTCAGGCTTACATCAAATTAAGGGAAATACCGTAACAAATGTTCTACGTGCCAAGGGCGACGTACGGGTCTTCCCTGCATATCTTCGAGATAATAGGTACCGGGTCGTACAATTTTGATGACTCGATACGGACCCTCCCAATTTGGGTCCAACGAACGGGCAGGAATTTCGAGGTTCTGTCTGAGAACCAAATCACCGAGCTGAAAGGTTCTAGGTCGGACTTTGGCGTCACGATATCGAGCAATGCGCTGCTGATACGCTGCTGCTCGAAGCTGGGAGGCATCCTTCCGCTCTTCCAAGAGGTCGAGATGAAGTCTCAGACCTTTCTGATTACCAGTGGATCATACTGCTTGATCCGATACGAAGGTATTTGAACTTCGACTGGAACCACTGCGTCGGTGCCGAATGCTAAGGAGAAAGGAGTTTCACCTGTTGATGTGCGAGTCGTAGTCCTATAGGCCCATAAGACTTCTGGCAAGATTTCTGGCCACATGCCTTTACATTCGTCGAGCTTAGTCTTTAGATGATGTTTGATGATCTTATTTACTGCTTCAACCTGTCCATTAGCCTGAGGATGATACGGAGAGGTGCGAACATTCCGTATCTTCCATTTTTCGTAAAACTCTGCGAACGCAGCGTTTTCGAATTTCTTTTCGTTGTCGGTGATTATAGTATGGGGGAGCCCATAACGACATATGATGTTTCTCCACATGAACTTAGTGGTCTATTTTTCAGTAATTCTGGCTAACGGTTCTGCCTCGACCCATTTGGTGAAATAATCGACTGCCACAATTGCAAATCTGTTCTGACCTTTTCCGGTAGGCAACAGTCCGATGATATTGACTCCCTATTGGGTGAAGGGCCAAGGGCCATCCATTGGCGTCATTTTCTCGAATGGCACATAAGGTATGGGGGAATATCGCTGACACTTGTCGCATCTTTTGGAGAATTCGATTGCATCAGCCTTCATAGTGGGCCAATAATAACCTTGCCGCATCGCCTTATACGCTAAAGACTGTCCCTTCGGATGGTTACCACATGCCCCGTGGTGTATTTCATCTAGAACACGATGTGCTTCTTCTGGGTGAAGACACCTTAAGTAGGGTAAAGTAAAACTCTTGCGTAACAACATTCCGTTTAGTAAAGTATACCTGGCGGCACGATGACGAATTTGTCGTGCAGATTTCTTATCATCCGGGAGATGTCCGTCTCTGAGATAGAGGATGATGGGGTCCATCCAACATGGAGAGGGATGAACCAAGATCACTTGCTCGGAGGTTGCTTGGTCGATACTTGGAGCATGAAGGTGCTCGATGGGAATAGATTGCGATAACTCCGATTCGGGTGTGGAGGCTAGTTTTGCCAACAAATTTGCGAGTTTGTTCTTCTCGCGGGGGATGTGGATTATTTCATAACTCTTCAGCCTTGCGAGCAGGATGAGCACTCGGGATTTGTATAAAACCATCCGTTCTTCTCTCATCTCAAATTCGCTACTTGATTGACAATAAGCTGAGAATTGCTATGAATAAGTAAACTCTGAATCGAGAGGACGTTTGCTAGTTCAAGGCCGACGATCAAAGCCTCATATTCAACTTCATTGTTTGAGATGTGAGAGTCGAACCGCATGGCATATTGGAAGCGCGACCCGTCAGGAGCGACTAAGATTAAGCCCGCTCCGCTCCCGGTGGCCCGTGAAGACCCATCCACAAAGAGCGACCAGGGGGTTGGGTCGCTGGTCGTAGAGTTATTACCAGAAGAGGAATATGTGAATTCAGCGATGAAGTCGGCCACGGCCTGACCCTTGATGGCGGTCCTGGGGCAGAACGAAATATCATGCTCACTGATCTCAATCACCCATTTAGTTAATCACCCTGAAACCTCAGGTTTCTGGAGGACCTGCTTTAACGGATGGTTTGTTGGCACCAATATAGCGTGGGCTTGGAAGTAGGGTCGCAGTTTTCGGGCAGCAGTGACTAAGGCGGGGGCCGACTTCTCCATATTAAAGTACCAAGTTTCGGCATCCACCATCACTCGACTAATATAATAAATGGGCCTTTGTACCCTGGAATCTTCTCTTATTAAAGAGGCACTAACGGCCGAAGAAGACATAGATAAATAAAGAAGAAGTTGCTCGTGTGCCACAGGTTTTGATAAAATAGGGGGTGCACTCATATATTGCTTCAGTTGTTGGAACGCTTCTTCTCATTGCGGTGTCCACTCCCAATCAGATTTGGCGGTGGCTCGGAGGAGCTTAAAGAAGGGTAAACACTTGTCAGAGGCCCGCGAAATGAACCTGTTCAACGATGCAATGCGACCAGCCAGACGTTGGACATCTTTGAGAGTGGTCAGAGACTTCATCTCGATCAATGCTTTTATTTTTTAAGGATTTGCCTCGATTCATCGTTGGCCGACCATAAATCCGAGAAATTTCCCAGCGGACACTCCGAACGCACATTTCTCTGGATTTAGCTTCATCTGATACTTCCTCATTAAGTCGAAGGCTTCTCGAATATCTGCAAGGTGGTCATTTTCTATTACGCTTTTCACAAGCATGTCGTCGACATAAACCTCCATATTCCTGTCGATTTGTGTGGCAAATATTTTATTGACTAGGCACTGATAGGTGACCCCTGCATTTTAAGACCAAAAGGCATTACCTGGTAGCAATACAAGCCTCGGTCAGTGATGAAGGTGGTGTGCTGGCTGTCGGGCGGATGCATCATGATCTGGTTATAACCAGAATAATCATTCATGAAACTGAGCAGGGCATGCCCTGCCGTCGAATCAACCAGCTGGTCGATTCGCGGGGTCGGGAAGCTGTCTTTGGGACACGCTTTGTTCAAATCAGAATAATCAACGCACATTCTCCACTTGCCATTAGCTTTTCGAACGAGAACCACGTTCGCGACCCATTTTGGGTAGTCGACTTCTTTTATAAAATTGACTGTGAGCAACTTTTCGACCTCGGCCTTGATTACCATTTGCCTTTCTGCAGTGAAGGCACGCCGGCGCTGGTGAACAGTTTTATACTTCGGATCAACGTTCAGACGATGTTCTATGACACTGGGGTCGAGGCCCGGCATATCTTTGTGAGACCAGGCAAACACATCTTGGTATTCGGTGAGGAAACAAACCAGATCTTCTCGAAAGACGTTGCTGAAAGAGGATCCAGCGTAGACAACTTTGGACGAATCGTCTTCAGTTAAGTGGATTGCAACTGTCTCTTCCCCTGGAGTTCCTGATTGGAGATCATTCTCTCTTGGGTCCAACGAGGTAGCCATCGGAGGGCTTGATGAATCTTATGCCACCATCATAACTGGTGTCGTCTAGGCCTTCTTTCGGTCTTGTACGGCTATCTCGTAACACGCTCGTGCTTCCTTCTGATTTCCTCATACAACCCCGACTCCATTTGGGGTAGGGAATTTGATGCATAAGTACAAAGGATGTAAAGCTGCCCCTACCTTACTGAGCAATGGTCGGCCCAAAATGGCGTTGTACGCTGACCTTCGATCTACCACGAGGAAATTAACGAAGATAGTCGTTTTCGCTGGACTTTCTCCAAAGGTGATTGGAAGGTCAATGCTTCCTTCCGGCGTTACCACCTCGCCCCCGAAGCCAACGAGAGAAGTTGAGACTGGTTTGAGCAAACCCCTAGCGAGTGCCATTTTGTTGAAAGCCTCTAGGTAGAGAATATCAGCGGAGCTGCCTGTGTCCACCATAATACGATGAGTCAAATAATTTGATACCTTTAATACGACCACGATGGAGTCTTCGTGAGGGAAGTGAATCCCCTCTGCATCCTCGAGGGAGAAGGAGATCGGAGGATGGCCAGGTTGTGACTTGTCGGGCGTCTGTTCCAACTAGTAGATATGCTGGGGTTTCTGAGACGCCTTACGAGTGTATGCTTTTCTTGAAGCTTGAGAATCTCCCCCGCAAGCCGGTCCTCCGGCGATGGTCCGAATCTCCCCGGTAGGTTCAACGTCTTCTTGTGAAGTATGACGGTGAGGTGATTTCTTCTGGTGTGGTGGGGCTTCCGCCCTCTTAGGTGATCGACCTTGTCGGACAACATAATCTTGAAGATGACCTTTTCGAATGAGAGCTTCGATGTGATCTCGTAAAGATATACAATCTTGGGTGCTATGCCCATGGTCTTTGTGGAAATAACAAAACTTGCTCTTATCTCTCTTTTCAGGATTAGATTTGATCTTTGCAAGCATTTCCATATGGTTTATGCTCGCTCTCCATTAGCACTTTTTCAGGAGATCGGTTGAGAGGAGTGTAGTTATAATATTTACCAGAGTAGGGCTTCTTTGGAGAACGATCCCGTCGATCGCGTCGATATTTGGGAGAGATTTCCTCCGGCTTGCGCTTCTTGCCCTGTACACCATGACGTGCCAAAACGACTTCTTCTGCATTGATATATTTCTGAGCTTTTGCTTGGAACTCCGCCATGGTTTTAAGAGGGTTCTTATCTAGAGCGAATCAAAATTTCTCACTCGTAATTCCGGCTATGAGGGCGGTAAGGCCTTTATCTTCGGTATAACCTTCAGTCTGGACGGCTTTTGCAGTGAACCGAACTGTAAACTCCTTTATCGTCTCCCCGTGCTGCTATTTCAAGTCCATTAAAGGAGATGCCGGCTTTTTGGTGTGGATGCTTCCCATGAATTGAGAAAGGAAGAGCTCTGATAGCTGAGAGAAGGTGTAAGACCCGTACCCTGAATTGCCCTCCATAAGTTTAGTTTCCGGTACCGGTACGTCCCGGATGGACCAGATTAGCGAGCCTTGATCGCGACCCTATTTTAGTACCGCATCGACCCAAGACCTATACCCCGACGACCGCGTAGGCGCTGCGATTCCAACGCCGCGCGGCACGCCTAATTGCGATACCCGGTGTGAAAGATGCGTACTTTTGCGCAATCCGAGGTGGGTCGCGCAACACGCGTGTGGCGTGGGCCCCACTTGCACAAATCCCAAGAATATGTCAAATCAATCAAATCAATCACCATACCCACCCCATCACTCTCTCACCTCTAAAGTCAACACAACCCATACCTCTCATGCCCTCTCCCATCATCACCATCATTATCTAGCCATCATCACAACCCATACCTCCCATGCTAGCCATCATCACCATCATTATCTAGCCATCATCACAACCCATACCTCCCATGCTAGCCATCATCACTATATTTCTAAGAAACCCCCCCCCCCTCCCCCCCCCCCCCCCCCCCCCCCCATTTCCCAAGCACCACTCGTCCATTACAATTCCAAGATTTGAGAGAGAGAGAGAGAAGAGAAAGAAGAGAGAGAAGTAGAGAGATTTAGAGGGAGATCAAGAGAGAGAAAGAGAGAGTTAGAGAGATTAAAGGAGGAGATCAAGTTTGGAGGGCCCCGATCATCATCCGGACCGTCCGATCGGCAATCCAACCGTCCAACCATCATTGTGAGTGCAAACTTCCCCCCCTCTTCTCGTTTACCTTTCATTTTATTTCCTTGGGCCCACCTTGTGATGGGCAATGAGATGGATGGGCTGGATCGTCCATGAATGGGCCCCACATACCTGTAATAATAATAATAATAATAATAAAATAAATAAAAAAAGGGGAAGAAGGGAACGGCCGCTGGACAGTCAGCGTCCAGAGGACGCTCCTGCCCAGCAGCACATAGGCGTAGCCCCTTTGGGCGTTGATCGTGGGTCCCCACTCGTGGGACCCACCTTGATGCATGTAGTTGATCCACACCGTCCGTCTGTATCTCCAGCCCATTTTATGTCTGGACACCAAGAATAAAGTAGATCCAGATCTCGGGTGCACCACACCATCGAAAACAGTGGAGAACACAATGTCCACTATTGAAACTACCATGGCCCACCGTGATGTTCGTAGACGGAATCACCTGCCCAATATTGGGCTTATTAAGTCCCCGACGAGCTGGGAAACCTGATGAATGGATTGGATCTTCCCTAAGTGGGCCCCACCTGAAATAACTAAGAGAAAAGAAAAAGAAAAAAAATAAAAAAATAATAAAATAAAATAAAGTCCAAACACTGGACGTTCACAGCGTCTGGGACGCTGGAACCGTCCAGCGTCAGGACGGCTGGAATGGGGTCCCCACTCGTGGGACCCATGTTGATGTTTTTGTTGTATCCACACCGTCTATTGGTTTTCCCAGATCATTTTAGGGCCGGAGCCCAAGGATGAACTCGATCCAAATTTTAAACGGACCGCACCACTTGAAACAGTGGAGATAATGATGTGGACTGCTGAACTTCTTTGGCCCACCTTGATGTTTGTAGGCCCCATAGCCTGCCCAATATTGGGCTCATTAGGTCCCCAAGGAGCTGAATAATCTAATGAATCGAGTGGATCTTACACATGTGCGCCCCACTTGAAAGTATTATAAAAAAAAAGAGGAAGAAACGAATTCTGGACGCTGGACGTCCCAGCGTCAGAGATGCTGGAAACGTCCAGCGTGCGGCCTGAGTGGGGTCCCCACTCGTGGGACCCACCTTGATGTTTGTGTGTAATCCACACCGTCCATCTGTTTTCCCAGATCTTTTAGGGGCCAGGGCCCAAACATGAGTCAGATCCCAATCTTAAATGGACCGCACCATAGAAAACAATGGGGTGAACGATGTTCACTGTCGAAACTTCCTCGGACCACTTTGATGCTTGTGGACCAATTCAACCACCCAATATGGGGCTCTACGGGTCCCCCATGAGCTGGGGAATATGACGAGCGGAGTGGATTGCCCTTATGTGGGCCCCACTTGATCAAAACCATTGAAAAAGAAAAAAAAAGAAAAAGAAAAAGGAAAGGGAGATAAGAAGGGAAGGCACTGGGAGTACCAGCGTCCACGGACGCTGGGCTGCTCGGCCGCCCAATTAATGTCCCACCATGTGGGACCCACCATGATGTATTTGTTCTATCTGAGCCGTCCATCTGTTCTCCCATATCATTTCAGGGCCAAGGCCCAAATGTCAAGAAGATCCAGATCTGGGGTGGGCCTCACTACCGAAAATAGTAGGGACAGTGACCCTACCGTTGAAACCTTCCTACGGCCTACCATGATGTTTATTTGAGATCCAACCTGGTCATATGCTCACACACGTGTGTTGGCTGGGCTGCCCAGCAGGTGGCCCACTAGTGGGACCCACCTAGAATGTATGCGCTTTATCTATTCCGTCCATATGTTTTTCCAGCTCATTTTAGTGGCTGAGCCTAAAATCTAAGCATATCCAAATGTCAAGTGGGCCATGCCACAGGAAACAGTGGGAATAATGATCTCCACCGTTGAAACCTTCCCCGCCCTACAGTGATGTTTATTTGTCATTCAACCTGTTCATAAGATCACATGGATATGAATGAAGGAGAAAACAAAAATATCTGCTTGATTCAAAACTCTTGGGGCCAACTTTGGGTCCCACCTTGATGAATGTTGGGTATACCATGTCGTTCTTCTTGGCAGGGGTGTGGGCCCAGTTTTGGGTGGGCCACATGCAGAAATAAGGGTGATTGAATGCCTACCATTTAAAACTTTTAAGGACCCATCTGTTATGTTTATTTGCCATTCTTCCTGTTCATAAGTCACCCAACCATAGGTGGGGTTCCACACGTGTGGTGTGCGGGCCCCACCATGGTGTTTGGTTGCCATCTCACTTGATTAGTGGTAAAGCACAAATATCGGGTTGATCCCAAACTGTTGTGGCCCATTGATGTATGTGGCTTCCCCACTCCTTTGTGCGGTTATCCCCAACCACGGGTCCACCTTGTTATGCATGTGTTCTATCCACGTCAGCCATTGGCCACTATGGTGCGATATGTATGTTGCCCATCGATTAGGACCGCCTTAATTTGTGCTTGATCCAAACCATCCGCATGAATGGACCCTAGCATGTTATGTACAGGATGGCCTTCTGACCACCTTAGTGTGCGTGTTCGAATGACCGCGTTGTCCATCCCGTGGATCCACCTTGATGATTAGTTGTGTAAACCCTTAATGAAAGGTCATCCCTAAAGTTCGCTCGATCCAAGTCACAGGGCTACTTTCTTAAACTCACCCTGTTGAACCGTCTTGTCAATTCACCTTATTAACTCACCATGTTGACCCGTCTTGTCAACCTGCCTTATTGACTCACCTTGTTAACTCACCATGTTGACCCGTCTTGTCAACCTGCCTTATTGACTCACCTTGTTGACTCACCATGTTGATTGACCCTGGTAACTCAGCTTGTGTATACTCATATGACTCATCCCTCCTACCCTTGTACCCAACTATTAAAGACTACCATATCGTGTATATCTCATCCACACCGTCCATTTACCTATAGGACGAGTATGGGGCTCATCCTTGACGTTCGTATGTCATCTAGGCCATCCATTATATGGAGCCTATCTTGTAGTATGAGGTTAGACCTATTGTCCCTTTTTGGACCTCATTGTATTGACCATCTATAGCAGATTACCCTACCATTTATAATCCTCTGTCATGACATGTCTATCTTGCAACCCCTTCTATGACATTCCTTTTACGGACCATTATTGTGTTCATCTCCACTGTACAACAGGATTATGGGTCTCGGCATGATTTTGAGTATTCCACTCTTGCTGCTCAAGTAGGTTCTACCTTTGATGTGTCGGTAGTGTTTTCAATCATTTTCTTTCCATTTGGGTTATCTGAATATTGAAGGTTAACCCACACCGTTCAGTTGTTGGACCGTCTGTATTGTTGTATACCATCCATTTAGAGTCTTATCTCTTTATGTTTGCTTGTATTATAAGTGAATTATCTTTTTATGCTATTTTTAGTATGTCTGTTGCCACATGTAGTGTTATTTGGAATACTGTTATGCGATCTATATAGTATATGCTTTGACGACCACTATGCATGTGTAATGAGTATGCATCCCGAATCACCGTTGTTAGTTGGGGACCACTAGGGCATAAACGCATTCATAAAGCATTCGAGATGTAGTCGCGCAAATGTAATTCACGTGCTCTCTATCGCAAACCTCTCCAATAGGAATGGGACTATTCGAGGACAGGAATCTATCATCCTGACTTACACTGTTTGGTTGCCATCTCACTTGATTAGTGGTAAAGCACAAATATCGGGTTGATCCCAAACTGTTGTGGCCCATTGATGTTTGTGGCTTCCCCACTCCTTTGTGCGGTTATCCCCAACCACGGGTCCACCTTGTTATGCATGTGTTCTATCCACGTCAGCCATTGGCCACTATGGTGCGATATGTATGTTGCCCATCGATTAGGACCGCCTTAATTTGTGCTTGATCCAAACCATCCGCATGAATGGACCCTAGCATGTTATGTACAGGATGGCCTTGGGACCACCTTAGTGTGCGTGTTCGAATGACCGCGTTGTCCATCCCGTGGATCCACCTTGATGATTAGTTGTGTAAACCCTTATTGAAAGGTCATCCCTAAAGTTCGCTCGATCCAAGTCACAGGGCTACTTTCTTAAACTCACCCTATTGAACCGTCTTGTCAATTCACCTTATTAACTCACCATGTTGACCCGTATTGTCAACCTGCCTTATTGACTCACCTTGTTAACTCACCATGTTGACCCGTCTTGTCAACCTGCCTTACTGACTCACCTTGTTGACTCCCCATGTTGATTGACCCTGGTAACTCAGCTTGTGTATACTCATATGACTCACCCCTCCTACCCTTGTACCCAACTATTAAAGACTACCATATCGTGTATATCTCATCCACACCGTCCATTTACCTATAGGACGAGTATGGGGCTCATCCTCGACGTTCGTATGTCATCTAGGCCATCCATTATATGGAGCCTATCTTGTAGTATGAGGTTAGACCTATTGTCCCTTTTTGGACCTCATTGTATTGACCATCTATCGCAGATTACCCTACCATTTATAATCCTCTGTCATGACATGTCTATCTTGCAACCCCTTCTATGACATTCCTTTTACGGACCATTATTGTGTTCATCTCCACTGTACTACAGGATTATGGGTCTCGGCATGATTTTGAGTATTCCACTCTTGCCGCTCAAGTAGGTTATACCTTTGATGTGTCGGTAGTGTTTTCAATCATTTTCTTTCCATTTGGGTTATCTGAATATTGAAGGTTAATCCACACCGTTCAGTTGTTGGACCGTCTCTATTGTTGTATACCATCCATTTAGAGTCTTATCTCTTTATGTTTGCTTGTATTATAAGTGAATTATCTTTTTATGCTATTTTTAGTATGTCTGTTGCCACACGTAGTGTTATTTGGAATACTCTTATGCGATCTATATAGTATATGCTTTGACGACCACTATGCATGTGTAATGAGTATGCATCCCGAATCACCATTGTTAGTTGGGGACCACTAGGGCATAAACGCATTCATAAAGCATTCGAGATGTAGTCGCGCAAATGTAATTCACGTGCTCTCTATCGCAAACCTCTCCAATAGGAATGGGACTATTCGAGGACAGGAATCTATCATCCTGACTTACACTATATGGTAGGCATAACTTAGCATACCTTGTAGCCCTTGGTGTGAGATTCCCTGGCTAGCGACATCCCGCACTATGACTCGATCATTCATATGTGTCCCCTCATCTTAATCATATCTCAAATAAGTTGGACTAGATTGATTTATAGCCATCGTGGTAGATGGACTACTTGTTGGCACTCATACTGTATACTTGACTCATGCATCATGAATGCTTGGCTCATCTGATTGTCTTGTATCAACCGGCCATATCGGTCGTGATTGTCGTGCAGTTCATTACCAGCTGACGGTGACATTGTGTTTGAGACCTTATAGTTTTATGGTGCTCTTTGGAGACTTGCACGGGCATGTCGTCCCACGTTTGTATGCATGGTTGCATTTCGCACCGTCTGCTTCTGCCGCATATAGCATGGTTACTACGTTGCAACCACAGCTCCATCGTGGTTTGCAGAACACCGAAAATATGTGATCTTTAAACTGGATGCCAAAGATGTCCCTGGGTGAAAGTCCCTGAACCCGTTGGTACCAAGGTGGGTGCTCCATTCAAGGACCGGGTGGTTTAATCATACACCAGTATGCCGAATACCAAACGGCGGTGTTTTCCACTGCACGTGGTCAGTTTGGAAGGAGGTCTGACCTAACCTGCCGGAAGAGTGTTGGCAAAGTGGGTTGATTTTGACCAGATGTGAGTAGGTCCGCTATTGCACCAGATAGGCTTTGGCATTTTACTGGTGAGTAGTGAGGTCTGTGAGACCCCGGTGATGTTCCGTTTCAGAGATGGTATTGGTATCAGTGATGTGACTGATGTTCTGTTTGGTGTGGGATGGTCCTGACGTGGGCGGGTGTGATGTGGGAGGGGCTGTAAGCCTGGGCGAGCTACCACACTGGGCGAGCTACCAGTTCCGAGTCCTGCATTGCTTAGGCGATCGCGTTATGACTGTTCGTATCTGGACCACTGTACTTAGAGGTGGTGATTTGCATACATGCATTGGATCATTATATGCGACATTAGGCCTTGTAGGCTATTGCGTAGTATGAGTATATAGCCTTGGTAGGCTGGTTACCTATATTGCATGCTTGCATAGCCATGACAGGCTAGTTATCTGTATTGCATGCTTGCATAGCCGTTGTAAGCTGGTTATTCATATCACATGATCATGTAGCCTAATTAGGCTAAGTTTTGGTTTAGATTTCTCATCATGCTTTACTGCTTACTCTGATATTGGTCATGTTTGTCATACGCATTGCGCACGCACACACGCACTCACAAAGCTTCGTTCGAAGCTTATGCGCGTTTGTTACGCTGCAGGTTATACCAGAGTGTATCAGCAACGTCGAGTTGGAGTTGGGAGTGCAGTAGCAGGAGGTGCCGGATTGTGCACAGTTTTTATATTTACGCATTGTGCATTTACTTTTCAGTACTGTATATAAACGAAATGATTTAGTGGAAATATTGTGTTTGTCTTTGATGGTACTCATATGGTGATGCTCATGTTTAAAAAAAAAATTCAGACCCTAAAATCCTCCTTGTGGTATCCCAGGATCGGAACCTGACGTGTAGGGTTAGGATCCGAGATCGGGGTACTACGGAGGCTGCCACCTCTGAATTCGGGTTATAGCGAATGGACGTCGAGAACCAAATTTGGGGCGTGACAGGAGTTGTTATCAGAGCATGACTTGGGAGCTACCTGTGAACAACACAATGTTTCTACTTAGTATTTTAGGATTAGATCACCCCTCACTTGTTGATATTTGCGAACTTAGAATAACTAGAATTCCCAATGGTATAGTTCTTTAATCGTAATATGTTTGCAGTTTTTTTAGGCTAAGGGTTTCTTGTCCCTTCTTTTTTTAAAGATGGACACGACACCAGTAGCTGAAGTTGAGGCTGGTACGTCCCAGCCAGAGTTAGCACCTATCACGCTAGTAAGCGCAGTGCAATTCAAGGGGATGCTCCGGTTGATGACCGCTTTGTTCGAGCAACAACAAGCACCCCCGAGTGACAGCAGGAAGAGGAAGTTCTCTCCCAGCAGTTCCCAGATGACACATTTTTCAGAGAAGACCCCATCGCGGATCTCAGGTCACTGTTTCGAGTGCGGTGAAGCTGGCCATCGAAGAAAGGAATGCCCTCAGTGACCAAGAGCACCTAAACAACAACCATGGCGCAGAGCACCGATTGCACCAATCCCTCTGATCGTAGGTCCTCAAAGAACTAAGCGTCAAAGGAAGGTTCATCCGCAGAAGCCGCCTATGACACCAGGAGCACCCAACCTCCAAAAGCCATTCAAGGGCACTTGTTTCGAGTGTGGCGAGATTGGACACCGAATTAGGGACTGCCCATCCCGTCAGCAGCAGTACTAGAGCGTTGTTCCCTCGACCCTGACATTTTGCGGTAGACACCAGAGGAGATTGACACCATCAAGAGGTGTACGCATGCTATGTGGACTTAGCGATGTTGTAAACTTTCATTGATTTTTTTGTATACTTTTTAGCTTCTATCTATATATATGTGTGGTTTGTTTTGACTTCGTTTGGTTGTGAATTTCGAGGATGAAATTTTTATGAGGGGAGAGTTGTAAGACCCGTACCCTGAATTGCCCTCCGTACGTTTAGTTTCCGGTACCGGTACGTCCCGGATGGACCAGATTAGCGAGCCTTGATCGCGACCCTATTTTAGTACCACATCGACCCAAGACCTATACCCCGGCGACCGCGTAGGCGCTGCGATTCCAACGCCGCGCGGCACGCCTCATTTCGATACCCGGTGTGAAAGATGCGTACTTTTGCGCAATCCGAGGTGGGCCGCCCAACGCGCGTGTGGCGTGGGCCCCACTTGCACAAATCCCAAGAATATGTCAAATTAATCAAATCAATCACCATACCCACCCCATCACTCTCTCACCTCCAAAGTCAACACAACCCATACCTCTCATGCCCTCTCCCATCATCATCATCATTATCTAACCATCATCACAACCCATACCTCCCATGCTAGCCATCATCACTATATTTCTAAGAAACCCCCCCCCCCCCCCCCCCTTTTCCCAAGCACCACTCGTCCATTACAATTCCAAGATTTGAGAGAGAGAGAGAAGAGAAAGAAGAGAGAGAAGTAGAGAGATTTAGAGGGAGATCAAGAGAGAGAAAGAGAGAGTTAGAGAGATTAAAGGAGGAGATCAAGTTTGGAGGGCCCCGATCATCATCCGGACCGTCCGATCGGCAATCCAACCGTCCAACCATCATTGTGAGTGCAAACTTCCCCCCATCTTCTCGTTTACCTTTCATTTTATTTCCTTGGGCCCACCTTGTGATGGGCAATGAGATGGATGGGCTGGATCGTCCATGAATGGGCCCCGTATACCTGTAATAATAATAATAATAATAAAATAAATAAAAAAAGGGGGAAGAAGGGAACGGCCGCTGGACAGTCAGCGTCCAGAGGACGCTGCTGCCCAGCAGCACATAGGCGTAGCCCCATTGGGCGTTGACCGTGGGTCCCCACTCGTGGGACCCACCTTGATGCATGTAGTTGATCCACGCCGTCCGTCTGTTTCTCCAGCCCATTTTATGTCTGGACACCAAGAATAAAGTAGATCCAGATCTCGGGTGGACCACACCATTGAAAACAGTGGAGAACACAATGTCCACTATTGATACTACCATGGCCCACCGTGATGTTTGTAGACGGAATCACCTGCCCAATATTGGGCTTATTCGGTCCCCGACGAGCTGGGAAACCTGATGAATGGATTGGATCTTCCCTAAGTGGGCCCCACCTGAAATAACTAAGAGAAAAGAAAAAGAAAAAAAATAAAAAAATAAAATAACGTCCAGACGCTGGACGTTCACAGCGTCTGGGACGCTGGAACCGTCCAGCATTAGGACGGCTGGAATGGGGTCCCCACTCGTGGGACCCATGTTGATGTTTTTGTTGTATCCACACCGTCTATTGGTTTTCCCAGATCATTTTAGGGCCGGAGCCCAAGGATGAACTCGATCCAAATTTTAAACGGACCGCACCACTTGAAACAGTGGAGATAATGATGTGGACTGCTGAACTTCTTTGGCCCACCTTGATGTTTGTAGGCCCTGTAGCCTGCCCAATATTGGGCTCATTAGGTCCCCAAGGAGCTGAATAATCTAATGAATGGAGTGGATCTTACACATGTGGGCCCCACTTGAAAGTATTATAAAAAAAAAAAGAGGAAGAAACGAATTCTGGACGCTGGATGTCCCAGCGTCAAAGATGCTGGAAACGTCCAGCGTACGCTGGAAACGTCCAGCGTGCGGCCTGAGTGAGGTCCCCACTCGTGGGACCCACCTTGATGTTTGTGTGTAATCCACACCATCCATCTGTTTTCCCAGATCTTTTAGGGGCCAGGGCCCAAACATGAGTCAGATCCCAATCTTAAACGGAACGCACCATAGAAAATAGTGGGGTGAACGATGTTCACTGTCGAAACTTCCTCGGACCACTTTGATGCTTGTGGACCAATTCAACCACCCAATATGGGGCTCTACGGGTCCCCCATGAGCTGGGGAATATGACGAGCGGAGTGGATTGCCCTTATGTGGGCCCCACTCGATCAAAACCATTGAAAAACAAAAAAAAAAGAAAAAGAAAAAGGAAAAGGAGATAAGAAGGGAAGGCACTGGGAGTACCAATGTCCACGGACGCTGGGCTGCTCGGCCGCCCAATTAATGTCCCACCACGTGGGAGCCACCATGATGTATTTGTTCTATCTGAGCCGTCCATCTGTTCTCCCATATCATTTCAGGGCCAAGGCCCAAATGTCAAGAAGATCCAGATCTGGGGTGGGCCTCACTACCGAAAATAGTAGGGACAGTGACCCTACCGTTGAAACCTTCCTACGGCCTACCATGATGTTTATTTGAGATCCAACCTGGTCATAAGCTCACACACGTGTGTTGGCTGGGCTACCCAGCAGGTGGCCCACTAGTGGGACCCACCTAGAATGTATGCGCTTTATCTATTCCGTCCATATGTTTTTCCAGCTCATTTTAGTGGTTGAGCCCAAAATCTAAGCATATCCAAATGTCAAGTGGGCCACGCCACAGGAAACAGTGGGAATAATGATCTCCACCGTTGAAACCTTCCCCGCCCTACAGTGATGTTTATTTGTCATTCAACCTATTCATGAGATCACATGGATATGAATGAAGGAGAAAAAAAAATATCTGCTTGATTCAAAACTCTTGGGTCCCAACTTTGGGTCCCACCTTGATGAATGTTGGGTATACCTTGTCGTTCTTCTTGGCAGGGGTGTGGGCCCAGTATTGGGTGGGCCACATGTAGAAATAAGGGTGATTGAATGCCTACCATTGGAAACTTTACAGGACCCATCTGTTATGTTTATTTGCCATTCTTCCTGTTCATAAGTCACCCAACCATAGGTGGGGTTCCACACGTGTGGTGTGCGGGCCCCACCATGGTGTTTGGTTGCCATCTCACTTGATTAGTGGTAAAGCACAAATATCGGGTTGATCCCAAACTGTTGTGGCCCATTGATGTATGTGGCTTCCCCACTCCTTTGTGCGGTTATCCCCAACCACGGGTCCACCTTGTTATGCATGTGTTCTATCCACGTCAGCCATTGGCCACTATGGTGCGATATGTATGTTGCCCATCGATTAGGACCGCCTTAATTTGTGCTTGATCCAAACCATCCGCATGAATGGACCCTAGCATGTTATGTACAGGATGGCCTTGGGACCACCTTAGTGTGCGTGTTCGAATGACCGCGTTGTCCATCCCGTGGATCCACCTTGATGATTAGTTGTGTAAACCCTTATTGAAAGGTCATCCTTAAAGTTCGCTCGATCCAAGTCACAGGGCTACTTTCTTAAACTCACCCTGTTGAACCGTCTTGTCAATTCACCTTATTAACTCACCATGTTGACCCGTCTTGTCAACCTGCCTTATTGACTCACCTTGAACTCACCATGTTGACCCGTCTTGTCAACCTGCCTTATTGACTCACCTTGTTGACTCACCATGTTGATTGACCCTGGTAACTCAGCTTGTGTATACTCATATGACTCACCCCTCCTACCCTTGTACCCAACTATTAAAGACTACCATATCGTATATATCTCATCCACACCGTCCATTTACCTATAGGACGAGTATGGGGCTCATCCTCGACGTTCGTATGTCATCTAGGCCATCCATTATATGGAACCTATCTTGTAGTATGAGGTTAGACCTGTTGTCCCTTTTTGGACCTCATTGTATTGACCATCTATAGCAGATTACCCTACCATTTATAATCCTCTGTCATGACATGTCTATCTTGCAACCCCTTCTATGACATTCCTTTTACGGACCATTATTGTGTTCATCTCCACTGTACTACAGGATTATGGGTCTCGGCATGATTTTGAGTATTCCACTCTTGCCGCTCAAGTAGGTTCTACCTTTGATGTGTCGGTAGTGTTTTCAATCATTTTCTTTACATTTGGGTTATCTGAATATTGAAGGTTAATCCACACCGTTCAGTTGTTAGGCCATCTGTATTGTTGTATACCATCCATTTAGAGTCTTATCTCTTTATGTTTGCTTGTATTATAAGTGAATTATCTTTTTATGCTATTTTTAGTATGTCTGTTGCCACACATAGTGCTATTTGGAATACTCTTATGCGATCTATATAGTATATGCTTTGACGACCACTATGCATGTGTAATGAGTATGCATCCCGAATCACCATTGTTAGTTGGGGACCACTAGGGCATAAACGCATTCATAAAGCATTCGAGATGTAGTCGCGCAAATGTAATTCACGTGCTCTCTATCGCAAACCTCTCTAATAGGTATGGGACTATTCGAGGACAGGAATCTATCATCCTGACTTACACTGTATGGTAGGCATAACTTAGCATACCTTGTAGCCCTTGGTGTGAGATTCCCTGGATAGTGACATCCCGCACTATGACTCAATCATTCATATGTGTCCCCTCATCTTTATCATATCTCAAATAAGTTGGACTAGATTGATTTATAGCCATCGTGGTAGATGGACTACTTGTTGGCACTCATACTGTATACTTGACTCATGCATCATGAATGCTTGGCTCATCTGATTGTCTTGTATCAACTGGCCATATCGGTCGTGATTGTCATGCAGTTCATTACCAGTTGACGGTGACATTGTGTTTGAGACCTTATAGTTTTATGGTGCTCTTTGGAGACTTGCACGGGCATGTCGTCCCACGTTTGTATGCATGGTTGCATTTCGCACCGTCTGCTTGTGCCGCATATAGCATGGTTACTACGTTGCAACCACAGCTCCATCGTGGTTTGCAGAACACCTGAAAATATGTGATCTTTAAACTGGATGCCAAAGATGTCCCTGGGTGAATGTCCCTGAACCCGTTGGTACCAAGGTGGGTGCTCCATTCAAGGACCGGGTGGTTTAATCATACACCAATATGCCGAATACCAAACGGCAGTGTTTTCCACTGCACGTGGTCAGTTTGGAAGGAGGTCTGACCTAACCTGCCGGAAGAGTGTTGGCAAAGTGGGTTGAGTTTGACCAGCTGTGAGTAGGTCCGCTATTGCACCAGATAGGCTTTGGTATTCTACTGGTGAGCAGTGAGGTCTGTGAGACCCCGGTGATGTTCCGTTTCAGAGATGGTATTGGTATCAGTTATGTGACTGATGTTCTGTATGGTGTGGGACGGTCCTGACGTGGGCGGGTGTGATGTGGGCGGGGCTTTAAGCCTGGGCGAGCTACCACACTGGGTAAGCTACCAGTTCTGAGTCCTGCATTGCTTAGGCGATCGCGTTATGACTGTTCGTATCTGGACCACTGTACTTAGAGGTGGTGATTTGCATACACGCATTGGATCATTATATGTGACATTAGGCCCTGTAGGTTATTGCATAGTATGAGTATATAGCCTTAGTAGGCTGGTTACCTGTATTGCATGCTTGCATAGCCATGGCAGGCTAGTTATCTGTATTGCATGCTTGCATAGCCGTTGTAGGCTGGTTATTCATATCACATGATCGTGTAGCCTAATTAGGCTAAGTTTTGGTTTAGATTTCTCATCATGCTTTACTGCTTACTCTGATATTGGTCATGTTTGTCATACGCATTGCGCACGCACACACGCACTCACAAAGCTTCGTTCGAAGCTTATGCGCGTTTGTTACGCTGCAGGTTATACCAGAGTGTATCAGCAACGTCGAGTTGGAGTTGGGAGTGCAGTAGCAGGAGGTGCCGGATTGTGCACAGTTTTTATATTTACACATTGTGCATTTACTTTTCAGTACTGTATATAAACGAAATGATTTAATGGAAATATTGTGTTTGTCTTTGATGGTACTCATATGGTGATGCTCATGTTTAAAAAAAAAAATCAGACCCTAAAATCCTCCTTGTGGTATCCCAGGATCGGAACCTGACAGTGTAGGGTTAGGATCCGAGATCGGGGTACTACGGAGGCTGCCACCCCTGAATTCGGGTTACAGGGAATGGACGTCTAGAACCGAATTTGGGGCGTGACCGAAGGACCCGATGGATCGGGGTTTGAGCCCCCGGAACCATGTACGCGCTGCATCTTTTAGGGTAGGGAAAAAGTCCTACACATGATTTCTGAACCGTGTCCCTCCTAGTTCCATAAGAGATTTGTACGTTTCCAGATGTTCGAGAGGATCGCCAGTACCTGTATACGAAGTGATGACAGGCGTGCGATACTTCCTAGGCAAAGGTGCTTCCATGACCTCGCAGGTGAAAGGAGATTCGGGTCGATGTATTAACGCCACAGCAACAGATGGTCGATTAGCCTGATATCGTTGTTCCATATCGTCAAAACGATCGTGGATTCTCTTGAGGTCTCCTTCCCATGGTAAGGTGTACCCTGAAGCTTCGACGGTGGAGCCCTGAGATTGCTGTTGTCGGGAAGTACCAGAGTGTATAGACTGTGGAGGAAGTACAGGGACTTGGTTACCGAGTGGCATTCGATTTGATGGAGGAGGATTTTGCTGGACTCGTGGCTCGTCCGCGGAATGTCTAGAAGCCACTGGTATAGGTTGTGTAGGCGGTCCTTCTGAAGGTTGTCGCTGGGGCTCCGGGAAATGCTGATCAAGCCGATTAGATAGGGCTTGAAATCCGGCTTTGAGAGTTAGGATTGTGTTTCCGAGGAAACGCATGACATCTTCTTGATTGCCGGAGGCATCGAATAATGGGTTTTGTGACGGCGCGTTAGGATCTCCCTGGGGGATGCCTGTCGAAGTAGTCTAAGGGAGGCTGGGCGCTGGTTCGGTAATGTTAGGCGGGGGTAGCGTCTGCCTTGAAGTGGAAGGATGAACCGTCTTTTTGGAAGGCATGGTGGGAGGACTTCGATCAGTTATTAGAACGGCTAACTGTTTGCTTCCCCAAGTGTAGGGTTGCGATGTAGTAATAAATCTCGGTAAGACCGAGGTCAATCCACAGGGACTTATGTAGGAATTCACAAACACATCCAATAGTTTCTATTGAGAAGCTAACAATCAGATTTGTATGAGATTGATGTAAGTAGTAATGTTGAACTAAATTGAAGTAATCAATTAATAAAAAGCACTAGGGGTTCAAGGATCCACTTGTAGCAATCCTTGATACTCAATTCGCTGTGGTTTCTCACTCTCTCAACTAGAATCGAAATTAAGATCTATCTAGTCGGATGATAGAGCTGTTAAAACTAACAATCTGCCATATGTAAGATCAGTGTACATGCTTCACTCAATGTAAGCTAGGACGAGCATACTCAATTGCATAGGTCAGTCCTAATTCCAATAGGCTAAGTTCACAATCATAACCGTCATTAAGTCCTGTCACAAGACAAAGCTAGATCATGATTTGAACTTGATTCAAATCACATACACAGTCCACCATACAACAAAAATCTAGAAAAGTAGAACTTTGGTAGGAAGTTCCCATATGAAGATCATAGTACTAGAGCGTACTCTAATTCCTCGGATCATACAGGTCTAGACTAATACAAAGCAATTAAGAACTAAAGCACTTCTTCCAAACATCCATGAGTCATCATAAGACTAAGAAGAACTACTTAGAACTTGAATTAAACTTCAAACCATTGTTCATAAACATGAAATCCAATCTTAAAACCAACTTTAAACGAATTGAAACATCTTAGATTTATTACAAGCTTCACCTCTTAGCCCCAGCTAAGAGGTTTAGCCGTTCATGATCTAAGGAAACATGAAACAACTAAAAAAAACATAAAAATAGTAAACAAACTAGGAGGAGTTGTGGAACTCCGAAATCCACTTCCGTCGCCTCCCACCTTGCTCAAACTCTTCTCAGATACCCTAGGAACGATCCCTAGGTGTCCTTGTATAGTAGGGAGGCTCCGCAGCATCAGAATCTTCCAGAAATTACGTAAGCTTACTGTTGGGGCTCAAATTTGCACCCATTATAAAACAACATCCCATGGTTTAGTGGCAATGATTTGGATAAGTTTTGAGGCCAGGAAAGCCCTGAAAATGGCTGCACAACCCTGATCGCTTGGTAGCGACCAAAATTCGTAAACAACATTTTAGAGCGGAACTAGACATGCGTTTCACCGCCAAATGATCCGAAATATCCTAAAACCCTTAACCTGCAAGTTTCGAAGTCATCCTGGTGCATAGTTTTACCTGCGTACCTCGAAATACGTTTCGTCCCTGCCCGGAACTGACAAAAAGGGTCCGTAAGCCTACAGCTACCATTTCGGAGCGAAACTGGACATGCGCTTCACCGCCAAATGATCCGAAATGTCCCTAAAACCCTTAACCTACAAGTTTTGAAGTCATCCGGTGCATATTTTTACCTGCGCACCTCGAAATACGTTTCGTCCTTGCCCGAAACTGACAAAAAGGGTCTGTAAGCCTACAGTTACCATTTCGGAGAGGAACTGGACATGCGCTTCACCGCCAAATGATCTGAAATGTCCTAAAACCCTTAACCTGCAAGTTTCGAAGTCATCCGGTGCATATTTTTACCTGCGCACCTCGAAATACATTTCGTCCCTGCCCAGAACTGACAAAAAGGGTCTGTAAGCCTACAGCTAGCCATTTCAGAGTGGAACTGGACATGCGCTTCACCGCCAAATGATCTGAAATGCCCCAAAACCCTTAAATAGCAAGTTTAAAGTTATTACGATGCATATTTCCATGCGCGCGCTCCCCGGAACAACATTCCTATACGACAAGCCGACCCGGAGGCTCCAAATTAGGAAGGAAGTACCAAAATTAGCAACATCTGGACTTCCACACCCCATCCCGCTCATTCAGGAGGTTAATCATAGCCTAGAAGTGGCTTGGCGACAGTGAGCGCATGTCTAGAAAAGGTAGCTATCCTTTGGAGATCCCCCGTCGGAGCTGAAATGCTGAAATTTTCTAAGTGCTGGAATCCTGAAAATCTGGCTAAGTAGTGGGAAAGCGCCGGCAAAGGACATGCGCCTGGCCTCCAACCACATGCGCCTGGCCTCTAAACACATGCGCTTGCATTCTAGTGAATTAAACATTTTTCCGAAAAGCGCCGGGAAATGTGCCGGTAAAGCACATGCGCCCGGATCCACCACATGCGCCCGGTGCGTTTTTTTCCACATGCGCTTGACATAGTTTCTGGCACATGCACCGGGAAATACCCGCCGGGTAGACCCGAACCCGATTTCCCTCCTATAAATAGTGAAGTCACTTCATTACATCAGCACGAGATCATCCCCTGCCGACCTCAGAGTGATGTAAGCACCACATGCGCTTGCTTTCTCTCCCCTCGCCGGATGCCTTGGCCGGAGTGGATTTCCTCGCCGGAAACCCTCGCTGGAAAGGGATTTCCTCGCCGGAATCCCAAGTTCAGGAAGAAAATCCTGAAATTTTCTAAGTGCTGGGCACATGCGCTGGCTTTTTCCCAACATGCACTGGCTTTTTCCAAACATGCGCTGGCTTTTTCCCAACATGCGCTGGTTTTTTTCCCAACATGCGCTGGCTTTTTCCCAACATGCGCTGGCTTTTTCCCAACATGCGCTGGCTTTTCTGGCCGGAAAATCCTGATTTTCTCTAAGTCTGGGAGGGACATGCGCCCACTCTCTGGGTCCAGGCGCATGTACACTGCCACATGCGCCCGGAACACCTCTCCGTCATCTGTTTTCCATGGAAAATCATCACATGCGCTCGGATGATGACCACATGCGCCCGGATGATGACCACATGCGCTTGACAGATGATGCAATACCACATGCACTTGTAAAATGGTCACATGCGCTTGAAAAATAGGCACATGCGCCTGTACACACTCCCCCATGCGCCTGGACGCTGATGGGAGGAGTGGACCTTCCGTCGCACGGCCCGCCTTCGTCCGGGATCCGATTTCGATGAAACCACAGCCGCCAGATGCGTCTCGATGAGATCTATCCATCCGCCGAATCAGATTCTCCAATGGTCAATGATAAGTAGCCCAAATCAATGTTTTGATCCAAAATGACCAACACTTAGCCAATTTGGCAACTCTGGAAATCCATCCGAAAGAGCCGAAAACGGCGAAAACGAGAAGAATCGGGCGGAATTGGACCGAGCCCAAGAGGGAAACTTTTCTTCTACTTGACATGATACATCATAATCATGCACCGCGACGAGGTTATCCGATCTCAGGACCTCCGAATACTCTGATCAAGTGGACGGCAGGTCCACTACTTAGTCATTTTCAGCCCTGGGAAGTGCCCTGTTGGCCAGAAAATTGACTTCTACTAAGCGAATTGAAACACGATCGCACCACGATCTTCGTGGACATAAACCATCCCTGTTCCAAGTCGGTCATCGATAATATTCACCGAATACCCTGATTAGACCGCAGACAGGTCCACTACTTAGTCATTTCCAGCCCTGGGAAGTGCCCTGTTGGCCCGAAAATTGACTTTTGCTAAGCAAATCAAAATGCGATCGCACCATGATCTTCGTGGACGTAATCCACCCCTGTTCAAAGATGGTTATCGATAATATTCATCGACTTCTCTAATCAGACCGCAAACAGGTCCACTACTTAGTCGTTTTCAGCCCTGGGAAGTGCCCTGTTGGCTTAAGAATTGACTAGTGCCAGTTGAAATCAATCGCGATCTTAAAGACGCCGAGGCAAAGCTGAAGCGCTCAGGCTATCCAACAGCCGAGTTAAGCATTCACGGGGCACCAATCCCCATTATTCATAAGAAATTGGCATGAACAGGAGTCCATCGGACCCTATACTTAGCCATTTGCAGGCATCGGAGATAGCTGATCCAGCCCATTGAACATCGAAATCTTCAAGAGATCTTGGCTCGACAAAGCCTATCTGATCCCATACAGATCATTGGAAAATACTCAGAAGAAAGAATGCTCTCAAAGCCGAGTCGCCCGACTCCAGAAGAAATACATTTACTTTACTGTACAAAGCTCTATTCATCCCGGATAAAGGTCCGAGGCTAAACCTAAGGGGTTATGGTTACCACGAGAAACCACAAACAAAGAGTTCTAACTAAGCTTGAAACATCTTGCTATGGACTGCCACTATGAAAAAGACCGTCGATGCCCTACCCATAGACAACGGGTCCGTTGGTTGAGCTGATGAGGTAGTTGCGGATTGCTTTCCTAAGGTCACCCGTCATAAAAATATGGGCGCGGGCTTTAGGTTATGCCGACCAACATTCGAGGTTCGTGTATTCCAGCGGTCACCTGTTCACAGTAACAGGCGCGGGCCCCGAGTTGCACCACTCGATTAAAACCCTCGTTCGGGAATGTTGCGGAGTGCTTTCCTAAGGTCACCCGTCATAAAAGTACGGGCGCGGGCCTTAGGTCATGCCGACCAACATTCGAGGTTCGTGTATTCCAGCGGTCACCTGTTCACAGTAACAGGGGCGGGCCCCGAGTTGCACCACTCGAATCCTGACAGTCTCTCAACCCGGACATACCGAAAGAAAATGGGACATAGACATCCGGCGTGTCTAACAAATGTGGCTCAGTCCATAACAAGAAAATAAAGGTCTACACGACCATGAACTGAAGACCATAATCCCCGGTGGATTAGTCTTTTGCCTTCCAATCAAGGGTGATCAACCGTTGATGTAATTAAAGGCTCGTGACCAGTATCACAGCCTGGAATGTAAAAGATCTCAGAATCTCTGGAATAAAATTCGCCTTGCGATATCTCTCTCTTGTGTACACTTTGTGATTGCTTATGATTGTCTATGAAGGTCTCTATACTCAGAATTCCCCCAGAATAAAAGAAACACGAAAAAAAGAAAGAAGGATTGCTGACGAGTAGATCTGATCTTTCCCCTTTTTCTAAAAAGCGTTCTAACACTTACGCAGTGCGTAGAGAAAATCGGGACTTGTAGAACACGCCTCATTACGCAGACGACCGGTCTGAGCTACTGGACGACCGGTCGCACAACCGGTCTCAAAAGCGTCAAAATCATCTAGAGAGTTTTGGGATTTTTCAGCCCAAAAAATATATTCAAAGACCGGCCGCACGACCGGTCTGAGCCATGGACGACCAGTCGCACGACCAGTCGTGGATAGTCCAATGAGTTGTGGCCCTGTGGCACCTCCTATTGAGTGATCGGACCGGTCGGACGACCGGTCCCGGGCCTCGGACAATCGGTCTTGGGTGTCTTTTCTTCATTCTTTTCTTTTCTTCTTTGCTTCTTTCTTCCACCCTTTCCCACTTGGTCCTTTGGTCTTCTGTGCTTCTAATTGGCGTCTTTAAGTCTCCATTTGATGATTCCTCTCTCTCATCCCTACAATCACAAATCCATGCATTAGTCTAGTCTGTAAACCATAAAAACAAGCATAATGAGTGATGAATTGGGGTTAGAATATTCACAATTAAGAGCTCAACACTAACCCTGACGATCAATTCCCACAGACGGCGTCAATCTGTTTACGTCGATTTTGGTGAGAAGATCCTCCAGACGTTCGCCTTCTTTCAAGCCAGCTTCCTTTCAAACCTGAAAGAGCACAAGGAAAAACTAAGGGTGGCCGGCGTCCAGCCGTTGGCCCTCCGAAGCTCAAGTTAGACGGGACGTGTTTGCAAAGGAAACGAAGGGATTCGAAGCTCAGAGATTGTGTACCTTTCGCATTTGATGAAGCCGTTTTTTATATAGATCAAAGTGATCCAATCTAATATGCAAGACTTTGAGAGTCCTGTTGATTTCCAGGGATAAGGTATTTATCCTGTTAATCCTTATATGAGGGAACGTCCTAGTCCAAATAGACATCTAATCGATTACGTCCCTTGATGATGATCCCCTGAAGTCTGGAACCACGAACAAAGATAAGCCCAGAATCGGTCTATATGGGCTGCTGGTACTACAAAGGTGGAGGATACTCAGGCTCAGATCGGAGGCAATTGCTCGCATGTTGAGATGCGACCCCTTTCGACGACCACGAGCCGAGCTGCTCGCATGTTGAGATGGCTGGCTTGCGACTTCTCTCAATCATTCTTTGATCGCATCTCTTGATGGCCAACTTTATCCTATAACAATGGAATTTGTGCCAGTAATCAACATGAAACACAGGATTGTCCTACAATTCCTGTGTTTCAAGAAGTTTTGCAAGAACAATCCAATGCCATAAACAATTATCAACAACCATTTAGTGCTCTATACTCAAAACACATATAATTCAAGTTAGAAGAACTATCCCAACTTCAGTTGGAGTAATGGACCAACTGCGAATGCAAATAATGCCCCTCAAGCTCAACCTTTACTAGGTTCATCCCTAGTAATCACACTAAATGCTACACTTGAGGAGATGTTGGGTGCGTTCGTGTCAGTTCAAGCTGAATTTTACAAGACTAATTCCCTGAAAATTGATGGGTTTATGCAAGAACAACTAAGATTCAACCAAAACACATCTCAAGCCATCATTGATTTAAAATTTTCAATGGCTAGAGTTGAATCTCATCTTAATGTTAGGGAGAAAGGCATACTTCCTGCTCAACCTCTTCCTAACCCAAGAACTCAATTCAAGATACAAGATCACAGCTCATCCTCCCAACATATGGAACATGTTAAACCTATTACCACCTTAAGAAGTGGCAAAACAATTGACAGATCTAATCTGGTGAAGGCCTCAAAGCCTAATGATCTGAAAATTGCCAACAAGGATGATAGTTCTAACAACACTCCACATGAGAAAGAACCGAAAAAGCAATACAAGCCGGTTGCTCATTTTTTTCAAAGGTTGATTTCACCCAAACCTCTTAACAAAAATCTAAAAATTTTAGAGGTTTTTAAGCAAGTGAAGATCAACATCCCATTGTTGGATTCTATAAAACAAATACCATCATATGCCAAGTTTTTTAAGGAACTTTGTATGGTCAAAAGGAAGCACAATGTACACAATAAAGTACTTTTGATTGAGAATTTGAGTGTCATCATCAAACAAGAGGTACCCAAAAATACAAGGATTCGGGTAGTCCTATCATCTCATGCATCATAGGTGACTACCGAATCGAACAAGCTTTACTCGATTTGGGGGCAAGTGTTAACCTCATCCCATACTTGGTCTACGAACAACTTGGTTTAGGTGAATTAAAACCCACCAAAACCACACTCTAACTTGATGATCGATCTGTTCGTATACCAAGAGAAATGATTGAAGATGTGCTTGTACAAGTCGATAAATTCTACTATCCAGTGGATTTTATTGTCTTGGATACACATCCTGTGATTGGTATTGGTGCTCAAATTCTTGTCATACTTGGCCGCCCTTTCTTAGCCACTTCAAATGCAATCATCAATTGTAAAAACGGGCTTGTACAAATGTCCTTTGAAAATATGACACTTGAGCTGAATATTTTTTATTTATGCAAACAAACACTGAATGGAGATCATGAGGTCCATGAAATAAATTTAATTGACTCATTCGTGGAAGATACATCCCTCTTAACATTTTTCTCCAATTACTTAGAGGCGTGTTTGGCCCACTCTTATGAGATTGATGATGACATGATACGAGAGATGGATGCCATTTTAGACTCTGTGCTGGTACTTGATACTAACCGATGGAAGAACCCATTTGAGTCTTTGCCTTTAACTGAGAACAAACCTCTTCCATCTAGTATCAAGGCTCCAAAGCTTGACCTAAAACCTTTGCCTAGGGATCTCAAATACATATATCTAGGTCGAGATGAGACTTATCCAGTGGTGATTTCTTCCCACTTGGATCAGGAACAAGAGAGTAGGTTGATTGTTATTCTAAAAGAACATAAGAATGCTATTGGGTGGTCAATTGCGGATCTCAAAGGCATAGATCTCCTGATTTGTACTCATCACATACACTTTGAGGAGAATGTGAAAACATCTAGGCAACCACAAAGACGCCTCAATCCAAACATGAAGGAGGTGATTAAGATCGAGGTGTTAAAACTATTGGATGTGGGTATCATTTATTCAAATATCCGATAGTTAATGGGTAAGTCCAATGTTCGCTTCCCCAAGTGTAGGGTTGTGATGTAGTAATAATCTCGGTAAGACCGAGGTCGATCCACAGGGACTTGTGTAGGAATTCACAAAACACTTCTAATGGTTTCTATTGAAGAGCTAACTAACAGAATTTTAGTAATTTGATGAAGATAACACTTTTGAACTAAACTGAAGGTAATCAATTATTAAAAAGGCACTAGGGGTTCAAGGATCCACTTGTAGCAATCCTTGATGCTCAATTCGATGTGGTTTCTCACTTTCTCAACTAGAAACAAAATTAAGTTCTATCTAGTCGGACAATAGAGCAGTTAAAACAATCAATCTGTCATATGTGTGAATCATGTACATGATTCTCTCAATTCAAGCTAGGACTTGAGCACACTCAATTGAATAGGTCAATCCTAATTCCAATAGGTTAAGATCACAATCATAATCATCATTAAACTCTGTCACTAAGCATAATTAGATCATGATTTGAACTTGATCCAAATCACATATACAATCTCACATAATCTATAATTTCCAGAAAAATAGACTTTTGGTGTGAAGCTCCCACATGAGGATCATAGATCTAGAGCGTATTGAATCCAATTCCTTGGATCATACAGGTCTAGACTAGCTCAAAACAATTAAGAACTCAAGCAATTCTTCTAAACATCCATGAGCTATCATAAGATTAAGAAAAACTACTTAGAACTTTATTTAAACTTCAAACCATTGTTCTTCACTAATAATCCAACTTGAAACCAAATCAAACGAATTGAACCATCTTAGATTCACTACAAGCTTCACCTCTTAGCCCTAGCTAAGAGGTTTAGCCGTTCACGATTCAAGGAAACATGAAAACAACTAAACAAAGCATAAAACTAGAAAAGCAAACTAGGAGGAGTTGTAGAACTCCAAATCCAACTTCCGCCGTCTCCCACTATGCTTAATCTCTTCTAGGATGCCTTAGGAAGGAGCCCTAGGTCCCCTTTTATAGAATAGTGCGGAGAGTTCCAGATTGTGCAAGAAATTCCGGACTGCGCAGAGAAAATCGGAGCTTGTGGAACACGTTCTGTTACGCAGACGACCGGTCGCACGACCAGTCTGAGCACCTGGATGACCGGTCGCACGACCAGTATAAAAAACGTAAAAACAGTCCATAGAGTTTTTCATAAATTCAGACCCATATTTTAATTCAACGACCAGTCGAGCGACCGATTTGAGTAGTGGACGACCGGTCCTGATAGGTCCAGTGAGTTTTGGCCGCAGGGCCCCTTCTGTTGAGTGTCAGACCGGTCGGATGACCGGTCCTTGGTTATGGACGATCGGTCTTTGGTGCATTTGTCTACCTTCTTTCTTCTCTCCTTTGCTTCTTTCTTCCACCCCCTTGACGCTTGGTCTTGTGATCTTCATTACTTGTAAATAGCGTCTTTAAGTCTTCAATTGATGAATGCTCTCTCTTATTCCTATAACCACAACAACCATGCATTAGTTGGGTCTTTAATCATGTATTTCAAGCATAGTTAGTGATAAAATGGGGTTAGAATATGCACATTTAAGAGCTCAACACACCCCCCAACCAGCATTTTGCTAGTCCCGAGTAAAACATACGTGAAATAAATTTCATTCTTCAAAACCCAACTCTCCTTCAGAAACCATGTTTCTATATACTTAATGATATGCGAGTGCAAGAATTAGGAAAACTTAGTGATAGAAGTTGAGACCTTAACCTTCTCATAACATAACAAGTACTTATATGAAATTCTCACTGATTGATTGATAAATAGAAGAATCCAAACAATTTAACCTAGTGTGATCGGTGAATGTTCATCTCATGAATTTCCGGGGTTACCTTCCTTGTGAATTACTTAAGGTATGGATTCAAGGTGTATAGATCAACAACGAGCCTATGACAGGAATTTGCCTTACCGTCCTTCCGACGGCTTTCACACTGCATCCCATTTCCAGCTTTGGTTACGAGTAGACCATCCCCCGGTTGGTAATAGGTAGCCCTTTTCGAAATTTTCCACCATATTCTCCATCATTCCCATATTTTCATCCTTCCTTTCCGTTTTCTTTTTCCTTAGATAGGATTTTTAGAAATCCATATCTTTTGTTATTTTCCCATGGATAAGGATGGACAAAGTACCCCGGCTTGGTTTCTCAATGCCTCAAATCCTAACTTCACAATTTCAGAATTCTACATAATCCTTTCAAAGCGTGAGAATCGTGTAATGTGAACTAGGTGTAAAAGTGTTTAGAAATTCTATCAATCATAAAAATAGGGGAATTCACATATAAAACTAGTATCTTTGAGTTTGCCCAAGAAATTCAACTTCACCCACTTTACTTTTCCTTTTTCTTTTACTCACACCATCCCAAATGTATAGAAACAAAGTTTTCCATCGGAGTTTTGAATTTTGAAAAATTGAAAAAGTTCCTACATAATTGCTCGAGATGTTACAAAACACTGGATTAATCCTAATGATCTTACACTCCCCAACCAAATCTTGCATTGTTCTCAATGTAAAAGATATGCAATGACCAAAACATGAGAGCAATTCGAAAATAAAGGGAAGTGAGCAATGATAGTACCTAGGAGAATGAAAAGTGAAATTTTACCTCCTTCTAACAAACCTATGAAAAAGTAAACAAAAGCAACAAAATCCTAATCCTAACTACTCGATTCCTCCATTAGATTAGGAGATCAAACATCCTGATACACAGGATCAGTCAGAGGTATGGACATACCGTCTGAAGGAAACCTCTAAAAGAACGGCTTTAATCGCTGACCATTCGCCTTAAAGATGTTGCCGTTCCTTGGATTCAACAACTCGACGGTCCCATATGGGTAGACAGTTTGTACAATGTAGGGACTGGTCTATCGAGATCTCAATTTCTCCGGAAATAAGTGTAAGCGAAAATTATACATAAGGACTTTTTGATTAATCGTGAATGTCTTATGAAGAATGTTCTTATCATGGAATACCTTCGTTTTGTCCTTGTAAATTCTCGCATTTTCATATGCTTCGTTCTGGAGTTCCGCAAGTTCATTCAATTGAAGTTTGCGCAACGAGCTTGCTTTGTCAGAATCAAAATTCATCTTCTTTATCGCCCAATAAGCCCTATGTTCCAACTCCACGGGTAAGTGACAAGCTTTCCCATAGACAAGTCTATATGGAGACATGCCAATGGGGGTCTTGAAAGCGGTACAGTAAGCCCAGAGTGCATCGGTAAGTCGAAGCGAGCAATCCTTGAGATCGGGGTTCACCGTTTTTTCCAAAATATGTTTAATCTCCCTATTGGATATCTCAGCTTGTCCACTTGTTTGTGGGTGATAGGGAGTGCTCACTTTATGATTTACGCCATATTTCTTCATTAAGGCTTTAAATGGGCGATTACAAAAGAGAGACCCTCCATCACTTATGATGACTCGAGGTGTTTCAAACCGGGAAAGAATATTCTCTTTTAGGAAACGAATGACTGTTTTATGGTCATTATTCCGACATGGAATTACCTCGACCCATTTGGACACATAATCGACGGCAAGCAAAATATATAAGTTTTCAAAAGAAGATGGGAATAGACCTATGAAATCGATGCCCCAACAATAAAAAATTTTGATTGGTAAGATGAGATTAAGTGGCATCATATTTCTACGGGAGATTCCTCCTAATTTCTAACAAGGCTCACATGTTTTACAAAACTCATGGGTGTCCTTGAACATGGTGGGCTAATAAAACCCACATTGCAGAATTTTGGCTGTGGTCTTCTTAGCCGAAAAGTGACCACCACACGCCTGAGAATGACAAAAGGAGATGATACTGTGTTGTTCATCATGCAGCACACATCTCCTTATAATTTGATCGGGACAATACTTGAATAAGTAAGGATCGTCCCATAGGAATTTCCTCACCTCGTTGAAGAACTTATCTCTATCTTGCTTTTTTCAATGTGTTGGAGTTGTACCTGTAGCAAGATAGTTAGCAATGTTCGCATACCATGGCAATTGGGAGACTTTAAAAGTTGTTCATCAGGGAACATGTCATTGATTGCGGTCGTCTCAGGGGAATCGGTGAGAACAAGTCGAGAGAGATGGTCGGCCACTACATTTTCTACTCCTTTCTTATCATGTATTTCTATGTCAAATTCTTGGAGTAGGAGGATCCATCTTAACAAACGTGGCTTAGCATCCTTCTTAGAGAGAAGGTACTTAAGCGCTGGCATGGTCGGTGAATATGATGATTTTGGATCCAATCAAGTAGGACCTAAACTTGTCCAAGGCAAAAACTACAGCTAAAAGTTCTTTTTCTGTAGTAGTGTAGTTTGCTTGGGCTGAGTAAAAGGTTCTACTTGCATAGTAGATAACACATGGCTTCTTCTCTTTTCTTTGGCCTAGCACAGCCCCAATAGCGTAGTCGCTCGCATCGCACATAATTTCAAAAGGAATGCTCCAATCAGGTGGTTGCATTGTGGGAGCACATGTCAACATACCTTTAAGTTTGGTAAAGGCATTTTGACAATCTTCATTCCACTCGAATGAGTTCTCCTTTTGAAGTAGGTTACATAAAGGACGAGAGAGTGAACTGAAGTCCTTTATGAACCGTCTATAAAATCCGACGTGTCCCAAAAAGGACCGTACATCTCGTATGCTCTTGGGTGGTGGAAGGTTAGAGATAAGATCGATTTTTAGATTTGTCCACCTCGATTCCGTTTTGTGAGATGATGTGACCAAGTACAATTCCCTTTTGAATCATGAAGTGACATTTCTCCCAATTCAACACAAGGTTCTTCTCTTCACATCTTTTCAACACAGATTTCAAGTGCATAAGGCACTTATCAAAGCTACAACCAAATACAGAGAAATCATCCATGAAGACTTCAAGAATTGTCCCCACCATATCAGAAAAAATACTCAGCATACAACGCTGAAAAGTGGTAGGGGCATTACATAATCCAAATGGCATCCTTCGATAGGCGAAAGTACCGAATGGACATGTGAATGTTGTTTTCTCTTGGTCCTCTAGGGCGATCTCTATTTGGTTGTACCCTGAATAGCCATCAAGGAAGCAAAAATGGGAATGACCCGCCAACCTTTCTAAAATTTGATCAACAAACTGTAGGGGGAAGTGGTCTTTTCTCGTAACTGTGTTTAGCTTCCTGTAGTCAATGCACATTCTCCAACCGGTAGTGACTCTGGTTGGTACGAGTTCATTATTGGCATTGGCTACGATGGTTATTCCGGATTTCTTAAGCTCCACTTGAGTTGGGCTCACCCATTGACTATCGGATATTGGGTAAATGATACCCACATCCAAAGTTTCACCACTTCGGCCTTAACCACATCCTTCATGTTTGGATTGAGTTGTCTTTGTGGTTGCCTAGATGTCTTCGCATTCTCCTCAAGGTGTATGCGATGAGTACAAATCAGTGGGTCTATACCTTTGAGATCCGCAATCGACCATCCAATGGCACTCTTATGCTCTATTAGAGTGGCTATTAGCCTACTCTCTTGTTCCTCATCCAAGTGGGAAGAAATCACCACTGGATATGTCTCATCTCGACCTAAATCTACATATTTCAACTCACTTGGTAATGGTTTTAGGTCGAGCGTTGGTGCCTTGATATTGGATGGGATGGGCTTGTTCTTGTTTAAGGGTAACGGTTCAAATAGTGCCCTCCATCTTTTGTTATCAAGTACCGGCATCACATCTAAAATGGCATTCATCTCTCATATTGTGTCATCATTTATCTTATGAGAGTGGGCCGCACATGCCTCCAAAGGGTCGGAATATAATGTTAGGGGGAATATATCCTCCACGAATGATTCAATCAAATTTATCTCGTGGATCTCAGCATCAACTTCCCATGGTTGTTTGCATAAATCAAATATATTCAGCTCAAGTGTTATATTTCCAAAGGACATTTGTACAAGCCCGTTTCTATAATTGATAATTACATTTTAAGTGGCTAGAAAAGGGCGGCCAAGTATGACGGGAATTTGAGCACCGGTACCTATCACGAGATGTGTATCCAAGACAATAAGTCTACTGAGTAGTAGAATTTATCCACTTGGACTAAGACATCCTCAATCACTCCTCTCGGTATACGAATAGATCTATCAGCAAGTTGGAGTGTGGTTTTGGTGGGTTTCAATTCACCTAACCCAAGTTGTTCATAAACCGAGTATGGAATGAGGTTAACACTTGCCCCTAAATAAAGTAAGGCTTGTTTAATCCGGTAGTCTCCTATGATGCATGAGATGGTTGGACTACCCGGATCCTTGTATTTTTGGGGAACCTCTTGTTTGATAATAGCACTCAAATTCTCAGTCAAAAGTACTTTGTTGTGAACATTGTGTTTCCTTTTGACTGTACACAATTCCTTTAGAAATTTGGCATAGGATGGTATTTGCTTTATGGCATCCACCAGCGGGATGTTGATCTTCACTTGCTTAAAAACCTCTAAAATTTCGAGATTTTTGTCTAAAGGTTTGGGTGAAATCAACCTTTGGGGAAACGGGACAACCGGCTTGTATTGCCTTTCCGGTTCTTTCTCTTGTGGAGTGTTGTTCGGGCTATCATCCTCTTTAGGAATTTTCGGATCATTCAGGTTTTGGAGCCTTCATCGGATTAGATTTATCGATTATTTTCCCACTTCTCAAAGTGGTGATAGCTTGAACATGCTCCATATGTTGGGAGGATGAGCTTGCGTCTTGTATCTCAAATTGGGTCCTTGGGTTAGGAAGAGGTTGGGCAGGAAGTATGCCCTTCTCCCTAACACTGAGGTGAGCTTCAACCTTAGCCATTGAGGTTTTCAAGTCATTGATGGCTTGAGTTGAATTTTGATTAAATTTCAATTGCTCTTGCACGAACCCATCTATTTTCAGAGAATTAGTCTTGTTATATTCAGCTTGAACTGATACGAATGCACCCAACATCTCCTCTAGCGTAGCTTTTGGTGTAATGACTAGGGATGGACCTAGTAAAGGTTGAGCTTGAGGGATATTGTTTGCATTCGCAGTGGGTCCATTCCTCCAACTGAAGTTGGGATGGTTCTTCCAACTAGAATTATATGTGTTTGAATTTGGAGCACTAAATGGCCGTTGATAACTGTTTATGGCATTTGATTGTTCTTGTAAGATATCTTGAAATGCTGAAATTGTGGGACAATCTTGTGTTGCATGTTGATTTCCGACACAAATTCCACAAACAGTTTCAACGTCTTTTGAGTTAATCGTCTCTCCTTTCTTCAATTCCATGGCCTGGACTTTTCTTGTGAGGCTAGCCACACGTGCACTTATATTATCTTCTTCTGAGAGGACATAAATTCCTCCTTTTTTCTTTTGTTGGCTAGTCTTAGAATTTGTTGGTCTAGATGTATCCTAAGACTGTGCATTCTCGGCCAATTCATCAAGATAATCCCATGCTTCTTCGGTTTCTATATTCATGAATTCCAATTACACATCATCTCTACGAATTGGGGCACGGGTGAAGTCAGTCCTTCGTAGAAAAAGGTTATAACCCGCCAAATTTCGTAGCCATGATGTGGGCATGAATTTAACAAGTCCTTGAACCTCTCCCAACATTGGAAGAAAGTCTCATCCTCCTTTTGGGCAAAATTCATGATAAGGCGCCTCAACATGTTCGTTTTGTGAGTAGGGAAGAACTTTTTAATGAACTCCCTAAACATCTCAGTCCATGTGCCAATTGATCTTGGCCTTAATGCATGAAGCCAACCTTTAGCTTTCTCTTTAAGGGTAAAAGAAAATAATTTAAGTCTCACCACATCATCGGTTACATTTGCAAAGTGCATTTTGGCTATCACCTCATCAAACTCCTTAAGATGTTGATAGGCACTTTCACTATCTAGTCCATGGAATCTTAGGAGGAGTTGGATTACTCCCGGTTTCAAATCTACGTTCCCTGCATTTTGTGAAAAAACTATGCATGAGGGAGTGCTCGCTCTTGCTGGTTGCAAGTAATCACTTAATGTTCTGGGTCGGGGAACTATCTCAACCACATTCTCTCCCATTTCGGTTTGGTTTTGGCCCAGATTTTGATTGGCCATAGGGTTGGGTTGATTTGCAGCCATACTTTCAGAAAAAATTGGAGAATTTAAATGTCTCATAGCACGTGGCTCTCTATCAATTCCTTCTACTATTCCCCCTTCACTAATGAGTCGGTTATTAGAATCCCGAGCCCAATGTGACATGCAAATCCGAAAGAATGAAACAAGAAAGAAGAATTCTTCCTTCCTTTCTTTACTTCTCTCTAAGACCGAAGCACAAGGTGCCTTGCAATGGTTGAGCCAGAAGCAAGGATAGAGACTGATTTCTCCTGGTCAATAGGGGTTCAGAGAACTCCCCACCCACTCTTTGAGTCTTTTGAAAAAAGTGCAGAAAAAGAAGGAAGAGGAATAGGATTGAGAAGAGAAATCTCTGAGCACAAGGTGATCTAAGACGGCAGTGTCGACCAATAGGAATCAAGGCGGCACAAGGCCAACCTATCAGAGATCCAGAAAGGAGTCTCCACCCACTCTACAAGAGATGAATATGATAGGAATGAATAGGGGAAGAAGAAGAGTAAGGTTAGAAAGATAAAACCTGATTTGAGAACATAAGATCCCTAACTTCTTCTTCAACTTCCTAAAATCCATGTGTTGGGGCTCAAATTTGTACCCATTATAAAATGGTATTCAACGGTCCATCTAGGATGATTCGGACTGCTTTCGAGATCCGAAATACTCAAAAAATGCCAGTGCAGCCCTAACATGCGCAATCGTGACTGAAACCTACGAATGCTATTTCGGGGTGGAATCGGACATGCAGATTACCGTCAAATGATCCGGAACGCCCTAAAACCCTTAACCTGCAAGTTTCGAGGTCGCAAGATGCATATCTTTATCCGCGCGCTTCCAAATGCATTTTTGCCCTGACTGTATCCGACTATAAGGGCCCAAAAGCCTACAGGTACCATTTCGGGCTGGAATCAGACATGCGGATTACCGCCAAATGATCCGGAATGCCCGGAAAACCTTAAGTAGCAAGTTTGAAGTCGTTGTGGTGCATATCTCCACATGCATTTGTTCACTCTCTCTCCACATACATTTGTTCACTCTCTCTCCACATGCATTCGTTAACTCTCTCTCCACATGCATTCGTTCACTCTCTCTCCACATGCGGATGTCATAAGGAGACATGCATTGACTCTCTCGCCACATGCGCATGAGAGCTCTCTCTCTCCCTTTTCAATATTCTAAATAAAAAAAATTACAAAAATCATGAAAATATGCTAAGTGGGGCCACATGCGGCCAACACAGAGGCCACATGCGCCCATACCAGTGGCACATGCGCCCATGCTATGCCACATGCGCCTGGTGCATGGGGACATGCGCATGATCCCATCACATGCGCATGACTCCTCTCTCCAAACGTTTCCAAATTTCCATGCGCATGCCCTCCCTTTTGCAAACAACATGCGCCCGGTACCCGATACCCGATTAACACGCTATAAATACCCCTCCAGTCGATAAGACAGGGACGAGATCATCACTCCCAGAGCACTCTTCTCACCGGAATCCTCACCGGGAAAGGGACATGCGCCCATCCCTTCGCTGGATGCCCTCGCCGGAAAGGGATTTCTCCCACTGGAGCAAAATCCTCCAAGTCACATAGTGACATGCGCTCACCCATTCTTGGGAGGGGAAATGTGCAAAAATCCCCAAGTCCCATGAGGACATGCGCCCATGGCTGGGATGTTGGGCGCATGTGCATGTCACATGCGCTTGATAACCATGCATTTGTAGCAGGACATGCGCCTGGGGTGAATAACATGCATCCACCTAGGACATGCGCCCATGTCTAAGGCAACATGCGCCCAACCCAACCTCCCATGCGCCTGGACACTGATGGGGAGATGGGGCCTTTTGTGATGTGGCCCGCCTTCGATGTGGCCCGCCTTCCGATCGTGTCAGCACTCCTAGACACACATCAATGCCCTCTATCCATCCCCCAGACCGGATTCGCCAACGGTCGATGTTAAGTGGGCCAAATCAGCAATTTGATCGAAAAGGCCTACACTTAGCCAATATTGCAAACCTCAGAAATCCCTCCGAAAGAACCGAAAATGGCCGAAATCGAGAGGAATCGGGCGGAATTTGACCGAACCCGAGAGGGAGACTTCTCTCCGCCATAACATGATACACCATAATCATGCATTACAATGAGATTACCTGATCTCAGGATCTCTGAGAAACCTTGATCAGACCATAAACAGGTCCACTAAGTTGTTTTTAGCCCTGGGAAGTGCCCTGTTGGCTCAGAAATCGACTTACACAAAACAAATCGAAATGCGATCACACTGTGACCCTCGTGGACATAATCCACCTCTATCCAAAGACGATCGTGACAGGTATTCACCAAATCCTCCGATCAGATCGTAAACAGGCCCTGGGAAGTGCCCTGATGGCCCGAAAATCTACTAATGCCAAATGAAATGAATCGCGATCTCAAAGACGCGAGGGCAACATATCGATGACACAAAGATATATACGAAGCCGATTGATCGAATCAAATGCATAATTTGTCCGATACACTGAACATCTAGCATGAATGTGATCTTCTCTTGAGCATACATAAAGCATAGTTACTTTGTACTGTACTCATTTGCATCCATTGCATGAATTTATTTCATCTCGGATCGAGTTACGAAACTAAATCGAAGGGGACTATGGTTATCATCGAAAACCATAATGAAAGAGTTCTAAACGTCTGAAATACTTCATCATTAAGACCAGTTGATGTGCGTCCTGTCCAAGGCGGGATTCGTCAGTTGAGTGGCTAAGGGAATGAGTGCCTTCCAGTAAGTCACCCGTCCTAGCAGAGACGGTCACTGACCCTAGTTGCAGTAAGTGGCGCCGTGGAGTGTATTTCTGAAAGTCATATCGTCCATAGAGACGCGTCATGACACTGAGATATACGACTCGGTCGAAACCCTGTTTGCACAAAGACCCCATGGAGTGCCCTCCAGTAAGTCACCCGTCCTAGCAGAGACGGTCACTGGCCCTGGTTGCAGTAAGTGGACACTGTGGAGTGTATTTCTGAAAGTCATATCGTCCATAGAGACGCGTCATGACACTGAGATATACGACTCGGTCGAAACCCTGTTTGCACAAAGACCCCATAGAGTGCCTTCGAGTAAGTCACCCGTCCTAACAGAGACGGTCACTGGCCCTGGTTGCACTAAACGGAAACCGTAAAGTGTATCCCTGAAAGTCATATCGTCCATAGAGACGCGTCATGACACTGAGATATATGATTCGATTAAAATCCTGGTTGCTACTCAACTAGGAACGCCCGAGGAGTATGGGACCAACATCTAACTGATCTTAACGGTGAAGTATTCCATAATAAATCCTAGACTTGGTCTCGGCGACCATGAACTCGACACTATAATCCCTGACGATTTAAACTACTTGCTCGATCTATCCGAGCTTTATCCCTTTGATATTCCATCTATTGTATAACTGAAATTCATAGTGGAATCTTGTTGCTTTGTGCCGTGGTTTTCTCTCGTAAGGGTTTCCACGTAAAAATGTCTGTGTTGTCTATGCTATGCTTTATTTATATTTATGCTCCTTTAATGCTTTATTTAACTCATTTATGATACATGCATGCATTTACTTTTGCCTTCTAATCAAGGGTGATCATCCGTTGATGTAATTAAAGGTTCGTGACCAGTTCACAGCCCGGAATGTAAAAGATCTTGGAATCTCTGGAATAAAATTCACCTCGCGGTGCTTTCTCATGTATACTTTGTGATTGGTTATGATTGTCTATGAATGTCTCTATACTCAGAATTCCCCAGAATAATGAAACACAGGAAAAAGACTGCCGACGAGCAGCTTCGATTTTTGTTTAGTTCTAACAAACTGGCGACTCTGCTGGGGAATCGAACAATACCAGAATCTCTAGTTATTTCTGAGTGAATAGACATTCTATGATAAATCATTCGCAAACACAGAGGTATACGTGAGAAAGCTCCGCTGAGAGAAATGTTCGGCGCCTTTATGGGAGCCAAACTGGCGACTCTCAACGGGAACGTTCTTCCCTTTATCTTTAAAGCAAAAGTTTTCCAAAAGAATCTCAAAATCTCGCATGGCATGTATATGATTTGCACTTATATGCTTTTGTCAGTCATTAAGCCATATCGCGATTGGTAAGGACGTGTCTTCTCTCCTTTCAAAGGTGTGGGGTGTTCTAATGTGCGTGTGACTGTGCAGAAAGACAGAAAAGAATCAACCATCAAAACTATACAAATGACAGCCACTATGTTCTTCCTAGCTTCTGGGGGATTTTACTTCCCTCACCTCGTGACAGCAGAAACAGTGATTCCTGAAGCCGATTGGCAACTCGTCCAGAGACGCCGATCACCAAAGAAAGCCGAAAGCAGACAAGTGACTTCAGTTAGAGCAGAAACAGCGAAGACACAGAGCAGTGTGACGAAACAGTGGAAGCCGGTCCATAGGAATGAAACCCGTAATGCTATCAGAGCTACCGTGTCACCCAGGCCAGAATTCTCCTTCGTCGCTGCCGATTTCCCGGTAATGACGGGAACAACACTACTAGTCAAAACACCGAACCAATTCACTATCCGGGGATTGACTGAGACTGCAATGAAGGCATGCTCTACTGAAACCAATATGACCAGGGCTAGACCACAGCGAGTGCAGGTTGCAGTGGTGCAAGTCGTAGAAATGGAGGCGAGCGGGCAAAACACAGAGCTGCCTCTGATCCAAGAGCAAATAGATGAAATCATTCAGGTCCAAGAATACACAGCTAGAGAGATCAGAGAAATAAAAGAAGCATTGGTGGCACTAGTCGCCCAGGGGGCAGTCAGAAGCCCAACCGTTCCCTTTGGACAACCACTGGGAGAGTCGCAGGATACGACAGGAGAACCAGTAGCCGTAGAACCACAAATTCACCCAAGGAATGTTGCATTCGAGCGTGCACCGCCGCAATCATCTCATGCCACGAAAGAAGAATTATCCCAGACAGTCGCAAACCTGATGCGTCAGGAAAGAGAAAAGGAGAAGAGAGGAAAATATGTATATCGGATACCATATCCATCCGAAGTTAATGAAATCCCGTTCCCTGACGACTTTAGTCATCCCGACTTCCCACACTTCGACGGTAAAGGGTCACCAGAGGAACATATGACCCAATTCATGACGGTGCTAGGGAATTTGTCCGTAATACCTCAATGTTGCCTCCGATTGTTTGGGTCGACGCTGACTGGAAAGGCATTTCAATAATATATGTCATTGCCCGCAAGGTCTATCAAGACCTGGGATCAGATGCAAGATTTGTTCATTTCCAAATTTTTCTCCACTGAGCGAGAAGTCTCGCTGATGGATTTAGCCTTAATCCATCAGAGGCAAGGAGAGTCAATCGAGGCGTTTATTGATAGATGGGGAGCCATAGTAGCGCGATGCCGAGAGTTGCCTAGCGAGCCTGAGCAAGTCAAGATGTGTACGCAAGCCATGGACCCAATAATCTCGTTCGGTTTATCTGGACACAATTTCTCAACGTTCAGGGACCTAGCGACAAAGGCCCATATGGTAGAGGAAGCCGCGTTCAGAACGCAGTTCAAAGCAGAAAGACCGAAGCGTGAGGTCTGGAAGATGGTCACATCAAGTTACGTCAATAAAAGCAAAGCCTCGAAAGATCGAAAACGGCTACATCTAGAACACAAGATTAAAGGTAAGCCAGCAGAAATTCAGTTCAGAGCCAAAGGGCCAGGAAAATTGAAAAAGACAACGATCGTCGGACGGGGCAGGGTAGAAGGACGTTACTCGTTTGACCCGGAAGACCTTGTTCCAATAATGGAACACCTAGTCGAAGAAGGGGAACTATAATTGCCAGAACTGATCCGACCAGAGGAAGCAGGACAAACGGATGCCCCCAATTATTGTAAGTATCATCGAATCCTGGGACATGAGACGGGGGAATGCCTCATCTTGAAAGGGAAAGTGCAGAGATTGATCGACCAGGGTACCATTAAGCTAATGACAGAAGAAATCAGTCGGGCAACGTCAGCCGTAGTGAAAATAGCACCTATGATACCACCAGTTCATGATGAAAGACTGGTACAAACAACAATGGTACAGGTTGTCGAAGAAAGGGAATCGGCAGGACACGATGTCGAATTGTCGGCAATTCGAGAGAAAGTCAGCGAATTGGCCCAAGCCCATATAGAGCTATCCGAACAGATGGGAGAAGTTCGGGAGACTTTAGCCATCTTGATCTCACAAAAAGCGACCCCTAGTACCGCTATGCCTGTCCAATAGTTGGAAGAAGAAGCATTGAGGGCAGCCCGTAATGTTGTTGAAGTAAGACAACAGAACCACACTGAACAAACGAATGCGCGTATGTTGGGTTCAGACTCCATGATCCCATATGAACTGCTAGGCAATATCTCTTTCACCCTTCGTAACCTGGTGTTCGCTTCCCCAAGTGTAGGGTTGCGATGTAGTAATAATCTCAGTAAGACCGAGGTCGATCCACAGGGAAGGAAGTAAACAATTCCAACTATCCTAATAACTAGAATCAAAGAGGTTTGTGAAATTGGTTTTGAACATAAAATAGAAAATCTGATAATGAAAAGATAACTAGAGCATCAAGGATCCACTTATAGCTTTTCTTAGATGCATAATTCGCTATGGTTTCTCACTTTCTCAACTAGAATCGATATTAAGATCTATCTAGCCGGATGATAGAGCTGTTAAACCAAACAATCTGTCATATGTAAGTTCAATGCATAGGATTCACTCAATGTAGGCTGAGCTGAGCATGCTCAATTGCATAGGTCATTCCCCATTCCAAAAGGTTCAGTTCACAATCATAACCATCCTCAAGTCCTGTCACAAGACAAGGCTAGATCATGATTTGAACTTGATTCAAATCACATGCACAATCCATACATATTACAGAAATTCAGAAAATTAGAACTTTGGTAGGAAGTCCCCACATGAAGATCATAGTACTAGAGCGCACTCCAATTCCTCGGATCATACAGGTCTAGACTGATGCAAACCAATTAAGAATTTAAGTAATTCTCCCAAACATCCATGAGTCATCATAAGACTAAGAAAAACTACTTAAAGCTTGTATAAACTTCAAACCATAGTTTATAATCATGAATTCCAACTTTAAAACCAATAAAACGAATTAAACAATCTAAGAAAACTATAAGGTTCACCTCTTAGCTCTAGCTAAGAGATTAGCTAATGAAAAGCATATTAAAAATAAAACTAGAACTAAGAAAAGGAAGAAAAACTAGCTGGAGGAGGCTAGGAAGCCTCCTATGACTTGAACTCCTTGCTCCCCACGTCCTTGGTTGCCCTGGAATAGAAGAGAGCACCTTCTTTTATAGTGCAGCAATAGTACAGCAACATAGCAGAATTTGTTTCGCTTGGTACGGCTTAACCAATGGTCGGATTGCCTTCAAATTTTATTTGTAGCTTCCTTGTAATGTGATCCTCCTCATAGATGATTTAGATTTCCAATATTGTCCTCTAAATGGGCCCACCAATCAGATCACCGACCCCCTCTCAAAATCGCGCACTTCGTGTACCTTCAGAACCAGTCATCTTGCTTTCTACGCTCCGGAGTGTACAGATGTCGGATTGATCCCAAATTTTGAACATTGGTAGAAAACTTCCTCCTATACATGATAGATGGATTAGATTGTCCAAAAAAATCCCAGAATGTGGTCCAAAAATTAGAACACTTAGGGCTTTTATAAACTCTGCGCAGTTGGATCTTTCTGGATGGTCCATCTTTCTTCAACCGGTATGATCAAACCACACATCCTTTTGATCTGAAACTTTGTGGTTATTCATATATGGATGTGGTCTAAAATATGGTCAAAGTAGATTCTTCATATCATCAATGATGGGCCACCTGGACCGGCCCAGAGTGGAACAGCAAAATCTGGAACTTTCTGGACAGTTCGTATTGTTTTGGCCACCACGATCAATCCGTAGCTCCGATCGACACGAAACCACTTGGGTTAGTTCGGCGTCGAGCTCCTCTTCGACATGGACATGTTGGATTTCCAAATATCATCAATATGGGCCCAGAAAACTGGTCTGAAAAATTAGAAACGGGAATGGCCTGCTGTCTGGAATCTGGAACCTGAAATTTGCATGGCCGACCGGTCAAGACCGGTCGGACAGGGCTGGCCAACCGGTCAAGACCGGTCGGGGCCCATTTTCTGCATTATTTCTTCTTTCTTTTCTTTCCTTCTTTCTTCCTCATTCTCCTCTCTTTCTTCATCATTCTTTGGTCCACCTTGGGCCTTCATCAAAGACTCCTAAATGTACCTTTTTGGTCACCAATTGAGCCAAGTCACTCTCATTCCTACAATCGCAAAACATGTATTTGATTAGTCTTTAAATCATGAAAATCTTGCATAATGAGTGATGAATTGGGGTTAGAATATGCATAATTAAGAGCTCAACACCTGGCTGCAGAGGTTCGCATGATAGAGCAATCCATTTTGGAAACACGATCTCAAGCAGAAAAGTCAAGACGCAAAATGAGAAAGAGGACACAGGTAGACGTAAGAAAGAACCCTAGAAACCGAAAACGACCGAATCCAGGACATGAGGCAGAGACCAGTGTAATGAGGACACAAGACAAGGGCAAAGAACTTCAGAAGTCGCGGCACATGACAATCAGTGAGCTAGACAAAAAGAACAGACCGTATACATTTGACATCAAAGACCTTGTCCCAATTATGGAGCGACTAATCGAAGAAAGAAAATTGCGACTCCCAAAGTCTGTTCGACCAGCAGAAGTAGGACGCGTGGATGATCCCAACTATTGCGAATATCACAGATGCATAGGCCATAAAACCGAGCAATGCTTCGTCCTAAAAGGAAAGATACAAAAGATGATAAACCAAGGCGTCGTCAGTTTGAAAATGGGAGAGTTTGATAAAACCCCGGCCAGTACGGTTCCAGTAGATATCACTTAGGAAGAACTTCGCTCGAAGAACTCCATTTCCTAAACTTCAATAATCGTGAACGTTTACAAATAGTCCTGGAGGTCTATAAAGTAGATAGGAATATACTTATGTTCACTCATGCATCTACTTCATCTGTATGCTGTGCTTCATACTTGTTTACATGTTCACTCACATCATACTGTTGTGCATATGAATATAAAATGTTCGTAGAGCTCTTCTTAATGACAGGTACCATAGTCAGAGAATATTAAAGAATCGACTCCACGAATCATCAACCGACTTATTATATCCTCATCAGACCGGTCGAATCAGGAGAGAATATCTTATAGAAAGTCTACGCGAATCACAACATCCCCATATTATGGTATCTTTGTCACAGGTTCTCATATTAAGTATCTTGGTATTCCGGCATTCCTCTGCTTAATAGGAGAATACTTCAGAATTGATGGATTCTCATATATATGTATATGTGGTTCTCTACATGAAGACGGCCGAGATACTCTATTATTATCGATCTCTTATACTTATGCACAATGTTTTATATGAAGATAATTGGAACATCGCTATCTATATCCAGCTTTCGTATTATGTCATGGATCTCCCATCATTATCGCATTATTCTTCTACTGAATATGAAGATAAGTCATGACTGGGAATCTCCTGTATACATATTTATACATACGGCCTTATATGAAGACGATTAGGGCATTCTATTATGTATCACTTTACCTTGAAAATATTGACAACTTTCTCTTATGAAGAATTCTGCGACAAGAATATGCAATTAAAGATTATGATCAGACGGGTATTCGACACAGATTTCTAAAGCACAAGATTTGTCTCACTAGAATGAAGTGGTCTTACAAAGTGACGAGCCAGAAGCACTGGGGGCGAGCCCCAATATGTTATATGAAATTCAAGTTTATAAGAAGAAGAAGCACTGGGGGCAAGCCCTAATATATTATCAAAATCTCAAGTATGCAGAAAGAAATGACTGGGGGCAGGCCAGGAAGGATGACAGATAAACCCAAAAACACGGAGCTAAAAGAAAGTTTCAAGCTTATGACACGAACGTCTCTCGAAAGTAATGACCCAAGGGTACACAGGTTAAGTAAAAAGGGAAGTATTATTCCTATGGTTTTTTCCATTTTTTTATGCTTTGATATACTCAGTTTACATTAAATTCACACATAATACATTATTTTATGCATACTAGTCTCAAACACATAGCACCAAGTAGTGGTTTAGCAAAAGAATCATTGTCATTTACTTTAGATCATGAAGCATGCGGTTAACAAGTTCTGATGTCGATTACATCGGATACAAGTGACAGTTAGGTATTCAGGACAGCTATCTAATACCACTTTTGTCTGACAATGACCGTAAAAAGCAAAAGAACAGAATTATAGCTTCTCCAGATACCCTGTTATGAACTTCACCACATCTTTTCGTGTTGCCTCCATGGTGGCCTTTGCCTCCGTTAGCGTCAGCGCAGGATCCGAAATGTCACGAAGTTCAATTTCTAAGTCTGACATTTGCCTGCGCGCCGCTTCTCTTTCACTCTCGAGTTGTGCGACCTCGGCACGGTTCTGATTAACGACAAGATCAAGACTGGCAACCTCAAGATTTATGGCCGTTTCTTCTGCTTGTAGCCGCGCGATCTCAGATTTGACATCAGCAAGATGATTAATGCACCCGTGACGTTGAGTCTCACTATCTTCTAAGGTTGTTCTAGCATTAACCGTTGAATGCTCTCGCTGCTCTATGACAGGCCGCAAAGAAGATAGCACTCGCCGTTTCTCTTCGACCGTAGGGTCAGGTTCAACCTGTTCAGTCATAATAACCTGCGTAACAGAATCCTCGAAAGAAGAAATACGACAGACTATTTCGGATACATCAGGCCCGATTACTCCTGCACAAGCTTCTAATGCCTTCACCCCTGTTCCTAGTGTATGCCACTCGCTTGGCTCAGCCAACGCCTTTGAAATGTTGGATAGTAGACCCCTCAGTACGCTCTGCCCGAAACAGTCTAAATGATCGAAACAAGGAACGTCGAATGCTCCGTGGACAGCCGCCTCAGAACTGGCAATATCTGCAACAAAAGGAACAGAGCGAGTATTCAATGAAATGGTAAGTACAGAAAAAAGAATACACCAAGGAGCTATGAAAGAACCGTACTAGTAGATGAGTCAACGACAGGTTTCGAGAAATCTGCAGTATGTATTGTCGCATCAGGGAACAGCTCAATAGTCTCGGTCAGTGGTGTCGAGGTCACATCCAGAAGTTCAGTAGTGTCACTATCAGTATCGATTATTTCAGTTACCGCTGGCGACTCCGCCATACCCTTAACATTGGAAGCACCAGGGGCTATAGATACAGTCGTGTTATTCCCTGGCGTAGTAGACCCTTACAGATTATCCTCTCCAATCGGCTCAGCCTGCTCTCTCATGCTAGCATGGTCTGATATTGCCTTCGTCAGCCCAATCATCGTCGGGTCTTCATCACTAATTAACCAACCGCCATCCTTATCACCTCCAATCACCAAAAGACGTGTGAACCCGGCTTCTTGAGACCATTTCGCTAAAGGTACTCCGAAAGTATGCCAGCCATCCAACGCGGTATCCTCCTTACGATGGTCAATTGACACACTCAGGGAGATCTTATGCTTAATGCTCGACGATAAATACGCTTCAGCCTGCTCTCTATAATAACCCAATCCGTCAGCGAAGACCTCTGTCAGCCCTGGAGGAGGAATGTAGAGTGGATCATCAACAGAGCTGTTTTTTTGGACCAGAGCATACTGATGCCCCACCATCTCAGCCAGCTATAAGAACCGCTAGTCTTCCGATAGAGGCCGGGAAGCATGAATCTCGCGCCTGTTCACGTCATCAAAAGTTGATGCCATATCCACTCCCAATGAACAGGACCTGTACCATATGCCCGCTCTACTTTAGTTACATCTGGTAACGTCATCGGAACACCCTGATCGTACCCAAATTGCCTGGCAAACCGACTAGGGTAATAAGGTTCTCAGCCAGAACTCTATTCCTTCTCGTAGCGGAAGTGAGGCAGTACGAATAGACACCAGAAATTCCCCACCAGTGACATCCACAGAATGTTCATTGTCAACGACTTCTCGATCTTCTCCGGCATCAGAAACAGGAAAGTGGTAGAAACAAATCTCCGCCCAATTGCCAATTTTGGAAGCTATCCAATCAGACGACCGCGTTATCATATTAAGTTTTCTATAGCGATAAAGAGGTGCGTGATCAGTGTGAAAATACTGGAAGAGATCCACTCCGTAGGTCCACAGGAAATATATGCCTAACCACCTACAGAAGAAATGCCAAGGGCAATAAGCCACATTCATCCCTCGCCAGGGTTGATCTTTGTTACTCGCAATATTGCCAAAAGCCCTATATAAACTGCATAGCACCGGCGGTGCTAGAGCAAATTGACGACCACTTGCAAGAGCTCCCGCCACAACGAAGCAAGAAACCCTGACGCCATCATCACTCTTGGAGCTAGGCAACATAACTGCCGACAGCCAGTATGCTAAGAAACTCGCCAGTTCACAAGACGGTGTAAGCTCGTTCGGATTGCTAAACTTTCGCTCAAAACGTTCCTTAATCAAAGCCTGGTCTGCGGGTAAGGTCTTATATACTTCGTAATCAATGCTACAAGAAGAAAGAAGTGCCCATGTCAGAAACAAAGAAATTAAAGTATGCAGAGCACGTAATACAAAAGAAGGCATTGGAAGAAGTATTACTTCATCCTCTGGCTGAAGTAGATCAACCAGTCGTCATAATGAATCTTTGTAATATTGTCGAACTGCGACAACTCAGCAAACAGCTCTAGACAAGCCTTTGAATGATAAGCATCTCGAGGACTTTTGAGCCGAAACGAAGACAGCTCTTCATTAGTTGGGACGTACTCTTGGTAATATTCTCCTATCACAGACAACCCAGCCATCATCCGGAGATCCCATAAAGTTATGCTCATCTCTCCACATGGAAAGTGGAACGAATTGGTAACGGAAGACCAGTAGTTCAAGAAGCTTCGAAGAATTGTTGGATCTCGGGAGAAATGTTCGGAGGTCGCATCGATAGCCTGGTACAGGCCGACTTGCTTTAAAATCATCTTATGCCGGATCAAAATCTCTTTTGCCCACGACTCATAACCAACTCGCTCGTTCAAATGACCCCGCGTACGAAAGCTCTTTGTTGCCCACATCGTCGCCTTGTCCATGTGTCGAAACCGTTGCTGCACTGTCTCAAAATAATGGACTGGAGAAGGAGTGTGAGGATCACAAGTTGGCGCAAGGAAAACCATTTCTCTCGAGGAACCTACCATCGTCGACCAGTATGGTAGTGAACAACTGCTCGGGGGCAGATGTCCACCTCTCGACTCCATAGAATTGAAAAGGGCCTTGAACGTCGGATGGTTCGATGCTCGGGAAGGGCTTGTGCCTCGTAAGAGATTTCTCATGCAAGATGACTCGGTCGGTATAAGGGTTGACGATGGAGAAACCGCATGTAGTAATGATCTTGTTTCTATTCCAGCCGATCTTCATCCGCTCATTCTTCGGATCAATGAGCTGTGGCGATTGCTTCGCCTTGTCAACTTCCTCAGCCGGCTTCGTACCTCGATTTCATCTCTTCTTCTTCTGACCTTCCTGATCATCCTCGGAATGTCAGCCGCGCACGCTAGAAGGGCCTACCTCAACGACATTGGCAGCATCAGTAAACTGACAATACCAGGCGGACCATTCCCCTTCAGTCCCTTGCGTCCGAGGCTCAGATATGGTTTTGTCCACATAAATACGTAGTAATACTTCATGGGAGAGTTGCTTAATTCGATCAGAGAAATCCTCCACTTCGGATTTGATTGTCTCGAAGGATTGCGAATGACACTCTACCGGAGACGGGTTAGCAGTATCTCCAGTCGCCCTCTTTTTACCGCGTCGTATAGACGAAGAGCTGGAAACTTGCGATTTGGAAGCTTCACCAGAAGAACCTGCTGCTGTCGCCATGATTCACTACAATACGCAAACAAAAGTGCATCAAACAGAAGACCAGCGCATGCAACAGGCAACACAATAAAGTAAGCATTGCATCATTCAATCACGGATTTCACACACAAAATACATCAGTAAACACATGCATAAAGTCATGACCCACAGCAATGTGGAAACAATGGAATTTGAGCGCACATCCGACAAGCAAGCGCTCACATATCATAGCGCAGCAAATACAGTAGCAGCCTTACATGTACACTCGGAGTGCGTGCCAATTCGCACTAACCATAAGTGATTCATGCACACCCGCTCGGAAGCGCACATCATAGAACCGCTTAAGGGAGCAATTACAAGCCATCAAAGACCAGCATAAGCAACATATTATGGGCCCCGAGCACCAAGTCCCAATCATATTCGAGCATTGAGCGAGATAGCCACAAACGGCATCGAATTCGGTCGAGAATAAGGCCAGATGCATGAGTTTTCACCAAGGGCGATGGAAAATGACAGAATTTAGAAATTTTGGCTAAGTAGTGGAGTCACATGCGCCCAAGCCAATACCCCAGGCGCATGTGACCCCACATGCGCCCACTCCATGTAAATGGAGTTATAAGTTCGTAGCATGTGACTCCAAGTGCGCCCATATTTACTTCACCAAAGAGAAGCTCACATGCACCTACATTATGAGAGGTTTCCACACATGCATGGGGACATGCGCTTACCCCATAACACTTACACATGCGCCTGGCTCTTAACATACACCCACATGCGCTAATGCATCAACACAACATGCGCTTGAGTATGAGCACATGCGCCCATAAAGATGCACTATTACATGCGCTTGGAGCCAAGGGCGTGCGCCTGGAGCAAGATGCAATATGCCCATTATCAATTGGAGGGGCACATGCGCCCATGGGAAGGCCACATGCGCCTACTCCGTCATGAGGAGCTCTCTCACCTTAGAAATTTTACTTTTTCTTGATTCGAAAATGTGCAAATGACTCAGTGAGTCCACTATTTATACTTGAGCCTGGGGACCGGTGCACCGCACTGGCCTGACATAAGCATCCATCGCAGCGCACCGGGGGGGCACTTGTTGGGGCTCAAATTTGTACCCATTATAAAATGGTATTCAACGGTCCATCTACAATGATTCGGACTGATTTCAAGATTCGAAATACTCAAAAAATGCCAGTGCAGCCCTAACATGCGCAATCGTGACTGAAACCTACGAATGCTATTTCGGGGTGGAATTGAACATGCGGATTACCTCCAAATGATCCGGAACGTCCTAAAACCCTTAACCTGCAAGTTTTGAGGTCGCAAGATGCATATCTTTACCCACGCGCTTCCAAATGCATTTTTGCCCTGACTGTATCTGACTATAAGGGCCCAAAAGCCTACAGGTACCATTTCGGGCTGGAATCAGACATTCAGATTGCTGCCAAATGATCCGGAATGCCCGGAAAACCTTAAGTAGCAAGTTTGAAGTCATTGCGGTGCATATCTCCACATGCATTTGTTCACTCTCTCTCCACATGCATTTGTTCACTCTCTCTCCACATGCATTCGTTAACTCTCTCTCCACATGCATTTGTTCACTCTCTCTCCACATGCGGATGTCATAAGGAGACATGCATTGACTCTCTCACCACATACGCATGAGAGCTCTCTCTCTCCCTTTTCAATATTCTAAATAAAATAAAAAATTACAAAAATCATGAAAATATGCTAAGTGGGGCCACATGCGGCCAACACAGAGGCCACATGCGCCCATGCTATGCCACATGCGCCTGGTGCATGGGGACATGTGTTTGCTTCCCCAAGTGTAGGGTTGCAATGTAGTAATAATCTCGGTAAGACTGAGGTCGATCCTCAGGGACTTATGTAGGATTTCACAAACTCATCCACAAGTGTCTATTGAAATCTACTAATCAGATTTTTGTATGAAATTGAAATGAGTAACAAAAATTGAATTAAATTGAAAGTAACTAATTATAAAAAGGCACTAGGGGTTCAAGGATCCACTTGTAGCAATCCTTGATGTTCAATCCACTGTGGTTTCTCATTCTCTCAACTAGAATCGACATTAAGGTCTATCTAGTCGGATGATAGAGCTGTTAAACCAAACAGGCTGTAATATGTAAGTTCTATGCATAAGATTCACTCAATGTAGGCTGATCTGAGCATGCTCAATTGCATAGGTCATTCCCCTTTCCAAAAGGTCTAGTTCACAATCATAACCATCCTCAAGTCCTGTCACAAGACAAGGCTAGATCAGGATTTGAACTGGATTCAAATCACATGCACAGTCCATACATATTCCAGAAAAACAGAAAAATAGAACTTTGGTAGGAAGTTCCTTTATGAAGATCATAGTACTAGAGCGCACTCCGATTCCTCGAATCATACAGGTCTAGACCGTCACAAACCAATTAAGCAATTAAGTAATTCTCCCAAACATCCATGAGTCATCATAAGACTAAGTAAAACTACTCAAAAGCTTGTATAAACTTCAAACCTTAGTTCATAATCATGAATTCCACACTTAAAACTACTTAACTACGAATTAAAACATCTTGGATCCACTACAAGCTTCACCTCTTAGCCCTAGCTAAGAGGTTTAGCTGCTCATGATCCAAGGAAACATGAAACAACTACAAAAAGCATGAAAACAGCAAAGCAAACCAAAAGGAGTTGTGAAACTCCAATCTCCACTTCCACAACCTCCAACCTCGCTTGAACCCTTCTAGGATACCCTAGGAACGATCCCTAAGTGTCCTTTTATAGTCTGGAGGCTCCACAACTTCGGAAGAATCGAGAAATTGCGTAAGAGTTACGCAGCGCAGAGAAAATCGGGCTGAAATTGGAAGTTTCTAACTGCTTACGCACAGCCGACCGGTCATGACCGGTCGGCCTCAATAGATGGTCATTCCAGCAAGCATGGCCGACCGGTCATGACCGGTCGGCCTTGTTCAACATCAGTCCAGCAATCATGTCCGACCGGTCATGACCGGTCGGACGTCTTCAGCAATCCTCTAGCAGCCGTGGCCGACCGGTCAAGACCGGTCGGTCATCTTCATTAGTGCTTCAGTGTGCATGGCTGACCGGTCTAGACCGGTCAGGCTTCCTTGGCCGACCGGTCACGACCGGTCAGCTTCATTTTCTTCTTGTTTTCTTCCTTTCTTTCATCTGCTTTCTTCCTTCTTTTCTTCCTTCTATGCTTCGGTCCTCCTTTGGGTCTTCATCCAAGGTCCTAACATGTTCTTTTCATCTTCAAATGGGTGGAGTTCACTCTCAATCCTGTAGTCACAAAACATGCATTAGATTCATCTATAAATCATGCAAACCTCGCACAATGAGTGATGAATTGGGGTTCGAATATGCACAATTAGGAGCTCAACACACCCCCCAACCAGCATTTTGCTAGTCCCGAGCAAAACATGCGTGAAACTAATCCTATTCTTCAAAACTCAACTCTCTTTCAGAAACCATCCTTCTATACATTCCATGGTTCATAAGTGTAAGATTCAGAAAGATTAAGCGTCAAAGGTTGAAACCGTAAATCCTCAAAACATAATAAGCATTCATATAAAATTCCCGCTGATTGGTTGATAAATAGAAGGACTTGAACAAATTCAACCTAGTGTGTGTAGTGAAAATTCATCCCACGAGTTTCTAGGATTATCTTCTTCATAGATCCAGTAGACTATAGAACTCAAGGTACATAGAGCCACATCAAGCCAATGACAGGAATTTGCCTTACCGTCCTTCCGACGACTTTCACACTACGTCCCATTTCCGGCTTTGGTTACGGGTAGACCATCCCCCGGTTGGTAGTAGGTAGCCCTAATCGAAAATTTCCACCGTTTTCCATCATTCCCAATTTCATCCTTCCTTTTCCTTTTTCTTTTTAAATTAGATAGGATTTTTAAAAATCCATATCTTTCATTATTTTCCCATGGACAAGGATGGACAAAGTACCCCGGCTTGATTTCTCAACACCTTAATTCAAAGTCTAGCTAATCCATAAATCACATAATCCCTTCAACTCATGAAAATCGTGTAATGTGAACTAGGTGTAAAAGTGTTCAAATTTTCTATCAATCACAAAAATAGGGGAGTTCACATATAAAACCATTATGTTATGAGAGATTCCAGACATCCAGCCCCATACACTTCATATCTCCTCCTCTTATGCTCATATCAACTTGAATGCATAGAACCGGTGTTTCCAAAAGAGTTTCGAATTTTTTTGAAAAATCAAAAAATTTCCACATAATTGCTTGAAATGTTGCAAAACGCTGGATTCATCCAAGTGATCCTACACCCCCCAACCAAATCTTGCATTGTCCTCAATGTAAAAGATGTGCAATGAGCAAAACATGAGAGCAATTTGAAAATAAAAGGGAGTGAGGAATGATAGTACCTGAGAGAGTGAAAAGTGGAAATCTTCATCCTTCTAACAAACCTATGAAAAAATAAAACAAAAGCAGCAACATCCTAATCCTAACTACTCTATACCTCCATCAGACTAGGAGATCAATCATCCTGATACACAGGATCATTCAGAGGTATGGACATACCTTCTGAAGGGAATTTCTCAAAGAACGGCTTTAATCGCTGCCCATTTGCTTTAAAAATGTTGCCGTTCCTCGGATTCAACAGCTCGACAGTCCCATATGGATAGACAGTTTGCACAATGTAGAGACCGGTCCATCGAGATCTCAATTTTTTCGAAAATAGATGTAAGTGAGAATTATACATGAGGACTTTTTGATTGATCGTGAATGTCTTGCGAAGAATATTCTTATCATGGAATATCTTCGTTTTGTCCTTGTAAATTCTCGCATTCTCATAAGCTTCATTCTGGATTTCTGCAAGTTCATTCAATTGTAGTTTGCGTAACGAGCTTGCCTTGTCAGAATTGAAATTCATCTTCTTAATAGCCCAATATGCCCTATGTTCCAACTCCACAGGCAAGTGACAAGCCTTCCCATAGACAAGTCTATAGGGAGACATTCCAATAGGGGTTTTAAAGGCAGTACGGTAAGCCCAAAGCTCATCGATAAGCCGAAGCGACCAATCCTTGCGATCGGGGTTCACCGTTTTCTCTAAAATGTGTTTAATCTCCCTATTGGATATCTCAGCTTGTCCACTAGTTTGTGGGTGATAGGGAGTGCTCACTTTGTGTGTTACGCCATATTTCTTCATTAAGGTTTCAAAGGGGCGATTGCAAAAGTGAGACCCTCCATCACTTATGATGACTCGAGGCGTTCCAAACCAGGAAAGAATATTTTTTTTTTAAATCGAATGACCGTTTTATGGTCATTATTCTGGCAAGGGATGGCCTCGACGCATTTGGAAACATAGTCGACGGCAAGCAAGATGTATAGGTTTCCAAAAGAAGATGGGAATGGGCCCATGAAATCGATGCCCCAATAATAAAAAATTTCGATTATTAAGATGGGATTGAGTGGCATCATATTTCTATGGGAGATTCCTCCTAATTTCTGACAAGGTTCACATGCTTTGCAAAACTCATGAGTATCTTTGAACATGGTTGGCCAATAAAACCCACATTGCAGAATTTTCGCTGTGGTCTTTTTAGCCGAAAAGTGGCCACCACATGCTTGAGAATGACAGAAGGAGATGATACTTTGTTGCTCATCATCTGGGACACATCTCCTTATGATTTGATCGGGACAATACTTGAATAAGTATGGGTCGTCCCATAGGAATTTCCGCACCTCTGAGAAGAATCTATCCTTATCTTGCTTTTTCCAATATGTAGGAATTGTACCTGTAGCAAGATAGTTAGCAATGTCCGCATACCATGGGAATTGGGAAACAGCAAAAAGTTGTGGGAACATGTCATTGATTGCAGTCGTTTCAGGGGAATCGGTGAGGACAAGTCGAGAGAGGTGGTCATCTACTACATTCTCTACTCCTTTCTTATCACGTATTTTTATGTCGAATTCCTGGAGTAGAAGGATCCATCTTAACAACCGTGGTTTAGCATCCTTCTTAGAAAGAAGATACTTAAGCGCGGCATGGTCAGTGAATATAATGATCTTGGATCCAATCAAGTAGGACCTAAACTTGTCCAAGGCAAAAACTACGGCTAAAAGTTCCCTTTCAGTAGTGGTGTAGTTTGCTTGGGCTGAGTTTAGGGTTCTACTTGCATAGTAGATGACACATGGATTTTTATCTTTTCTTTGGCCTAACACAGCCCCAATAGCATAGTCGCTAGCATCACACATAATCTCAAAAGGAAGGCTCCAATCAGGTGGTTGCATTATTGGAGCGCATGTCAACATACCTTTAAGGGTGGTAAAGGCCTTTTGACATTCTTCATTCCACTCGAATGAATTTTCCTTTTGAAGTAGGTTACATAAAGGGCGAGAGAGTGAACTGAAGTCCTTTATGAACCTTCTGTAGAATCCTGCGTGTCCTAAAAAGGACCGTACATCTCGTATGCTTTTGGGTGGTGGAAGGTTAGAGATAAGATCAATTTTCGCTTTGTCCACCTCGATTCCATTTTGTGAAACGATGTGACCAAGTACAATTCCCTTTTGAACCATGAAGTGACACTTTTCCCAATTCAGCACAATGTTCTTCTCTTCACATCTTTTCAGCACAGATTTCAAGTGCTCAAGGCACTCATCAAAGCTACAACCAAATACGGAAAAATCATCCATGAAGACTTCGAGAATGGTCCCTACCATGTCAGAAAAGATTCTCATCATACAACGCTGAAAGGTGGCAGGGGCATTACATAGTCCAAACGGCATCCGTCGATAGGCGAAAGTGCCGAATGGACATGTGAATGTAGTCTTTTCTTGGTCTTCACGGGCAATTTCTATTTGGTTGTACCTTGAATAGCCATCAAGGAAGCAAAAGTGGGAATGACCCGCCAACCGTTCTAAAATCTGATCAACAAATGGTAGGGGGAAGTGGTCTTCCCTCGTGACGGTGTTTAGCTTCCTGTAGTCAATGCGCATTCTCCAACCGGTAGTGACTCTAGTTGGCACGAGTTTGTTATTGGCATTAGCTACGATGGTTATTCCGGATTTCGGATATTGGGTAAATGATACCTACATCCAATAGTTTCACCACTTCGGCCTTAACCACATCCTTCATGTTTGGATTTAGTCGTCTTTGTGGTTGCCGGGATGTCTTTGCATTTTCCTCAAGGTGTATGCAGTGAGTACAAATCAGTGGGTTTATGCCTTTGAGATCCACAATTGACCATCCAATGGCACTATTGTGCTCTAATAGAGTGGCTATTAGCCTACTCTCTTGTTCCTCATCCAAGTGGGAAGAAATCACCACTGGATATGTCTCATCTCGACCTAAATAAACATATTTTAGCTCACTTGGCAATAGTTTTAAGTCGAGTGTTGGTGCCTTGATGTTGGATGGGAGGGCCTTGTTCTCATTTACAGGCAAAGGCTCTATTGGGGCCCTCCATCTTTTATTCTCAAGCACCGGCATCACATCTAGAATGGCATCCATCTCTTGTGTTGTGTCATCATTCATCTCATGAGGATGGGCCACACATGCCTCCAAAGAGTCGGAAAATAGTGACAAGGGGACTGTATCCTCCACGAATGATTCAATCATGTTTAACTCGTGGACATCATCATCAACCTCCCGTGGTTGTTTGCATAAATCAAATATGTTAAGCTCAAGGGTCATATTTCCAAAGGACATTTGTACAAGTCCGTTTCTACAATTGATAATGACATTTGAGGTAGCTAGAAACGGTCGTCCGACTATGACGGGAATTTGAGCACCGGTGCCTATCACGGGATGTGTGTCCAAGACAATAAAATCTACTGGGTAGTAGAATTTATCAACTTGGACTAGAACATCCTCTATCATTCCTCTCGGTATCCGGATGGATCTATCAGCAAGTTGGAGTGTGGTTTTGGTGGGTTTCAATTCACCTAACTCAAGTTGTTCGTAGACCGAGTATGGAATGAGATTCACACTTGCCCCCAAGTCGAGTAGGGCTTGTTTAATCCGGTAGTCTCCTATGATGCATGAGATGGTTGGACTACCTGGATCCTTGTATTTTAGGGGCACCTCTTATTTGATGATGGCGCTCAAATTCTCAGTCAAAAGAACTTTGTTGTGAACGTTGTGTTTCCTTTTGACTGTACACAATTCCTTTAGAAATTTGGCATAAGATGGTATTTGTTTTATTGCATCCAACAGCGGGATGTTGATCTTTACCTGCTTGAAAGCTTCCAGAATCTCCAGATTTTTATCTAAAGGTTTAGGTGAAATCAACCTTTGTGGAAATGGGGCAACCGGCTTGTATTGTCTTTCCGGTTCTTTCTCTTGTGGAATATTGTTTGGGCTATCATCCTCTTTGGGAATTTCCGGATCCTTAGGCTTTGGAGCCTTCACCGGATTAGATTTGCCAATTTCTTTCCCACTTCTCAAAGTGGTGATAGCTTGGACATGTTCCGTATGGTGGGAGGATGAGCTTGCATCTTGTATCTCATACTGGGTCCTTGGGTTAGGAAGAGGTTGAGCAGGAAGTGTGCCCTTCTCTCTAACACTAAGGTGAGCTTCAACTCTAGCCAGAGATGTTTTCAATTCATTGATGGCTTAGTTTGAATTTTGATTGAATTTCAATTGCTCTTGCATGAACCCATCTATTTTTAGAGAATTTGTCTTGTTATAGTCATTCTGGACCGATACGAATGCACCCAACATCTCTTCTAGTGATACTTTTGGAGTGTTGTTTGCATTTGCATTGGGTCCATTCCTCCAACTGAAGTTGGGATGGTTCTTCCAATTAGGATTAAACGTGTTTGAGTTTGGAGCACCATATTGCTGTTGATAACTGTTTATGGCATTTGTTTGTTCTTGTAAGATGCCTTGGACTGCTGAAATTGTGGGACAATCTTGTGTAGCATGTTGATTTCCAGCACAAATTCCACAAACAGTTTCAACATCAGTGGAGTTGATTGTTTCTCCTTTCCTTAATTCCATGGCTTCGACCTTTCTTGTGAGGCTAGCCAACCGTGCACTTATACTATCTTCTTCTGATAAGACATACATTCCTCCCTTTTCCTTTTGTTGGCCAGTCTTGGAATTTGTTGGTTTAGATGTGTCCCAAGACTGTGCACTCTCAGCCAATTCTTCCAAATAATCCCATGCTTCATCAGCTTCCTTATTCATGAACTCCCCATTACACATCATCTCTACAAATTGGCGCATGGGTGAAGTCAGTCCTTCATAGAAAAAGCTTATAACCCGCCAAATTTCATAGCCATGATGTGGGCATGCGTTTAATAGGTCCTTAAACCTCTCCCAACATTGGAAAAAGGTTTCATCTTCCTTTTGGGCAAAGTTCATGATAAGGCGCTTCAACATATTCGTTTTGTAAGTAGGGAAGAATTTCTTTATGAATTCTCTGTGCATATCAGTCCATGCACCAATTGATCTTGGCCTCAATGCATAAAGCCAACCCTTAGCTTTATCTTTAAGAGTGAAAGGGAAGAATTTAAGTCTCACCACATCTTCCGTTACGTTTGCAAAGTGCATGGTGGTGATTACCTCGTCAAACTCTTTAAGGTGTTGATAAGCACTTTCACTATCTAATCCATGGAATTTAGGGAGAAGTTGAATCACCCCCGGTTTCAAATCTACGTTCCCTGCATTTGGTGGAAATACTATGCATGAGGGAGTGCTCGTTCTTGCAGGTTGCAAGAAATCACGTAAAGTCCTAGGTCGGGGAACATTCTCAACAACATTCTCCCCTGTTTCAGTTTGATTTTGGACCGGGTTAGGTTGATTTGCAGCCATATTTTCAGATAAAATTGGAGAGTCTAGATGTCTCCTAGCACGTGGCTCTCTATCAATTCCTTCTACTATCCCCCCTTCACTTATGAGTCGGTTATTGGAATCCTGAGCCCAATGTGGCATGCAAAACCAAAAAATAAGAAACAAAAAGAAAGAAGAATTCTTCTTCCCTTTTCTTTACTCTTCTCTAAGACCGAAGCACAAGGTGTCTTGCAATGGCTAGGCCAGAAGCAAGGATAGAGACCGATTTCTCCTGGTCAATAGGGGTTCAAAGAACTCCCCACCCACTCTTTGAATCTTTTGAGAAAAAGTGCAGAAAAAGGAGAAAGAGGAGTAGAGATGAGAAAAGAAATCTCTGAGCACAAGGTGATCCAAGACGGTAGGGCCGACCAATAGGAATTCAGGTGGCAAAAAGGCCGACCTTTTAGAGATCCAAAAGGAGTCTCCACCCAATCTTCAAGAGATTAATAAAATAGGAATAAATAGGAGAAGGAGAAGACTAAGGTTTAGAAAGATAGAACCTGATTCGCACTTGAAATCCTTGTATCTTCTTCAGCTTCCTAGAAATCCCTGAAAAGAAAAATCAAATAAACAAACTAAGTTAGTCCTAAAATCCTAAAAATCCTAAATAGATACTAATTTCAGAAATTTGTGAAAACCGTCAAAATCCCCGGCAACGGCGCAAAAAACTTGTTCGCTTCCCCAAGTGTAGGGTTGCGATGTAGTAATAATATCGGTAAGACCGAGGTCGATCCTCAGGGACTTATGTAGGATTTCACAAACTCATCCACAAGTGTCTATTGAAATCTACTAATCAGATTTTTGTATGAAATTGATATGAGTAACAAAAATTGAATTAAATTGAAAGTAACTAATTATAAGAAGGCACTAGGGGTTCAAGGATCCACTTGTAGCAATCCTTGATGTTCAATCCGCTGTGGTTTCTCATTCTCTCAACTAAAATCGACATTAAGGTCTATCTAGTCGGATGATAGAGCTGTTAAACCAAACAGTCTGTAATATGTAAGTTCTATGCATAAGATTCACTCAATGTAGGCTGATCTGAGCATGCTCAATTGCATAGGTCATTCCCCTTTCCAAAAGGTCTAGTTCACAATCATAACCATCCTCAAGTCCTGTCACAAGACAAGGCTAGATCAGGATTTGAACTGGATTCAAATCACATGCACAGTCCATACATATTCCAGAAAAACAGAAAAATAGAACTTTGGTAGGAAGTTCCTTTATGAAGATCATAGTACTAGAGCGCACTCCGATTCCTCAGATCATACAGGTCTAGACCGTCACAAACCAATTAAGCAATTAAGTAATTCTCCCAAACATCCATGAGTCATCATAAGACTAAGAAAAACTACTCAAAAGCTTGTATAAACTTCAAACCTTAGTTCATAATCATGAATTCCACACTTAAAATCACTTAACTACGAATTAAAACATCTTGGATCCACTACAAGCTTCACCTCTTAGCCCTAGCTAAGAGGTTTAGCTACTCATGATCCAAGGAAACATGAAACAACTACAAAAAGCATGAAAACAGCAAAGCAAACCAAAAGGAGTTGTGAAACTCCAATCTCCACTTCCACAACCTCTAACCTCGCTTGAACCCTTCTATGATACCCTAGGAACGATCCCTAGGTGTCCTTTTATAGTCTGGAGGCTCCACAACTTCGGAAGAATCGAGAAATTGCGTAAGAGTTACGCAGCGCAGAGAAAATCGGGCTGAAATTGGAAGTTTCTAACTTCTTACGCACAGTCGACCGGTCATGACCGGTTGGCCTCAATAGATGGTCATTCCAGCAAGCATGGCCGACCGGTCATGACCGGTCGGCCTTGTTCAACATCAGTCCAGCAATCATGTCCGACCGGTCATGACCGGTCGGACGTCTTCAGCAATCCTCCAGCAGCCGTGGCCGACCGGTCAAGACCGGTCGGTCATCTTCATTAGTGCTTCAGTGTGCATGGCTGACCGGTCTAGACCGGTCAGGCTTCCTTGGCCGACCGGTCACGACCAGTCGGCTTCATTTTCTTCTTGTTTTCTTCCTTTCTTTCATCTGCTTTCTTCCTTCTTTTCTTCCTTCTATGCTTCGGTCCTCCTTTGGGTCTTCATCCAAGGTCCTAACATGTTCTTTTCATCTTCAAATGGGTGGAGTTCACTCTCAATCCTGTAGTCACAAAACATGCATTAGATTCATCTATAAATCATGCAAACCTCGCACAATGAGTGATGAATTGGGGTTAGAATATGCACAATTAGGAGCTCAACAACATGCGCATGATCCCATCACATGCGCATGACTCCTCTCTCCAAACGTTTCCAAATTTCCATGCGCATGCCCTCCCTTTTGCAAACAACATGCGCCCAGTACCCGATACCCGATTAACACGCTATAAATACCCCTCCAGTCGATAAGACAGGGACGAGATCATCACTCCCAGAGCACTCTTCTCACCGGAATCCTCACCGGGAAAGGGACATGCGCCCATCCCTTCGCTGGATGCCCTCGCCGGAAAGGGATTTCTCCCACCGGAGCAAAATCCTCCAAGTTACATAGTGACATGCGCTCACCCATTCATGGGAGGGGAAATGTGCAAAAATCCCGAAGTCCCATGAGGACATGCGCCCATGGCTGGGATGTTGGGCGCATGTGCATGTCACATGCGCTTGATAACCATGCATTTGTAGCAGGACATGCGCCTGGGGTGAATAACATGCATCCACCTAGGACATGCGCCCATGTCTAAGGCAACATGCGCCCAACCCAACCTCCCATGCGCCTGGACGCTGATGGGGAGGTGGGGCCTTCTATGATGTGGCCCACCTTCGATGTGGCCCGCCTTCCGATTGTGTCAGCACTCCTAGACACACATCAATGCCCTCTATCCATCTCCCGGACCGGATTCGCCAACGGTCGATGTTAAGTGGGCCAAATCAGCAATTTGATCGAAAAGGCCTACACTTAGCCAATATTGCAAACCTCAGAAATCCCTCCGAAAGAACCGAAAATGGCCGAAATCTAGAGGAATTGGGCGGAATTTGACCGAACCCGAGAGGGAGACTTCTCTCCGCCATAACATGATACACCATAATCATGCATTACAATGAGATTACCTGATCTCAGGATCTCCGAGAAACCTTGATCAGACCATAAACAGGTCCACTACTTAGTTATTTTTAGCCCTGGGAAGTGCCCTGTTGGCTCAGAAATCGACTTACACTAAACAAATCGAAATGCGATCGCACTGTGACCCTCGTGGACATAATCCACCTCTATCCAAAGACAATCGTGACAGGTATTCACCAAATCCTCCGATCAAATCGTAAACAGGCCCTGGGAAGTGCCCTGATGGCCCGAAAATCTACTAATGCCAAATGAAATGAATCGCGATCTCAAAGACACGAGGGCAACATATCGATGACACAAAGATATATACGAAGCCGATTGATCGAATCAAATGCATAATTTGTCTGATACACTGAACATCTAGCATGAATGTGATCTTCTCTTGAGCATACATAAAGCATAGTTACTTTGTACTGTACTCATTTGCAACCATTGCATGAATTTATTTCATCTCGGATCGAGTTACGAAACTAAATCGAATGGGACTATGGTTATCATCGAAAACCATAATGAAAGAGTTCTAAACGTCTAAAATACTTCATCGTTAAGACCAGTTGATGTGCGTCCTGTCCAAGGCGGGATTCGTCAGTTGAGTGGGTAAGGGAATGAGTGCCTTCCAGTAAGTCACCCGTCCTAGCAGAAACAGTCACTGGCCCTGGTTGCAGTAAGTGGACGTCGTGGAGTGTATTTCTGAAAGTCATATCGTCCATAGAGACGCGTCATGACACTGAGATATACGACTCGGTCGAAACCCTGTTTGCACAAAGACCCCATGGAGTGCCCTCCAGTAAGTCACCCGTCCTAGTAGAGACGATCACTGGCCCTGGTTGCAGTAAGTGGACGCCGTGGAGTGTATTTCTGAAAGTCATATCGTCCATAGAGACGCGTCATAACACTGAGATATACGACTCGGTCGAAACCCTGTTTGCACAAAGACCCCATGGAGTGCCCTCCACTAAGTCACCCGTCCGAGCAGAGACGGTCACTGGCCCTGGTTGCAGTAAGTGGACGCCGTGGAGTGTATTTCTGAAAGTCATATCGTCCATAGAGACGCGTCATGACACTGAGATATACGACTCGGTCGAAACCCAGTTTGCACAAAGACCCCATGGAGTGCCCTCCAGTAAGTCACCCGTCCTAGCAGAGACGGTCACTGGCCCTGGTTGCAGTAAGTGGACGCTGTGGAGTGTATTTCTGAAAGTCATATCGTCCATAGAGACGCGTCATGACACTGAGATATACGACTCGGTCGAAACCCTGTTTGCACAAAGACCCCATGGAGTGCCTTCCAGTAAGTCACCCGTCCTAGCAGAGACGGTCACTGGCCCTGGTTGCACTAAACGGAAACCGTAAAGTGTATCCCTGAAAGTCATATCGTCCATAGAGACACGTCATGACACTGAGATATACGATTCGGTTAAAATCCTGGTTGCTACTCAACTAGGAACGCCCGAGGAGTATGGGACCAACATCTAACTGATCTTAACGGTGAAGTATTCCATAATAAATCCTAGACTTGGTTTCGGCGACCATGAACTCGAGACTATAATCCCTGACGATTTAAACTACTTGCTCGATCTATCCGAGCTTTATCCCTTTGATATTCCATCTATTGTATAACTGAAATTCATAGTGGAATCTTGTCGCTTTGTGCCGTGGTTTTCTCCCGTAAGGGTTTCCACGTAAAAATCTTTGTGTTGTCTATGCTGTACTTTATTTATATTTATGCTCCTTTAATGCTTTATTTAACTCATTTATGATACATGCATGCATTTACTTTTGCCTTCTAATCAAGGGTGATCATCCGTTGATGTAATTAATGGTTCGTGACCAGTTCACAGCCCGGAATGTAAAAGATCTCGGAATCTCTGGAATAAAATTCACCTCGCGGTGCTTTCTCGTGTATACTTTGTGATTGGTTATGATTGTCTATGAATGTCTCTATACTCAGAATTCCCCAGAATAATGAAACACAGGAAAAAGACTGCCGACGAGCAGCTTCGATTTTTCTTTAGTTCTAACACCATGCAAAAGAAAAAAATCAAAATAAAACAAACTAAGTTAGTACTATTCCTAAAAATTTCAATAGAAATTATCTTCAGAAATTCTGTAAAAACCGTCAAAGTCCCCAGCAACGGCGGCAAAAACTTGTTCGCTTCCCCAAGTGTAGGGTTGTGATGTAGTAATAATCTCGGTAAGACCGAGGTCGATCCACAGGGACTTGTGTAGGAATTCACAAAACACTTCTAATGGTTTCTACTGAAGAGCTAACTAACAGAATTTTAGTAATTTGATGAAGATAACACTTTTGAACTAAACTAAAGGTAATCAATTATTAAAAAGGCACTAGGGGTTCAAGGATCCACTTGTAGCAATCCTTGATGCTCAATTCGCTGTGGTTTCTCACTTTCTCAACTAGAATCGAAATTAAGTTCTATCTAGTCGGACAATAGAGCAGTTAAAACAATCAATCTGTCATATGTGTGAATCATGTACATGATTCTCTCAATTCAAGCTAGGACTTGAGCACACTCAATTGCATAGGTCAATCCTAATTCCAATAGGTTAAGATCACAATCATAATCTTCATTAAACTCTGTCACTACGCATAATTAGATCATGATTTGAACTTGATCCAAATCACATATACAATCTCACATAATCTATAATTTCCAAAAAATAGACTTTTGGTGTGAAGCTCCCACATGAGGATCATAGATCTAGAGCGTATTGAATCCAATTCCTTGGATCATACAGGTCTAGACTAGCTCAAAACAATTAAGAACTCAAGCAATTCTTCTAAACATCCATGAGCTATCATAAGATTAAGAAAAACTACTTAAAACTTTATTTAAACTTCAAACCATTGTTCTTCACTAATAATCCAACTTGAAACCAAATCAAACGAATTGAAACATCTTAGATTCACTACAAGCTTCACCTCTTAGCCCTAGCTAAGAGGTTTAGCCGTTCACGATCCAAGGAAACATGAAAACAACTAAACAAAGCATAAAACTAGAAAAACAAACTAGGAGGAGTTGTAGAACTCCAAATCCAACTTCCGCCGTCTCCCACTGTGCTTAATCTCTTCTAGGATGCCTTAGGAAGGAGCCCTAGGTCCCCTTTTATAGAATAGTGCAAAGAGTTTCAGATTGCGCAAGAAATCCCGGATTGCGTAGAGAAAATCGAAGCCGTTCTGTTACGCAGACGACCGGCCGCATGACTGGTTTAAGCTTCTGGACGACCGGTCTTAAAAATGCAAAAACAGTCCAGAGAGTTTTTCATAAATTAAGATCCATATTTTAATTCAACGACCGGTCTGAGCAGTGGACGATCGGTCGCATGACCAGTCCTGATAGGTCCAGTGAATTTTGGCCCCAGGGCCCCTTCTGTTAAGTGTTCAGATCGGTCGGACGACCGGTCTTTGGTGCATTTGTCTGGCTTCTTTCTTCTCTCCTTTGCTTCTTTCTTCCACCCCTTTGACGCTTGGTCTTGTGATCTTCAATGCTTGTAAATAGCGTCTTTAAGTCTTCAATTGATGAATGCTCTCTCTTATTCCTATAACCACAACAACCATGCATTAGTTGGGTCTTTAATCATGTATTTCAAGCATAGTTAGTGATAAAATGGGTTAGAATATGCACATTTAAGAGCTCAACATCCAACTCAAGTCGTGCCTAAGAAATCTGGAATAACCATCGTAGTTAATGCCAACAATGAACTTGTGCCAACCAGGGTCACTACCAGTTGGAGAATGTGCATTGATGTTGAACCTCCAATTTATACATGAGATTTCCCATTACATCATATTATGTGGATGGTTTGCATGTTTAAAAGGCCCATCTAACGCATGTTTTGTGATTGCAGGAATGAGAGTAGACTTCACCTAATTGGAGACCAAAAGACCATGTTTAGGAGCTTTTGATGAAGGCCCAAAGGGATCAAAGAAAGAAGAAATCAAGGAGAGGAAAGAAAGAAAGAAAAATGCAAATAGAAGAAGCCAGATCGGTCGTGACCGGTCGGCCAGTGAAGCCAGACCGGACAAGAGCGGTCGGCCACACCTCTGGAGGTCACTGGACTAAGGGCCAGCCAAGTCTGACCGGTCAAGACCGGTCGGCCACATTGTTGGCCGTCCCCTGTGCACGCTGGACTCCCAAATAGATAGGTCCGATCGGTCGTGACCGGTCGGCCAGCCCAGTCCTACCGGTCCCGACCGGTCGGCCATGCATTAAAACAACAACTTTCCAAACTGGGCTCCAATTTTCTCTGTGCATTGCGTATCCTTACGCAATTTTTAGATGATTCCGACGTAGCAGAGCTTCCCCACTATAAAAGGACACCTAGAGTCTCTCCCTAGGGTATCATAGAAGCTAAGGAACTTCGTGGGAGAGGAAGGAAGCCGTCGTGGAGCGTTTGCAACCCTCCAAACTCCGAGTTTTTATGTTTTCTGGTTTTCTTTTATGAGTTCTAGTTGCAGTATGACAATGCTCCGCTAGAATCTCTCAGCTAAGGCTGAGAGGTGAAGCTTGTAGCCAATTTCATGTTTAATTCAATTCAGTTTAAGTAGTTTTACTTCAAGTTTGGATTTTGAATGTTCTAGTTCTTAAAGTTGATATTTTTAGAAGTTTTATGAGAGTTCATGTGCTCCGGACATGGATTCCTTGCAATTCTCTGAGATTATCATGTTTTACTTGATTAGATTCGAATTATGGTAACCCTTGAGCATGTCATAGTCCATAGGCATGGCTGTTACTCCGAAGGCTATGATTCCGAATTCTATATGTGTTGAATGGGACTAGAACTTGGAAGTTCAACTTAAGTGAGTTTGAATGGTTTTAATGCTTTATCTTCCAATTAGATGAGAAATAGGACTTCACATCTAGTTGAGTTTTATGCGTGGATTGATTGGATTGACATGGGATTACTACAAGTCGATCCTTGAAAGCCTTAGTACCTTTAATCACTGTTTTTCTTAAGTTACTGTTTTAGCATAATTCCTTCAATTGAATCTCCAAATTGCTAAAATCCTAGTTGCTGGAATAAGTTAGAAATTGTTCTCTAATTCCCGGTGGATCGACCTCGGTCTTACCGAGATTTATTACTACATCGCAGCCTTGCACTTGAGCGTGCATTTTAGATTTGGAGGCAAGCGTAAACTTGATCCTGTACTCGGTATATGAGCAATTGGGTCTTGGTGAATTAAAACCCACTAAAACCATGTTGCAACTCGCTGATAGATCCATCCGTATACCGAGAGGGATAGTTGAGGATGTTCTAGTCCAAGTTGATAAATTCTACCACCCGGTGGATTTTATCGTCTTGGACACACAACCGGTTCTAGATGCTAGCACTCAAATACCGGTGATCTTAGGCCGCCCCTTCCTTGCTACATCAAACGCAATCATTAATTGCCGGAATGGGGTGATGCAATTATCCTTTGGGAACATGACATTAGAGGTGAATGTGTTCAACTTGGGCAAAAGGCACAGGAATGTTGATGATGACGAGCTCTTCGAGGTGAACATGCTCGAATCTTTTGAAGAAGAAGAGCTCCTCTAACTTGAACCACTAGAAATCTTGGAGACATGCTTAGCACATTTCATGGATTCCAAAGATCCAATCATTAGTGAAATTGTGCAAGCATTGAATATTGAGAGACCGGTGGTTGGTACTAGCTGGTGGAGGCCGTATTTTGGAAAATTACAACCAACCACATCAAGGCCTCTGCCGTCTAACATCAAACCACCGAAGCTTGACCTTAAACCATTGGCATCCAAGCTTAAATATGTATATTTGGGTCAAGAGGAAACATTCCCAGTTGTCATTGCCTCTCACCTAGGGAATGACGAAGAGCTCTAGTTGATTGAGCTACTCAAAGAACATAAGGGAGCCATAGGTTGGACAATAGCGGATCTCAAAGGGATAGATTCTTCGGTTTGTATTCACCATATTCACCTCGAAGAAAATACAAAAATGACTAGACAACCTCAAAGAAGGCTAAATCCAAACATGATGGAGGTTGTCAAAATGTTGAACCTCCAATTTATACATTGCATTGCCCATTACATCGCATTATATGCATGGTTTTCATGTTTAAAAGGCCCATCTAACGTATGTTTTGTGATTGTAGGGATGAGAGCGGACTTCACCCAATTGGAGACTAAAAAGAGCCAATTGAAGCCATTGGATGAAGATTAAAGAAGGACCGAAGAAAGTAGAAAGAAAGGAGAAGAAAGGAAGAAAGAAGACCAAGGAGAAAGAAGGAAACAGAAGCCAAGACCGGTCGTCCATCGCCAAGACCGGTCGTCCGACCGGTCCAACTATACACAGAAGAAAATCATGCTGCAGAAGGCCACTGGACCATTCACGACCGGTCGTGCGACCGGTCGTCCACTTCTCAGACCGGTCGTGCGACCGGTCCTTGAATTAAAATTATAAAGTTGGATTTCGGCAAAACTCTCTGGACTGTTTTTTGCGGTTTTGAGACCGGTCGTACGACCAGTCGTCCGCGTAACAGAGCTTCTCCGTGAAGCTCCGATTTTCTCTGCGCAGTCCGGGATTTCTTGCGCAATTTGGAACCTTCCGTACTATACTATAAAAGTAGGGGCTCTTCCTAGGGCATCATAGAAGCTAAGGGACGTGGTGCTAGAGAGAAGAAGCCGTCGTGGAGCGTCTGCAACCCTCCAAACTCCGGGTTTTCTAGTTTTTATGTTTTCTTATTTGAGTTCTAGTTATAGTATGACAATGCTCGGCTAGAATCTCTCAGCTAAGGCTGAGAGGTGAAGCTTGTAGCTAATTTCATGTTTGATTCAATTTAATTCAAGTAGTTCTATTTCAAGTTTGGATTTTACATATTTTAGTTCCAAAAGTTGGTAGTTTGAGATGTTTTATGAGAGTTCATGTGCTCCGGACATGGATTCCTTGCAATTCTCTGAGATTATCATGTTGTGTTTGTTTAGATTCGAATTATGGTAACCCTTGAGTAGACCATAGTCCATAGGCATCGCTGTTACTCCGAAGGCTATGATTTTGAATTCTACATTGATTGAATGGGACTAGAACTTGGAAGTTCAACTTGAATGGGATTGAATGTGTTTAATGCTTTATTTTCCAACTAGATGAGAGTAGGACTTCAAATCTAGTTGTGTATCTTGCTTGGATTAATTGGATCGACATGGGATTGCTACAAGTCGATCCTTGAATGCCTTAGTACTTTAACCTACTGATTTTCATTAAGTTACTGTTTTAGCATAAATATTCCAATTGAATCTCTTATCTATTGCAAACTGAGTTGCTGGAATAGTTTGGAATTTGTTATCCAATTCCCTATGGATCGACCTCGGTCTTATCGAGATTTATTACTACATCGCAGCCTTACACTTGAGGCGAGCGAACAAGTTTTTGACGCCGTTGCCGGGGAGTTTAAATAACGGTTTTCAAATTATTTTGGTGGCTGTAGAAGTAGAAGTAGATAGGTTTTCTGATATTTTTAGAACTAACAAATTGTTTTGCTTTGTAGGATTTCTTCTCTAGTTCAAGCGCATCGGGTAATACCTTTCTAACTTAGCTTTTTACAGATTTTCTATTTTCAAATTAATTTCAGATTTATAGGATTTATGTTTAGTCAGTTTTTGGTTGAGTGGTTTATGTCCCGTTGGGAACGTAACCACTCCAATCGTCTCCAATCCGAAGGTGGTTTAGTTGGACCATTGTCAGTCCATAGACAAGTTTGGAATTACCAAGAATGGATCAAACACCTTTAAGATATCCTCCCCCCCTACTCCAACTACAAATGCAAATCAAGAGGGAGTAGGAGAGAATGAGGTACATAACATTCCTCCAATGAGATCACTGCGGGATTACCTACAACCAGCCCGTGCAATTACACCCTCTTGCGTGGTTCTACCACCAAATGGCGGAAATGTTGACATAAAGCTAGGTGTAATTCAACTTATACCAAAGTTCCATGGGCTAGACTCTGACAGGCCATATCTGCACTTGAAAGAATTCGAAGAAGTGGTGGCTACCTTGCAATACACCAATGTTTCTGAAGATACCATTAAGCTTAAACTCTTTCCCTTTTCATTGAAAGAAAGAGCCAAAGATTGGCTTCACTCTCTTAGACCACATTCGATTGGGTCATGGAATGAGATAACCCGAGAATTCTTTAAAAAGTTCTTCCCGGCTCATAAAACGAACACCCTTCGAAGAGCCATAATGAATTTCTCGGCTAAAGAGGGTGAATCTTTCTTCCAATGTTGGGAAGATTTAAGGACCTCCTACTTGCTTGCCCACACCATGGCTATGAGAGTTGGCGAATTATAAAATTTTTCAATGATGGATTAAATTCCAATATGCGCCAATTTGTAGAGATGATGTGCAATGTCGAGTTTATGAGCAAAAATCCAGATGAGGCTTGGAGTTATTTGGACATGTTGGCTGAAAATGCCCAATCTTGGGATACCTCGGATAAACCCAATAACCCCAAGCCTATTCAAGAGAAAGAGAAAGGAGGGATTTATATCCTCAAGGAGGAAGACGACGTGAATGCAAGGATAGCCAACCTACAAGGAAGATCGATGCCATGGAACTTAGTAAAAGTGGAGTTCCAAAGTCCAATGAAGCTATTGAGACCATATGTGGGATTTGTCACACCGATATACATGCTACGCAAGATTCTCCCACAATTCCTGCATTTCAAGAGGTATTATATGAACATGCAAATGCCACATATGGGCATCAATAGCCTTTCAATGGACCGGTGGGTAATACGTACAATACTAGTTGGAAGAACCACCTAAATTTTAGTTGGAAGAATGCTCCCACGGGCAATCCTACCAACTGTCAAAGAGGGTCACCCATGCAAAATATGGCCCCACCTCAATTCTCAATGGAGGATACTCTGAAAGCGTTTATACAAGGGCAAACGCAAATCAATCAAACAAATCAGCAAATGTTCCAAGAGCTTAAAGTCTCAGTTGATGAGATTAAGGGACGCTTGAATGCTAGGGAAGGGACCTTTCCGGCCCAACCTCAGCCCAATCCAAAGCAAGTACATGAAGTGAGCATTCCTAATCCTTCCAACCAACACATGGAGCAAGCCAAATCCATCACCACTCTTAGAAGTGGTAAACAAATTGACAAATCCATTCCGGTGAAGGCCGACAAGCCTAATGATCCGGTAAATTCTGAGGAAGAGGATGGATCTAACTTAGCCCCACAAGAAACGGAACGCATTTACAAGCCCGTAGCACCATTCCCTTTGAGATTGGTTGCCCCAAAATCTCTTCCAAACTCTCATGATATTCTAGAGATTTTTAGGCAAGTCAAGATCAATATTCCCTTGCTTGATGCCATCAAACAAGTTCCCTCCTATGACAAGTTTCTGAAGGACTTATGCACAACCAAATGAAAATATAATGTGCAGCAAAAGGCCTTTTTAAATGAGCAAGTGAGTGCCATTCTCACTCAAAAGACCCCCCCAAAATTCAAAGATCCCGGTAGTCCCACAATCTCATGTATCATTGGAGACTACCGGATTGAGCGTGCATTGCTAGACTTGGGGGCAAGCGTGAATTTGATCCCATACTCGGTATACGAGCAATTGGGTCTTGGTGAATTAAAACCCACCAAAACCACATTGCAACTCGTTGATAGATCCATCCGTGTACCGAGAGGGATAGTTGAGGATGTGCTAGTCCAAGTTGATAAATTCTACTACCCGGTAGATTTCATCGTCTTGGACACACAACCGGTCATGGATGCTAGCACCCAAATACCGGTAATTCTAGGCCGCCCATTCCTTGCTACATCAAACGCAATGATAAATTGCTGGAATGGAGTGATGTAAATGTCCTTTGGGAACATGACGTTGGAGGTGAATGTGTTCCACTTAGGCAAAAGGTATAGGGATGATGATGATGTCCACGAGGTTGATTTGATTGATTCAATCGTGGAAGAGGAGTTCGCTTTAAGGCATAATTTTGATCCTCTAGATGTTGTTAGCTTTGATCCCTTTGAGGATTGGGACGACAATGATGGCCCCCATGAGGTAAACATGATAGAATCCATGGATGATGGGGGGTTTTTCCAACATGATCTACCTGAAAGTTTGGGGACATGTTTGACACATTCTAAGGATGAATCTAATTCTCATTTTATTAAGACCTTGGAAGTGTCAATCTCTGAAAATTCATTTGACAAGTCACCAATTTCTGATTTACACAAATTTGTTGTGCAGGATTTGGAAGAATTGGTGCTTGACTTGCCTACAGAGAGGCCAATTTCTGAAAGTGTAGAGGTTGAGGACCCACTCCAACCTACACTAAATTCTGAGAAGGAGGAAGACATAAAGGGTCCAAATCTGAAATTTTCTCCGATGAGGTCCTTATACACTCGAGGAGTGCTTAACGTACTTTGAGGATTGGGATGATCCCATGATTCAGGACATTGTACAGGCTTTGAGAGAGACCCCCCTAGTGCCTAAAAAGCTTCCTTCCACAAAGTGCCAAACTGAAAAATCAATTGTGGAAGCATCGATGAATTCTAATTTTGTGGAGATCATATCGACTTGTGAAGAAGAAATACAAGTCTCCACATCTCTTTGGTTTGTTCAAACCGAAGAACACTTCTGGGATGACCCATACTTGAATAATTTTTGCCCAGACAAGAAGGAAAGGAGATCCATATCCAACGATTTCCAACCAAGGCAATTCTCCTTTCTTAGTACATGTGACAATTTTGTTGAAGAACCCACTGAAATTTTTCAGCCGAATTTTCCATGGGATAGAAGGATCAATGTCATTAATGTACTTTCCAAAGCAGGATGGTGGATAGTTCTATTGAAAAATTTGTTACACCACTTGATGATCCTGCTCAACTTTGTCCTTTTGGATGTTATACTGATAATTGATCTCCTAGTCTGATGGAGATCCTGTTTTTACAAGGACGGGTTAGTTATCTTTATTGCTTTCCTTAGATTAGGTTTAGTTTTATTTAGTTTTACTATTTTAGTAGCTTTAGTTGTCGGGTTGAAGACTTCCATGATCGCTCACTCAGGTACTATTGTTCTCACTCTCTTATATTTTAACATTGCTCTCATGTTCATGCTCATTACATATCTTTTTACATTGAGGACAATGCAAGATTTGGTTGGGGGGTGAGATGAGATTCTTCATCTAGCATGTTGCAACATTTCGAGCCTCATATGCGCAAATTTTTTTGAATTTTCTAAAATTTCAAAACTCCTTTAGAAAACCTTATTTCTATGCATTCGAGATGATATGAGTAAAAGAAGAGGAGATACGAAGTGTGTGATGTTGTAAGTCTTGAATTTCTCCCAACATAATGGTTTTATATGTTAGTTTTCCTATTGTTGTGATTGATAGAAAATTTGAACACTCTTTACACCAAGTTCACATTACACAATTTTCATGAGTTGAAAGGATTATACGATTTGTGGATTAGCTAGACGTGATTTAAAGGTGTTGAGAAACCAAGTCGGGGTACTTTGTCCATCCTTGTCCATGGGAAAATAACGAAAGATATGGATTTTTAAAAATCCTATCTAATTTAAAAGAAAAAGGAAAAGAAAGGATGAAATTGGGTGTTGTAGGCAAATTTGGCTTTAAAGAGAAGTGAGGAATCGCGGCCGCATCTCCAGAATGCGAGCATCCCGGCTCGTGCTCGATGAAAGGGGTCGCATCTCCAGAATGCGAGCATCCCGGCTCGTGCTCGACGAAAGGGGTCGCATCTCCAGAATGCGAGCATCCCGGCTCATGCTCGACGAAAGGGGTCGCATCTCCAGAATGCGAGCACTCTTGATATGAACAGCTCTCGATATATGAGCGGTCGTGGTTTCTGATCTCTGGCATAGATGGCCCTCATCTCATAGTACCAGTAGTCCGTATAGGCCGATTTTGGTTTATATCTACTCACAGTTCCGAATATCTAGAGACGTAATCAGCTAGACGTCTAGAATGTTTTGGCTACTTCCTTATCCAGGGATTAACAAGATAAGCTTCTTATCCCATGAAATCGTACTAATCTTAACGGCTTGCGTAGCAGGTTGGATCATTTAGATCTGTATAAATAGATGACTCTATTGATGATAAAGGTACACAATACTCAATCCCTAATCCCCGTCGTTTATTGGTTATCTTTCCTTACCTTATCTAACTTAGCCATCGGAGGGCCAACGGCTGGACGCCGGCCACCCTTAATTATTTTTTGTCTCCTTCCAGGCCCAAGGAGGAAATCGCTTGGAGAGAAGGTGAATGTCCGGAGGATCCTGTTACAAAATTCGACGTAAACAGTTTGGCGCCGTCTGTGGGAACGATTTGATCGTCAAAGTCAGTCGTTCTTACCACTGATCAAAATCCTTCTACAATGCCTCCTAAAAAGACTGTTCATCCTTCCACATCAAGACAGACATTACCTCCGCCTGACGTTACGAAATCAGTGCCTGTTCCTCAAACCACTTCAACAAACATCCCTCAAGGAGCTCCAAACGTGCCATCAGCGAACCCGTTATTTGAGGTTTCCAAAAGTCAAGAGGATGTCATGCATTTCCTCGGAAATACCCTTCTAACCCTCAACGCCGGAGTTCAAGCCCGTCTAATCGTCTTGATCAGCATTTCCTGGAGCCGCAGAGGCAACCTTCCGAAGGGTTGCCAGCTCAACCCATACCGGTGGCTTCCAGACATTCTGTGGATGAGCCACAGGTCCAACCAAATCATCCTCCATCAAATCGAATGCCGCTTGGCAACCAACCCCCTGTGCTACCTCCACATTCCATACATTCTAGTGCTTCTCGTCAACATCAATCTCAAGGGTCCACCGTTGAAACGTCAGGTTATACTTTACCGTGGGAAGGAGACCTCAAAAGAATCCATGATCGTTTTGATGTCATGGAGCAGCGATATCAGGCGAATCGATCGTTAGCTGTGGTGGCGTCGATACATCGATCCGAGTCTCCTTTCACCAGCGAGGACATGGGAGCACCTTTACCCAGAAAATGTCGAACACCTGTCATCACTCCATATACAGGTATAGGCGATCCTCTCGAACACTTGGAAACCTATAGGTCTCTTATGGAGCTGGAGGGACATGGGTCGGAAATCATGTGTAGAGCTTTTTCCCTAACCTTGAAGGAAGCAGCTCGTACGTGGTTCCGGGGGCTGAAGCCTCGATTTATCGGCTCCTTTTCACAGTTATCGGAGCTTTTCCTTTCCCAATTCATGGGAAGCATCTGCACCAAAAAACTGGCGTCCCACCTAATGGATTTGAAACAGCAGCATGGGGAGACGATAAAGGAGTTCACAGTACGGTTCACTGCCGAAGCCGTCCAAACTGAAGGATATACCGAAGAAAAAGGCCTTACCGCCCTCATAGCCAGAATTACGAGCGAAAAATTCAGATTTACCTTAGATAAAAACCCTCCAAAAACCATGGCAGAATTCCAAGCTAAAGCTTAGAAGTATATCAATGCAGAAGAAGTTGCTCTGGCACGTCATGGTGTACAGGGTAAGAAGCGCAAGCTGGAGGAAATCTCGCCCCCAGATAAAAAATATCGACGTGATCGACTAGACCGCTCTCCCAAGAAGCCTTATTCTGGTAAATATCATAACTACACTCTGTTCGCTCGCCTCAAGTGTAAGGCTGCGATGTAGTAATAAATCTCGGTAAGACCGAGGTCGATCCACAGGGAAAGAGTAACAGCTTCCTAATTACTCCAGCAACTCAGTTTAATAGAATAAATTCAATTTCAATGGGATGTTTAATTAAAACAGTAACTTAATAAAAAAAATCACAGATATAATGTACTAAGGCTTTCAAGGATCCACTTGTAGCAATCCTATGTCAATTCAGTCAATCCAAGTAGAGAACACAACTAGAATTGAAGTCCTATCTCTCATCTAGTTGGAAAGTAAAGCATTCACACACAATCATCCAATTCAAGTTGAACTTCCAAGTTCAAGTCCATTCAATCAATGTAGAATTCAAATTCATAGCCTGCGGAGTAACAGCCATGCCTATGGACTATGGCCTGCTCAAGGATTACTATAATTCGAATCTAAACAAGCAACCTGTGATAATCTCAGAGAATTAAAAGGAATTCATGTCCGGAGCACATAAACTCAGATAAGACATCTCAAACTACCACCTATTGGACTGAAACATAAGAAAAATCAACTTTGAATTGAAAAATACTTAAATCAAACTGAAATTAACATAGAACTGGCTACAAGCTTCACCTCTCAGCCTTAGCTGAGAGGTTTTAGCCGAGCATAGTCATGCTACAACTAAAAACTCAAAAATAAAACATAAAACTAGAAAAACCCGAAGATAGATGTTGCAGACACTCCACAGTCGCCTTCAGCCTCCAAACTCACGTTCCTTCTCTTCTCTGATACCTTAGGGAGAGCCCCTAGGTGGCCTTTTATAGCAACAATCCTCCCTTGCGTCGGATTCTGCGAAATCCTACGCCTTGCGCAGCAATTTTCGGAATCCCGAATTAGAAAGGATTCTTCTTACGCAGAGCCGACCGGTCGTGACCGGTCGGCCTGGCTTTTCAAATACTCCAGAGAGCACAGCCGACCGGTCAAGACCGGTCGGATAGACCTGTCCATTCATTCCAGCAACTGTGGCCGACCGGTCATGACCGGTCGGACCAATTTCCCATCTTATTACAGTGAATACAGCCGACTGGTCATGACCGGTCGGGCTCATCTGTCCACCATCTAGTATGCGTGGCTGACCGGTCATGACCGGTCAGCCTCATCTCCTCTTTGATCAGCAACTATGGCTGACCGGTCATGACCGGTCAGCCCTCTTCAAACTGTTCTTCTTTCTTTATTTTTCTTCTCTTCTTTCTTCTTTCGTTGGTCATCTTAGGTCTTCATGCAGTAGCTTCAATTGCATTCTTTTGTCTCGTAATTGAATGAAGTCCGCTCTCATCCCTATGATCACAAAACATATGTTAGGTAGGCTTTTAAACCATAAAAATCATGCAAACCATGTAGTGTAATGGGCAATGCAATGTATAAATTGGAGGTTCAACACACTCCCCAACCAGCTTTTTGCTAGTCCCGAGCAAAACATGCGTGAAAATAATTTCAAACCTCCAAATCCAACTCCCCTTCAGACCCCATGATTCTATCGATCCCAAGATGTATAAGTGAAGAATTTGGCAAAATTAGGTGCTAGAAGCTGAACCTTGGACTCTCAAAACATAAGAAGTGTCTACATGTAATTCCCGCTGATTGATTGATAAATAGAAGAACTCGAACAAATTCCACCTAATGTGCATAGTGAAAGATCATCTCATGAGTTCCTGGAATCATCTTCTTCATAGATTAAGTAGACCAAGGATTTTAAGGTGTACAGCAAGCCTATGACAGGAATTTGCCTTACCGTCCTTCCGACGGCTTTCACACTACGTCCCATTTCCGGCTTTGGTTACGGTTCGACCATCCCCCGGTTGGTAATAGGTAGCCCTTTTCGGAATTTTCCACCATTTTTCATTCCTTCCCGATTTCATCCTTTCTTTCCTTTTTTTTTTTTAAATTAGATAGGATTTTCAGAAATCCATATCTTCTGTTATTTTCCCATGGACAAGGATGGACAAAATACCCCGGCTTGGCTGCTCAACACCTCTAAACCAAGGTCTAGCTAATCCGCAAATCACATAAACCTGTCACTCATGAAAATCGTGTAATGTGAACTTGGTGTAAAGGTGTTCAAAGTTTTCTATCAATCACAACAATAGGGGAACTATCATATAACACCATTATGGTGGGAGAAATTCAAAGCTTACAACCTCACACACTTCGTTTCTCCTCCTCTTCGACTCATAGCCGCTTAAGTGTATAGAAACAAAATTTTCTAAAAGAGTTTTGGGATATTAGAAAATTCGAAAAAAAAATTTGTGCATATGAAGCTCGAAATGTTGCAATATGCTAGATGAGGGATCTCATCTCACCCCCCAACCAAATCTTGCATTGTCCTCAATGTAAAAAAAAAATATATGCAATTAGCATGAACATGAGAGCAATGGTAAAAAAAATATGAGAGAGCGAGAGTAATAGTACCTGAGAGCGTGATCATGGAAGTCTGCAACTCCAACAACTAAATCCTACTAAAACAGTAAAACAAAACTAAACCTACCTATGCTATACCTCCATCAGACTAGGAGATCAATCATCCCGATAGACAGGATCATTCAGGGAGATGGACATGTCCTCTGAATCAAATTTCTCAACAAATGGTTTAAGGCGTTGTCCATTAACTTTGAAACAGTCACCATTTGCTGCATTCTCAATCTCAACAGCCCCATGAGGAAAAACTTCTTTAACAATATATGGGCCGGTCCATCGAGATCGTAATTTTCCCGGAAAAAGATGAAGTCGGGTATTATACAAGAGCACTTTCTGTCCTTCATAGAAAGATCTCCTTAAAATGTGCTTGTCATGAAAGGCCTTCATCTTGCTCTTGTAAATTCTCGAATTCTCATATGCATCGTTCCGGATCTCATCAAGCTCATTTAATTGAAGTTTGCGAAGCGAGCTAGCCTTGTCTATGTCAAAATTTAAAGCCCGAATTGCCCAATAGGCTTTGTGTTCTATCTCCACAGGCAAGTGGCAAGCTTTCCCATAGACAAGTCTATAAGGGGACATTCCAATAGGTGTCTTGTAGGCAGTACGGTGAGCCCAAAGTGCATCATCTAATCGTAGGGACCAATCCTTGCGATCCGGTCTCACCGTCTTTTCTAAAATCTGCTTGATTTCCCTATTGGAGATTTCAGCTTGTCCGCTTGTTTGTGGGTGGTATGGGGTACTCACTTTGTGCCTAATACCATATTTCTTCATCAAAGTTTCAAAAGGTCTATTGCAAAAGTGAGCACCACCATCACTAATAATGGCTCGAGGCGTCCCAAATCTAGAAAGTATGTTTTCTTTGAGAAACTTGAGAACCGTACGATGATCGTTGGTTCTACATGGGATAGCCTCTATCCATTTAGACACATCGTCTACGGCCAACAGAATATAGACATGTCCAAAAGATGAGGGGAATGGTCCCATGAAATCGATGCCCCAACAGTCAAAGACTTTAAGATGTTGAATTGGGGTGAGAGGCATCATATTGCGACGGGATAATCCACCTAACTTCTGGCAGCGCTCGCATGCTTTGCAAAACTCGTGGGTATCTTTAAATAATGTGGGCCAATAAAAACCACACTGCAGAATTTTGGCAGTTGTTTTCTTGGCTGAAAAATGACCCCCACATGCTTGATCATGACAAAAGGAGATGACTGAATTGTGTTCATCATCGGGGACGCATCTCCTTATAATTTGGTCTGGGCAATATTTAAACAATAGAGGTTCATCCCAGAAAAATCTGCGCACTTCTCTTAGAAATTTACGTTTGTCTTGCGCAGTCCAATGAGTCGGCATCGCACCTGTGGAAAGATAATTAGCTATATCAGCGTACCATGGTGGATGCGTAGCAACAAAGAGTTGCTCATCAGGGAATGAGTCCTCAATAGGTGACTCGTCAATGGAATTTGGTAGGACTAGACGGGATAGATGATCCGCCACCACATTTTCTACCCCCTTCTTATCTTTGATCTCCAAATCGAATTCTTGAAGGAGTAGGATCCATCTTAGCAAACGGGGCTTAGCATCCTTCTTGGAAAGAAGGTATTTCAGCACCGCATGATCTGTATAAACAATAACTTTGGATCCTATTAAGTATGGCCTGAATTTGTCTAAGGCAAAAATGACAGCTAGGAGCTCTTTCTCAGTAGTCGAATAGTTAACTTGGGCGGGATTCAAGGTCCTACTTGCGTAGTAGATGACATGGGGCTTTTTATCCTTCTTTTGGCCTAACACCGCCCCAATAGCAAAATCGCTTGCATCGCACATCAACTCAAAAGGAGTGGACCAATCTGGTGGTTGCATGATAGGAGCGGTTGTTAACATGTCTTTTAGCTTTGAAAAAGCTAATTGACATTCGGCACTCCACTCAAATTGGTTCTCCTTTTGTAGAAGGTTGCATAAAGGCCTTGAGATGTGACTAAAGTCCTTCATAAACCTTCGATAGAAGCCGGCGTGTCCAAGGAAGGACCGCACATCGCGTATGCTTTTGGGTGGTGGTAGATTGGAAATTATGTCAATTTTCGCCCGGTCTACCTCTATTCCATTGGACGAGATGATGTGTCCAAGGACTATTCCTCTTTGTACCATGAAATGGCATTTTTCCCAGTTTAATACAAGTTGTTTTTCCTCACACCTCATCAAGACCAACTTCAAGTGCTCGAGACACTCATCAAATGTACTACCAAAAACAGAGAAATCATCCATGAACACCTCAAGAAACTCACCCACCATGTCTGAGAAAATACTCAACATGCATCGTTGGAATGTGGCGGGTGCATTACATAACCCGAATGGCATCCTTCGGTAAGCGAAGGTACCAAACGGGCATGTAAATGTGGTTTTCTCTTGGTCTTCCAGAGCTATCTCGATTTGGTTGTATCCGGAATAGCCATCTAGGAAGCAATAATAGGGATGGCCTGCCAACCTCTCCAAGATTTGATCCATAAATGGGAGAGGGAAGTGGTCTTTCCTAGTAACCGTGTTGAGCTTCCTATAATCAATGCACATACGCCAACCGGTAGTCACCCTAGTCGGTATAAGCTCGTTGTTGGTGTTTTCGATGATGGTAATACCAGATTTCTTGGGGACAACTTGGGTGGGGCTCACCCATTGGCTATCTGAGATGGGGTAGATGATACCCACATCCAATAGCTTTAACACCTCGGCTTTGACAACCTCCATCATGTTTGGATTTAGCCTTCTTTAAGGTTGTCTAGATGTTTTTGCATTTTCTTCAAGGTGTATACGGTGAGTGCAAACCGAAGGATCTATCCCTTTGAGGTCCGCTATTGTCCAACCTATGGCTTCCCGATGTTCTTTGAGTAGTTCAATCAACTTGAGCTCTTGGTCTTTCTCTAGGTGGGAGGCAATGACAACTGGGAATGTTTCCTCTTGACCCAAATATACGGATTTAAGCTCTGATGGCAGCGGTTTGAGGTCAAGCTTTGGTGGTTCGATGTTAGACGGTAGAGGCCTTGATATGGTTGGTGGCAATTTTTTAAAGTGGTGCCTCCACCGGCTAGTATCAACTACCGGTCTTTCTGTATTTAATGCCTGCACAATCTCACTACTGATGGGATCTTCGGAATCCATGATATGTGCTAAGCATGTCTCCAAGCTTTCTAGTGGTTCAAGTTGGAGGAGTTCTTCTTCTTCAAAAATTTCGAGCATGTTCACATCGAAGAACTCATCATCATCGACATCCCTATGTCTTTTGCCCAAATTAAACACATTTACCTCTAGTGTCATGTTTCCAAAAGATATTTGCATCACCCCATTCCGGCAATTGATGATTGCGTTTGATGTGGCAAGGAATGGGCGGCCTAATATCACCGGTATTTGGGTGCTAGCATCCGAAACCGGTTGTGTGTCCAAGACTATAAAATCTACCGGGTAGTAGAATTTGTCAACTTGGACTAGAACATCCTCAACTATCCCCCTTGGTACACGGATAGATCTATCAGCGAGTTGCAATGTGGTTTTGGTGGGTTTTAATTCACCAAGGCCCAATTGCTCATATACCGAGTATGGGATCAAGTTTACACTCGCCCCCAAGTCTAACAAGGCACGTTCAATCCGGTAGTCTCCAATGATACATGAGACTGTGGGACTACCGGGATCTTTGAATTTTGGGGGAGTCTTTTGAGTGAGGATGGCACTAACTTGCTCAGTTAAGAAGGCCTTTTGCTGCACATTATATTTGCGTTTTGTTGTGCATAGGTCTTTTAGAAACTTGACATAAGAGGGAATTTGTTTGATGGCATCAAGCAAAGGGATATTGATCTTGACTTGTCTGAAAATCTCTAGAATATCTTGGGAATTTGGGAGAGATTTTGGGGCAACCAATCTCGATGGGAATGGTGCTGTGGGCTGGTAAATGCGTTCCGGTTGTTGTGGGGCTAAGTTAGATCCATTTTCATCCTCAGAACTTACCGAATCATTAGGCTCATCGGCCTTCACCGGAATAGTTTTGTCAATTTGTTTACCACTTCTAAGGGTGGTAATGGATTTAGCTTGCTCCATGTTTTGGTTGGAAAGATTAGGGATGCTTACTTCATGTACTTGCTTAAGATTGGGCTGAGGTTGGGCCGGAAAGGTCCCTTCCCTAGCATTCAAGCGTCCCTTAATCTCATCAACCGAGACTTTCAGCTCTTGGAACAATTGCTGATTTGATTCATTTATTTGCGCTTGCCCTTGCATAAACGCTCTCAAAGTATCCTCCAATGAGACTTGAGGTGGGGCCATATTTTGCATGGGTGGCCCTCTTTGGGAGTTGGTAGGATTGCCCGTTGGGGCATTCTTCCAACTGAAATTCGGGTGGTTCTTCCAACTCTCATTGTATGTATTACCTACCGGTCCATTGAAGGGCCGTTGATAACCATATGTGGCATTGGCTGTCTCTTGCAACACTTCCTTAAATGCAGGAATTGTGGGACAATCTTGCGTAGCGTGTAAGTCGGTGAGACAAATCCCACATGTGGTTTCAACAGCTTCCTTGGACTTGGAAACTCCATTTTTGCTAAGTTCCATGGCCTCAACCTTCCTTGTGAGGTTGGCTATCCTTGCATTTACGTCGTCTTCCTCTTTAAGGACATATATCCCTCCTTTCTCTTGAGTAGGCTTGGGGTTCTTGGGTTTATCCGAGGTGTCCCAAGATTGGGCATTTTCAGCCAACATGTCCAAGTAACTCCAAGCATCATCTGGATTTTTACTCATAAACTCGCCATTGCACATCATTTCCACAAATTGACGCATATTAGGACTTAATCCATCATTGAAAAAATTTATAATTCGCCAACTCTCATAGCCATGATGTGGGCAAGCAAGCAGGAGTTCCTTAAATCTTTCCCAACATTGAAAGAATGATTCACCCTCTTTTGCTGAGAAATTCATTATGGCCCTTCGAAGAGTGTTTGTCTTATGAGCTGTGAAGAACTTTTTCAAGAATTCCCGGTTCATCTCAACCCATGACCCAATCGAATATGGTCTAAGAGAGTGAAGCCAATCTTTGGCTCTTTCTTTCAAGGTGAAGGGAAAAAGTTTAAGTCTGATTGTATCCCCAGAAACATTGGGATAATGCAAGGTGGCCAACACTTCTTCGAATTCTTGCAAGTGTAAGTATGGGCGGTCAGAGTCTAGCCCATGGAATTTAGGTAAAAGTTGGATTACTCCCGGTTTTATGTCAAGGGTCCCACTGTTAGCTGGTAGAACTATGCAAGAAGGTGTAATTGTTCGAGCAGGTTGTAGGTAATCCCGTAGTGATCTCATTGGAGGAACATTATGTACCTCATTCTCTCCTACTCCTTCCTGATTTGCGTTTGTGGTTGGAGTAGGGGGTGGAGGATTCCTTAAGGGTGTTTGCTCCATACTCCCCAAACTTTCACAATGCTCTTGATAATTCCGGACTCGTCTATGGACTGACAATGGTCCAACTAAACCACCTTCAGATTGGAGACGATTTGAATGGTTACGTTCCCAACGGGACATAAACCACTCAACCAGAAATCAAAACTAATCCTAACCTAGAAAACTGCAATCTAAAAATTCTAAAAAAAAAACTAAGTTAGAAAGGTATCACCTGATGCACTTGAACTGAAAGAAGAATTCCTACAAAACAGAAAACTTTGTTAGTTCAAAGAAAAATCAGAAAAAACCTATCTACTTCTACAGCCACTGAAACTATTTGAAAACTATTATCTAATTTCCCCGGCAACGGCGCCAAAAACTTGTTCGCTCGCCTCAAGTGTAAGGCTGCGATGTAGTAATAAATCTCGGTAAGACCGAGGTCGATCCACAGGGAAAGAGTAACAGCTTCCTAATTACTCCAGCAACTCAGTTTAATAGAATAAATTCAATTTCAATGGGATGTTTAATTAAAATAGTAACTTAATAAAAAAAATCACAGATATAATGTACTAAGGCTTTCAAGGATCCACTTGTAGCAATCCTATGTCAATTCAGTCAATCCAAGTAGAGAACACAACTAGAATTGAAGTCCTATCTCTCATCTAGTTGGAAAGTAAAGCATTCACACACAATCATCCAATTCAAGTTGAACTTCCAAGTTCAAGTCCATTCAATCAATGTAGAATTCAAATTCATAGCCTGCGGAGTAACAGCCATGCCTATGGACTATGGCCTGCTCAAGGATTACTATAATTCGAATCTAAACAAGCAACCTGTGATAATCTCAGAGAATTAAAAGGAATTCATGTCCGGAGCACATAAACTCAGATAAGACATCTCAAACTACCACCTATTGGACTGAAACATAAGAAAAATCAACTTTGAATTGAAAAATACTTAAATCAAACTGAAATTAACATAGAACTGGCTACAAGCTTCACCTCTCAGCCTTAGCTGAGAGGTTTTAGCCGAGCATAGTCATGCTACAACTAAAAACTCAAAAATAAAACATAAAACTAGAAAAACCCGAAGATAGATGTTGCAGACACTCCACAGTCGCCTTCAGCCTCCAAACTCACGTTCCTTCTCTTCTCTGATACCTTAGGGAGAGCCCCTAGGTGGCCTTTTATAGCAACAATCCTCCCTTGCGTCGGATTCTGTGAAATCCTACGCCTTGCGCAGCAATTTTCAGAATCCCGAATTAGAAAGGATTCTTCTTACGCAGAGCCGACCGGTCGTGACCGGTCGTCCTGGCTTTTCAAATACTCCAGAGAGCACAGCCGACCGGTCAAGACCGGTCGGATAGACCTGTCCATTCATTCCAGCAACTGTGGCCGACCGGTCATGACCGGTCGGGCTCATCTGTCCACCATCTAGTATGCGTGGCTGACCGGTCATGACCGGTCAGCCTCATCTCCTCTTTGATCAGCAACTATGGCTGACCGGTCGTGACCGGTCAGCCCTCTTCAAACTGTTCTTCTTTCTTTATTTTTCTTCTCTTCTTTCTTCTTTCGTTGGTCATCTTAGGTCTTCATGCAGTAGCTTCAATTGCATTCTTTTGTCTCGTAATTGAATGAAGTCCGCTCTTATCCCTATGATCACAAAACATATGTTAGGTAGGCTTTTAAACCATAAAAATCATGCAAACCATGTAGTGTAATGGGCAATGCAATGTATAAATTAGAGGTTCAACACACTCCTCTCAACCGATCCCATGAAAAGGTGTTAATGGAGATTAAACATAAACCATATGTAAAGTGGCCGGCCAAGATCAAATCTGATCCTGAAAAGAGAGATAAGGGCAAATTTTGTTACTTCCATAAAGATCATGGGCAAAGAACCCAAGATTGCATATCTCTGCGAGATCACATCGAAGCTCTCATTCGAAAGGGCCATCTCCAAGATTTTGTTGCTCATCGAGGTCGATCACCGGAAAGGGCAAAAACCTCACCTCACCAGAAGAAGTCGCCTCGCCATCATACTTCACAAGAAGACGTTGAACCTACTAGTGAAATTCGTACCATCGCCGGGGGACCAGCTTGCGGTGGCGACTCTCAAGCCTCAAGAAAAGCATACACCCGTAAGGCGTCCAAGAAGCACCAACATATCTACTGGCTGGAGCAGACGTCCAACGCATCAGAAACCAGTCATCCTCCAATTTCCTTCTCCCTCGAAGATGTAGAGGGAATTCACTTCCCTCACGAAGATTCCATCGTAGTCGCACTAAAGGTATCCAACTATTTGACTCATCGTATTATGGTGGATACAGGTAGTTCTGCTGATATTCTATACCTGGAGGCTTTCAACAAAATGACACTCGCCAGAAGCCTACTCAAGCCAGTCTCAACTCCCCTCGTCGGCTTCGGGGGCGAAGTGGTGACACCTGAAGGAAGCATTGACCTTCCAGTCACCTTTGGGGAGAGTCCAGTGAAGACGACTATCTTCATAAATTTTCTCGTGGTGGACCGAAGATCAGCATATAACGCCATTTTGGGGCGGCCATCTCTTAATAAGGTTGGGGCAGCTTTACATCCTTTGTATTTGTGCGTCAAATTTCCTACCCCGAATGGTGTTGGGGTTGTACGAGGAAACCAGAAAGAGGCCCGGTCTTGTTATGAGATAGCCCTACAAGATCGGAAGAAAGCACAAGCGACGACAGTTATGATGATAGCACAAGGTTCATCCAACTCCCCAGCGGATACCTCGCTGGACCCAAGAGAGGATGCTCTCCAATCAGGAACTCCCGGGGAAGAGACAGTAGCGATTCATTTAAATGAAGATGACCGATCCAAAGTTGTTTGTGTGGGATCCTCTTTGAGGAACGTCTTTTGAGCAAATTTGGTCGGCCTCCTCACTGAATATCAAGATGTGTTCGCCTGGTCTCACCAAGACATGCCTGGCATTAATCATAGTGTCATCGCACACCGTCTGAACATCGACCCAAAGTATAAACCTGTTCACCAGCGCCGCCGTGCCTTCACTGCAGAAAGGCAAATGGCGATCAAGACTGAAGTCGAGAAGTTGCTTACGGTCAATTTCATAAAAGAAGTTGACTACCCAGAGTGGGTCGCGAATGTAGTTCTCGTTCGAAAATCTAATGGCAAATGGAGAATGTGTGTCGACTATTCGGATTTGAACAAAGCGTGCCCCAAAGATAGCTTCCCGACTCCAAGAATCGACCAGTTGGTCGATTCAATAGCTGGGCATGCTCTGCTCAGTTTTATGGACGCTTATTCCGGTTATAACCAGATCATGATGCATCCGCCCGATAGCCAACATACTGCCTTCATCACTGACCGAGGTCTATATTGCTACCATGTAATGCCGTTTGGTCTTAAAAATGCAGGGGCTACCTATCAGTGTCTCGTCAATAAGATATTCGACACGCAAATTGGCAGGAATATGGAAGTCTATGTTGATGACATGCTCGTGAAAAGTGTCGTAGAAGATGATCACCTTTCAGATCTTCGAGAAGCTTTCGACTTGATGAGGAAATATCAGATGAAGCTAAACCCAGAAAAATGTGCGTTTGGAGTGTCTGTTGGAAAATTTCTTGGATTTATGGTCGGCAAGCGAGGAATTGAGGCTAATCCTGAAAAAATAAAAGCATTGATAAAGATGAAATCCCCAACCACTCTTAAGGACGTCCAACGTCTGGCTGGTCGCATTGCATAGCTAAATAGGTTCATCTCACGGGCATCTGACAAATGCCTACCCTTCTTTAAGCTCCTCCGTGCCACAGCCAAATCTGATTAGGAGAGGACACCACAGTGCGAAGAAGCTTTTCAACAACTGAAGGAATATATGAGCACACCCCTTGTTTTATCTAAACTTGTGGCGCACAAGCAACTCATCCTTTATTTATCTGTGTCCTCCACGGTCGTTAGCGCTGCCTTAATAAGAGAAGATTCCGGGATAGAAAAGCCCATTTATTATATCAGTCGAGCAATGGTGGACGCTGAAACTCGATATTCTGATATGGAGAAACTAGCCCTTGCTTTAGTCACGGCAGCACGAAAACTACAACCATACTTTCAAGCCCACGCTATTTTAGTACCAACAAATCATCCGCTACGACAAGTCCTTCAAAAGCCTGAGGCTTCCGGACGATTAACTAAATGGGCGGTCGAGATCAGTGAGCATGACATATCGTTCTGCCCCAGGACTGCAATCAAGGGCCAGGCCGAGGCTGACTTCATCGCCGAATTCACGTACTCCTCTTCTGATGATAATTCCGCGAGCGGCGACCAGCCCTCCTGGTCACTCTTCGTGGACGGGTCTTCAAGGGCCACTGGCAGTGGAGCGGGCCTAATTTTAGTCACCCCAGACGGGTCGCATTTCCAATACGCTTTACGTTTCGATTCTCGCATCTCGAATAATGAAGCAGAATATGAGGCCTTGATCGTTGGTCTCGAACTAGCAAACGTCCTTTCGATTCAGAATTTACTCATTCATAGTGATTCTCAACTCATAGTTAATTAGGTACTCGGTGAATTCGAAGCCAAAGAAGAAAGGATGGCTTTATACAAATCTCGAGTGCTTATCCTGCTCGTAAAGCTAAAGAATTATGAAATAATCCACATCCCTCGCGAGAAGAATAAACTCGCTGATTCTTTGGCAAAACTCGCCTCCGCACCAGAATCTGAGTTATCATATTCAATTCCCATCGAGCATCTTCAGAACTCGAGTATCGACCAAGCAACTCTCGAGCAGGTGATTGCGGTAAATCCCTCTCCATGTTAGATGGACCCCTACTCCTTTATCTCAGAGACGGATACCTCCCAGACGATAAGAGAGCCGCCCGACAAATTCGTCATCAAGCCACCAGGTATACCTTACAAGATGGAATATTGTTACGTAAAAGTTTTTCCTTGCCCTATTTAAGGTGTCTTCACCCAGAAGAAGCACATCGTGTTCTAGATGAAATACACCAGGGGGCATGTGGTAACCACCGAAGGGGGCAATCCCTAGCGTATAAGGCGATGAGTCAATGATACTATTGGCCCACTATGAAGGCAGACGCAATTGAATTCTCTAAAAAATGTGACAAGTGTGTTGAGCTCTTAATTGTGCATATTCTAACCCCAATTCATCACTCATTGTGCAAGATTTTCATGATTTAAAGACTAATTGAATGTATGTTTTGTGATTGCAGGATTGAGAGTGGACTCCACCTAATTGATGATAAAAGAGCCACTTTAAGGACCTTGGATGAAGAACTAAGGTGCACCAAAGAAAGAAGGAAGCAAGGAGAGAAGAAAGTAGAGGAAAGAAAGGAAGAAAAAGAAGAAAGAAGAAGTCCGACCGGTCTTGACCGGTCGGCCAAGGGAGCCAGACTGGTCTTGACCGGTCAGCCGACCCTGTGCACACACTGGACTATGGCTGGAGATGGTCCGACCGGTCTTGACCGGTCGGCCAACAGATGCTGAGCACGCTGGATTGCTAAGATTGCCAGTCCGACCGGTCAAGACCGGTCGGCCAGAAGAATTTCTAAATCCAGAGCTTGCTGGACTATTCTCCCAGTGAGGCACGACCGGTCGTGACCGGTCGGCCGTGCGTAAAGACTGCATACTTTCTATTTTGGCACCGATTTTCTCTGCGCACTGCGTAAGTGTTACGCAAATTCTCGATTCTTCTGAAGTTGCGGAGCCTCCCCACTATAAAAGGACACCTAGGGATTGTTCCTAGGGTATCTTAGGAGGGTTTAAGCAAGCTTGGAGGCGGCGGAAGTGGATTTCGGAGTTCCACAACTCCTTCTAGTTTATTTTACTGTTTTTATGAGAAAGCGAGAAACCACAGCGGATTGAACATCAAGGATTACTACAAGTGGATCCTTGAACCCCTAGTGCCTTTTTATAATTATTTACCTTCAATTTAATTCAATTTTGTTACTCACAAAATCTGGTTGTTAGCTTTCAATAGATATTATTGGATGTATTTGTGAATTCCTACACAAGTCCCTGTGGATCGACCTCGGTCTTACCGAGTTTAGTACTACATCGCAACCCTACACTTGGGGAAGCGAACAAGTTTTTGGCGCCGTTGCCGGGGACTTTGACGGTTTTTCACAAATTTCTGAAATTAGTATCTATTTAGGATTTTTAGGATTTTAGGACTAACTTAGCTTGTTTATTTGATTTTTCTTTTCAGGGATTTCTAGGAAGCTGAAGAAGATACAAGGATCTCAAGTGTCAAATCAGGTTCTATCTTTCTAAACCTTACTCTTCTCCTTCTCCTATTCATTCCTATCATATTCATCTCTTGTAGAGTGGGTGGAGACTCCTTTTGGATCTCTGAAAGGTCGGCCTTGTGCCACCTGGATTCTTATTGGTCGGCTCTGCCGTCTTGGATCACCTTGTGCTCAGGGATTTCTTTTCTCACCTCTACTCCTCTTTCTCCTCTTTCTGCACTTTTTCTCAAACGATTCAAAGAGTGGGTGGGGAGTTCTTTGAACCCCTATTGACCAGGAGAAATCGGTTTCTATCCTTGCTTCTGGCTTAGCCATTGCAGGACACCTTGTGCTTCGTCTTAGAGAAGAGTGAAGAAAGGGAGGAAGAATTCTTCTTTCTCTTTATTTCATATTTTTGGTTTTGCATGCCACATTGGGCTCAGGATTCCAATAACCGACTCATAAGTGAAGGGGGGATAGTAGAAGGAATTGACAGAGAGCCACGTGCTAGGAGACATCTAGACTCTCCAATTTTGTCTGAAAATATAGCTGTGAATCAACTTAATCCAATGGCCAATCCTAATCAGGGCCAAAACCAAACTGAAACGGGGGAGAATGTGGTTGAGAATGTTCCTCGACCTAGAACTTTACGTGACTTCTTGCAACCAGCAAAAGCGAGCACTCCCTCATGCATAGTATTTCCACCAAATGCAGGGAATGTGGATTTGAAACCGGGAGTGATCCAACTTCTCCCTAAATTTCATGGATTAGACAGTGAAAGTGCCTATCAACACCTTAAGGAGTTTGATGAGGTAATAACCACCATGCACTTTGCTAATGTGACTGACGATGTGGTGAGACTTAAGTTCTTTCCTTTTACTCTTAAAGATAAAGCAAAAGGTTGGCTTCATGCATTAAGGCCAAGATCAATTGGTGCATGGACTGATATGCATAGGGAATTCATAAAAAAATTCTTCCCTACTCACAAAACAAACATGTTGAAGCGCCTTATCATGAACTTTGCCCAAAAGGAAGATGAAACCTTCTTCCAATGTTGGGAGAGGTTTAAGGACCTATTAAACGCATGTCCACATCATGGCTATGAAATTTGGCGGGTTATAAGCTTTTTCTATGAAGGACTGACTTCACCCATGCGCCAATTCGTAGAGATGATGTGTAATGGGGAGTTCATGAATAAGGAGGCTGATGAAGCATGGGATTATTTGGAAGAATTGGCTGAGAACGCACAGTCTTGGGATACATCAAAACCAACAAATTCCAAGACTGGCCAACAAAAGGAAAAAGGAGGAATGTATGTCTTATCAGAAGAGGATAGCATAAGTGCACGGGTGGCTAGACTCACGAGAAAGGTCGAAGCCATGGAATTGAGGAAAGGAGAGACGATTAACTCCAATGACGTTGAAACTGTTTGTGGAATTTGTGCTGGAAACCAACATGCAACACAAGAGTGTCCCACAATTTCAGCAGTTCAGGACATCTTATAAGAACAATCAAATGCCATAAACAGTTATCAACGACAATTTGGTGCTCCAACCTCAAACACGTTTAATGCTAGTTGGAAGAACCATCCCAACTTCAGTTGGAGGAATGGACCCACTGCAAATGCAACCCCTATCCCTCAAGCTCAACCTATACTTGGTCCATCTCTAGTCATTACTCCAAAAGTGACGCTAGAGGAGATGTTGGGTGCATTCGTATCGGTCCAAGCTGAGTATAACAAGATAAATTCTCTAAAAATATATGCGTTCATGCAAGAGCAATTGAAATTCAATCAAAATTCAACTCAAGCCATCAATGAATTAAAAACATCAATGGCTAGAGTTGAATCTCATCTTAGTGTTAGAGAGAAGGGCACACTTCCTGCCCAACCTCTTCCTAATCCAAGAACCCAGTTTGAGATACAAGATGTTCAATCCTCCCACCACACGGAACATGTTCAAGCTATCACTACTTTGAGAAGTGGGAAAGAAATTGACAAATCTAATCCGGTGAAGGCCCCAAAGCCTAAGGATCCGAAAATTTCCAAAGAGGATGATAGCTTAAACAACACTCCACGAGAGAAAGAACCGGAAAGGCAATACAAGCCGGTTGCTCCGTTTCCACAAAGGTTGATTTCACCTGAACCTTTAGATAAAAATCTGAAAATTTTAGAAGTTTTCAAGCAGGTGAAGATCAACATCCCGTTGTTAGATGCTATAAAAAAAATATCATCTTATGCCAAATTTCTAAAGGAATTGTGTACAGTCAAAAGGAAACACAATGTTCACAACAAAGTACTTTTGACTGAGAATTTGAGCCCCATCATCAAACAAGAGATGCCCCAAAAATACAAGGATCCGGGTAGTCCAACCATCTCATGCATCATAGGAGATTACCGGATTAAACAAGCCTTACTCGATTTGGGGGCAAGTGTGAATCTCATTCCATACTCGGTCTACGAGCAACTTGGGTTAGGTGAATTGAAACCGACCAAAACCACACTCCAACTTGCTGATAGATCCATCCGTATACCGAGAGGAATGATTGAGGATGTTCTAGTCCAAGTTGATAAATTCTACTACCCAGTAGACTTTATTGTCTTGGATACACATCCCGTGATAGGCACCGGTGCTCAAATTCCCGTCATACTTGGACGACCGTTTCTAGCTACTTCAAATGCAATTATCAATTGTAGAAACGAACTTGTACAAATGTCCTTTGGAAATATGACCCTTGAGCTTAACATATTTGATTTATGCAAACAACCACGGGAGGTTGATGATGATATCCACGAACTAAACATGATTGAATCATTCGTGGAAGATACATTCCCCTTGTCACTATCTTCCGACCCTTTGGAGGCATGTGTGGCCCATTCTCATGAGATAAATGATGACACAACACAAGAGATGGATGCCATTCTAGATGTGATGCCCGTGCTTGATAATAAAAGATGGAGGGCCCTATTTGATCCTTTGCCTGTAAATGAGAACAAGGCCCTCCCATCCAACATCAAGGCACCAACACTCGACCTAAAACCATTACCAAGTGAGCTGAAATATGTTTATTTAGGTCGAGATGAGACATACCCAGTGGTGATTTCTTCCCACTTGGATGAGGAACAAGAGAGTAGGCTAATGGCCACTTTATTAGAGCACAAGAGTGCCATTGGATGGTTAATTGCGGATCTCAAAGGCATAGACCCACTGATTTGTACTCATCGCATACACCTTGAGGAGAATGCGAAGACATCCCGGCAACCACAAAGACGACTAAATCCAAACATGAAGGATGTGGTTAAGGCCGAAGTGGTAAAACTATTAGATGTGGGTATTATTTATCCAATATCCAATAGTCAATGGGTGAGCCCAACTCAAGTGGTGCCTAAGAAATCCGAAATAACCATCGTAGCCAATGCCAATAATGAACTCGTGCCAACTAGGGTCACCACCGGTTGGAGAAAGTGCATTGACTACAGGAAGCTAAACACTGTCACGAGGAAAGACCACTTCCCCCTACCGTTTGTTGATCAAATTTTAGAACGGTTGGCGGGTCATTCCCACTTTTGCTTCCTTGATGGCTATTCAAGGTACAACCAAATAGAGATTGCCCATGAAGACCAAGAAAAGACTACATTCACATGTCAATTCGGCACTTTCGCCTATAGACGGATGCCATTTGGATTATGTAATGCCCCCGCCACCTTTCAGCGTTGTATGGTGAGTATCTTTTCTAACATGCTGGAGACAATTCTCGAAGTCTTCATGGATGATTTTTCTGTATTTGGTTGTAGCTTTGATGAGTGCCTTGAGCACTTGAAATCTGTGCTGAAAAGATGTGAAGAGAAGAACCTTGTGCTGAATTGGGAGAAGTGCCACTTCATGGTTCAAAAGGGAATTGTACTTGGTCACATCGTTTCACAAAATGGAATCGAGGTGGACAAAGCAAAAATTGATCTTATCTCTAACCTTCCACCACCCAAGAGCATACGAGATGTACGGTACTTTTTGGGACATGCAGGATTTTACAGAAGGTTCATAAAGGACTTCAGTTCACTCTCTCATCCTTTATGTAACCTACTTCAAAAGGAAAATTCATTCGAGTGGAATGAAGAATGTCAAAAGGCCTTTACCACCCTTAAAGGTATATTGACATGTGCTCCCATAATGCAACCACCTGATTGGAGCCTTCCTTTTGAGATTATGTGCGATGCTAGCGACTATGCTATTAGGACTGTGCTAGGCCAAAGAAAAGATAAAAAGCCATGTGTCATCTACTATGCATGTAGAACCCTAAACTCAGCCCAAGCAAACTACACCACTACTGAAAAAGAACTTTTAGCCGTAGTTTTTGCGTTGGACAAGTTTAGGTCTTACTTGATTGGATCCAAGATCATTATATTCACTGACCATGCCGCGCTTAAGTATCTTCTCTCTAAGAAGGATGCTAAACCACGGTTGTTAAGATGGATCCTTCTACTCCAAGAATTTGACATAGAAATACGTGATAAGAAAGGAGTAGAAAATGTAGTAGCTGACCATCTCTCTCGACTTGTCCTCACTGATTCCCCTAAAACGACTGCGATCAATGACATGTTCCCTGATGAACAACTTTTTGCTGTTTTCCAGTTGCCATGGTATGCGGACATTGCTAACTATCTTGCTACAGGTACAATTCCTACACATTGGAAAAAGCAAGATAAGGATAAATTCTTCACGGAGGTGTGAAAATTCCTATGGGACGACCCATACTTATTCAAGTATTGTCCCGATCAAATCATAAGGAGATGTGTGCCAGATGATGAACAACAAAGTATCATCTCCTTCTGTCACTCTCAGGCATGTGGTGGCCACTTTTCGGCTAAAAAGACCACAGCGAAAATTCTGCAATGTGGGTTTTATTGGCCCACCATGTTCAAAGACACACATGAGTTTTGCAAATCATGTGAACCTTGTCAGAAATTAGGAGGAATTTCCCGTAGAAATATGATGCCACTCAATCCCATCTTAATAATCGAAATTTTTTATTGTTGGGGCATCGATTTCATGGGTCCATTCCCATCTTCTTTTGGAAATATATACATCTTGCTTGCCGTCGACTATGTTTCCAAATGGGTTGAGGCCATCCCTTGCTGGAATAATGACCATAAAACGGTCATTCGCTTCTTAAAAGAGAATATTCTTTCACGGTTTGGAACACCTCGAGTCATCATAAGTGATGGAGGGTCTCACTTTTGTAATCGCCCTTTTGAAACTTTAATGAATAAATATGGCGTCACACACAAAGTGAGCACTCCCTATCACCCACAAACGAGTGGGCAAGCTGAGATATCCAATAGGGAGATTAAACACATTTTGGAGAAAACGGTGAACCCCGATCGCAAGGATTGGTCGCTTCGGCTTACCGATGCGCTTTGGGCCTACCGTACTGCTTTTAAGACCCCTATTGGAATGTCTCCCTATAGACTTGTCTATGGGAAGGCTTGTCACTTGCCTGTGGAGTTGGAACATAGGGCAGATTGGGCAATTAAGAAGATGAATTTCAATTCTGACAAGGCAAGCTCGTTGCACAAACTACAATTGAATGAACTTGCAGAAATCCGGAACGAAGCGTATGAGAATGCGAGAATTTACAAGGACAAGACGAAGATATTCCATGATAAGAATATTCTTCGCAAGACATTCACAATCAATCAAAAAGTCCTCATGTATAATTCTCGCCTACATCTATTTTCGGGAAAATTGAGATCTCGATGGACTGGTCCTTACATTGTGCAAACTGTCTATCCATATGGGACTGTCGAGCTATTAAATCCGAGGAACGGCAACATTTTTAAGGCGAATGGGCAGCGATTAAAGCCGTTCTTTGAGAAATTTCCTTCAGAAGGTATGTCCATACCTTTGAATGATCCTGTGTATCAGGATGATTGATCTCCTAGTCTGACGGAGGTATAGAGTAGTTAGGATTAGGATTTTGTTGCCTTTGTTTACCTTTGCTTAGGTTTGTTAGAAGGAGGAAGAATTCCACTTTTCACTTTTTCAGGTACTCTCATTCCTCACTCCCTTTTATGTTCAAATTGCTCTCATGTTTTGTTTATTGCACATCTTTTACATTGAGGACAATGCAAAATTTGGTTGGAGGGGTGTAGGATCACTTGGATGAATCCAGCGTTTTGTAACAGTTCAAGCAATTATGTGGAAACTTTTTGATTTTTTTTTCAAGATGATATGAGCATAAGAAGAGGAGATATGAAGTGTATGAGGTTGTAAATCTTGATCTTCCCTTGGCATAATGGTTTTATAGGAGAATTCCCCTAATTCTGTGATCGATAGAAAATCTGAACACTTTTACACCTAGTCCACATTACACGATTTTCATGGGTTGAAGGGATTATGTGATTTATGGATTAGCTAGACTTTGAATTAAGGTGTTGAGAAGTCAAGCCGGGGTACTTTGTCCATCCTTGTCCATGGGAAAACAATGCAAGATATGGATTTCTAAAAATCCTATCTAAATTAAAAGAAAAAAGGAAAAGGAAGGATGAAATTGGGAATGATGGAAAAATGGTGGAAAATTCCTATTAGGGCTACCTACTACCAACCGGGGGATGGTCTACCCGTAACCAAAGCCGGAAATGGGACGTAGTGTGAAAGTCGTCGGAAGGACGGTAAGGCAAACTCCTGTCATTGGCTTGATGTGGCTCTATGTACATTGAGATCTATAGTTTGGTTGATCTATGAAGAAGATAACCCTAGAAACTCATGAGATGAGTTATCACTATCCACACTAGATTGAATTTGTTCAAGTTCTTCTATTTATCAACCAATCAGTGGGAATTTCATATGAATGCTTATCATGTCTTGGGGGTTTAAGGTTTCAACTTCTGTCACCAAATATTTCTGAATCTTACACTGGTATGTCTTGGGACGTATAGAAGAAGGGTTTCTGAAAGAGAGTTGAGTTTTGAAGAATGGAATTAGTTTCACGCATGTTTTGCTCGGGACTAGCAAAATGCTGGTTGGGGGGTGTGTTGAGCTCTTAATTGTGCATATTCTAACCCCAATTCATCACTTATTGTGCGAGATTTTCATGATTTAAAGACTAATTGAATGTATGTTTTGTGATTGCAGGATTGAGAGTGGACTCCACCTAATTGATGATAAAAGAGCCTCTTTAAGGACCTTGGATGAAGAACCAAGGTGCACCAAAGAAAGAAGGAAGCAAGGAGAGAAGAAAGTAGAGGAAAGAAAGGAAGAAAAAGAAGAAAGAAGAAGTCCAACTGGTCTTGACCGGTCAGCCGACCCTGTGCACACACTGGACTATGGCTGGAGATGGTCCGACCGGTCTTGACCGGTCGGCCAACAGATGCTGAGCACGCTGGACTGCTAAGATTACCAGTCCGACCGGTCGTGACCGGTCGGCTAGGCCAGTCCGACCGGTCAAGACCGGTCGGCCAGAAGAATTTCTAAATCCAGAGCTTGCTGGACTATTCTCCCAGTGAGGCACGACCGGTCGTGACCGGTCGGCCGTGCGTAAAGACTGCATACTTTCTATTTTGGCACTGATTTTCTCTGCGCACTGCGTAAGTGTTACGCAAATTCTCGATTCTTCTGAAGTTGCGGAGCCTCCCCACTATAAAAGGACACCTAGGGATCATTCCTAGGGTATCTTAGGAGGGTTTAAGCAAGCTTGGAGGCGGCGGAAGTGGATTTCGGAGTTTCACAACTCCTTCTAGTTTGTTTTACTGTTTTTATGAGTTTTTTTAGTTGTTTCATGTTTCCTTGGATCATGAGCAGCTAAACCTCTTAGCTAGGGCTAAGAGGTGAAGCTTGTAGTGGATCTAAGATGTTTCAATTCGTTCTAAGTTGGTTTTAATTTTGGAATTCATGTTTATGAACTATGGTTTGAAGTTTATACAAGCTTTAAGTAGTTTTTCTTAGTCTTATGATGACTCATGGATGTTTGGGAGAATTACTTAATTTCTTAATTGGTTTGCATTAGTCTAGACCTGTATGATCCGAGGAATTGGAGTACGCTCTAGTACTATGATCTTCATGTGGGGACTTCCTACCAAAGTTCTACTTTTCTGAATTTCTGTAATGTGTATGGACTGTGCATGTGATTTGAATCAAGTTCAAATTGTAATCTAGCCTTGTCTTGTGACAGGACTTGAGGATGGTTATGATTGTGAACTGAACCTTTTGGAATTAAAACTGACCTATGCAATTGAGCATGCTCAGCATAGCTTACATTGAGTGAATCTTATGCATTGGACTTACGTATAACAGATTGTTTAGTTTAACAGCTCTATCATCCGGCTAGATAGATCTTAATATCGATTCTAGTTGAGAAAGCGAGAAACCACAGCGGATTGAACATCAAGGATTACTACAAGTGGATCCTTAAACCCCTAGTGCCTTTTTATAATTATTTACCTTCAATTTAATTCAATTTTGTTACTCACATCAAATTCATACAAAATCTGGTTGTTAGCTTTCAATAGATATTATTGGATGTATTTGTGAATTCCTACACAAGTCCCTGTGGATCGACCTCGGTCTTACCGAGTTTATTACTACATCGCAACCCTACACTTGGGGAAGCGAACAAAGTGCCAGCGATACTCTCCTATACCTCGTGTACCGTCCGAGCAAATGACTCCAATTGATAGCCCTTGGCCCTTCGCTCAATGGGGGGTCGATATCATCGGGCCCTTGCCTACTGGAAAAGGACAAAATAGGTTCGCGATAGTGGGAGTCGATTACTTTACCAAATGGGCCGAGGCAGAGCCACTAGCTAGAATTACTGAGAAACAGACCACTAAGTTCGTATGGAGAAACATCATAGGCCGTTATGGACTCCCCCATACGATAATCACCGACAATGGAAAGCAATTCGACAACGCCGCTTTTGATGAATTTTGTGAAACATGGAAGATACGCAATATCCGCACTTCTCCCTATCATCCTCAGGCAAATGGGCAAGTTGAAGCAGTGAATAAAATCATCAAGCATCATTTGAAAACCAAGCTCGGTGAGTGTAAAGGCATGTGGCCAGAACTCCTGCCAGAAGTCTTATGGGCGTATAGGACTACGACTCGCACGTCTACAGGCGAAACTCCCTTCTCCTTGGCATTCGGTACCGACGCGGTAGTACCAGTTGAAATTCAAGTACCCTCGTATCGGATCGAGCAGTACGATCCCACTTATAATCAGGAAAGTCTTCGACTTCACCTTGATCTCTTGGAAGAACGGAGAATTGTCTCCCAGATGCGAGCAGCAGCGTATCAGCAGCGCATTGCTCGCTACCGTAACGCTAAAGTTCGGCCTAGAGCTTTTCAGCTTGGCGATTTAGTTCTCAGACAGAACCTCGGATCTCCTACTCGTTCGTTTGACCCGAATTGGAAAGGTCCATATCGAGTCATCAAAATCGTGCGACCCGGTACTTATTATCTTGAAGACATGCAGGGAAGACCCGTATATCGCCCCTGGCACATGGAACATTTATTACGGTATTTCCCTTAATTCTATGTAATTCCGAACGACATTCTGAATGACTAAAGAATTAAAATCATCCCTTTTGGTCGCTACTCCATTTAATTGGACTCAAATAGCCCCGAAGAGAATGCATACATTCTCTTGGCCAATTGCCTACCCTTGGTAGGATTAAGATCATTCTTGTTGGTTGCTTCTCCATTTTATGGATAAAAAATAGCCCTGAAGAGAACATACATGCTCTCTTGACCAATCTTCTACCCTTGGTGGAATAAAAAACTCAATCGATAGACTAGTCAATCTCAACGCGGACACGGTCATACGACCCCTGGATTGAGTCTAATTCACTTTTTCATGAGTTAGTTATGCGAGTAGTCAGTATACGATCAACACAAGGCGAAAAAGCTAAGTACACAACATTGAAGAAATGGATGTTTCATTATAATTGACCAAAAAGTCAAGTCAGTTACATACACATATTCTTCTCAAAGGTATATAAAAAAAACATACAAAATAAAGGAAGGCGGACAACACTTTAAGATTGGTCATCCCCATCTGGAGTAGGCTCGCGGCTCTCACCTTCAGGGCCGATCTCAGGAGCAGGCGCGGCGTCTGTGGCTTCGGTGACCTCATTCTCAGCCGCAGCTCGCTCCCTAGCCGCGACCTCGAAAGCTACTTTCTCGAACTCTTCAACGTTGAAAGACGGAGTAATCTGCTGCATGACCCTGACCGCAAAATCGCGACCAGCGATATACGCTTCATAGTGCTCCTCGTCGTAGAGTTGAGAGGTTCGGAACTCTTGGACTGCACGAGGGCCTTCGTCAGATACCATCTGAACAAGAGCCACTCGCTCCTCCTCCTAGTGAATGGAGTCATCCTTTAGCTCGTTGAGTCTCTTCATGGCCTCCTCGAGCTTGGTCCGAGAATCCTTGAACTGCTCCTCGAGGCGGATCTTGTCTTCGCGGAAAATCTCCTTCTCCCTCTTGCTCTTAGCATAGAGTTCTTGGAGCTTCGCAAGTTGAAGATCCACTGACTGAAAACGGTCAGTCAGGGCCTGAATCTTTACAAGGAGGATTTGCTTTTCCTCGTCCAGTTTGGCTATCTGGGCTTCCAGTGCCTTCACCAGGCGGTCCCTTCCCTGGACTTTGGCCTCCATGGTCTTTTTCTTCTTTTCCGCATCTTCAACAGTGCGGCGGGCAGCTTCAATGTCACGTCTGACACGAAGCGTGAGATCTAGACTCTGATATAAACAAAGAAATAAGGATTAGATTGGCTCGCTACATTATTAATCTACAAACAGAACGATAGAGGGGAAAGGAGTTGTTACCTAAATCAATCTCATCCCTATATCAGTAGAGAGAGCCTCTGGGCTTGGCTCGGGGAGGCTCCCGAAGGAGTTGGGGAGATGTTATCGAACATAAACTTGCATATTGGGTGCAAGTAAGATGGGATAACAAAGACTCCCGACTCAGAGGGTTGGGCTACAACCATCTCGTTGGAGCCCGCCTCGCGGGCATTCGCAGCACCCGAGGAAGGTGTCGCGGACTCGCGAGCAGCGTAAGGCTCGCATACTGTCTCCTTCAGAGGGAGGCCTCCCTCCCTTCGATCGCCTTTCGGCGAATTATCAGCGACTTTGATTACCGGCTGGCCACGAGCGCCAGACAGAGGGGTCGCAGCAACCGGAGGGGTCGTAGTCGCACGAGGAGTCGGGGCGGCCCCCCTTTTCCAGCAGCATGCGGCTGTTTGCCGCGAGCAGATCCTTCTGCCGGATCGGGCGCAGCTGAAGGCCCGGCCACAGTTTTCTTTTGCCTCTTCGAGGCTGTACCCTTCAAGCGAGGGAGCACCCCTAGTGCGCCCCTCTTATCTCCTACGTTTTTCATCTCTTCCTGCGAAATTAAGCCCGTGGCAAAGAGGCAACGTGGCTTTAAGGCGACGTTAACGTGGCGCGCTGCCGCTGAGAGCTTGTAAACTTTCACAAGCTTTTCGTGAAGCCCTCCCCGGAGGTTCGGTTTTACACCAGTCGGAATGCCTGCAAGAAATATAGGAAGGGTACATTAATCTCCATAAGCGAAATTATTGTTCCCTTTCAGACAGACGGGCTGAAACTCAACCCACCTTCGCCAAAATAGCGACTAACGTTATGGCCTTTGGGGTCGGAGCCTGCTTCGGACTCCCAGTTGCCGGAGACGTTAAACCATTTTTTCCTCTATCCAGGGCAATTGGAGGAGGGGTTCCCCAGAATGAAGTTATTCCGGTGCCAAAAACAGAGGTAATACCAACCCTCGATAGATGGGGCCCGTTTTAACTAGGAATAACCTCAAAAATTCCCCAGCAGTTAACTCATCATTACCCGCTTGTTTTCAGAGGACGAAAGTACTTATAAGCACCCGCCAGCCGTTTACGATAAGCTGGCCAGGGGCAATCTTATAAATACGTAAGAAATTTCGGATGAATGGATGAAGGGGGAGACGCACGCCAACTTTGAAAAAATATTCATAAAAGGCTACATAGCCTGGTGGTGGTGCATCGGCTGTCTCCCCTCTCCCAGGTAATTTAAAAATAACGAATTATGGGACCCGATATCTCTCCCGAAGGCTAGAGAGCCATTCTTCTGTTAGTATTGAAGAGTAACCGGCGGCAGAGTACCTTCCTACCGATACCATGGCAGTGTTAGATTCAGATGAATCAGGGGTGTGATCTCCCAGGGGAACGATCTCTTCATCGGAAGACTCCGCCATTGCAAAAGAAAAAACAAGATAGAAAAAGAAAAGATGAAGGAGGACTACCTCTGCGAAGAGGTTTGGCACCGGAAGCAAAGGAGAAAGAAGAAAGAAGAATGTCCTGCAGCCAAAAATTCAAAAATGAAGGAAATTCTGTAGGATCTGATATTTATACGCAATCACTCCATTTGATTTGGTTGACACGCGGCAGCCTCTCATCCGGCACGACAGACGAACGGGCACTAGCATTAAATACGGAGACACGTGGCGACCGACGCCTCATTTCTTGCGGCAGGAAAAGCTGCGTAAAGCTGGCCATCATAAATGCGGAATCATGTTAAATGAATCATGCGTGATTCTCTCCCAGCAGTCAGCCACGCATACAAACAAAACCCTTGGCATAGTTCATCAACGCCAAGGGTTTGGGGGGCACTTGTTGTAGGCAAATTTGGCTTTAAAGAGAAGTGAGGAATCACGGCCGCATCTCCGGAATCGCGGCCGCATCTCCAGAATGCGAGCATCCCGGCTCGTGCTCGACGAAAGGGGTCGCATCTCCAGAATGCGAGCATCCCGGCTCGTGCTCGACGAAAGAGGTCGCATCTCCAGAATGCGAGCACTCTTGATATGAACAGCTCCCGACATATGAGCGGTCGTGGTTTCTGATCTCTGGCATGGATGGCCCTCATCTCATAGTACCAGCAGCCCGTATAGGCCGATTTTGGTTTATATCTACTCACAGTTTCGAATATCTAGAGACGTAATCAGCTAGACGTCTAGAATGTTTTGGCTACTTCCTTATCTAGGGATTAACAAGATAAGCTTCTTATCCCATGAAATCAGTACTAATCTTAATGCCTTGCGTAGCAGGTTGGATCATTTAGATCTGTATAAATAGATGACTCTATTGATGATAAAGGTACATAATACTCAATCCCTAATCCCCGTCGTTTATTGGTTATCTTTCCTTACCCTATCTAACTTAGCCATCGAAGGGCCAACAGCTGGACGCCGGCCACCCTTAGTTATTTTTTGTCTCCTTTCAGGCCCAAGGAGGAAATCGCTTGGAGAGAAGGTGAACGTCCGGAGGATCCTGTTACAAAATTTGACGTAAACATTGGGAATGATGGAAAAATGGTGGAAAATTCTGAAAAGGGCTACCTATTACCAACCGGGGGATGGTCTACCCGTAACCAAAGTCGAAAATGGGACGTAGTGTGAAAGCCGTCGAAAGGACGGTAAGACAAATTCCTGTCATAGGCTTGTTGTTACTCTGTGCACCTTAAGATCTACAGTTTAGTTGATCTATGAAGAATATAATCCCAGAAACTCATGAGATGAACTTTCACTATGCACACTAGGTTGAAGTTGTTCGAGTTCTTCTATTTATCAATCAATCAGCGAGAATTTCAAGTAGACACTTATTATGCTTTGAGAGTTTAAGTTTGCAATTTCTATCACCTAGTTTCTCCAAATTTTATACTTGTATGTCTTGGAATGGATAGAAACATGGTTTCTGAAGGAGAGTTGGGGTTTGGAGGTTTGAACTTATTCACGCATGTTTTTCTCGGGACTAGCAAAAAGCTGGTTGGGGGGTGTGTTGAACCTCCAATTTATACATTACATTGCCCATTACATCACATTATATGCATGGTTTTCATGTTTAAAAGGCCCATCTAACGTATGTTTTGTGATTGTAGGGATGAGAGCGGACTTCACCCAATTGGAGACAAAAAAGAGCCAATTGAAGCCATTGGATGAAGATTGAAGAAGGACCGAAGAAAGGAAGAAAGAAGACCAAGGAGAAAGCAGGAAACAGAAGCCAAGACCGGTCGTGCGACCGGTCGTCCATCGCCAAGACCGGTCGTCCGACCGGTCCAACTGTACACAGAAGAAAATCATGCTGCAGAAGGCCACTGGACCATTCACGACCGGTCGTGCGACCTGTTGTCCACTTCTCAGACCGGTCGTGCGACCGGTCCTTGAATTAAAATTATAAAGTTAGATTTCGGCAAAACTCTCTGGACTGTTTTTTGCGGTTTTGAGACCGGTCATGCGACCGGTCGTCCAAGAGCTCAGATCGGTCGTCCGCGTAACAGAGCTTCTCCGTGAAGCTTCGATTTTCTCTATGCAGTCCGGGATTTCTTGCGCAATCTGGAACCTTCCATGCTATACTATAAAAGGACACCTAGGGGCTCTTCCTAGGGCATCATAGAAGCTAAGGGATGTGGTGCTAGAGAGAGGAAGCCGTCGTGGAGCGTCTGCAACCCTCCGAACTCCGGGTTTTCTAGTTTTTATGTTTTCTTATTTGAGTTTTAGTTGTAGCATGACAATGCTCAGCTAGAATCTCTCAGCTAAGGATGAGAGGTGAAGCTTGTAGCTAATTTCATGTTTGATTCAATTTAATTCAAGTAGTTCTATTTCAAGTTTGGATTTTACATATTTTAGTTCCAAAAGTTGGTAGTTTGAGATGTTTTATGAGAGTTCATGTGCTCCGGACATGGATTCCTTGCAATTCTCTGAGATTATCACGTTGTGTTTGTTTAGATTCGAATTATGGTAACCCTTGAGCAGGCCATAGTCCATAGGCATGGCTGTTACTCCGAAGGCTATGATTTTGAATTCTACATTGATTGAATGGGACTAGAACTTGGAAGTTCAACTTGAATGGGATTGAATGTGTTTAATGCTTTATTTTCCAATTAGATGAGAGATAGGACTTCAAATCTAGTTGTGTATCTTGCTTGGATTGATTGGATCGACATGGGATTGCTACAAGTGGATCCTTGAATGCCTTAATACTTTAAACTACTGATTTTCATTAAGTTACTGTTTTAGCATAAATATTCCAATTGAATCTCTTATCTATTGCAAACTAAGTTGCTGGAATAGTTTGGAATTTGTTATCCACTTCCCTGTGGATTGACCTCGGTCTTACCGAGATTTATTACTACATCGCAGCCTTACACTTGAGGCGAGCGAACACAAAACTAAGGTGTTAAAGCTACTAGATGTGGGTATCATCTACCCTATCTCGGATAGCCAATGGGTGAGTCCTACCCAAGTTGTCCCCAAGAAATCCAGTATTACCATCGTAGAAAACGCCAACAACGAGCTTATACCGACTAGAGTAACCGCTGGTTGGCGTATGTGCATTGATTATCGGAAGCTAAACACGGTCACTAGAAAGGACCTCTTCCCTCTCCCATTCATGGATCAAATTTTGGAGAGGTTAGCGGGTCATTCCTATTATTGCTTCTTAGATGGCTATTCCGGCTACAACCAAATTGAGATAGCCCCAGAGGACTAAGAGAAAACCACATTTACATGCCCGTTTGGTACCTTCGCATACTGAAGAATGCCATTCGGGCTATGTAATGCACCCGCCACATTCCAACGATGCATGTTGAGTATTTTCTCGGACATGGTGGGTGAGTTTCTTGAGTTGTTCATGGATGACTTTACTATTTTTTGTTGTACTTTTGATGAGTGCCTCAATCATTTGAAGTTGGTCTTGATGAGGTGTGAGGAGAAGAACCTCATTTTAAACTGGAAAAAGTGTCATTTCATGATACAAAGAGGATTAGTCCTTGGACATATCATCTCGTCTAATGGAATAGAGGTAGACCGGGCAAAAATTGACATAATTTCCAATCTACCACCACCCAAAAGCATACGCGAAGGTAGACTTTAGTCATATCTCTAGGCCCTTATGTAACCTTCTCCGAAAGGAGAACCAATTTGAGGGGAGTGCCGAATGTCAATTAGCTTTTTCAAAGCTAAAAGACATGTTGACAACCGCTCCTATCATGTAACCACCGGATTGGTCCATACCTTTTGAATTGATGTGAGACGCGAGCGACTATGCTATTGGGGCGGTGTTAAGCCAAAAGAAGGATAAGAAGCCCCATGTTATCTACTACGTAAGTAGGACCTTGAATCCCGCCCAAGTTAATTACACGACTGCGGAGAAAGAGCTCCTATCCGTCATCATTTCCTTGGACAAATTCAGGCCTTACTTAATAGGATCCAAGGTCATTGTTTACACAGATCATGCGGCGTTGAAACACCTTCTTTCTAAGAAGGATGCCAAGCCCCATTTGCTTAGATGGATCCTACTCCTTCAAAAATTCGATTTGGAGATCAAGGACAAGAAGGGAGTAGAAAATGTGGTGGCGGATCATGTATCCCGCCTAGTCCTACCTAATTCCATTGACGAGTCACCTATTGAGGACTCATTCCCTGATGAGCAACTCTTTGTTGCTATGCATCCACCATGGTACGTTGACATAGCCAATTATCTTTCCACAGGTGCGATGCCGAGTCATTGGACTACACAGGACAAATGTAAATTTCTAAGGGAAGTGTGTAGATTTTTCTGGGATGAACCTTTACTGTTTAAATATTGCCCAGACCAAATTATAAGGAGATGTCTCCCTGATGATGAACATAATTCCGTTATCTCCTTTTGCCATGATCAAGCATGTGGGGGTCATTTTTCCGCCAAGAAAACCACTGAAAAAATTCTACAGTGTGGGTTTTATTGGCCTACGCTATTTAAGGACACTCACGAGTTTTACAAAGCATGCGAGCATTGTCAAAAGTTAGGAGGATTATCCCGTCGAAATATGATGCCTCTTACCCCAATTCACCATCTTGAAGTCTTTAACTGTTGGGGCATCGGTTTCATGGGACCATTCACCTCATCTTTTGGACATGTCTATATTTTTCTTGCCGTAGACTATGTGTCTAAATGGATAGAAGCTATTCCATGTAGAACCAACGATCATCGTACGGTTCTAAAGTTCCTTAAAGAAAACATACTTTTCAGATTTGGAACGCCTCGAGCCATCATTAGTGATGGTGGTTCTCACTTTTGCAACAGGCCTTTTGAAGCCTTAATGAAGAAATATGGCATTAGGCATAAAGTGAGTACCCATACCACCCACAGACAAGTGGGCAAGCTGGAATTTCCAATCGGAAAATCAAACACATTTTGGAAAAGACGGTGAGGCTGGATCGCAAAGATTGGTCACTAAGATTAGATGATGCGCTTTGGGCTCACCATACAGCTTACAAGACCCCCATTGGAATGTCCCCTTATAGACTTGTCTATGGGAAAGCTTGCAACTTGCCTATAGAGGTTGAACACAAAGCCTATTGGGCAATACGGGCTTTAAATTTTGACATTGACAAGGCTAGCTTGCTTCGCAAACTCCAATTAAATGAGCTTGATGAGATCCGGAATGATGCTTATGAGAACTCGAGAATTTATAAGAGTAGGATGAAGGCCTTTCATGACAAGCACATCTTCAAAAAATCTTTCAATGAAGGTCAGAAAGTGCTCTTGTACAATTCCCGACTTCATCTTTTTTCGAGAAAATTGCGATCTCGATGGACCGGCCCATACATTATTAAAGAAGTTTTTTCTCATGGGGCTGTCGAGATAGAGAATGCCACAAATGGTAATTATTTTAAAGTGAATGGACAACGCCTTAAACCATTTGTTGAGAAATTTGATTCAGAGGACATGTCCATCACTCTGAATGATCCTGTGTATCAGGATGATTGATCTCCTAGTCTAACGGAGGTATAGCATAGGTAGGTTTAGTCGTTTTAGTTTTGCTTGCTTAGTAGCTTTAGTTGTTGGGTTGTAGACTTCTATGATCGACTCTCTCAGGTACTATTGTTCTCACTCCCTTTTATTTTACCATTGCTCTCATGTTCATGCTCATTGCATATCTTTTTACGTTGAGGACAATGCAAGATTTGGTTGGGGGGTGATATGAGATTCCTCATCTAGCAGTTTGCAACATTTCGAGCACCATATGTGCGAATTTTTTCGAATTTTCTAAAATTCCAAAACTCTTTTAGAAAACCTTATTTTTCTGCATTCGAGATGATACGAGTATAAGAAGAGGTGATACGAAGTGTGTGATGTTGTAAGTCTTGGTCTTCTCTTAATATAATGGTTTTATATGTGAATTCCCCTATTTATGTGATTAATAAAAAATTTAAACACTCTTACACCTAGTTCACATTATATGATTTTCATGGGTTGAAAGCATTATGTGATTTGTGGATTAGCTAGACTTTGATTTAAGGTGTTGAGAAACCAAGTCAGGGTACTTTATCCATCCTTGTCCATGGGAAAATAACGAAAGATATGGATTTCTAAAAATCCTATCTAATTTTTAAAAAAAGGGAAAAGGAAGGATGAAATTGGGAATGGTGGAAAAATGGTGGAAATTTTCGAAAAGGGCTACCTATTACCAACCGGGGGATAGTCTATGTTGAGCTCTTAATAGTGCATATTCTAACCCCAATTCATCACTCATTATGCAAGGTTTTCATGATTTATAGACTAATCTAATGCATGGATTTATGATTGTAGGGATGAGAGAGAGGATTCATCAATTAGAGACTTAAAGACGCCATTTACAAGCAAAGAAGATCAAAGGACTAAGCATCAAAGGATGAAAGAAAGAACTTAGAGAAAAGAAGAAAGAAAGCTGTTGAGCTCTTAATTGTGCATATTCTAACCCCAATTCATCACTCATTGTGCAAGGTTTGTATGGTTTGTAAGCTAATTCAATGCATGTTTTGTGACTACAGGATTGAGGGTGGACTCTACTCAATTGAAGACATAAAGAGCTCACTTGGGATCATTCTGATGAAGAATGTTTGAGGACCAAAGAAGAAAAGAAAGAAAGAACTAAAGAAGAGAAGAAAGCAGATGAAAGAAAGGAAGAAAATAAGAAGAAAATGAAGCTGACCGGTCGTGACCGGTCGGCCAAGGAAGCCAGACCGGTCAGTGACCGGTCAGCCATGTATGTTGGGCACTACTGAAGAGGACCGACCGGTCATGACCGGTCGGTCATTGTTGCTGGAAAATTGCTGAAGGCGTCCAACCGGTCATGACCGGTCGGACATGCTTGCTGGACCAAGGATGAATAGGCCCGACCGGTCTTGACCGGTCGGGCATACTTGCTGGAATGACTCTCTATTGAGGCCGACCGGTCTTGACCGGTCGGCCATGCGTACTGACTTAGAAGCTTCTAATTTCTTCCCGATTTTCTCTGCGCTGCGTAAGAGTTTCGCAAATTCCCGATTATTCCGACGTTGTGGAGCCTCCAGACTATAAGAGGACACCTAGGGATCGTTCCTAGGGTATCCTAGAAGGGTGCAAGCGAGGTTGGAGGCTGTGGAAGTGAAGATTGGAGTTTCACAACTCCTTTTGGTTTGCTTTGCTGTTTTCATGCTTTTTGTAGTTGTTTCATGTTTCCTTGGATCATGAGCAGCTAAACCTCTTAGCTAGGGCTAAGAGGTGAAGCTTGTAGTGAATCCAAGATGTTTTAATTCGTAGTTAAGTGGTTTTAGTTTGGAATTCATGATTATGAACTAAGGTTTGAAGTTTATACAAGTTTTTAAGTAATTTTTCTTAGTCTTGTGATGACTCATGGATGTTTGGATGAATTACTTATCTTCTTAATTTGTTTGCAACGGTATAGACCTGTATGATCCGAGGAATCGGAGTGCGCTCTAGAACTAAGCTCTTCATAAAGGGACTTCAGGCCAAAGTTCTATTTTAGTTGATTTTCTGGAATATGTAAGGACTGTGCTGGTGATTTGAATCTAGTTCAAATCCTAATCTATCTTTGTCTTGTGAGAGGACTTGGGGATGATTATGATTGAGAACTGGACCTATAGGAAGGGGAATGACCTATGCAATTGAGCATGCTCAGCTCAGCCTAGATTGAGTGAATCTTATGCATAGAACTTACATATTATAGACTGTTTGGTTTAACAGTTCTATCATCCGACTAGACAGATAGGAATGTCGATTCTAGTTGAGAGAATAAGAAACCACAGCGGATTGAACATCAAGGATTGCTACAAGTGGATCCTTGAAACCCTAGTACCTTCTTATAATTACTTACTCTCGATTTAATTCAGCTTTTGTTACTCATATCAACTTTATACATCAATCGGATTAGTAGACTTCAATAGACACTTGTGGATGAATTTGTGAGATCCTACATAGTCCCTGTGGATCAACCTCGGTCTTACCGACTTTATTACTACATCGCAACCCTACACTTGGGGAAGCGAACAAAAGCAGAAGAATGTTTCCAAGACCAGTCGTCCGACCGGTCGTCCATAGCTCAGGACCGGTCGTCCGACCAGTTCGATCACTCAACATAAGAGGCCACTCTACAAATATCACTGGACCATCCAAGACCGATCGTGCGACCAATCGTCCACTGCTCAGAACGGTCATGCGACTGGTCCTTGAATTAAATTTGTGAGCGCAAAAATTACGAAAACTCTCTGGACGTTTTTTGCGATTTTGAGACCGGTCGTGCGACCGGTCGTCCAGGAGCTCAGACCGGTCATGCGACCGGTCATCTGCATAACAGAGCGTGTTCTACAAGCTCCGATTTTCTCTGCGCACTGCGTAACCTTACGCAAATTCGAGATGTTTCTGAAGCAAGCAAGCTTCCCCACTATAAAAGGACACCTAGGGATCGTTCTTAGGGCATCGGAGAAGGGATTGAACACGGTGGGAGACGGCGGAAGTCGAATTCTGAGTTCTACAACTCCTCCTAGTTTGCTTTCTAGTTTTGTGCTTTGTTTAGTTGTTTTCATGTTTCCTTGGATCATGAACGGCTAAACCTCTTAGCTAGGGCTAAGAGGTGAAGCTTGTAGTGAATCTAAGATGTTTCAATTCGTTTGATTTGGTTTAAGATTGGATTTCTATTGAAGAACAATGGTTTGAAGTTTAATTCAAGTACTAAGTAGTTTTTCTTAGTCTTATGATGACTCATGGATGTTTGGAAGAATTTCTTGAGTTCTTAATTGTTGTGAACTAATCTAGAGCTATATGATCTGAGGAATTGGAATACGCTCTTGATTTATGATCTTCATGTGGGAACTTCTTACCAAAAGTCTACTTTTTTGGAAATTCTGAAGTATGTGAGACTGTGTATGTGATTTGAATCAAGTTCAAATCATAATTTAGTTTTGTCTTGTGACAGGATTTAATGATGGTTATGATTGTGATCTTAGCCTATTGGAATTAGGACTGACCTATATAATTTAGTATGCTCGTCCTAGCTTGCATTGAGTGAATCATATACATGACTCATACATATGACAGATTGCTTGGTTTAACTGCTCTATCATCCGACTAGACAGAACTTAATTTCGATTCTAGTTGAGAAAGTGAGAAACCACAGCGAATTGAGCATCAAGGATTGCTACAAGTGGATCCTTGAACCCCTAGTGCCTTTTTATTAACTGTTTACCTTCAATTTAATTCAACATTACAATCTTCTACAAATCTGTTTGTTAGCTCTTTAGTAGAACTATTGAAAGTGTTTTGTAGATTCCTACATAAGTCCCTGTGGATCGACCTCGGTCTTACCGAGATTATTACTACATCGCAACCCTACACGTAAGGAAGCGAACAAGTTTTTGGAGTCATTGCCGGGGCTTTTGATGGTTTTTCACAAAATTTCTGAAAATAGTTTCTATTTAGGATTTTTTTAGGATTCTAGTACTTAGTTTGTTCTATTTTGATTTTTTTTTCTTTTGCAGGGATTTCTAGGAAGTTGAAGAAGAAGTTAGGAATCATAAAGTCTCAAATCAGGTTCTATCTTTCTAACCTTACTCTTCTTCTTCTCCTATTCATTCCTATCATATTCATCTCTTATAGAGTGGGTGGAGACTCCTTTTTGGATCTCTGATAGGTTGGCCTTGTGCTGCCTTGATTCCTATTAGTCGAGTCTGCCGTCTTGGATCACCTTGTGCTCAGAGATTTCTCTTCTCAACTCTATTCCTCTTTCTTCTTTTTCTGCACTTTTCTCAAAAGATTCAAAGAGTGGGTGGGGAGTTCTCTGAACCCCTATTGACCAGGAGAAATCGGTCTCTATCCTTACTTCTGGCTTAGCCATTGCAAGACACCTTGTGCTTTGGTCTTAGAGAGAAGTAAAGGAAGGAAGAAAGAATTCCTTTTTGTTTCATTCTTTTAGTATTTGCATGCCACATTGGGCTCGGGATTCTAATAACCGACTCATTAGTGAAGGGGGAATAGTAGAAGGAATTGACAGAGAACCACGTGCTAGGAGACATCTAAATTCTCCAATTTTGTCTGAAAATATGGCTGTAAATCAACCCAATCCTATGGCCAATCAAAATCTAGGCCAAAACCAAACCGAAACGGGAGAGAATGCGGTTGAGAATGTTCCCCGACCAAGAACATTACGTGATTACTTGCAACCAGCAAGAGCGAGCACTCCCTCATGCATAGTTTTTTCACAAAATGCAGGGAATGTAGATTTGAAACTGGGAGTAATCCAACTCCTCCCGAGATTCCATGGATTAGACAGTGAAAGTGCCTATCAACACCTTAAGGAATTTGATGAGGTAATAACCACCATGCACTTTGCAAATGTAACTGATGATGTGGTAAGGCTTAAATTATTTCCTTTTACTCTATAAGATAAAGCTAAAGGTTGGCTTCATGCATTAAGGCCAAGATCAATAGGTGCATGGACTGATATGCATAGGGAATTCATTAAAAAGTTCTTCCCTACTCACAAAACGAACATGTTGAGGCGCCTTATCATGAATTTTTCTCAAAAGGAGGATGAGACCTTCTTCCAATGTTGGGAGAGGTTTAAGGACTTGTTAAATGCATGCCCACATCATGGCTATGAAATTTGGCGGGTTATAAGCTTTTTCTATGAAGGACTGACTTCACCCATGCGGCAATTCGTAGAGATGATGTGTAATGGGGAGTTCATGAATAAGGAAGTCGAGGAAGCATGGGACTATTTGGAGGAATTGGTTGAGAATGCACAATCTTGGGATACATCTAAACCAACAAATTCCAAGACTAGCCAACAAAAGAAAAAAGGAGGAATTTATGTCCTATCAGAAGAGGATAGCATAAGTGCACGTGTGGCTAGCCTCACAAGAAAATTCGAGGCCATGGAATTAAAGAAAGGAGAGACGATCAACTCTAAAGACATTGAAACTGTTTGTGGAATTTGTGCTGGAAATCAACATACAACACAAGATTATCCCACAATTTCAGCAATCCAAGACATCTTACAAAACAATCAAATGCCATAAACAGTTATCAATGGCAATTTGGTGCTCCAAACTCAAACACGTTTAATTCTAGTTGGAAGAACCATCCCAACTTCAGTTGGAGGAATGGACCCACTGCAAATGCAAACAATATCCCCCAAGCTCAACCATTACTAGGTCCATCCCTAGTCATTACACCAAAAGCTACGCTAGAGGAGATGTTGGGTGCATTCGTATCGGTTCAAGCTGAATATAGCAAGACTAATTCTCTGAAAATAGATGGGTTCATGCAAGAGCAATTGAAATTTAATCAAAGTTCAACTCAAGCCATCAATGACTTGAAAACCTCAATGGCTAGAGTTGAATCTCACCTCAGTGTTAGGGAGAAAGGCACACATCCTGCCCAACTTCTTCCTAACCCAAGAACCCAATTTGAGATACAAGACACAAGCTCATCCTCCCAACATATGGAGCATGTTCAAGCTATCACCACTTTGAGAAATGGGAAAATAGTTGATAAATCTAATCCGGTGAAGGCCCCAAAGCCTAAGAATCCGAAAAATTCCAAAGAGGATGATAGCTCAAACAATACTCCACAAGAGAAAGAATCGGAAAGGCAATACAAGCCAGTTGCCCCGTTTCCCCAAAGGTTGATTTCACCCAAACCTTTAGACAAAAACCTGGAAATTCTAGAAGTTTTCGAGCAGGTGAAGATCAACATTCCGTGGTTGGATGCTATAAAGCAAATACCATCCTATGCCAAATTTCTAAAGGAATTGTGCACAGTCAAAAGGAAACACAATGTTCACAACAAAGTACTTTTGACTGAGAATTTGAGCGCTATTATCAAACAAGAGGTGCCCCAAAAATACAAGGATCTGGGTAGTCCAACCATCTCATGCATCATAGGAGACTACCGGATTAAACAAGCCTTACTCGATTTAGGGGCAAGTGTAAACCTCATTCCGTACTCGGTTTACGAACAACTTGGGTTAGGTGAATTGAAACCCACCAAAACCACACTCCAACATGCTGATAGATCCATTCGTATACCGAGAGGAGTGATTGAGGATGTTTTAGTCCAAGTTGATAAATTCTACTACCCAGTAGACTTTATTGTCTTGGATACACATCTCGTGATAGGTACCGGTGCTCAAATTCCCGTCATACTTGGCCAAACTTTTCTAGCTACTTCCAATGAGATTATCAATTATAGAAACGGGCTTCTACAAATGTCCTTTGGAAATATGACACTTGAGCTGAATATATTTGATTTATGCAAACAACCATGGGAAGTTGATGAGGAGATCCACGAGATAAACTTGATTGAATCATTTGTAGAGGAGACTTTCCCCTCAACATTATATTCTGACCCTTTGGAGGCATGTGTGGCCCACTCTCATGAGATAAATGATGATACAATACGAGAGATGGATGCCATTTTAGATGTGATGCCGGTACTTGATAACAAAAGATGGAGGCACTATTTAAACCTTTACCCTTAAACGAGAACAAGCCCCTCCCATCCAATATCAAGGCACCAACACTTGACCTAAAACCATTACCAAGTGAGTTGAAATATGTCTATTTAGGTCGAGATGAGACATATCCGGTGGTGATTTTATAACGTCCCGTAAATTTCCGTACAGATAATAGCGTACGGATGACCGTATATCTTAGTTATTTAGATTTCCTAATCTCTAATCTAGAAAAGGAAGATTAGTTTAGTCCAAATTGGGCTAGATGGTTACCATTCTGTAAACTTTATGGCCCTTACTCTAAATAGCCTTCTGGAGGGCTACATACGTAAACCATTAACTCCACCTGGGTCATAAAACTAACAACTAATACTTGTAAGGCCATTTGGACTAATTGCCCAGCTTTTATATAAACCCTTTTGCTGAGATTTCCCCAAATCGAATTGGGAAATTTCAGGTTTGGGAGAGGGAGAGAAAGAGGGAGAAAGAGAGAAGGAGAGAGAAATCGAGAGAAGAAGAAGAAAGGAGATTGAAGATGTCCTTCTTCCTTTCCTCTTAGAGTAGGAGATTGCTCTCGCTTGTCGTTCTCGTCGCTGGAGTGGTTCTTTTTGCGATTGGAGGTAAGAATCGAACCCTACCTTCCAATTCCAAGCTCTCTTAGGTTTGAGACAGAAAATCTCATCCTAATCTTTTTTCTTATAGGAATAGTCGATTTTCCTCAGCCCTAACCCTAGACCGTTGGACGAACGTGGAACCCTAGACCTTAAGGTGCGGGCTATACTTCAAATCTTCTATTTATCATTCCTAAAGGGTATTAAACAATGATTCTTGCAGTCATAGTGTAGGACTTTGGATTTCTATATCTGATTGTTTATCTCAGTATTATTATACTATACAACATGCATGTGTGTTTCATGGCTTTAATGTTCGATGAAATGGGTAAATGACTCAACTGTTATATCTAATTTGTGAAATTCGTTGAGGTGATGGAGTTTGTGTTTCATGGCTTTAGTGTTTGATGAAATGGGTCAATGACTCAATTGTTATAACTGATTTGTGGAATTCATTGAGATGATGGAATTTGTATATGATATCCTCTCAACGGTTATAACTGATTTGTGGAATTCGTTGAGATGTGGAATTTGTATATGATATGCCTAATTTTATGTTATCGCACATGTACTGTTTGTCATGGGTGAAAGGGGCCAATCGATTAATGTGGATATCCTAGTTGGATTGGATATTCAGGATTGGCTGGTTGACGGGGTGAACTTGATCGATCGACAGTAGTCTGGACTACACGGGTCGTCTGTGCCCAATGCCGGTTTGGTCAATATTCTCCCTATATCAAACGGACACATCCAAAGCCAAGAAATGTTGTGTGGTAGATAGATTGTATTGAATGACTCTTCCAGAATCTGAAATACTAATGTCATTAGATGAAGTTGTCCAATTTATAAATGTATGTGCGACACGACCCTACTATATCTCCTTAGGCCGGGCATGGTGGTATGGGACACCGTGTTCGTGCCGTCGGCCTACGCTTTGGCATTGAGCCTCCCCGTAGTGACCATAAGTTATTGTGAGGATGCCGGCCTGTTTGGGGTAAATCTGAAATAGTTGAGGTACTTATTTGAATAAAATGTTCTTGTATTCTAAATGTATTAAAAGTTGGAGAAGGGATTCGTGGGCTACTGGCGATGATAGACAATCGCATCGTCGGGAGCCAGATGGTCCTGTTCAGGACCTACTGTATGACATTAGTAATTCAACATCACCAATCTTGTTGAATGAAATTTATATTAATAAAGGCCGAACTAAACATGCATACATGTCATCGGCAATCTCAGTGACTGGCTGACTGTTTGAAAGGCCAGGGCATTGGTGATAGCTTTCATACTTGCACTATGTGTATATGAGTTATAGTTGGAAGGACTATTGTTCAATTTTGATTCTGTTGTGACTGCCCGGGACATGCATTGTGTGCGAATTCATAACATTCATGCATTAATACAACTAGTCTAGGATTCTTGTATGTTTTGTTTGCTCATTACCTATGCCTGATTCTTGTATGCTTGATAGATTGTTGAACTTAGAATTATAGAAGCATTGAGTTGATTACTCACCCCCTCAATCCTGGGTGGTGTTTTGACAAAACACCAACCAGACTCTAATGTAGAAACAGGTACTCTGGATGATGACATCTTTCAGGATGAGTTGGAAGACTTTGTAGAGGACGTCAGTTACTTTCAGTTCTCGGATGGCCGAGAATAATATGCACTGGCATCTTTTAGTTGGTGTTTTGGGGCCGTTTGATGGCTAGATGTCTAGTGGCCCAATGCTTTTGGACTTGTAAATTTGGGGCTTCCTGTTGCGTGGGCCCTCTGATTTTGGATGATAATGTAAATTTGTAAATGATGGACCAGGTATGCACTTATCTTTTGTCCTTACTTTAATGTTTATTTAGTTTTAAACATGCGTCTTGATACTATGGTAAATGCATTAATCACGCTTCCGCATAAGCATAGTAACACCCGAAATCTCAAGGGTCGAGGTCATGCTCGACTTCTGAAATTTAGGGCGTTACAGAGTTGGTATCAGAGCGGGAGTTTAGAGCTAAACTGGACCTTGAGTTATGGACTTGACCAATCGTTTACGCTGACGTAGTTTGGACTCTGTGGTTTGAAACCGTGGAACCTTAGGTGTTACCGTGCATAAATTATATAATTATTGGTTATAATAAGTAAGTTTTAGGATTCCTAGGATTCTAGCTGTGATAACATCTGGTTCCAGATGAGGTGTTAAGGTTCTAGGATTTGGAATCCATGTTTTGGGCATGATGTGTTGAGAAATGGAGAGTAGCAATGTACTTTTGAATGATGGATTTTAGACAAATTGGTGGCCCCTAACCATTTGGTACAAGTGACTATTTTTTTTTGTTGTTTTTGTTTTGCTCTTCCATTAAGATGGAAGAACTTTTGGTCCATTTTTTTTTTTTTTTGTTTTTCTCTTCCATTGAGATGGAAGAACTTTTGGCCTATTTTTTTTGTTGTTGATTGTTTTTCACTTCCATAGAGAAGGAAGAAATGATGGTGGGCCACTAGTGTTTGAATTGGAAAAGAAGAGAGAGAAAGTAAAATGAGTTGAGAGAGAGAAAGAGAGTAGAGTGAGTTTAGAAAGAGAGAGAGAGAGAGATAGGCCAGCAAGGACCGGCTGACCGGTCGGACAACCGGCCGACCGGTTGGCACTGGCCATGGAAGGGCCCCTTTGTGATGTTATGAACAGGTGGACGGCCAGAGACGACCGGCCAGAACAACCGGCTGACCGGTTGGCGCTGGCCCAAGGAGGGTCCTTTGTAGTGCTTTGGAAGGGAGGATGGCCAGGAACGACAGGCCGACCGGCCAGGACAACCGGCCGACCGGTTGACGCTGGACAGGGGCAGAACAATGGAGTGTTGTGTGAGGGTTTTGGAGAAAATCACCCAGAAACGACCGGCCGATCGGTTATGTATAACCGGCTGACCAGCCATGGTGACCGGCCGACCGGTTACAGCTGGGAAGCTAGCAGACGGTGGGGGGTTTTCAGATTTTTAGGCAGAGGTGAATCAGGGGAGCCGGCCGACCGGCTGAAGCCGGGTCTGACCGGATGTTGATGACCGGCTGGCCGGTTGTACAGCCGGCTGACCGGCTTGGGCTGTTGAGTGGAAACTCGGGTGGACAGCAACAGCCGGCCGACCGGCTATAGCCATGGTCGACCGGCCGGATTTAATGGGAGTTGGATTTAAGAGGGTTTGAGACATAAACCCTCTTCCATTGTTTTCCCCAAACCCATTTCTCTGTTTTTCCTCTCCTTAACCCTCGAGACCTAGCTCCAAGCTTTTGATTAGAGCTTAGATTGATGGAGAAAGTTGAAAGAAAATGGTGATTTGATTGAGGAAGGTGTGATTTGGAAAGGGATTGGAAGGATTTCCCAAATTTCTGGTAAGTTGAGATTTCTTTTTCAAATTTTCCTTTCTTGCTTCTCCTTCTCCTTTATTCACCAACCCTAGCTTCCAAATTTCTCTTAACCTTGTCCAGATTTTGTTTCCATAGCTTCAACTTCTAATTGAAGCTTCTTCCTCTCTTAAAGGGCATCTTCTTCATGGCTTATTAGCTTTCAAGAACTTCCAGAATTTCTCAAATCCATTTGGGGTTGGCTTTCCTTGTTCTTGTTTTTGTGCGGATTGTGAATCGGTGTAGGGTTGTAATCATGGCAAAGAAACGTGCCACTACAGGGGAGGTACCACAACGGGAGCATCGCTCCAAGCGAGCAGAGGATGTTGATGTGTCTGCTCCTACTCATGCATCTACTCGAGGTAAGAAGGCCCCAAAGCGAGGCCGAGGGGGTCCGTCTACCTCCCGCGATTTACCAGCGGCATCGAGGGAGTTGGTACCTGAGCAAACCTCACCTGTGAGCATGGGCAGATTTGCAAACCGCCCTGTGTGTTTTGAGGGATTCGTGGAGAAGAAGTTGATTCCTGAGAATCCCATGCTTGCTGGTCTGTTGGAAGTTGGTTGGGATCTTGTCCTCACTCCATACAGTAGTGCTGATGCAGAAATGGTAAGAAACTTTTACTCGTCTATTCGAAATCCATGTCAACAGCCGTTGGGGTTTGATGTTTTGATTGGTGATAGATTAATGCATGTTGATGTGGATGTGGTAGAGAGAGTCTCTGGTGTGCCGAAAGGCAAGATTGTTATTCTTGAAAATGATTCCAAGAGGCGGAGGTTCAGAGATGACAGGACTACTTTTGTTTGTGGTGAACTCAAATTGTGGGAGCAAAAGAATAGTTGTTTGAGGGCATCGAAAATGCGTTTGGAATTCCGATTACTTCACCGTATTTTCATTTCAAATCTGTACCCACGAGTTGGGAATCGCATGGAAGTATCCCAATATATGCTTGAAGTCCTTTATCGTGTGGGGAAAGGGGAAAGTTTATGTTTTCCGTCGATGGTTATTCGTCACATCCTGACAGCCGCAACTCCTTCTAATCACACCAAGTCACTCGCATTCGGCCGTTTGGTGTGTAAGATAGCTCGACATTTTGGTCTTCGCAGTGGGCCGCATGTGCAATTCGAGCCACGAACTGTTATCGGTCCAATCAAGATTGGATCTATAGACCCAAATGAACCTCCTTCAGAACAAGTTGGCAGAGAAGAAGAGCGTCAGGAGACAGAAGAAGGAAGTGATGAGGGGATTGAAGAAGAATTCTTATCCCCCTTAAACATAACAGAACGTTTAGATAGCATGCAAGAAGGGCTGACTCGAGTTGAAGAGCGACAGAAACACTTGGAAAAGAAAGTGAATAAGATGTATCGAATGATGAAGAGTCTGTTTCGTTGTCTGCAAGGAGAAGGTGCACCACCACTTTCGCCCGATTCTCAGGATCAGTAGATCCGGTATATAAGAGTAGTGTGTTCGCTTGTTGACTGTAGTTGTGGTATGAAAGAGTCTAGTTATGAGTTTAAGAAGTAGTTTTAGTTTCTTTTGGTGGTAATGAAGTCAGTTTCTATGGAGCAATGTAGGATAAATGTTGAATATGAATGAAATTGTTCCAAATTTTGGTTTGTAATTATTTCTCTTACTTGTTCTGGCACATAGATATTATTGGAAGGTAATTGTGACGTATGTGATGTGGAGTTGCCTTTAATTGCGTATTATATGTCCAAACTACAGGACATGCAGCCTAAATGTAGCCACACCTTTGTTCGACGCCCACATGGTAGCTTGATGGAAGTTCCTGGCCCAGTGGCCTCTAGTGGGGCAGAGAATCCAATTGTTAATGTGGGTCAAGGACATAACTCTGAGCAGCCACCCACGACACACGACTAGGTGGTCGAAATAGATATCCATTTAACTTCTGGGGCAGATCACACAGTTATCCCAGGACCGCCACCACTTGAACATCAAGGGTTAATACCACCACCCATAGCCCAACCAGCCCCAGGTATGGATATGATAGCACAAATGTTATTGCTCATGCAACAACAACAACAACAACAGACTACTTTGTTGCAACAACAACAACAACAGAATGCCCTACAGCATCAGCAGACTCTTGCTGCTCTGGTTGGGGCAATTACTCATACTGGGAGTGCTTCGACCTCCTCCCCTCGACCAGTGTATCAGACCACCCCAGCCCCTCGGGAGGGTCCATTTGAGCGGTTCCAAAAACTTCGACCGCCCACCTTTATGGGTTCTCATAACCCGGCCGAGGCAGAGTATTGGTTAGACCGAATGTTGAAGATGGTTCAGCAGATGGAGTGTTTTGAATCGGAACAGGTGAATCTGATAACCTTTATTTTAGAGAAAGAAGCTGATATTTGGTGGAAAGGCGTCTGTAAATCAGTCCCAGATACCTATGTATGGACTTGGGAGGACTTTGAAACTAAGTTCCATGACAAATATTATACTCTCACCTACCGCCTCGAACGCAAGAAACAGTTTCTTAGTCTACAACAAGGAAATATGTCTGTAGCAGAGTATGAGCGTCGATTCACAGAGCTCTCGAAATACGCACCAACAATAGTGAACGATGAAGCAACAAAAATGCGTCGTTTCTCGACAGGTTTGAGGCCTGGAATACATACCAAGATGTGTTGTTCTGATATTTATACTTATGTTGGAATGGTAGAGAAAGCCTTTCGATCTGAAGAGGATGGTATTCGTCTCGCACAGGCGCGAGTTCAGATGGGGCAAAAGGCTAAGCCCGATGTGGTGTTACAACAACCGTTTAATAAAAGGGCTCGGATAGGACCGTCACCCGCCGATATTAGAAGAATATGAAAAGGTAAAATTTCGTGGGCGAAATTTCTTTAAGGGGGGTAGATTGTAACGTCCCATAAATTTTCGTACAGATAATAGTGTACGGATGACCGTATATCTTAGTTATTTAGATTTCCTAATCTCTAATCTAGAAAAGGAAGATTAGTTTAGTCCAAATTGGGCTAGATGGTTACCATTCTGTAAACTTTATGGCCCTTACTCTAAATAGCCTTCTGGAGGGCTACATACGTAAACCATTAACTCCACCTGGGTCATAAAACTAACAACTAATACTTGTAAGGCCATTTGGACTAATTGCCCAGCTTTTATATAAACCCTTTTGCTGAGATTTCCCCAAATCGAATTGGGAAATTTCAGGTTTGGGAGAGGGAGAGAAAGAGGGAGAAAGAGAGAAGGAGAGAGAAATCGAGGGAAAGAGAGAAATCGAGAGAAGAAGAAGAAAGGAGATTGAAGATGTCCTTCTTCCTTTCCTCTTAGAGTAGGAGATTGCTCTCGCTTGTCGTTCTCGTCGCTGGAGTGGTTCTCTTTGCGATTGGAGGTAAGAATCGAACCCTACCTTCCAATTCCAAGCTCTCTTAGGTTTGAGACAGAAAATCTCATCCTAATCTTGTTTCTTATAGGAATAGTCGATTTTCCTCAGCCCTAACCCTAGACCGTTGGATGAACGTGGAACCCTAGACCTTAAGGTGCGGGCTATACTTCAAATCTTCTATTTATCATTCCTAAAGGGTATTAAACAATGATTCTTGCAGTCATAGTGTAGGACTTTGGATTTCTATATATGATTGTTTATCTCAGTATTATTATACTATACAACATGCATGTGTGTTTCATGGCTTTAGTGTTCGATGAAATGGGTAAATGACTCAACTGTTATATCTGATTTGTGAAATTCGTTGAGGTGATGGAGTTTGTGTTTCATGGCTTTAGTGTTTGATGAAATGGGTCAATGACTCAATTGTTATAACTGATTTGTGGAATTCATTGAGATGATGGAATTTGTATATGATATGCTCTCAACGGTTATAACTGATTTGTGGAATTCGTTGAGATGATGGAATTTGTATATGATATGCCTAATTTTATGTTATCGCACATGTACTGTTTGTCATGGGTGAAAGGGGCCAATCGATTAATGTGGATATCCTAGTTGGATTGGATATTCAGGATTGGCTGGTTGACGGGGTGAACTTGATCGATCGACAGTAGTCTGGACTACACGGGTCGTCTGTGCCTAATGCCGGTTTGGTCAATATTCTCCCTATATCAAACGGACACATCCAAAGCCAAGAAATGTTGTGTGATAGATAGATTGTATTGAATGACTCTTCCAGAATCTGAAATACTAATGTCATTAGATGAAGTTGTCCAATTTATAAATGTATGTGTGACACGACCCTACTATATCTCCTTAGGCCGGGCATGGTGGTATGGGACACCGTGTTCGTGCCGTCGGCCTACGCTGTGGCATTGAGCCTCCCCGTAGTGACCATAAGTTATTGTGAGGATGCCGGCCTGTTTGGGGTAAATCTAAAATAGTTGAGGTACTTATTTGAATAAAATGTTCTTGTATTCTAAATGTATTAAAAGTTGGAGAAGGGATTCGTGGGCTACTGGCGATGATAGACAATCGCACCGTCGGGAGCCAGATGGTCCTGTTCAGGACCTACTGTATGACATTAGTAATTCAGCATCACCAATCTTGTTGAATGAAATTTATATTAATAAAGGCCGAACTAAACATGCATACATGTCATTGGCAATCTCAGTGACTGGCTGACTGTTTGAAAGGCCAGGGCATTGGTGATAGCTTTCATACTTGCACTATGTGTATATGAGTTATAGTTGGAAGGACTATTGTATCAATTTTGATTCTATTGTGACTGCCTGGGACATGCATTGTGTGCGAATTCATAACATTCATGCATTAATACAACTAGTCTAGGATTCTTGTATGTTTTGTTTGCTCATTACCTATGCCTGATTCTTGTATGCTTGATAGATTGTTGAACTTAGAATTATAGAAGCATTGAGTTGATTACTCACCCCCTCAATCCTGGGTGGTGTTTTGACAAAACACCAACCAGACTCTAATGTAGAAACAGGTACTCTGGATGATGACATCTTTCAGGATGAGTTGGAAGACTTTGTAGAGGACGTCAGTTACTTTCAGTTCTCGGATGGCCGAGAATAATATGCACTGGCATCTTTTAGTTGGTGTTTTGGGGCCGTTTGATAACTAGATGTCTAGTGGCCCAATGCTTTTGGACTTGTAAATTTGGGGCTTCCTGTTGCGTGGGACCTCTGATTTTGGATGATAATGTAAATTTGTAAATGATGGACCACGTATGCACTTATCTTTTGTCCTTACTTTAATGTTTATTTAGTTTTAAACATGCGTCTTGATACTATGGTAAATGCATTAATCACGCTTCCGCATAAGCATAGTAACACCCGAAATCTCAAGGGTCGAGGTCATGCTCGACTTCTGAAATTTGGGGCGTTACAGATTTCTTCCCACTTGGATGAGGAACAAGAGAGTAGGCTCATAGCCACTCTAATAGAGCATAAGAGTGCCATTGGATGGTCAATTGCGGATCTCAAAGGCATAGACCCACTAATTTGTACTCATCGCATACACCTTGAGGAGAATGCGAAGACATCTAGGCAACCACAAAGACGACTCAATCCAAACATGAAGGATGTGGTTAAGGCCGAAGTGGTGAAACTATTGGATGTGGGTATTATTTACCCAATATCCGATAGTCAATGGGTGAGCCCAACTTAAGTGGTGCCTAAGAAATTCGGAATAACCATCGTAGCCAATGCCAATAATGAACTCGTATCAACTAGAGTTACTACCGATTGGAGAATGTGCATTGACTACAGGAAGCTAAACACTGTCACGAGGAAAGACCACTTCCCCCTACCATTTGTTGATCAAATTTTAGAAAGGTTGGCGGGTCATTCCCATTTTTGCTTCCTTGATAGCTATTCAGGGTACAACCAAATAGAGATCGCCCTTGAAGACCAAGAAAAAACTACATTCACATGTCCATTCGACACTTTTGCCTATCGACAGATGCAGTTTGGACTGTGCAATGCCCCTGCCACTTTTCAGCATTGTATGATGAGTATCTTTTCTGATATGGTGGGCATAATTCTCGAAGTCTTCATGGATGATTTCTCAGTATTTGGTTGTAGCTTTGATGAGTGCCTTGTGCACTTGAAATCTGTGTTGAAAAGATGTGAAGAGAAGAACCTTGTGTTAAATTGGGAGAAATGTCACTTCATGGTTTAAAAGGAAATTGTACTTGGTCACATCGTTTCACAAAACGGAATCGAGGTGGACAAAGTGAAAATCGATCTTATCTCTAACCTTCCACCACCTAGGAACATACGAGATGTGCGGTCCTTTTTGGGACACGCAGGATTTTACAGAAGGTTCATAAAGGACTTCAGTTCACTCTCTCGTCCTTTATGTAACCTACTTCAAAAGGAGAATTCATTCGAGTGGAATGAAGATTGTCAAAATGCCATTACCACACTTAAAGGTATGTTGACATGTGCTCCCATAATGCAACCACCTGATTGGAGCATTCCTTTTGAAATTATGTGCGATGCAAGCGACTATGCTATTAGGGCCGTGCTAGGCCAAAGAAAAGAGAAGAAGCCATGTGTTATCTACTATGCAAGTAGAACCTTAAACTCAGCCCAAGCAAACTACACTACTACAGAAAAAGAACTTTTAGCTGTAGTTTTTGCCTTGGACAAGTTTAGGTCCTACTTGATTGGATCCAAGATCATCATATTCACTGACCACACCGTGCTTAAGTACCTTCTCTTTAAGAAGGATGCTAAACCACGGTTGTTAAGATGGATCCTTCTACTCCAGGAATTTGATATAGAGATACGTGATATGAAAGGAGTAGAAAATGTAGTGGCTGACCATCTCTCTCGACTTGTTCTCACTGATTCCCCTGAAACGACGGTGATTAATGACATGTTCCCTGATGAACAACTTTTTAAAGTCTCCCAATTTCCATAGTATGCGGACATTGCTAACTATCTTGCTGCAAGTACGATTCCTACACATTGGAAAAAGCAAGATAAGGATAAGTTATTCAATGAGGTGCGAAAATTCCTATGGGACGACCCATACTTATTCAAGTATTGTCCTGATCAAATCATAAGGAGATGTGTGCCAGATGATGAACAATAAAGTATCATCTCCTTTTGTCATTCTCAGGCATGTGGTGGCCACTTTTCGGCTAAGAAGACCACAGCCAAAATTCTACAATGTGGGTTTTATTGGCCCACTATGTTCAAGGACACACATGAGTTTTGCAAAACATGTGAGCTTTGTTAGAAATTGGGAGGAATCTCCCGTAGAAATATGATGCCACTCAATCCCATCTTAATAATCAAATTTTTTTATTGTTAGGGCATCGATTTCATGGGTCCATTCCCATCTTGTTTTGGAAACGTATATATCTTGCTTGCAGTTGACTATGTGTCCAAATGGGTCGAGGCGATCCCATGCCGGAATAATGACCATAAAACAGTCATTCGTTTCTTAAAAGAGAATATTCTTTCCCGGTTTGGAACACCTCGAGTCATCATTAGTGATGGAGGGTCTCACTTTTGTAATCGCCCATTTGAAACCTTAATGAAGAAATATGGCGTAAATCACAAAGTGAGCACCCCCTATCACCCACAAACAAGTGGACAAGCTAAGATATCCAACAGGGAGATTAAACATATTTTGGAGAAAATGGTGAACCCCGATCGCAAGGATTGGTTGCTTCAACTTACCGATGCGCTTTGGGCTTACCGTACCGCTTTTAAGACCCCTATTGGAATGTCTCCCTATAGACTTGTCTATGGGAAGGCTTGTCACTTGCCTGTGGAGTTGGAACATAGGGCGTATTGGGCAATAAAGAAAATGAATTTTTCTTTTGACAAGGCGAGCTCGTTGCGCAAACTACAATTAAATAAACTTGAAGAACTCCGGAACGAAGCTTATGAAAATGCAAGAATTTACAAGGACAAGACGAAGGTGTTCCATGATAAGAACATTCTTTGTAAGACATTCACGATTAATCAAAAAGTCCTTCTGTATAATTATCGCCTACATTTATTTCCAGGGAAATTGAGATCTCGATGGACCGATCCCTACATTGTGCAAATTGTCTACCCATATGGGACCGTCGAGTTGTTAAATCCAAGGAACAGCAACATCTTTAAGGCGAATGGTCAGCGATTAAAGCCGTTCTTTGAGAAGTTTCCTTCAGAAGGTATATCATACCTCTAACTGATCCTGTGTATCAGGATGATTGATCTCCTAGTCTGATGGAGGTATAGAGTAGTTAGGATTAGGATTTTGTTGCTTTTGTTTACTTTTCCTTAGGATTGTTAGAAGGAGGTAGAATTTCACTTTTCATTCTCTCAGGTACTATCATTCCTCTCTCCCTTTTATTTTTAGAATTGCTCTCATGTTTTGCTCATTGAACATCTTTTACATTGAGGACAATGCAAGATTTCGTTGGGGGGTGTAGGATCACTAGGATGAATCTAGTGTTTTGTAACGTCTCAAGCAATTATGTAGGAATTTTTTTTTGAATTTTCTAAAATTTTAAAACTCTTTTAGAAAACCTTACTGTTATGCATTCGAGATGATACGAGCATAAGAGGAGGAGATATGAAGCGTATGATGTTGTAAGTCTTGAACTTCTCTTAGCATAATGATTTTATATGTGAATTCCCCTATTTATGTGATTGATAGAAAATTTGAACACTCGTACACCTAGTTCACATTACACGATTTTCATAGGTTGAAAGGATTATGTGATTTGTGGATTAGTTAGACTTTGCTTTAAGGTGTTGAGAAATCAAGCCGGGGTACTTTGTCCATCCTTGTCCATGGGAAAATAACGAAAGATATGGATTCCTAAAAATCCTATCTAACTTAAAAGAAAAAGGAAAAGGAAGGATGAAATTGGGAATGATGGAAAAATGGTGGAAAATTTCGATTAGGGCTACCTATTACCAACCGGGGGATGGTCTACCCGTAACCAAAGCCGAAAATGGGACGTAGTGTGAAAGCCGTCGGAAGGACAGTAAGGCAAATTCCTGTCATTGGCTTGTTGTTATACCTTGAGATCTATAGTCTAGTTGATCTATGAAGAAGATAATCCTAAAAACTCATGAGATGAACTTTCACTATGCACACTAGGTTGAATTTGTTCAAGTTCTTCTATTTATCAACCAATCAGTGGGAATTTCATATGGACACTTATTATGTCTTGAGAGTTTACGTTTTCAACCTCTATCACCTAATTTTTCTGACTCTTACACTTGTGTGGCTTGGGATGTATAGAAGAATAGTTTCTGAAGGAGAGTTGGGTTTTGAAGAATGGAATTGGTTTCATGCATGTTTTGCTCGAGACTAGCAAAATGCTGGTTGGGGGGGGTGTGTTGAGCTCTTAATTGTGCATATTCTAACCCCAATTCATCACTCATTATGCAAGGTTTTCATAATTTATAGACTAATCTAATGCATGGATTTGTGATTGTAGGGATGAGAGAGAGGATTCATCAATTGGAGACTTAAAGACGCCATTTACAAGCAAAGAAGATCAAAGGACTAAGCATCAAAGGATGAAATAAAGAAGTTAGAGAAAAGAAGAAAGAAAGTAGAAGAATGTGTCCAAGACCGGTCGTCCGACCGGTCGTCCATAGCTCAGGACCGGTCGTCTGACTGGTCCTATCACTCAACAGAAGAGGCCACTCTACAAATATCACTGGACCATCCAAGACTGGTCATGTGACCGGTTGTCCACTGCTCAGACCGGTCGTGCGACCGGTCCTTGAATTAAATTTGTGGGCGCAAAAATTACGAAAACTCTCTGGACGTTTTTTGCGATTTTGAGACCGATCGTGCGACCGGTTGTCCAGGAGCTCAGACCGGTCATGCGACCGGTCGTCTGCGTAACAGAGCGTGTTCTACAAGCTCCGATTTTCTCTGCGCACTGCATAACCTTATGCAAATTTGAGATGTTTCTGAAGCAAGCGAGCTTCCCCACTATAAAAGGACACCTAGGGATCGTTCCTAGGGCATCGGAGAAGGGATTGAGCACGGTGGGAGACGGCGGAAGTCGAATTCGGAGTTCTACAACTCCTCCGAGTTTGCTTTCTAGTTTTATGCTTTGTTTAGTTGTTTTGATGTTTCCTTGGATCATGAACGGCTAAACCTCTTAGCTAGGGCTAAGAGGTGAAGCTTGTAGTGAATCTAAGATGTTTCAATTCGTTTGATTTGGTTTAAGATTGGATTTCTATTGAAGAACATTGGTTTGAAGTTTAATTCAAGTACTAAGTAGTTTTTCTTAGTCTTATGATGACTCATGGATGTTTGGAAGAATTGCTTGAGTTCTTAATTGTTGTGAACTAGTCTAGACCTGTATGATCTGAGGAATTGGAATACGCTTTAGATTTATGATCTTCATGTGGGAAATTCTTACCAAAAGTCTACTTTTTTGGAAATTCTGAAGTATGTGAGACTGTATATGTGATTTGAATCAAGTTCAAATCATAATCTAGTTTTGTCTTGTGACAGGATTTAATGATGGTTATGATTGTGATCTTAGCCTATTGGAATTGGGACTAACCTATGCAATTGAGTATGCTCATCCTAGCTTGCATTGAGTGAATCATATACATGACTCATACATATGACAGATTGTTTGCTTTAACTGCTCTATCATCCGACTAGATAGAACTTAATTTCGATTCTAGTTGAGAAAGTAAGAAACCACATCGAATTGAGCATCAAGGATTGCTACAAGTGGATCCTTGAACCCCTAGTGCCTTTTTATTAATTGTTTACCTTCAGTTTAATTCAACATTACAATCTTCTACAAATCTGTTTGTTAGCTCTTTAGTAGAACTATTGGAAGTGTTTTGTAGATTCCTACATAAGTCCCTGTGAATCGACCTCGGTCTTATTGAGATTATTACTACATCGCAACCCTACACTTGGGGAAGCGAACAGTCTACCCATAACCAAAGCTGAAAATGGTAGTGTGAAAGCCGTCGTAAGGACGATAAGGCAAATTCCTGTCATTGGCTTGTTGTTGCTCTGTACACTTTGAGATCCATAGTTCAGTTGATCTATGAAGAAGATAATCCCAGAAACTCATGAGAAGAACTTTCACTATGCACACTAGGTTGAATTTTGTTCGAGTTCTTCTATTTATCAATCAATCAGTGGGAATTTCATACGGACACTTATTATGTTTCGAGAGTTTAAGGTTTCAACGTCCATCACCTCATTTTTATGAATTTTACACTTGCATGTCTTGGAATGGATAGAAACATGGTTTCTGAAGGAGAGTTGGGCTTTGGAGGTTTGAACTTGTTTCACGCATGTTTTGCTCGGGACTAGCAAAAAGCTGGTTGGGGGGTGTGTTAAACCTCCAATTTATACATGAGATTGCCCATTACATCACATTATGTGCATGGTTTGCATGTTTAAAAGGCCCATCTAACGCATGTTTTGTGATTATAGGAATGAGAGTAGACTTCACCTAATTGGAGACCAAAAGACCATGTTTAGGAGCTTTAGATGAAGGCCTAAAGGGATCAAAGAAAGAAGAAATCAAGGAGAGGAAAGAAAAGAGGAAAGAAAGAAAGAAAAATGCAAAGAGAAGAAGCCAGACCGGTCGTGACCGGTCAGCCAGTGAAGCCAGACCGGTTAAGACCGGTCGGCCACACCTCTGGAGGTCACTGGACTAAGGGCCAGCCAAGTCCGACCGGTCAAGACCGGTCGGCCACACTGCTGGCTGTCCCCTGTGCACGCTGGACTACCAAATAGACAGGTCCGACCGGTCGTGACCTGTCGGCGAGCCCTGTCCGACCGGTCGACCATGCATTAAAACAGCAACTTTCTAAACTTGGCTCCAATTTTCTCTGCGCATTACGTATCCTTACGCAATTTCTAGATGATTCCGACGCAGCAGAGCTTCCCCACTATAAAAGGACACCTAGAGCCTCTCCCTAGGGTATCATAGAAGCTAAGGAACTTTGTGGGAGAGGAAGGAAGCCATGGTGGAGCGTTTACAACCCTCCAAACTCTGGGTTTTTATGTTTTCTAGTTTTCTTTTATGAGTTCTAGTTGTAGTATAGTATACCTTTTGTTGTCAATTGGCGTGTTGGTTGGTCGCGTCTTGTCGTGTGAGCCCCGGTTGAAGAATTGAAGATCAAGACTTGAAGATTATGCTTCTTCCATTGCTCAAGCTCATGTTGAAACAAGATCTCAGGTAAGTTGCATATAGATCGACCATATGAATCCCAAAACATCAATGAATGGTGTAATGACTCACATATCTTATCCCATTCCCTCTCGACCCTTGCACAAGTTGATCAGACTTGTGGTCCGTGGCTGGTGCAAAACGTAATTGAAGATATGTCCATACATTGGACCCCATGCACCAAATCACTTCATCATTGAAGTGATTCGCCGTTGCGTTGTGTTGAAAGACTTGGCCCAGCAAACCCGCTGTGACAAGATCATCTAGACAGTCGACCGGTCTTGACCGGTCGGCCAGGCTCCTCAACACTCAACAGAGCTTGCTGTGATGAATGAAGTTGGGCAGCCGACCGGTCAAGACCGGTCGACCAGGAATAACAAAATCTGATAAGAGACTTGCTGTATAAAGATCAACTGGACTGCCGATCGGTCTTGACCGGTCGGCCAGCAATATACAAACTGTCCAGCAGCTTTGCTGCATTATTCAGATAGGCAGCCAACCGGTCTTGACGGGTCGGCCTTCACAGTTCATGTAGTCCAGCAAGCATTGCCGACCGGTCTTGATCGGTCGGCCTACATTCATCAGTTTTGTCCAGCAAGCATAGCCGACAGGTCTTGACCGGTCGGACTGCAAACAGCAGGTTGATCCAGCATGGTGAGCCGACCGGTCTTGACCGGTCGGCCTGTATTTTGAATTCCTCCAGCAAGGAAATCTGACTGGTCTTGACCGGACAGGCAGACCCAGATGTGGCCCAAATGTTTGAAATGCGACCGGTCCGTCCGACCGGTTGAGACCCCTCTCTGACAGGTCGGACGTGACCGTTTTAGATCCGTTGGGGCCATCATTTGGGGCTCTATATAGCCATGTCTTGTGGTCTTTTGTTCGCTCGCCTCAAGTGTAAGGCTGTGATGTAGTCATAAAACTCGGTAAGACTGAGGTCGATCCACAGGGAATTAGAAATAACTTCCAAACTATTTCAGCAACTCAGTTTTGCAAGGAAATAGGATTCAATTTGGTAATTAAACTAAAACAGTAACTTAATGGAAAATCAGTGATTTAAGGTACTAAGGCATTCAAGGATCCACTTGTAGCAATCCCATGTCAATCCAATCAATCCAGGTAGAGAACACAACTAGATTTGAAGTTCTATCTCTCATCTAGTTGGAAAATAGAGCATTCAAACACATTAAATTCTAATCAAGCTGAACTTCCAAGTTCTAGTCCCATTCAATCAATGTAGAATTCAAAATCATAGCCTTCGGAGTAACAGCCATGCCCATGGACTATGGCCTGCTCAAGGATTACTATAATTCAAATCTAAACAAGCATCATATGATAATCTCAGAGAATTACAAGGAATTCATGTCCGGAGCACATGAACTCTCATAAAACATCTCAAACTACCAACTCAAGGGACTAAAAAAAATAAAAATCCAAACTTGAATTGAAATTACTTGAATTAAACTGAATCAAACATGAAATAAGCTACAAGCTTCACCTCTCAGCCTTAGCTGAGAGATTCTAGCCGAGCATTGTCATACTACAACTAGAACTCAAATAAGAAAGCATAAAAACTAGAAAAATCGAAAATTGGAGGGTTGCTGACACTCCACGACGACTTCCGTCCGTTCCCACGACCTTCCTTTGTTTCTATGATGACCTAGGAAGAGCCCCTAGGTGTCCTTTTATAGTGTGGAAGCCTCTTGTGTCGAAAACATCCAGAAATTGCGTAAGGTTACGCACTGCGCAGAGAATCTCGAAGCTTCAAGGAGAAGCTTCATTACGCAGACGGCCGGTCGCACGACCGGTCTGAGCCCCCTGACGACTGGTCGCACGACCGGTCGCAAAACAGTACTTTTTAGTCCAGAGAGTTTTTCCAAAATTCTGATTTAACTTTTTAATTCAATGACCGGTCGCACAACCGGTCTGGGCATCGGACGAACGGTCGCACGACCGGTCGTAAATGGTCCAGTGACCTTCTCTGGAAAATTTCCTTCTGTGCAAAAATCGGACCGGTCGGACGACTGTTCCTGGCGATGGACAACCGGTCGCATGACCGGTCTTGGCCTCTGTTTCTTCTTTTCTCCTTTTGCTTCTTTCTTCCTTTCTTCTCCTCTCTTTCTACTTTCTTTTGTCCTTCTTTCTTCTTCATCAAATGACTTCAAATGGCCCTTTTTAGTCTCCAATTTGGTGAAGTCCACTCTCATCCCTGAAATCACAAAACATGCATTAGATAGGCCTTTTGAGCATGAAAACCGTGCATATAATGTGATGTACTGGGCAATGCAATGTATAAATTGGAGGTTTAACATCTTTCATGGTATGCATTCAACACCCTTCAAGAGCTAAGAGAGAGAGCTTTTACTCACATCCTCCTACCCTCTTTGCTCTTGTCCCCCTTGAGTTCATCATTCAAACCTAGCCATTAATGGCTTATCAATGAGTATTCAAAGCTCGGTTTGAAGTATGAACTCAAGACCTTCATTCATGGCTGACCTACCTTCGGAATATATTTATGAGGTCGCTTATAGCCATTGAATGCTTGAAGTTTGGTATTTCCCTCATTACCATTGCATTGAATAGGCAAGAGGAACTAGACCAACTCTCTCCCAACTACCCGGCATCAACATAACCTCATCATTTGCATCGGTAGCTGATCTTGGGAGCACAAAGAGAAGCTGAAATACGTGGAGCTGAAGCTACTCATCAAAGGCATCGAATCGGGGCTCAATTGTCTAGGTATGTCTAGTATTTGAGAGTCCATTTATTGAATCTCTATTCCCTAGATTGGGAAACTCCGGCGGGAGTGTACATGACCATCCTTGGATTAGGATTGGTGAGAGTTTGAGATCTAAACTCGTCAAGTCCCTGGATTGGGCCATCGGCGGATGGTAAACGCGGTCTTAGATCAAAGGATGTCAAGGTTGATGGTTAACCTAATTTAAAACCAAGACTATAGTGAAATCCGGTGGTCTCATAGGTTGAGATCGGGAACCGGGAGTGGAGTAGGGAAACCGAACCACTATAAATCATTGTGCATTGTGGTTTTGAATGATTGCTATGTGTTGAATGGCTTAGTTAATCATGAATGCTAACTGTTTGATGAAATGCTTATGATAGTCCTTGCTTACAAATTCATCATATAATTGCCTTGAATATTATTGTGATAATCTTGGTTGCTAAGATTAACTTGATTAGTTTTAATTGTAATTGGAAATTCAAAAAAGTCCTATTCACCCCCCTCTAGGACATTACGCATATCTCCGAGTATCTCCTCAAGCCGTAAAACCGCAATTTCAATTGGTATCAGAGCGGGTTCCTCCGCTCAGGTTTAAAAACTCGGAGTGAGATCCTAAGAGAACTTGAAAATATGTCTAGAGAGGATTCTTCATCCGTTACTAAGCCTCCTTTCTTTGATGGGTCAAACTATCCATATTGGAAAGCCCGACTGCGCATCTTTTTGGAATCTATTGATTCGGACGTTAGGGACATGGTTGATATTGGACATAAACCCCCAATGGACACTATATGTAAGGAAGGTGAACCGAATGTCCTCAAGCCAAGAGATAAGGCGATGTGGACCGATTATGATAAAGCTCAACGTGTTCATAATGCCAAAGGCCTGAATGCCATTTTTTGTTCAGTGTCTAAAGATGAATTTGGCCAGATTCAAAATTGCACAACCAGTAAGTAGGCATGGGACATTCTTGAAGTTACTCATGAAGGAACAAGCATTGTTAAAAACTCAAAACTTCAGCGCCTCTCTACACAATTTGAAAACATTACTATCGAGGAGCACGAAACATTTACTGATTTCTATACCAAAATGAACAAGATCACAAATGAAATGTGGGGTTTGGGGGATCCTGTTCCGGAGAATAGACTGTAGGAAAATTCTGAGATCCCTATCGGAACGGTTCTCTTCCAAAGTTACTACCATAGAAGAATGTAGGGACCTAAATACCATGAAAGTTGAAGAATTACTAGGGTCCCTTCAAACCTATGAGCTAGGAAACTCCCTCCAAATCCAAAAGTACAGCCCTGAAATCTTCTCACAAGAAATAAGAGTCTGAATGTGGAAGTGAGGAAGATCCAGACTTAGAAGAAATGACACTTATGGCCAAGAAATTTCAAAAATTCTTCAAACCTAGGGGAAAAACTTCTAGAAGGAAACCCTACCAGAAGGGTAAACCTTTTGACTCTAAGAACAATAAAGGAAAATTTTTTAAGTCAAAAGATCCTCAATGCTACTAGTGTAGAGGATTTGGTCACATTGCATCCGAGTGCACTGATAAAAAGGCCAAGAAAAAGCAATGGCAACTATATGGGATGAAACTGAAGAATCTGAATCAGAATCATTCATATACCAAAGTGAGGAGGAACAAGGTTCAATCAGAATTTTAATGGCCTCCATTACTGATATTGTGCCTCAAATTGAGCACATTGCAAAGATCACCGGAGACATTGATGATCATGAATCCTCTAACACCGAAAATGATTCCTTGAGTGATGATGAGAATGAGGAGGAAGGCCTTCAGGAGGTATATAACCAACTATACATTGAAAATATAAATACCATTAAAAAGTTGGGCCAAATGAAGGCTGAAAATGACAAATTGATAAAAAATCTTGACGGATTGAAAATTGAGAATCAAAAGATGGGTCAAAATCTAGAAGAACTGAAAAGGAAGAATGATGAGCTTGAACAAGAAAAGAAAAAGCTCATAAGTGGTGAATCTCTAAACAAGCATGCTAGACTTGAGAAAGAACTCAAAGAGGCGAACACTGAAATTGATCGTCTTAAGTGTCAAGTCGTTGACTCTAGAAGACGATTCGCCCAAGGAGAAGAAAACCTTGAAAAACTCCTAGGTGTTGTAAGACCACCAAGGGACAGAAGAGGTTTGGGCTATGACAGTCACACTTCAAAAACTACCTCAGTCCATCCGATTGTAAGAAAAGATCATGGTGCATCAGGGAGTAAAAGTAGAACATCTCCTGGCTGCCATGCTTGTGGAGACAGTGGCCACTTAAAGTTTGAATGCATGGTGTTCAAAAATCCGGTCAGAAACTTGAAAGGTAAATTTGTACCGACCGGGAAAAATGTGCAAGCCAATTGGAATCCTCCCATGCATACTTCACCAAAAAGAGGAAACATTCGAAAGAATTATCCTACTCTTCTTAGGAAGGACAAGAGGATGGATGAACTGTTGGAACAAGTCAAAATGCTGAATTTGAAAACTGCTCTTCTCTTGCGTGAAAAAGAAAAATCTGATTCTCCTATGAAAACTAGAGAATCTCACCATAAGAACACCCCTCATAAAAGGACAACAACTAAATAGGTTGTTAAGAACAAGTGCTTGGTCATTCATACTGCCCTAAAAGCTGGGAACACCCCTAGATGGTACTTGGATAGTGGTTGCTCTAGACACATGACAGGTGATAGATCTCAATTTTGTGCATATGACGAATTTGATGGTGGGTCTGTCACATTTGGTGATGGGAGCATAGCTAAAATTATTGGTAAAGGAACCATCACGGGGCCAGGTTTGCCCGAAATTGAAAATGTGCTGTATGTTGATGGCCTTAAACACAACTTACTGAGTATCTCACAGATTTGTGATGAAGAGCACTCAGTAAGCTTCTCCAAAGATATGCGTAAGATCCTGAACTCCACAGGAAAATTAGTCATGAAAGGTCTACGCACAGGAGACAACTACTATGTCATTGAAAATCACAACAATTCAAGCTCCTCCACCATGTGTCACGTGGCCGTTCAAGATGAAACAGAACTATGGCACCATCGACTCGGTCATGTACATTATAGAAATCTGTTTAAACTGAGTCAGAAAAATTTGGTGAGAGGTCTACCAAAGATGGGTAAAAGACCTAATGCTGTGTGCATCGCATGCCAAAAAGGTAAACAAATCAAGGTTGCACACAAGAGAACCTCTATCCTGGTCACATCAAAACCATTTGAACTGCTACACATGGACCTAGTTGGTCCTACCAGGGTTCTGAGCCAAGGAGGAAAACGATACTTCTTTGTAGTCGTTGACGATTACTCCAGATTCACATGGGTCGCCTTCCTAAGAGAAAAATCTGACACTTTTGAGGAATTCAAAAAACTAGTGAAGCGACTTCACAATGAGAAAGGATACATGGTAGCAAGAATCAGGAGTGATCACGATGGTGAATTTGAAGATCATCGTTTGAAGGCATTATGCGATGAATTGGGTATTCGTCATGAGTTCTCAGCACCCAAAACACCTCAACAAAATGGGGTTGCTGAAAGGAAAAATAGAGTGTTGTTGGAAATGGCTACAGCTATGCTTAATAATAAGAATCTTGCTCAAAATCTGTGGGCTGAAGCTGTTAACACTGCCTACTATATCATTAATCGAGTTTATCTAAGGGCAGGTCTAAACAAAACAGCTTATGAACTGTGGTGTGGAAAGACACCGAATGTAAAATACTTTAAGGTCTTTGGTAGTACATGCTATATTTTGAGAGACCGAGAAAATTTGGGAAAGTTTGACTCCAAAAGTGATGAGGGTATCTTCTTAGGATACTCATTAAATAGTAGAGCTTTTCGTGTCTACAACCTTCGAACCTCATCAGTTCAAGAGTCAATCAATGTGACTGTGCATGATAGCTTGGATAAATCTGTGTCTTCAAGTGATGAAGAAGAAGATGAGGGCATATTCGAGATAGGTAAATCTGATAAACAACCCTCATCTCCAAATGCCCCCACTGCTCCCAGTGATGTACAAATTGTCAAGGATCACCCCCTCAATCAAATCATTGGGGATCCTAGCATTGGTGTCAAAACCAGGAGACAGTTGGAGGCAGTCAACAGTCACCTGTGTTTCACATAAAAAATAGAACCAAAAAATGTTGATGAAGCTCTAAATGATGAATTCTGGATCCTTGCAATGCAGGAAGAGCTTCAACAATTCATTAGAAATGAAGTGTGGTATCTGGTCGACAGGCCGAAAAGGAAAAATGTTATTGGAACCAAATGGATTTTCAAGAATAAATCCGATGAATCTGGGAATGTAATTCGTAATAAGGCTCGGTTAGTTGCTTAGGGATATTCACAAATTGAAGGTATTGATTTTGATGAAACGTCTGCCCCTGTAGCTAGACTCGAGTCTATTAGAATTCTTATGGCTGTTGCTTGTGCGTTAAAGTTCAAACTATTTCAAATGGATGTAAAGAGCGCCTTCTTGAATGGTATTCTTGATGAGGAAGTGTATGTTGAACAACCAAAAGGATTCATTGATCCAAAGTATCCTCACAAAGTATACCGGTTGAAAAAGGTGCTTTACGGACTCAAGCAAGCACCCCGTGCATGGTATGAACGCTTAACTCATTTTCTTGTAGACCATGATTTTGCTAGGGGGAGCGTTGACAAAACTCTATTTATTAGAGAAGCCGAGAATTCTGTGTTGATTGCCCAGATTTATGTGGATGACATTGTTTTTGGATCCACATGTGAGAAAATGTCCATCTCCTTTGCTAAATTAATGACATCTGAATTTGAGATGAGTATGGTAGGAGAACTTAACATGTTTCTAGGGCTTCAAGTAAAACAACTTGCATCAGGTATATTCATTACCCAAGCCAAATATGCTAAAGATCTTGTTAAGAGATTTGGCTTAGACTCTGGTCGTTCCTACACTACACCTATGAGCACCACTGTTAAACTATCAAAAGACCTTGCAGGGAAAAGTGTAGATCAACATCTTTATAGAAGCATGATTGGTAGTCTTCTTTATCTCACTGCTAGTAGACCAGATATTGCTTTTAGTGTAGGTGCTTGTGCTCAGTTTCAGGCTGATCCCAAAGAATCTCACCTTACTGCTGTTAAACGGATCATCCGGTTTGTTGGATGCACCACCGAATACGGTCTTTGGTACCCCTTTGATTCATCTACAGATATTGCAGGGTATTCAGATGCCGACTGGGCTGGTAACATGGATGATCGTAAATCAACCAGCGGTGGGTGTTTTTATGTTGGAAATTGTCTTGTGGCTTGGCATAGTAAGAAACAAAACTCTATCTCTTTATCCACAGCCGAAGCAGAGTACATTGCTGCTGGAAGTTGTTGTGCCCAATTATTATGGATGAAACAAACATTGATCGATTATGGGATTAACCAAGGCACAATAACTCTATTTTGCGACAATACTAGTGACATAAATATATCGAAAAATCCAGTTCAGCACTCGCGCACTAAGCACATAGATGTTAGGCACCATTTTATTCGAGAATTGGTTGAAGATCACATAATATCTCTCGAACATGTGCCTACCGAGAATCAGCTAGCTGACATCCTAATGAAACCTTTGGACTCGGTTCGCTTTGCGAACCTCCAGAAGTCCATTGGTGTTGGATGTGTCTAGTTTATCTAACAAGTGTATGTTTTGCAGGTAAAATCTGAGGATTAAGCCTCTCTTTCTGATCTTTATAGGTATATCTGAGGACCTTTGCCTTTTTTCATTGCTTTCTACGAAAATCCGGGATCATAGTCCCAAATTCTTGTCCTCTATTGATAAATCTGGAGCTTAAGGGTCCTTCATTTTGTGATTGGGTTGTACCTTGGTACACCATGACCATGGATGTTGTATCCTTAGTAAGGGTACTTGGTTTTAAATGATAATGGTCTGTCCAAAGGACAGACTTTCTATCCAGCTAATCCAGTGCAGGATTCCTCTGTCAAAATTGTGAAAATCTGCCTACCGACTGGCCAGCCGACCGGTCAAGACCGGTCGGGCGTCTCCAAGACCTGTCTAGACTCGTATGCTTCACGCCATCCGACCGGTCAAGACCGGTTGGGCAGTTGTTGAGCTCTTAATTATGCATATTCTAACCCCAATTCATCACTCATTGTGCAAGATTTTCATGACTTAAAGACTAATTGAATGCATGTTTTGTGATTGCAGGATTGAGAGTGGACTTCGCCTAATTAAAGATGAAAAGAGCCTATTTAAGAACCATTGAATGAAGATCGAAGGAGGACGAAAGAAAAAAGGAAGCAAGGAAAGAAGAAAAGAAGAAAGAATGATGAAAACAGGCTAAGATCGGTCATGACCGGTCGGCCAGGAGGGCCATGACCAGTCCAGACCGGTCGGCCAGCTTCCCATTCAAGCTGAGCTTGCTGGACTTCAGCCAAACATAGGCATGACCGGTCGGCCAGGCCAGTCCGACGGTCCAGACCGGTCGGCCAGAAGAGTTTTTTTTAGTCCAGAGCTTGCTGGACTGTTGCCCCAGTGAGGCACGACCGGTCGTGACTGGTCGGCCAGTTACTCAGACCGGTTGTGACCGGTCGGCCGTGCATAAGGACTGCATACTTTCTATTTTGGCGCCGATTTTCTCTGCGCACTGCGTAACTCTTTCGCAGATTCTCGATTCTTCTGAAGTTGCGGAGCCTCCCTACTATAAAAGGACACCTAGGGATCGTTCCTAGGGTATCTTAGGAGGGTTTAAACAAGCTTGGAGGCGGCGGAAGTGGATTTCGGAGTTCCACAACTCCTTCTAGTTTGTTTTACTGTTTTTATGAGTTTTTTTTGTTGTTTCATGTTTCCTTAGATCATGAGCAGCTAAACCTCTTAGCTAGGGCTAAGAGGTGAAGCTTGTAGTGGATCCAAGATGTTTCAATTCGTTCTATGTTGGTTTTAAGTTTGAAATTCATGATTATGAACTATGGTTTGAAGTTTATACAAGTTTTAAGTAGTTTTTCTTAGTCTTATGATGACTCATGGATGTTTGGGAGAATTACATAAATTTTTAATTGGTTTGTATTAGTCTAGACCTGTATGATCTGAGGAATTGGAGTACGCTCTAGTACTATGATCTTCATGTGGGGACTTCCTACCAAAGTTCTACTTTTCTGAATTTCTGTAATGTGTATGGACTGTGCATGTGATTTGAATCAAGTTCAAATCATGATCTAGCCTTGTCTTGTGACAGGACTTGAGGATGGTTATGATTGTGAACTGAGCCTTTTGGAATGAGGACTGACCTATGCAATTGAGCGTGCTCAGCCTAGCTTACATTGAGTGAATCCTATGCATTGGACTTACATATAACAGATTGTTTGGTTTAACAGCTCTATCATCCGGCTAGATAGATCTTAATATCGATTCTAGTTGAGAAAGTGAGAAACCACAGTGGATTGAACATCAAGGATTGCTGCAAGTGGATCCTTGAACCCTTAGTGCCTTTTTATAATTATTTACCTTCAATTTAATTCAATTTTGTTACTCAAATCAAATCCATACAAAATCTAGTTGTTAGCTTTCAATAGACACTTTTGGATGTGTTTGTGAAATCCTACATAAGTCCCTGTGGATCGACCTCGGTCTTACCGAGTTTATTACTACATCGCAACCCTACACTTGGGGAAGCGAACAGCAGTGCATACAATGCTGCTAGACTCCCACTTATCTTCCCATGACCGGTCAAGACCGGTCGTGTGGCACCAGACCGGTCTGCCCGTGCGTCTGCCGTCCGTTGGGGGGGTCTTTAAATACAGTTGGGGCTCATTTTAGGTCACCCACTTCCCATTTTCTCACCTCCACTTGCTGCTCCAGCTCCCTCTCTTGCTCTCCAAGGTGATTTCGAGGTGATTCATTGCAAGATTAGAGGTTCTAACCTCCTCTACTTTACTCCTCTTCATTCTCATTCATTTGGTAAGGGATTCACTCTCACTCTTCTTTGTTTCATCCCTTTCCTTCATATCTAGGAATGATTTAGAGTATCTTCTTGCTTCTTCCATGTCTTCCCAAGAGAGTGAAGATGAGCTCCCCTTGAGGTGGAGTGATCGACCCAAGGCAAAACCTAAGCCTCCTCCTCCTCGCCCTTTAAAGACCAAGAAAATCGCTTCAAAAGGGAAAGGGGCTGCCTCATCTTCTGTTCCCCCTGTTCAATCTCAATCCTTGGGGAAAAATGTTTCATCCCATTCCACCCATTGGGATGATTTCAAGGACAAGGAGGTGGTTTGTGAAAAATCAGTCAAATTGGTTGACTTGGCCGACTATAATGTTCTTTCCATTTTGAATGCCATAAATTGGGGCCCCGTACTCCACATGGGGGGCCCGGTCCAGTTTGACGTGGTTCAGAAATTTTATGCATCTTGTGTCCATGTCACTGCCTCTCCCCCCTCTTTTAAAGTCGAGGTTGATGATCGGCTATGTCGTTTCACTATGAAATCCATCTCAGAATTTGTTGGCGTTCCTATTGTTAAGGAGTCTACTTTCGATTTCGACACGCTAGGTCCCAAACCTAACCTCGTTATTGCCCAATTCCTATGTGGTGATGGGACACCCAAATGGGTTGGAGGTGCGCTTCGAGTGTCCTCTATGACATGGGATTTCCACATTCTGCATAACCTTTTCTTCTGCAATGTATACCTGTAGATGAGTAACAAGGCGGATGTCACCGAATCCATGTTTCGGTTGCTCTATCGTGTAGGTCAGGGTCATCCGCTTTGTCTTCCAACCCGGATCATGAACATCATTCACCAGGTTATCTTGCGAGACGATGGAAACTCATCCAGTCTTCCTTTTGGGCATCTCATATGCACATTAGCTAATGAGATTGACATTGTCGATACTGATAAAGTTCACAAGCCTGTCATTATCAACCGTACCCTCATTGCTCGTATGGAGCTTACCAAAGAAGTCATCCAGAGTCATCTTCTGCAGGAGCTGCAGCAGGATCCGGCTGAGCCGTCCCAGCTTGAGGCTCCACCTGCCTCCACTGGCCCTTCCCACACTTCACCATCAGCTCCTTCCTCTGATCCATCCCTCGATCCCCGAGCAGCTCCAGGTCGATTCAGTACGCCTCCTAGAGCCTTTTCTCGACGACGATCCCCTTCCGTGGATCCACCTTCATACATTGTTGAGCTTCGCCAGCTTAGGGAGAGTATATTTCAGCAGCTAGACAGGCTCGAGCAGACTAGGGACCAGATTTTGCAGGGTCAGGCCACCATACTTGTACAGCAGGAGGCCCTTGTCACTCACCTCGCACAATTGGAGAGGCGATAGAAATATGGGAGCGCTCGGCGCGTGGGGACGTTCCACCCCCTGATCTGGGAGATGGAACAGATTACTAATCTCATGTCTTAGTCACAGTTACTTTTTGTATGACCAACGACATTGTCTAGATTTCATGCACTATCTTTTATGGGTTGTCTGTATATTTTGCATGGATTGATACATATTTACATTGGGCTGCTTGCCCATTTTGGTATATATATGGATGCTATAGTTATATCTTTTTATATGAGCTTTTGATCTTTTATTGAATATCTGTGGGAGGTTGGATGGTTTGGGCACATTTGCCCTTTTTAGCTCATGCTTTGTATTCTGTGTTTGTCTAGATATACATCTGGAGGGGTGGTTGGTTGATTAGGCTATAAGCCCTCTATGCTTTCATGATTACTTGTATATCTGGCATGATTTGTTCTTTAAATCTCCTCAGGGCTTAAATTTCTATATCTCTTCCCTGTCTTATGTGATTGACATATTTTCGGCGCTAGCCTTGCAGCTTTATTAGGCATATCTTTTTGCTGGCTAACCCTTGTCAATTACTAACAAAAAGGGGGAGAATCATCCACCTAGAAGGTCCGATTATATCTTTTTGCAGGACTTTGTAGGTGCAAGCATTGAGGGGGAGATTTTGAAGAAAATCAAGTCTGTACATGTCCTTTTGTAAAGATTATTTTGTATATCTGTATAGATATGTAAGTGGGTGTATATTTCTTTCTATTTAAGGGTCAATCATGATAAGGAGTCATGATTTGTCTAGGTTAGATGTTTTGTCACGCAATTGACAAAGGGAGAGATTGTTAGTACACCTTTTGTTGTCAATTGGCGTGTTGGTTGGTCGCGTCTTGTCGTGTGAGCCCCGGTCGAAGAATTGAAGATCAAGACTTGAAGATTATGCTTCTTCCATTGCTCAAGCTCATGCTGAAACAAGATCTCAGGTAAGTTGCATATAGATCGACCATAGGAATCCCAAAATATCAATGAATGGCGTAATGACTCACATATCTTATCCCATTCCCTCTCGACCCTTGCACAAGTTGATCAGACTTGTGGTCCGTGGCTGGTGCAAAACGTAATTGAAGATATGTCCATACATTGGACCCCATGCACCAAATCACTTCATCATTGAAGTGATCTGCTATTACGTTGTGTTGAAAGACTTGGCCCAGCAAACCCGCTGTGACACGATCATCTAGACAGCCGACCGGTCTTAACCGGTCGGCCAGGCTCCTCAACACTCAACAGAGCTTGCTGTGATGAATGAAGCTGGGCAGCCGACCAGTCAAGACCGATCGGCCAAGAATAACAAAATCTGATAAGAGACTTGCTGTATGAAGATCAGCTGGACTGCCGACCGGTCTTGACCGGTCGGCCAGCAATATACAAACTGTCCAGCAGCTTCGCTGCATTATTCAGATAGGCAGCCGATCGGTCTTGACCGGTCAGCCTTCACAGTTCATGTAGTCCAGCAAGCATTGCCGACCGGTCTTGACCGGTCGGCCTACATTCATCAGTTTTGTCCAGCAAGCATAGCCGACCGGTCTTGACCGGTCGGACTGCAAACAGCAGGTTGATCTAGCAAGGTGAGCCGACCGGTCTTGACCGGTCGTCCTGTATTTTGAATTCCTCCAGCAAGGAAATCCGACCGGTCTTGACCGGTCGGGCAGACCCAGATGTGGCCCAGATGTTTGAAATGCGACCGGTCCGTCAGACCGGTTGAGACCCCTCTCTGACAGGTTGGACGTGACTGTTTTAGATCCGTTGGGGCCATCATTTGGGGCTCTATATAGCCATGTCTTGTGGTCTTTCATGGTATGCATTCAACACCCTTCAAGAGCTAAGAGAGAGAGCTTTTACTCACATCCTCCTACCCTCTTTGCTCTTGTCCCCGTTGAGTTCATCATTCAAACCTAGCCATTAATGGCTTATCAATGAGTATTCAAAGCTCGGTTTGAAGTATGAACTCAAGACCTTCATTCATGGCTGATCTACCTTCGAAATATATTTATGAGGTCGCTTATAGCCATTGAATGCTTGAAGTTTGGTAGTTCCCTCATTACCATTGCATAGAATAGGCAAGAGGAACTAGACCAACTCTCTCCCAACTACCCGGTATCAACATAACCTCATCGTTTGCATCAGTAGCTGATCTTGGGAGCACAAAGAGAAGCTGAAGCACGTGGAGCTGAAGCTACTCATCAAAGGCATCGAATCGGGGCTCAATCGTCTAGGTATTCTAGTATTTAAGAGTCCATTTATTGAATCTCTATTCCTTGGATTGGGAAACTACGGCGGGAGTGTACATGACCATCCTTGGATTAGGATTGGTGAGAGTTTGAGATCCAAACTCATCAAGTCCCTGCATTGGGCCATCGGCGGATGGTAAACGCGGTCCTAGATCAAAGGATGTCAAGGTTGATGGTTAACCTAATTTAAAACCAAGACTATAGTGAAATCCGGTGGTCTCATAGGTTGAGATCGGAAACCGGGAGTGGAGTAGGGAAACCGAACCACTATAAATCATTGTGCATTGTGGTTTTGAATGATTGCTATGTGTTGAATGGCTTAGTTAATCATGAATGCTAACTGTTTGATGAAATGCTTATGATAGTCCTTGCTTACAAATTCATCATATAATTGCCTTGAATATTATTGTGATAATCTTGGTTGTTAAGATTAACTTGATTAGTTTTAATTGTAATTGGAAATTCAGAAAAGTCTTATTCACCCCCCTCTAGGACATTAGGCATATCTTCGAGTATCTCCTCAAGCGGTAAAACCGCAATTTCAGTAGTATGACAATGCTCGGCTAGAATCTCTCAGCTAAGGCTGAGAGGTGAAGCTTGTAGCCAATTTCATGTTTAATTTAGTTCAGTTCAAGTAGTTTTACTTCAAGTTTAGATTTTGAATGTTCTAGTTCTTAAAGTTGATATTTTTAGAAGTTTTGTGAGAGTTCATGTGCTCTAGACATGGATTCCTTGCAATTCTCTGAGATTATCATGTTTTACTTGATTAGATTCGAATTATGGTAACCCTTGAGCATGTCATAGTCCATAGGCATGGCTATTACTCCGAAGGCTATGATTCCGAATTCTATATGTGTTGAATGGGACTAGAACTTGGAAGTTCAACTTAAGTGAGTTTGAATGGTTTTAATGCTTTATCTTCCAACTAGATGAGAGATAGGACTTGACATCTAGTTGATTTTTATGCTTGGATTGATTGGATTGACATGGGATTACTACAAGTGGATCCTTAAAAGCCTTAGTACCTTTAATCACTGTTTTTCTTAAGTTACTGTTTTAGCATAATTCCTTCAATTGAATCTCCAAATTGCTGAAATCCTAGTTGTTGGAATAAGTTAGAAATTGTTCTCTAATTCCCTATGGATCAACCTCGGTCTTACCGAGATTTATTACTACATCGCGGCCTTGCACTTGAGGCGAGCGAATAATTGACCACAGGAAGCTAAACATAGTCACAAGGAAAGACCACTTCCCTTTACCTTTTGTTGATCAAATCTTAGAAGGTTAGCGGGTCATTCCCACTTTTGCTTCCTCGATGGATATTCAGGATACAACCAAATAGAGATCGCCCTGGAGGACCAAGAGAAGACCACATTCACATGTCCATTTGGCACTTTTGCTTATCGAAAGATGTCGTTTGGACTATGTAATGCCCTTGTCACCTTTCAGCGTTGCATGTTGAGCATCTTTTCTGATTTGGTAGGAAAAATTCTCAAAGTCTTCATGGACGATTTCTCGGTATTTAGTTGTGACTTTGATGAGTGCCTCATGTATGTGAAGAGAAGAACCTCGTTTTGAATTGGGAGAAATGTTAATTTATGGTTCAAAAGGGAAGAGTCATTGGTCACATTATCTTAGCCAAAGAAATCGAGGTGGACAAAGTTAAAATTAATCTTATCTCTAACATTCCACCACCTAAGAGCGTACGAGAGGTGTGATCCTTCTTAGGACATGTCAGATTCTATAGAAGGTTCATCAAGGACTTTAGTACCCTCTACCATCCTTTATGTAACCTCCGTAAAAAAGAAAACTCATTCGAGTGGAACGAGGAATGTCAAAATGCCTTTGTTAAACTCAAGAGTATGTTGATATGTGCTCCTATAATGCAACCACCTGATTGAAGCATTCCTTTTGAGATCATGTGTGATGCCAATGATTATGTTATTAGGGACAATGTTAGGCCAGAGAAAAGAGAAGAAGCCATACGTCATCTACTATGTAAGTAGAACTCTAAACTCGGCTCAAGCAAATTACACCACTACGAAAAAGGAACTCTTAGCCGTAGTATTTGCTTTGGACAAATTTAGGTCCTACATGATTGGATCCAAGATCATCATATTTACCGATCATGTCGCACTTAAGTACCTTCTTTCTAAGAAGGATGCTAAGCCACGCTTGTTGCGATGGATCCTCCTATTCCAAGAATTTGACATGGAAATACGAGATAAAAAGGGAGTAGAAAACGTAGTGGCTGGCCATCTCTCACGACTTGTCCTCATTGATTCCCCTGAGATGACTGCGATCAATGACATGTTCCCTGATGAATAGCTTTTCAAAGTTTCCCAATTACCATGATATGCGAACATTGCTAATTATCTTGCTACAGGTATCATTCCGACACATTGGAAAAAGAAAGATAAAGATAAGTTCTTCGGCGAGGTAAGAAAATTCCTGTGGGATGACCTATGTTGAACCTCCAATTTATACATTGCATAGCTCGTTACATCACATTATAGGCATGGTTTTCATGTTTAAAAGGCCCATTTAATGCTTGTTTTGTAATTGTAGGGATGAGAGCGACTTCGCCCAATTGGAAACTAGAAGGAGCACATTTAGGAGCTTTTGATGGAGGATGAAGAAAGACCAAAGAAAGAAGAAAGCAAGGAGGGAGAAAAGAGATGACAGAAAGGAAGAAAAATACAAAGGAAATAGGCCAGACCGGTCAAGACCAGTCGGCCAAGGGAGCCACACCGGTCAAGACCGGTCGGCCACCTTGCTGGAAGTCACTGGACTAAAGTCCACACAGGTCCGACCGGTCAAGACCGGTCTGCCATCAGGACAACCCAGCCCCTGAACTCTCTGGACATGCAACATAGACAGTCCAACCGGTCAAGACCGGTCGGCCAGCCCAGTCCGACCGGTCACAACCGGTCGGCTTTGCGTAAGACACTGTCCTTTCCAAATCCAGACTCCGAACTTCTCTGCGCACTATGTATCCTTACGCAAATTCGAGATGTTTTCGACGCAGCAGAGCTTTCCCACTATAAAAGGACACCTAGGGGCTCTTCCTAGGGTATCATAGAAGCAAGGGAACTTCGTGGGAGAGGAAGGAAGTTGTCGTGGAGCATCTACAACCCTCCAAACTCCGGTTTTTCTATGTTTTCTAGTTTCTTTTATGAATTCTAGTTGTAGTATGACAATGCTCGGCTAGAATCTCTCAGCTAAGGCTGAGAGGTGAAGCTTGTAGCTAATTTCATGTTTGATTTAGTTTAAGTCAAGTAGTTCTAATTCAAGTTTGGATTTTGAATGTTCTAGTTCTTAAAGTTGATAGTTTTAGACGTTTTATGAGAGTTCATGTGCTCCGGACATGAATTCCTTGCAATTGTTTGAGATTATCATGTTGTGTTTGTTTAGATTCGAATTATAGTACTCCTTGAGCAGGCCATAGTCCATAGGCAGGGTTGTTACTTCAAAGGCTATGATTTTGAATTCTACATATATTGAATGGGACTAGAACTTGGAAGTTCAACTTGAGTGGGAATGAATGTGTTTAATGCTTTATTATCCAACTAGATGAGAGATAGGACTTCAAATCTAGTTGCGTATCTTGCTTGGATTGATTGGATTGACATGGGATTGCTACAAGTGGATCCTTGAATGCCTTAGTACCTTAAATTACTAGTTTTCATTAAGTTACTATTTTAGTATAATTATTCTAATTAAATCTCTTATCTATTGCGAACTGAGTTGCTGGAATAGTTTGAAACTTGTTCTCCAATTCCCTGTGGATCGACCTCGGTCTTACCAAGTTTTATTACTACATCGCAGCCTTACACTTGAGGCGAGCGAACAAGTTTTTGGCGCCGTTGCCATGGAATTTAGATAACGGTTCTAAATTGTTTTTAGTGGCTATAAAAGTAGTTAGGATTTAATATTTTCTTAGGATTAGTTTTTCTGAATTCTAGAACTAATAAAGTTTGTTTTGTTTTGTAGGAAGTTCTTCTAGTTCAAGCAAATCGGTACTATCCTTCCAACTTGAACTCTTTTAGTTTTTTGTTTTTATTTTTACGTTTTTAGGATTTAGGTTTAGTCAGATTTTGGATTTTGTGGTTTATGTCCCATTGGGAACGAGACCACAACAATCGTTTCCAATCCGAAGGTGGTTTAGTTGGACCACTATCCATTCATAGACGAATCCGAAAATCTGTAGAACATTGTGATAATTTGGGGAGTATGGATCAAACACCTTTAAGGAATCCTCCCCCCCCCCCCCCCCCCCACTCCAACTACAAACGCAAATCAAGAGGGAGTAGGAGAGAATGAGGTAGATAACGTTCCTCCAATAAGATCACTACGGGACTACCTACAACCAGCCCGTGCAACTACACCCTCTTGCGTCGTTTTACCACCAAGTGGGGCGAACATTGACATAAAGCCGGGTGTAATTCAACTTATAGCAAAGTTCTATGGGCTAGACTCTGACAGCCCATATTTGCACTTAAAAGAATTTGAAGAAGTGGTGGCTACCTTGCCATACACCAATGTTTCGGAAGATACCATTAAGCTTAAACTCTTCCCCTTTTCATTGAAAGAAAGAGCCAAGAATTGGCTTCACTCTCTTAGACTAAACTCGATAGGGTCATGGAACGAGATGACCCGGGAATTCTTGAAAACGTTCTTCCCGGCACATAAAATGAACAGCCCTCCGACGAGCCATAATGAATTTTTCAGCTAAAGAGGGTGAATCTTTCTTCCAATGTTAGGAGAGATTTAAGGACCTCCTGCTTGCTTGCCCACATCATGGCTACAAGAGTTGGCGAATTATAAACTTCTTCAATGATGGATTAAGTTCCAATATGCGCCAATTCGTAGAGATGATGTGCAACGGCGAGTTCATGAGCAAAAATTCCGATGAAGCTTGGAGTTATTTGGATATGTTAGCTGAGAATGCCCAATCTTGGGATACTTCGGATAAACCCAATAACCCCATGCCTACTCAAGAGAAAGAGAAAGGAGGGATCTATATCCTCAAGGAGGAAGACGACGTGAATGCAAGGATAGCCAACCTCACAAGGAAGATCGAGGCCATGGAACTTAGTAAGAGTGGAGTTCCAAAGTCCAATGAAGTTATTGAAACCATATGTGGCATTTATCTCACCAATTTACATGCTACACAAGATTGTCCTACAATTCCTGCATTTCAAGAAGTGTTACATGAACATACAAATGCCACATATGGGTATCAACGGCCTTTCAATGGTCCGGTGGGTAATACGTACAACTCTACTTAGAAGAACCACCCAAATTTCAGTTGGAAGAATGCTCCCACGGGCAATCCTACTAACTCTCAAGGAGGGCCACCCATGCAAAATATGGCCCCACCTCAATTCTCAATGGAGGATACTTTGAAAGCGTTTATACAAGGGCAAACGCAAATTAACCAAACAAATCAGCAAATGTTCCAAGAGCTTAAAGTCTCGGTTGATGAGATTAAGGGACGCTTGAATGCTAGGGAAGGGACCTTTTGGGCCCAACCGCGGCCCAACCGCCCAATCCAAAACAAGTACATGAAGTAAGCATTCCTGATCCCTTCAACCAACATATGGAGCAAGCCAAATCCGTTACCACTCTTAGAAGTGGTAAACAAATCGACAAATCTATTCCAGTGAAGGCCAACAAGCCTAATGATCCGGTAAATTCTGAGTATGAGGGCGGATCCAACTTAGCCCCACAAGAAAAGGAACGCATTTATAAGCTCGTAACACCATTCCCTTTGAGATTGGTTGCTCCAAAATCTCTTCCAAACTCTCATGATATTTTAGAGATTTTTAGATAAGTCAAGATAAACATTCCTTTGCTTGATGACATCAAACAAATCCCCTCTTATGCCAAGTTTCTAAAGGACCTATGCACAACTAAACGCAAATATAATGTGCAACAAAAGGCCTTCTTAAATGAGCAAGTGAGTGCCATTCTCACTCAAAAGACCCCCCCCCCAAAATTCAAAGATCCCGGTAGTCCCACAATCTCATGCATCATTAGAGACTACCGGATTGAGCGTGCATTGCTAGATTTGGGGGCAAGCGTAAACTTGATCCTGTACTCGGTATATGAGCAATTAGGTCTTGGTGAATTAAAACCTACTAAAACCACATTGTAACTCACTGATAGATCCATTCATGTACCGAGAGGGATAGTTGAGGATGTTCTAGTCCAAGTTGACAAATTTTACTACTCGGTAGATTTTATCGTCTTAAACACACAACCGGTTCTAGATGCTAGCACTCAAATACCAGTAATTTTAAGCCGCCCGTTCGTTGCTACACCAAACGCAATCATCAATTGCCGGAATGGGGTGATGCAATTATCCTTTGGGAACATGACATTAGAGGTGAATATGTTCCACTTGGGCAAAAGGCACAGGGATGTTGATGATGACGAGCTCTTCGAGGTAAACATGCTCGAATCTTTTGAAGAAGAAGAGCTCCTCCAACTTGAACCACTAGAAAGCTTGGAAACATGCTTAGCACATTTTGTGGATTTCAAAGACCCCATCATTGGTGAAATTTTGCAAGCATTGAATATTGAGAGACCGGTAGCCGGTACTAGCCGGTGGAGTCCCCATTTTGAAAAATTGCCACCAACCACATCAAGGCCTCTACCGTATAACATCAAACCACTGAAGCTTGACCTTAAGCCATTGCCATCCGAGCTTAAATATGTATACTTGGGTCAAGAAGAAACATTCCCGGTTGTCATTGCCTCTCACCTAGGGAAAGACCAAGAGCTCAAGTTGATTAAGCTACTCAAAGAACACAAGGGAGCCACTTCCCTCTCCCATTCATGGTACGAAGAGGAATAGTCCTTGGACACATCATTTCTTCTAATGAAATATGTTGAACCTCCAATTTATACATTACATTGCCCAGTACATCACATTATATGCACGGTTTTCATGCTCAAAAGGCCTATCTAATGCATGTTTTGTGATTTCCGGGATGATAGCGGACTTCACCAAATTGGAGACTAAAAAGGGCCATTTGAAGCCATTGGATGAAGAAGAAAGAAGGACCAAAGAAAGTAGAAAGAGAGGAGAAGAAAGGAAGAAAGAAGAAAAAAGGAGAAAAGCATAAACAGAGGTTAAGACCGGTCGTGCGACCGGTCGTCCATTGCCAGGACCGGTCGTCCGACCGGTTCGATTATGCACAGAAGGAAATTTTTTAGAGAAGGTCACTGGACCATTCACGACCGGTCGGGCGACCGGTCGTCCGATGCCCTAGACCAGTCGTGCGACCGGTCATTAAATTAAAAAATTAAATCAGAATTTTGGAAAAACTCTCTGGACTAAAAAGTGCTGTTTTGCAACCGGTTGTCAGGGGGCTCAGATCGGTCGTGCGACCGGTCGTCTGTGTAATAAAGCTTCTCCATGAAGCTCTGAGATTTTCTGCACAGTGCGTAACCTTGTGCAATTTCTGGATGTTTCCGACGCAAGAGGCTTCCACACTATAAAAGGACACCTAGGGGTTCTTCCTAGGTCATCATAGAAGCCAAGGAAAGTCGTGGGAACGGACGAAAGTTGTCGTGGAGCGTCAGCAACCCTCCAATTTTTTATTTTTCTAGTTTTTATGCTTTCTTATTTGAGTTCTAGTTGTAGTATGACAATGCTCGGCTAGAATCTCTCAGCTAAGGCTGAGAGGTGAAGCTTGTAGCTTATTTCATGTTTGATTCAGTTTAATTCAAGTAATTTCAATTCAAGTTTGGATTTTTATTTATTTTAGTCCCTTGAGTTGGTAGTTTGAGATGTTTTATGAGAGTTCATGTGCTCCGGACATGAATTCCTTGCAATTCTCTGAGATTATCATATGATGCTAGTTTAGATTCGAATTATAGTAATCCTTGAGCAGGCCATAGTCCATAGGCGTGGCTGTTACTCCGAAGGCTATAATTTTGAATTCTACATTGATTGAATGGGACTAGAACTTGGAAGTTCAGCTTGATTGGAATTGAATGTGTTTGAATGCTTCATTTTCCAACTAGATGAGAGATAGGACTTCAAATCTAGTTGTGTTCTCTACTTGGATTGATTGGATTGACATGGGATTGCTATAAGTGGATCCTTGAATGCCTTAGTACCTTAAATTACTGGTTTACATTAAGTTACTGTTTTAGTTTAATTACTCAATTGAATTCTCATATCTATTGCAAACTAAGTTGTTGGAATAGTTTGAAAGTTGTTTCTAATTCCCTGTGGATCGACCTCGGTCTTACCGAGTTTTATTACTACATCGCAGCCTTGCACTTGAGGCGAGCGAACAAGTTTTTGGTGCCGCTGCCGGGGATTTTAGATAACGGTTTTCAAATTGTTTTAGTGGCTGTAGAAGTAGAAGTAGATAGGTTTTCTGATTTTTTCTAGAACTAACAAATTGTTTCGTTTTGTAGGATTTCTTCTCTAGTTAAAAGCGCATCGGGTGATACCTTTCTAACTTAGCTTTTTACAGATTTTCTATATTCAGATTTCTAGGATCTAGGACTAGTTTAGTTTTTGTTGAGTGGTTTATGTCCCGTTGGGAATGTAACCACTCAAATCGTCTCCAATCTAAAGGTGGTTTAGTTGGACCATTGTCAGTCCATAGACGTGTCCGAAATTACCAAGAGCATTGTGAAAGTTTGGGGAGTATGGATCAAACACCTTTAAGGAATCCTCCCCCCCTACTCCAACTACAAATGCAAATCAAGGAGTAGGAGAGAATGAGGTACATAATGTTCCTCCACTGAGATCATTGCGGGATTACCTACAACCAGCTCGTGCAATTACACCCTCTTGTGTGGTTCTACCACCAAACGGGGGAAACATTGACATAAAGCCGGGTGTAATTCAACTCTTACCAAAGTTCCATGGGCTAGACTTTGACCGCCCATATCTACACTTAAAAGAATTTGAAGAAGTGGTGGCTACCTTGCAGTACGCTAATGTTTCAGAAGATACCATTAGACTTAAACTTTTCCCCTTTTCATTGAAAGAAAGAGCCAAAGATTGGCTTCACTCTCTTAGACCAATCCTACCAACTCTCAAGGAGGGCCACCCATGCAAAATATGGCCCCACCTCAGTTCTCAATGGAGGATACTTTGAAAGCATTTATACAAGGGCAAACGCAAATCAATCAAATAAATCAGCAAATGTTCCAAGAGCTTAAAGTCTTGGTTGATGAGATTAAGGTGTTAGTGCACTTTTCTGTGGCATACTAGTGCACCTTGTTTGTCAATTACTTAGGTCAGTGAGTCTAGTGTCGGTTGAGCTTAATGAAGATGGAGACCAAAGACTCAAGTGGCCCTGCTGCATCAAGGAAGAAGAAACGGGTAAAAGTGATGCCTTGGTGTGCCTTAACTTTGACCAAAACCTAACCCATAACCTCTTAGATGACTTGGACCAACTAGGTATACCCTTAGTCATCATCATTAGTCTTAGAACTCCATGAAAAACATGATAAGTTAGACTAATTTAAGAGGTGGAAGCTGCTGTAAACAAAACAGCTCAAAACAGCAGTTTTCGATTGATCTCCGATCAATCGGACGTTGGCTCCGATAGGACTCCGATCAATCGGACAGAAGCTCCGATCAATCGAAAATTTTTCCAGCAACCTTGAAAATCCACTGGACATATTTCCGATCAATCGGACAGTCTTCCGATCCATCGGAAGGGGTCCGTCCGATCAATCGGATAGTGTTCCGATCAATCGGAATATCTTCCAGAGACTTCACTGGATAGATTTTCGATCAATCAGACTTGTCTTCGATCAATCGGACAGGTCTCCGATTAATCGGACCTTCTTTCGATCAATCGGAGATGTGCGAATCTGCCCGTTTTTTTACCGTTGGAAGAAAATCTATTTAAGATGGGGGATTCGTTTTTGAGCCATGAGAGGGGATTTTGAGGAGATAGAAGCCACCATTGCTAGAGATCATTAGAGGCTCTATTCCAAACCCAAAGCAAGTCATTCTCCTTGTGTTTTCATCACAAGCTTGGGTCATTCAATGGCATCTTGAGAATGAACTTGTTCCCTCTTGATTCCTAGGGTTTGGACACCTTGATGATAGTTAAATCCTTTGTCTAAACACTACCTAGGAGTCCAAATAGGTGTATTCCTCTAGGAAACCCATTTCCTACCATTTGTAGAGGTCTCACCATTCCCTAGCACCTTGGGCATCTCCAATAGAGGATCACATGTAAGGTAGCTGATCTTGGAGCTGAAGCCTTGGCAAAGCAGCGGCGTCAAAGATCGGGGGACCACAAGGGGAGCTGATTCAAGTACGGGAGAGCGAGAAGAAGCAACCCAAAGTGGCGCTATAAAGGGGCTTAATCCGACAAGTAAGGTTGTCTTGTTAGGAGTCCATCCACTCAATTCCCTGTGGGAGTTGAGTGTAGAGTTTGTTTGACAAACTCGACCTAGGGTCGTTAGCCGATCCTTGGCCTATTAGTTGGGCCTAAAATCTAGGGACGTAGCCGTTCCTTGGACGTTAGTTGGCTTAAACAGAGTCTCCAAGGGGGAGCCACCAACACGGGTGCAAACGTGTAGGTTGGGAGGAACCTGTAAACTCCCCGGTTGGGTGGATCTGAATTAAAACACCTTGGTTGGGAGGAACCAGATTTTAACTCCCCAGTGAATGCCGGTGTGCTCAAAGGGGTTGAGTACTTGAACCGGGAGTGGAGTAGACAAGTAGTCGAACCACTATACATCCTTGTGTTTGTGATTGTTCTTGAGCACATTTCTCCTTATGCATTGCGTTTAACTTGTTAATTATGAATGCTTAGTTAGGAATGTATGCTATGCACTTGATAGGCACATCCACACTCATGAGATGTACTTTCACTACCTCAAGTAGACTTGAACTTCTTGATCCATCCTCACTCAAGTCTATTTGAGTAGCATAGATTAGGTTCTTCATTAGCTTAATCATTTTATTAATCTATGCTTGTTTAGACTAGGTTGTTTATAGCTTTTATCATATGCTAGTCTTTTGATTGGACCCACTTAGGCTTGGAAGCCAAAGTGTTATCGCTTACGTAGTTCAATTTGTTAAATTTGTTAAGTAGGCGAAAAGATTTTAAAAAGGTCCTAATCACCCACTCCTATAGGTTTAGCCATAATTCTAGTTGCTCTTTAAGCTTCTGCACGTGTATGCATAGGGTGTCATGTTAGACTACCCGACGCAATTTCATTTGGTATCAGAGCGGGTTACTCTTCAAGGACGTAACCGTCTAGAGTAAGATCCGATACCGGAGCACTAGCATCATGTCTAACCGAGATGGGAGTACCACCAACCATCCACCTTTCTTTGACGGGTCCAACTATGCTTATTGGAAGGCTAGAATGAGAATTTTTCTCCAATCCATGGACCGTCCAATGTGGCTTAGCACACAAACTGGATATACCTTGCCCACCGAGCAAGTGGAGGTTGATGGGAACGTCATTGTCATTCCCAAAGATGATTCCAAATGGGATGACATAGAGAGAGCTCAATACATGGCAAATGCCAAAGCTCTCAATACGATTTGTTGTGCGGTATCCCCTGATGAATTTCAGCGCATTCTCACATGCGCAACTGCAAAAGAAGCGTGGGATATACTTGAGGTTACCCATGAGGGAACTAGCACAGTAAGACGCTCGAAGCTTCAGCTCTTAACCACCAAATTTGATAACATTAGGATGGAAGAGACTGAAACTTTCATGGAGTTTTATACTAAATTGTCAGATATTTGCAACTCCATGTTTGTCTTGGGTGATCGGTGTTCACTCCCCAAGTGTAGGGTTGCGAAGTAGTAATAATTCGGAAAGACCGAGTATCCTTCCCACAGAGATTTATGTATGGGTATCTTCAGAATTTAACTAAAACAACTAGTAATTAAGACTCTACTAAGAACTAAAACTAAACAAATAGTGATTTGGTTTTAAGCAGTGAATGGTTAAGGTAAATTCAATCTAAAAAGTCACTAGAGCGCCAAGGTTCCACTCTTGATACGTTTCAATGCATTAACACAACTAGGTCTCTCATAACTCAATCGGAATCGGATTCCCATCTCCATCCGATTGGAATATAGAGCGGTTCAATCACAATTATCTGAAACAAGTGCTTATTAACTGATTTGATTCCCACAACCATGCTCAGGCCTTGGGCACACTCAATTGTAGAGGCCAAGCCTCTTTCCAATCCAGTTGAGATTCATAACCATAGCCTTCACCAAATCCTGTCACTAGACCTGATTACAACTCATGATTTGAACTCCAATTAAATCAAAATCAATCTCTAAACAAATATTCTAGATCATACATAAAAGATAAGAACTTTAGTTACATGAGTTCCCACATGAAAATCAGGCCATTGCATACAAGGCAATCAAAGCGTCTACCATGCCCGGAGTCGATGGTAGATCAATGCATTACACAAGCATAACAATGCTCAAAAAGCTAAGATACTAAGTTAAACTCACTAAGAATCACATGAGCCCGGAGTCATCAAGAGATCAAAGTAAAAATCAACATAGTACTTGATTCAAACTCAAATTGAACTAAAATTCTTCAATTAAAACACAAAAGGAAACCTAGGTTGCATCAATCCATAAAAAACGAATCAAAAGCTTCCCCTCTTAGCTAGGGCTAAGAGGGTTTAGTTCATCTCTAACATCCTTGAAGCAGGGATAGGGATTGGCCATTCAGAGTGTCGAACCCGTTAAACGCAAAGAGGAAGGAAGGAAAGCTACGGAAGCGGGTCAGTTACGTTCAGTCCGTGAAGTCAGTGTTCAGTAAAGAAAGTTCTGTAAGCGAGTCCCTCTCAGTGGGAAGGTATGGGGGGGGGATGAGGTGGACATAGCTTCTATTCCCGGATACAGTATACATAGTGATGAGAAAGCTGTTCCTTTTGTTCCCGAAAAGCCTTAGCTTGTTTGCCGAAGAGAAGGCTCTTCAAGAGAAGGTAGAAGTACAAAATACTAATCATGAGCATAGCGAGAAGGAAAGGAGTCACTAAGACAAGAGCTAGGTAAGCAAGCAAGAAGGAGAGGTGCAAAAGGCGAGGCAAGGGGCGAACATCTCTATCATATAGCACCAGGTACGACGGAACTTATGGCTGTTCCTATCGATGATTTCCAAGTCATATGAGGCATGAATTCCTGCATACTGTGTGAGCTGTCCCCATGCCTCATATGAGGGTAGTGTGCCTAATGAGTGAAGAGGCCCCCTGCATGATTCCCACGGTAAAGGTCGGAAAGGAAAAGGTTGAGATCATCTCAGCCTTACATCCGATAGAGGGGATTTATAGGCCAAGATTTCGTGATCCGCTGCCGAACCTATTCCAATTCCAACAGCCCGGACTCGGATCGTGGGGATCACCGGAATACTTCGTATCAACAGATAAAAGCCTCTAAAAACATAGAAAAATACTAAAACAGGAAGAAAACTAAAGATCTGAAGTCGAATCCGTCTCCTGAGCAATCCCCATGTTGTAGCTCCCCTGGTATGAAGGGATAAAGTCCTTTTATAGCTTGGAGGAGTCCAATACGGAAGAAAGTTCCAGAATTTACGTAATCTTACGCTATTGCGCAATGAAATCCGGAGTTCCAAGAATAGAAACAGCTTTCTACGCACAGCCGACCGGTCTGGACCGGTCGGACTTCACTTGCACAGGTCCAGGGAGCACAGCCGACCGGTCATGACCGGTCGGAGTGATTTTACATTGATCCAGCATACATGGCCGACCAGTCATGATCGGTCGGACCCAGTTGAACTTGCTCCAGCAGTTGTGGCCGACCGGTCATGACCGGTCGGACCAAGCTATCCACCATCTGTTGTGTATAAAAGGGAGCAGCCGACCGGTCATGACCGGTCGGGCCTCTTTGGCTGACCGGTCAGCCGACCGGTCTAGCTACTCTTGCTTCCTTCTTTCTTTCTTTCTTTCTTCTTTTCTCTTCTCTCCTTGCTTGTCTTTCTTTGGTCTTCCTTCATGCTTCATCTATTGATCCTCAATACTCATAAAGAGCTCCACTTAGCTTTCAAATGATGAATTCTCCATCTTAGTTCCTACAATCACAAATCATGTATTAAGTTGGTCCTTTAAACATGTATATCATGTATAATGAGTGATGAATTGGGGTTAGAATATGCACAATTATGAGCTCAACACACCCCCCAACCAGCATTTTGCTAGTCCCGAGCAAAAAATGCGTGAAACAAGTTTCATTCTCCAAAACCCAACTCTCCTCTAGAAACTATTCTTTTATACATTCGAAGACACATAAGCGTAAAAATCAGAGAAATTCAGTGATAAAGGTTGAAACCTAAAACTCTCAGAATATAATTAGTGTTTATATGAAATTCCCGCTGATTGATTGATAGATAGAAGAACTTGAACAAATTCAACCTAGTGTGCATGGTGAAAGTTCATCTCATGAGTTTCCGGGATTATCTTCTTCATAAATCAACTAAACTATGGATCTCAAGGTATATAGAGCAACAACAAGCTTATGACAGGAATTTGCCTTATCGTCCTTCCGACGACTTTCACACTACGTCCCATTTCCGGCTTTGGTTACGGGTAGACCATCCCCAGTTTGGTAGTAGGTAGCCCTAATCGAAATTTCCACCATTTTTCTTTCCTTCCCGATTTCATCCTTTCATTCCTTTTTCTTTTAAATTAGATAGGATTTTTAGAAATCCATATCTTCCGTTATTTTCCCATGGACAAGGATGGACAAAATACCCCGGCTTGGTTTCTCAGCACCTTTAAACCAAAGTCTAGCTAATCCACAAATCACATAAACCTTTCAACTCATGAAAATCGTGTAATGTGAACTAGGTGCAAAAGGTGTTCAAATTTTCTATCAATCATAAAAATAGGTGAAATCACATATAAAACCATTATATTAAGAGAAATTCAAAGCTTACAACATCTCTCACTTCATATCTCATCTTTTTATGCTTATGCTATCTTGAATGCATAGAATCAAAGCCTTCCAAAAGAGTTTCGAATTTCAAAAAAAATCGAAAAATTTCTACATCTTTGCTTGACATGTCACAAAAGCTAGCAGATTCATCCATTAAGGAATCTCTCACCCCCCAACCAAAACTTTACATTGTCCTCAATGTAATAAGATATGCAATATGTATGACATGAGAGCAATGACATAAAATAAAGGAGAGTGAGAAAGAGAGATATCACCTGAAGCATACAGTCCATGGCAAGATTAGCTTTTGGAGATGGGTTACTTCACAACTAAATCAACTATCAAAGCAAATCCTAAAGGGAAAGCATTCTAGCAAATCATCCTCCGTCAGACTAGGAGGTTAATCCCAACAATTCATCCAAAAGCATAAAGTCAAGCAGAATCATTAGATGGATCAAAAGGTTTTGTAGTAACGTCATCCAATATCCTGCTTGACAATGTACATGTGTGTGAATGATCGAGATAAGCCACTCAAAATCCCAAAAAGGAATTTCAGTGGGTTCCTTAGTGTGCACACCACATGTATCAGAGGAGACACCATCAGAAAAATTATGTCTCCAATCAGATTTTCCTGGGCAATGATATTGCAAGTAAGAATCATCCCAGGGTTGGAGGAGTTCGGTATGCATGATCCACAAAGGTGTGGAAATCTGAATTGATTTTTCAGCGCAAAAAGGTATTGTTTCCACATCCTTTTCTCGGCTAACGTCGTATGCCGATACCGACTCAAAAAGTGTGACCATATCCCATATCATATCATCGTTCTCATCAAGGGAGTGAGTCACTTCTTCGTCTAAGGGACTGGAGTAAAAAGGTGAGAGGGACTTATCTTCCACGATAGAATTTATCATGTTTATTTCGTGGACCTCATCATCCTCATCCTCTTGTTGGTTGTCAATATTGAAAGCATTCAACTCAATCGTCATATTGCCAAAAGACATTTGTATGACCCCACTCCTACAATTTATGATAGCGTTTGATGTAGCTAGGAATGGGCGGCCAAGTATGACAGGAATTTGAGGGCCAATATTAACCGTGGGTCGCGTGTCCAAGATAATAAAGTCCACCGGGTAGTAAACTTTATCAACTTGGACAAGGACGTCCTCAATTACCCCTCTTGGAATACAAATTGATCGGTCAGCAAGTTGTAATGTGGTTTTGATGGGTTTTAATTCACCTAAACCCAATTGTTCATAGATCGAAAAGGGAATTAAGTTCACACTTGCCCATAGATCAAGTAAAGCATGTTTCACCCGGTGATTTCCAATCATACATGATATGGTCGGACAACCGGGATCTTTATATTTCTTGGGCATCCCGTGGTTGATAATGGCACTCACATTCTCTGTAAAAAATGCCTTCTTTTGCACCTGTATTTTTCTTTTAACCGTGCAAAGGTCTTTTAAAAATTTTGCATATGACGGTATTTGTTTAATGGCATCCAACAATGGGATGTTGATTTTGACTTGCTTGAAAACTTCCAAAAATTCCTGATATTTATCTTGAGGTTTGGCTGGAATCAAGCGTTGGGGGAATGGAGCAACGGGCCTATATTCTTTTAATGGCTCTTTTTCATTCATGGTGGTGCTAGGTCCATCATCCTCTTTGGAAGATACCGGATCATTAGGCTGTGAAACCTTCACCGGATCAGATTTTTCAATGATTTTACCACTTCTAAGAGTGGTGATGGCCTTAGCATGTTCCATATGTTGGTTAGAAGAACTAGGCACGCTTACTTCGCGTTGTGTTTTTGGATTTGGTACGGGTTGGGCTGGAAGCATCCATTCCCTTGCGTTTAAGCGAGCCTTGATTTCCTCTACCGAAGTTTTAAGCTCAAGCATTATCGTATGGTTGGATTGATTTATTTGAACTTGACCTTCCATGAATGCTTTCAAAGTATCCTCTATAGGCATTTGAGGTGGGGCCATTTGCATTGGGGGCCCCCTTTGAGGATTATTTTGATTTGCCGTGTTCCCATTCGCCCAATTGAAGTTTGGGTTGTTCCTCCAACTAGAATTATTCGTGTTTGAATTTGGAGTACTAAAAGGTCGCTGATAACTATTCAAGGCATTTGATTGTTCAAATAAAAGTTCTCGAAACGCATAGATTGTTAGACAATCCGGCGTTTGATGCACATTGGAAGCACAAATACCACAAATAGTTTCAACAGCCCCCTTTTGTTGGGTTGTATCCACTTTCTTTAGTTCCATCTCCTTGACCTTTCGTGTGAGTTTAGCCACTCTAGAACTTAGATCTTCTTGCCCATCTAAAACATAAATTTCTCCATTTTCCTTGGTTTGGGGTTGTTTTGAACTTGTTAGCTTCGATGTATCCCATGCTTGTGTATTTTCAGCCAACATGTCAAAATAATCCCAAGCTTCCTCCGTTTCCTTGTTCATGAACTCCCCATTGCACATCATCTCCACAAATTGGCGCATGGCTGAGTTTAATCCATCATAGAAGAAACTAATCAACCTCCACCTTTCATAGCCATGATGTGGGCATTGGTTTAAAAGCTCATTATACCTTTCCCAACATTGGAAAAAGGTTTCTTCATCTTTTTGGGCGAAGTTCATTATGGCCCTTCTTAGTGCATTGGTTCGATGAGTAGGGAAGAATTTTTTAAGAAACTCTCTAGTCATCTCAGCCCATGTCCCAATAGACCTCGGCCTTAAGGAATGTAGCCATGATTTGGCCTTCTCTTTCAAGGAAAAAGGGAATAATTTGAGTTTTATTGTGTCCTTGGTCACGTTGTCATAGTTTATCGTGGCAATAACTTCTTCAAATTCCTTAATATGTAGATATGCGCTCTCAGAGTCGAGTCCATGGAATCTAGGAAGAAGTTGGATCAACCCCGGTTTAAAATCAATATTCCCCACATTGTGAGGGAAAATTATGCAAAAGGGAGTACTCGTCCTAGCTGGTTGTAAATAGTCACGTAGTGTTCTAGGTTGAGGTACATTCCCCATTTCATTCTCATCCAATTCAGTAAGGTTTGGGGCTGGATTTTGAGGTTGATTACCCCCTTGATTGGGTTGATTTTCAGCCATCTCTCTAGTGATTTCAGGAAAATTCTGAAGTTTTCTAGCACGAGGCTCTCTATCAATCCCTTCAACAACTACTCCGTCCCTTACAAGTCGGTTATTATAAGTCCTAGCCCAATGTGGCATGCAAAACCAAAAAGAATGAGCAAAAAGGAAAAAAAAGAATTCTTCCTTCCTTCCTTTACTCCTCTCTAAGACTTAAGCACAAGGTGTCTTGCAATGGCTGAGCCAGAAGCAAGGATAGAGACCGATTTCTCCTGGTCAATAGGGGTTCAAAGAACTCCCCACCCACTCTTTGAGTCTTTTGAGAGAAAGTACAGAAAAAGAAGAAAGAGGAATAGGTTGAGAAGAGAAATCTATGAGCACAAGGTGATCCAAGGCGGTAGAGCCAACCAATAGGAATCCAGGTGGCACAAGGCCTACCTTTCAGAGATCCAAAAGGAGTCTCCACCCACTCTACAAGAGATGAATATGATAGGAATGAGTAGGAGAAGAAGAAGAGTAAGGTTAGGACGATAAAACCTGATTTGTGACTTAAGATGCCTTCTTCTTCTTCAACTTCCTAAAAATCCCTGGATTAGACCTATGTTAGAATCCTGCAAAAATCAAAACAAACTAAATTAGTAATTAGAAGAAAACCTACTCTAAAAAGCAAAACAAATCCTAAATCTATCTTAACACAATCTCAACTAAAAATTATTTCAGAAAATTCTAAAAATACTGCATAGAAATTCCCCGGCAGCGGCGCCAAAAACTTGTTCACTCCCCAAGTGTAGGGTTGCGAAGTAGTAATAATTCGGAAAGACCGAGTATCGTTCCCACAGAGATTTATGTATGGGTATCTTCAGAATTTAACTAAAACAACTAGTAATTAAGACTCTATTAAGAACTAAAACTAAACAAATAGTGATTTGGTTTTAAGCAGTAAATGGTTAAGGTAAATTCAATCTAAAAAGTCACTAGAGCGCCAAGGTTCCACTCTTGATACGTTTCAATGCATTAACACAACTAGGTCTCTCATAACTCAATCGGAATCGGATTCCCATCTCCATCTGATTGGAATATAGAGCGGTTCAATCACAATTATCTGAAACAAGTGCTTATTAACTGATTTGATTCCCACAACCATGCTCAGGCCTTGGGCACACTCAATTGTATAGGCCAAGCCTCTTTCCAATCCAGTTGAGATTCATAACCATAGCCTTCACCAAATCCTGTCACTAGACCTGATTACAACTCATGATTTGAACTCCAATTAAATCAAAATCAATCTCTAAACAAATATTCCAGATCATACACAAAAGATAAGAACTTTAGTTACATGAGTTCCCACATGAAAATCAGGCCATTGCATACAAGGCAATCAAAGCGTCTACCATGCCCGGAGTCGATGGTAGATCAATGCATTACACAAGCATAACAATGCTCAAAAAGCTAAGATACTAAGTTAAACTCACTAAGAATCACATGAGCCCGGAGTCATCAAGAGATCAAAGTAAAAATCAACATAGTACTTGATTCAAACTCAAATTGAACTAAAATTCTTCAATTAAAACACAAAAGGAAACCTAGGTTGCATCAATCCATCAAAAACGAATCAAAAGCTTCCCCTCTTAGCTAGGGTTTAGTTCATCTCTAACATCCTTGAACTAAAAGCCTCTAAAAACATAGAAAAATACTAAAACAGGAAGAAAACTAAAGATCTGAAGTCGAATCCGTCTCCTGAGCAATCCCCATGTTGTAGTTTCCTTGGTATGAAGGAATAAAGTCCTTTTATAGCTTGAAGGAGTCCAATACGGAAGAAAGTTCCAGAATTTGCGTAATCTTATGCTATTGCGCAATGAAATCCGGAGTTCTAAGAATAGAAACAGCTTTCTACGCACAGCCGACTGGTCTGGACCGGTCGGACTTCACTTGCACAGGTACAGGGAGCACAGCCGACCGGTCATGACCGGTCGGAGTGATTTTACATTGATCCAGCATACATGGCCGACCGGTCATGACCGGTCGGACCCAGTTGAACTTGTTCCAGCAGTTGTGGCCGACCGGTCATGACCGGTCGGACCAAGCTATCCACCATCTGTTGTGTATAAAAGGGAGCAGCCGACCGGTCATGACCGGTCGGGCCTCTTTGGCTGACCGGTCAGCCGACCGGTCTAGCTACTCTTGCTTCATTCTTTCTTTCTTTCTTTCTTCTTTTCTCTTCTCTCCTTGCTTATCTTTCTTTGGTCTTCCTTCATGCTTCATCTATTGATCCTCAATACTCATAAAGAGCTCCACTTAGCTTTCAAATGATGAATTCTCTATCTTGTTCCTACAATCACAAATCATGTATTAAGTTGGTCCTTTAAACATGTATATCATGATAATGAGTGATGAATTGGGGTTAGAATATGCACAATTATGAGCTCAACAATCGGGTTCCGGAGGGTAGGATTTGTAGAAAAATACTTAGGTCCCTCCCGGATAGATTTGACTCCAAGATAGTTGCCTTAGAGGAGTGTAGAGACATAGATAACATGAAAGTAGAAGAACTCATAGGTTCCCTACAAACTTATGAACTACACTTTAAGGCCCCCTCTAGGAAGAAAAACATCGCTCTAAAATCCTCTCACAAACATAAGAAAATTAAGAGTGAGTCAGAGGAAGATAGCGATGATGAGGATGATGAGGAAGAAAAATTAAACAAAAAATTCAAGAGATTCCTCAAGTTTGATAGAGGGAATAGCCGTGACAAGAAGGACAAGAAGGGTGATAAACATAAAGGAAAATCATCCAAACCTTCATCCGTCCGTTGTTACGGTTGCGGTCAAAGTGGCCATATTACCCTGGAATGTCCGGAAGGGCCTAAACCGAAAGGTAAAAAGGCAAAGGCTGCCACTTGGGATGGTACGGAGGAGTCCGAATCTAGTGACTCCGCTTGTGATGAGAGCCAACATAAAGATCTAGCTCTCACGGCCTCCACCACAACCCTTCTTCCAGCTTATCTGAGAGGGGATCCCGACCGCTATCCCTTCTAGGAGTAGAAGGAGTTCCCAACCCCTCACCTCATGCTACATTTTATGAGGGTGTTGAGGAAATTAGTTACCCTTAGGCTAATCAAACTAAAAATCGTTAGTGAGGGTGGCCAGAAATGCTTAAATAGGAAAATATGAGGATTTCAGCCTCATTTCTGTGTGCATGGGTAAATTAGAGGATTCAAGCCTCATGAGCCCAAATTTGGTAGTTTAGCCTTGCTTCTATTTTATATATTTGCTGTTAGACTATCTCATTGCTTAGATTAGCTAATCATCTTGAGTTTTATGCTTCATTGTATGCTAATCTTTGCTTAGTATTGGTCTTGATATACCAACAGGGGAGGTTGGTTGATTGGGCTATAAGCCCTTTGTGCTTTTATTGGAAATGTATATCCTTGACCAATTAAGCCATGATTAACTATGCTTAGATAGTTACATTTTCTTGTTAATATGTTCCTTAGCATGCTCCATGTTTTTATGATTCATGCACCCTATACTCTCCTTGTTAGCATGAGCTTATAGTTATAATTGCGACATACTACCTACTCTTACCTTAACCTTGATTGATATATCATTAAGGGGGAGAGAATAGTTTGTCAATTGATAACAAAAAGGGGGATCAAGTCCCACCAAAACTAGTTTGCTATGTTTTGTGATGCAGGGATTGACAGGTTATGGGGGAGCAATCTGAAGAGGAGTAGCTTAGTTTAGGCATGTCAAGAGTCCTGTATTTAATGCTTTATCAATGTAATCTCTTGTACATGTATTTTGTTTTGGTAGGTTAGGTTTTTGTAAGTAATTGACAAAGGGGGAGATTGTTAGTGCACTTTTCTGTGGCATACTAGTGCACCTTGTTTGTCAATTACTTAGGTCAGTGAGTCTAGTGTCGGTTGAGCTTAATGAAGATGGAGACCAAAGACTCAAGTGGCCCTGCTGCATCAACGAAGAAGAAACAGGTAAAAGTGATCCCTTGGTGTGCCTTAACTTTGACCAAAACCTAACCCATAACCTCTTAGATGACTTGGACCAACTAAGTATACCCTTAGTCATCATCATTAGTCTTAGAACTCCATGAAAAACATGATAAGTTAGACTAATTTAAGAGGTGGAAGCTGCTGTAAACAAAACAGCTCAAAACAGCAGTTTCCGATTCATCTCCGATCAATCGGACGTTGGCTCCGATAGGACTCCGATCAATCGAACAGAAGTTCCGATCAATCGGACAGAAGCTCCGATCAATCGGAAATTTTTCCAGCAACCTTGAAAATCCACTGGATATATTTTCGATCAATCGGACAGTCTTCCGATCCATCGGAAGGGGTCCGTCCGATCAATCGGACAGTGTTCCGATCAATCGAAATATCTTCCAGAGACTTCACTGGATAGATTTTCGATCAATCAGACTTGTCTCCGATCAATCGGATAGGTCTCCGATCAATCGGACCTTCTTCCGATCAATCGGAGATGCGCGAATCTGCCCGTTTTTTTACCGTTGGAAGAAAATCTATTTAAGATGGGGGATTCGTTTTTGAGCCATGAGAGGGGATTTTGAGGAGATAGAAGCCACCATTGCTAGAGATCATTAGAGGCTCTATTCCAAACCCAAAGCAACTAATTCTCCTTGTGTTTTCATCACAAGCTTGGGCCATTCAATGGCATCTTGAGAATGAACTTGTTCCCTCTTGATTCCTAGGGTTTGGACACCTTGATGATAGTTAAATCCTTTGTCTAAACACTACCTAGGAGTCCAAATAGGTGTATTCCTCTAGGAAACCCATTTCCTACCATTTGTAGAGGTCTCACCATTCCCTAGCACCTTGGGCATCTCCAATGGAGCATCACATGCAAGGTAGCTGATCTTGGAGCTGAAGCCTTGGCAAAGCAGCGGCGTCAAAGATCGGGGGACCACAAGGGGAGCTGATTCAAGCACGGGAGAGCGAGAAGAAGCAACCCAAAGCGGCACTACAAAGGGGCTCAATCCGACAAGTAAGGTTGTCTTGTTAGGAGTCCATCCACTCAATTCCCTGTGGGAGTTGAGTGTAGAGTTTGTTTGACAAACTCGACTTAGGGTCGTTAGCCGATCCTTGGCCTATTAGTTGGGCCTAAAATCTAGGGACGTCAGCCGTTCCTTGGCACGTTAGTTGGCTTAAAGAGAGTCTCCAAGGGGGAGCCACCAACACGGGTGCAAACGTGTAGGTTGGGAGGAACCTGTAAACTCCCCAGTTGGGTGGATCCGAATTAAAACACCTTGGTTGGGAGGAACCAGATTTAAACTCCCCAGTGAATGCCGGTGTGCTCAAAGGGGTTGAGTACTTGAACCGGGAGTGGAGTAGACAAGTAGTCGAACCACTATACATCCTTGTGTTTGTGATTGTTCTTGAGCACATTTCTCCTTATGCATTGCGTTTAACTTGTTAATTATGAATGCTTAGTTAGGAATGTATGCTAGGCACTTGATAGGCACATCCACACTCATAAGATGTACTTTCACTACCTCAAGTAGACTTGAACTTCTTGATCCATCCTCACTCAAGTCTATTTGAGTAACATAGATTAGGTTCTTCATTAGCGTAATCATTTTATTAATCTATGCTTGTTTAGACTAGGTTGTTTATAGCTTTTACCATATGCTAGTCTTTTGATTGGACCCACTTAGGCTTGGAAGCCAAAGTGTTATCGCTTACGTAGTTCAATTTGTTAAATTTGTTAAGTAGGCGAAAAGATTTTAAAAAGGTCCTAATCACCCCCTCCTATAGGTTTAGCCATAATTCTAGTTGCTCTTTAAGCTTCCGCACGTGTATGCATAGGGTGTCGTGTTAGACTACTCGACGCAATTTCATAAGGGACGCTTGAATGCTAGGGAAGGGACCTTTCTGGCCCAACCTCAGCCCAATCCAAAGCAAGTACATGAAGTGAGCATCCCTAATCCTTCCAACCAAAACATGGAGCAAGCCAAATCCATCACCACTCTTAGAAGTGGTAAACAAATTGACAAATCTATTCCGGTGAAGGCCGATAAGCCTAATGATCCAGTAAATTCTGAGGATGAGGATGGATCTAACTTAGCCCCACAAGAACCGGAACGCATTTACAAGCTCGTAGCACCATTCCCTTCAAGATTGGTTGCCCCAAAATGTCTTCCAAACTCTCATGATATTCTAGAGATTTTCAGACAAGTCAAGATTAATATCCCTTTGCTTGATGCCATCAAACAAATCCCTCTTATGCCAAGTTTCTAAAGGACCTATGCACAACAAACGCAAATATAATGTGCAGCAAAAGGCCTTCTTAACTGAGCAAGTGAGTGCCATTCTCACTCAAAAGACCCCTCCCAAAATTTAGAGATCCCGGTAGTCCCACCGTCTCATGTATCATTAGAGACTACCGGATTGAGCGTGCCTTGTTAGATTTGGGGGCGAGTGTGAACTTGATCCCATACTCGGTACATGAGCAATTGGGTATTGGTGAATTAAAACCCACCAAAACCACGTTGCAACTCGCTGATAGATCTATCCGTGTACCGAGGGGGATAGTTGAGTATGTTCTAGTTCAAGTTGACAAATTCTACTACCCGGTAGATTTTATCGTCTTGGACACACAACTGGTTTTGGATGCTAACACCCAAATACCGGTAATATTAGGCCACCCATTCCTTGCCACATCAAACGCAATCATCAATTGCCGGAATAGGGTGGTGCAACTATCTTTTGGAAACATGACATTAGAGGTGAATGTGTTTCACTTGGGCAAAAGACATAGGGATGTCGATGATGATGAGTTCTTCGAGGTAAACATGCTTGAATCTTTTGAAGAAGAAGAACTCCTCCAACTTGAACCACTAGAAAGCTTGGAGACATGCTTGGCACATTTCATGGATTCTGAAGACCCCATCATTAGTGAAATTGTGCAAGCGTTGAATGTAGAAAGACCGGTAGTTGGTACTAGCCGGTGGAGGCCCCATTTTGAAAAGTTGCCACCAACCACATTAAGGCCTCTACCGTCTAACATCAAACCACCGAAGCTTGACCTTAAACCATTGCCATCTGAGCTTAAATATGTATGTTTGGGTCAAGATGAAACTTTTCCAGTTGTCATTGCCTCTCACCTAGAGAAAGACCAAGAGCTCAAGTTGATTGAGCTACTCAAAGAACATAAGGAAGCCATAGGTTGGACAATAGTGGATCTTCGGTTTGCATTCACCGTATACACCTTGAAAAAAATGCAAAAATGACTAGACAACCTCAAAGACGGCTAAATCCAAACATGATGGAGGTTGTCAAAGCCGATGTGTTAAAGCTATTAGATGTGGGTATCATCTACCCCATCTCAGATAGCCAATGGGTGAGTCCTACCCAAGTCGTCCCTAAGAAATCAGGTATTACCATCATAGAAAATGCCAATAACGAGCTTATACCGACTAGGGTGACCACCGGTTGGCGTATGTGCATTAATTATCGGAAGCTCAACACGGTTACTAGGAAAGACCACTTCCCCCTCCCATTTATGGATCAAATTTTGGAGAGGTTAGCAGGCCATTCCTATTATTGCTTCCTAGATGGCTATTCCGGATACAACCAAATTGAGATAGCTCCGGAGGACCAAGAGAAAACCACATTTACATGCCCGTTTGGCACCTTCGCTTACCGAAGAATGCCATTCGGGTTATGTAATGCACCCGCCACATTCCAACGATGCATGTTGCGTATTTTCTCGGACATGGTGGGTGAGTTTCTTGAGGTATTTATGGACTGATTTTTCTATTTTTGGTTGTACATTTGATGAGTGCCTTAAGCACTTAAAGTTGGTCTTGATGAGGTGTGAGGAGAAGAACCTCATTTTAAACTGGGAAAAGTGCCATTTCATGGTACATAGAGGAATAGTCCTTGGACATATCATCTCGTCCAATGGAATAGAGGTAGACCGGGCAAAAATTGACATAATTTCCAATCTACCACCACCCAAAAGCATACGCGATGTGCGGTCCTTCCTTGGACATGCCGATTTCTATAGAAGATTCATAAAAGATTTTAGTCATATCTCAAGGTGCTACAATCCGAAGATTGCACACCCAAGTGCAGGTAGCGAAGTAGTAAAATACTCGGTAAGACCGAGGTCGATCCACAGGGATTGGAGTTAAGAACATTTAGAGGAATTAGTTTAGGTGAGTGGGATGAAATCTTGTTTAATCCACAAGAGTGGAGCAAGTTGTGTGTGGTGGAAGACAGAAATAGAAAAGGGGCTAAGGCATTAGGGATCCACCTTTGATTCATTCACAAGATTTGATTCATTGGTCCAACTATAACTCAACTGGAATCGAATAAAGATTCATTCCAATCGGAAGATGAAACAGTTAAACCACTGCATATTTCATAAAAGATGGTGATCTGAACCGGTTGATTTGACCATGAAGCACTCGTTAGTTGATCGCAGGGAATTCCAAGCATCCACTGTGCCCGGAGTCGACAATGGATCAAAGAATTATACAGATCAACAACTTTGCCAACAAGTCAACCGATAAGATCACAAATCACACGATCAAATGCATACTTACAAGATAGGAGGCTTTGATTGACCGATCCAACCGTTAAGATCTCGTCTATCGATCGCAGGGAATCCAAAGCATCCAATGTGCCCGGAGTCTACAATGGATCAAGGGATTTTACAGATCGATGACTTTACCTGCACTAGATCGATGACCGTAGGGAATCCAAAGCATCCAACGTGCCCGGAGTCGACGATGGATCAAGAGGGCTTTATCGATCATGAACTAGCTAATTGGTGTGCAAGGGATCCCAAGCATCCAACGTGCCCGGAGTCGACGATGGATCAAGGGGCTTGCACAACAATAGCGTCTGCCGAGGTGGATAACCGAACCAATCAACCAAAGAGAACTCCAACATTTACACCACACAATGTTGAACCAAAAGAACCAAAGCTTGCAAATTTCTTCAAAGGCTTCACCCCTAGCCTTAGCTAGAGGTTTAGCCAACCATGCTACAATGGAAGATTAAATTCTCTACAAAGGAAAAACTACACTACTCTACAAAAGAAAGAAAGAAAGAAAACTAAAGAGAAGAGAGGAGTTGTAGAGAATGGGATTTTAGGGATGATCAGAATGAGAGGGAGAGGAGCTTCTTTTATATCCTTATGAGGAGCTCCCAAGCCTAGGTGGCACTCCAAAAGTTTCTTTAGGTTTGGGAATGGAGTTAGGCTTGGAGTGCCCAAAGCAAACTTTGCTTTTAGGTTTGGGCTTGGAGTTAAGCTTGGAGTGACATGTGGCAAGAAAAGTACTCCAATCCTAGGTGTCACTCCAAGCCTAAAGCAAACTTTTCTTTTAGGTTTGGGCTTGGAGTGAGGCTTGGATGATGAGGTGGCATTCCATGCCTTACACATGTGTGGGGAGAGAGAGAGAGAGAGAGAGAGAGAGAGAGAGAGAGAGCTCCTCTCTTGCAGCCATTGTGGAGATGATGAGAAGGATCAAGGGGTCCACTGGATGGTGGAGAGTTGGCCGCTGGTGTGGTCTGATTGTGGTTCCACCTTGCTGGAGGTACATAGAATTGATGGTTGGTTGAGATGGAGTTGCGGTCCACTAATTGCAGACGTCCCTGGTTGCTGCTGACGTTTTGAACAGAGGATCTCTCGTCCACTTGTTGTAGTAATGGATGCTTGATGAAGGAGGAGTTGCAGCTGGTCTTGAAGTAGTGGAGTTCACAGCGTTGCTGGCCGTGATTGCTTTCATCAGCTGGACGGTTGCAATGATCAGCTGGACTGCTATGGACGGTTGCAATCTGTTGGATGGATGGATGGTTGATGAAGGAAGGCCAGGAGTGGATGCATGTCTTGATGATCTGCTGGACCATTGATGAACGGGTCCACATCTGGATTGCTGGGATTTTCCAGCAGCTACTGGTACGTTGGAGTGGGGCCCATCTTGATGGACGGCTGCTGTTTGAAACAGCATGATGTTGGAGATGGGATTGATGATGGTGGTTGGTCCTGATGAAGCAGCTACAGACGATGTTGGCGTTGATGATGGACGGCTGCTGATGAACGGTGCTGGAGATCTCCAGCTACTGGACGGTCTTGAAGGTTTGGACTGTTGGCCGTCTGAAGATGAAGGTGGATCTGCCTTCCTTGTGCAGCACGTGTTGATGGATGATGGAGAGCTTGGGGGCGTTGAAGATGGTGGGCCTGGATGATGGATGGTGGAATTTGGACGGTGGAGCTGTTCTCCTATTGCTGGAGGCCATCTGCTGCACGTGTTGCAGCTGGACGGTGGAATGGACTGCAGCTGCACGTGTGATTGCTGATGGTAGCTCCACACTGCACACTTGCTGTCCATTGTAGATGGATGGTTGATGATGATGATGGCGTCCCAACTGTTGGACAGCAGGGAGGATTTGCTACTGCTTGGACGGACGCCCACTGCTTGGATTGGACGATGGACAGGAGATGGGCTGTTGCTGGAGGTGGATTCTAGATGGACGGATGAAGATCATGGTGATGGTCCACCTGCTTTGGACGGCTGGAGAATCATCTTAATAGATGATCTGATGCTGGGGTCCACGTTGATGAATGGATGGACGGCTAGAGATGGACGGTCCACTGTTGTTGCTGCACATGTGGGCTGGCCGTCGGATTGGTTGGAATGATGCTGTGGACGAGCTTGGATGAATGTTGTTGCTGTCATCCAGCCCTGCACGTGTGAAGAGAGGTGATCCACCTGATGGACGGCTGGAGTTCCTTGGACGTTGAGGTTGCACGTGCAAGGTGGATGGCTGGAAACAGTCCAGTGTCTTTGGACAATGGATGAGGATTGAAGGTGGGGTCCATCAAAGCTGCTGATCTTCGGCACCCAACCATCTGGAGCTTTGGACTGCTGCACGTGTGGCATCTGTGGGACATCCTCACACGTGTGATGGACAACCCTTGCCTGCACATCAGCTACTCCTTACTAGCTGGTGAAGTGGTGAACGGTGGAGATTGATCTTCATCTGAACATGTTGGTTGATCTCCACTGTTGATTGGACAATGGCTGGATGGTGATGAAGCTTGGCTGGACTTTGGCTACACACGTCTAATGGATGGAAGGTTGCTAGCTATTGGTGGCCCACTTGCTGGACTTGGTGAAGATGAAGTGGACGGTGGATGTGTCCTTGGCTGCACACGTTTGAATAGTGGTCATCCACCTTTTCTCTTGGCATGGTTGGTCCCATATGTGGATGTCCCACCACGTGTTTCAGATGTGTACGTGGGCACTCAATCACGACCATCAAAACATGGACAACTTGGATCCAAACGAGTGGCCGCTATGTAGTACTCTTTTTTAGCCATCCACCATAGAAAATGGTCCCGCAGACTTTGATCTTTCTGGCTTGATTTTCGTCAGGATTACCACCCACTTGACATTGATCACTTTTAGGCCTTAAAACGTCCAGATTGGCCCAGTTCTTGCCCAACCTCTCCTGATCACCTGAACATTGAAAAATCACCTAATGAGGGATAATTAACCGGAAAAACAATGATAATGCCCTTAACAACCAGGGTTAATTATACAATATTAGGTACTTATCACACCCCCCAACCAGCATTTTGCTAGTCTCGAGCAAAACATGCGAAAATCATCAAAGGATTTTTCAAAATACTGCAATAAATCTTATCCTCGATAGTTTTCATCAATCGAAATCATCTCAAGACTTTTCTTATTTCCTAATAAAACAAAGATAAAGGAAGAAAAGATTTTATGTGATCCTTCAAATTATCTAAACAGTAGAGTTTCCAAGGCATATAGTTTTGCGAATATATAAACCTAGATTCTAGCTACTTTAGTCAACAACCTAATTGAGTTCAAAGCATTAATCATTCAATAGAAGCATTCTAAACATTGAGTTCCATGGTGCACTGTGAAGTCTAGCCTTGACACAACTAGGGGTTCAGTCTTCTACTTTCATGTTAACACTGATGATTGAAGAGAATTGTCAAATCAACCAAGTCACTGATTCTGAACCTCGCCACTGTTCTTTTCAATATTTTTCCAGCTTTTGCTTGAATTTTTTTTTTTTTTTTTGAACCAAAAATCGATAGCCGAAGACTCCAAAAGGCTCACTTCGTACTATGGTAATGTTTTGTAATGGTAACGACAATGGACGAAAATCCTTGCCCCAAATTACTATGAGTATTCCTTTTTTTCACTATTTTTTTTTTAATGTGAACCAAGTAAACAAGGATCTCCAGGCTTGGTTCCTAGCATTCTCAATAATCATCAAGTCAACATTATAGTATCAAACTCAAATCCTGGCAGTGCAAGCTGGATGTGAACTTGTGAAAATTCATGACTCAATCAATGTTTATCATTTTCTAACAGAAGATTAATGGAAAGAACTCAATTTTGAAATTTATTGAAGTAACTAAAACTCTAGGCTTTAATATTCTCATTACTGGATGCCTTTTCATTCTACTATTCAAATTATTTCAAAATCACATAAATTCATATAATTTTTTTTTTTAAATAACATAAAACTAGAAACATTTAACAACATTCTCAATAAAATTCCAGCAGGAATTCCCACCCCCCAACCTAAATTCGACATTGTCCTCAATGTTGAAAAATATGCGATGTAACATAATGTGAGAGCAATAACAAAAAGAGGAGTGAGTGAGAGAGTACCTGAGAGAATTATCAACGAGCGAGTTTATTCATACCTAATCATAAGCAAAGACAAGAAATCCTAATCTAAACTAATCTATCCTAGGAAAGCATGGAAATGGATCTCCATCAGACTAGGAGATCAATCCAGGGAATAGACTGGAGCAGGATCACCATGTATTTCAACAAATTTCGCATTAGGACCATCCATAGTCCTGCTCGGCAATGTACATGGGTGTTCTTAATCATTATGGGCCAATAGAAATTCTCACCACATATACGAGAAAAGGAGACATTATCAAGAAAATATCTCTTTAATGCATTAACTGGGCAATGGTTTATCAAGAACGGATCTTCCCAGTAATGGTCCACTTCAGTCTGAAAAGACCAAAGCGATGGAGAGACTTCAAATGATTCTTCAAATGGTGGTGTCTTCTCCGTACGATCAGAATCTCCTGGTGCTTCCACAATAGATGGTATTAAGTGAGAATCAGTGAGAAACATCTTTTCATGCACCGGGTCTTGCAAGGCGTTCACTATTTCTTGAATCACGGGATCATTCGAATCTTCAAAGTGAGCCAAGCAATCTTCCAAAGAATTAGGACACTCAATGTAGGAAAACTCTTCATCAATAATGAAATTGGGCGTGTCAACTTGGTGGATTGTATCAAAATCACTTTGTTGGGGAATTTCCATGGCATGATTATTAACTAGAGGCTCAGAAGAGATTAACCTTTAAGGAAACGGGACCACGGGCTCATAAGCACACTCTGAGTCTTCATCTTGTTGAACATCACCAATCATATTATCACCCTCAATTTTTCAGATTCCTCAGGTTCGTCAACCTTCATTAGAATCTCTTCATTGTATCTAAAGGTAATAGTATCTCCGTCACGCTCAACAAGTATATCGGAAGAATTGAAATCAATCACCTCGAGTTGTTCAATTAGGTTAGACGGAGGTTGGACTAGGGGAGTCCTTTCCTCCTCATTAGTGAGGTGTGATTCCATGTGCTCAGTCAATGTTTCCATCTCATTGATGATTTGCGAGGTGCTTTCCATTTGCAACGTATCCTCGAGGGTCTTTTTTGGTGGAGACACATAAATAGGGGGCCCTTGGGGATAGTTAACATTCATTGTTGGTCCGTCTCTCTGATTGGAATTTTGATAGTTCCGCCAATTAGGTTCATTCGCATTGTATGATGGCGCACTATATGGTTGTTGATAAGCATAGCCATACAAACAATCACGCATCGACTTAACTGGTGGAGCATAATATATATTGTTCTCATCCCAATACTCACGCAATGTTTTAACTGGTGGAACATGATATACATTGTTCTCACTCCAATACTCACGCAAAGTTTTAACCGGTGGAACATGATATACATTGTTCTCACTCCAATACTCACGGAGCGTTTTTACCGGTGAAACTTTACGTGTATTGTTCTCATGTAGATAATCACGCATGGAGCGTTCCTTACCATTGTGCTTTGATTGCCTTTCATCTTCTAGAAGAATTTTATCGTATTTCTGTGTCCACTCATCATATATGGGCATGATAACACTCTAATGAAAATAAAAGAAAATCTAGAAAGAATAGTAAAAGAGGGAAAAAGGAAGGATATTACCCGAGAAGAAGAATATACAGCTATGGGTAATCCCTAAAAATAAAACAAACAAGTTAGTAAACTATTGACAATATATATACATAAACCAATTCCAAAAATATTCTTAAACCGATGCCAATCCCCGGCAACGGCGCCAAAAACTGGCTACAATCTGAAGATTACACACCAAGTGCAGGTAGTGAAGTAGTAAAATAATCGGTAAGACCGAGGTCGATCCACAGGGATTGGGGTTAAGAACACTTAGAGGAATTAGTTTAGGTGAGTGGGATGAAATCTGGTTTAATCCACAAGAGTGGAGCAAGTTGTGTGTGGTGGAAGACAGAAATAGAAAAGGGGCTAAGGCATTAGGGATCCACCTTTGATTCATTCACAAGATTTGACTCATTGGTCCAACTATAACTCAACTGGAATCGAATAAAGATTCATTCCAATCGGAAGATGAAACAGTTAAACCACTGCATATTTCATAAAAGATGATGATCTGAACCGGTTGATTTGACCATGAAGCACTCGTTAGTTGATCGCAGGGAATTCCAAGCATCCACTGTGCCCGGAGTCGACAATGGATCAAAGAATTGTACAGATCAATAACTTTGCCAACAAGTCAACCGATAAGATCACAAATCACACGATCAAATGCATACTTACAAGATAGGAGGCTTTGATTGATCGATCCAACCGTTAAGATCTCGTCTATCGATCGCAGGAAATCCAAAGCATCCAATGTGCCCGGAGTCTACAATGGATCAAGGGATTTTACAGATCGATGACTTTACCTGCACTAGCTCGATGACCGTAGGGAATCCAAAGCATCCAACGTGCCCGGAGTCGACGATGGATCAAGGGGCTTTATCGATCATGAACTAGTTAATTGGTGTGCAAGGGATCCCAAGCATCCAACGTGCCCGGAGTCGACGATGGATCAAGGGGCTTGCACAACAATAGCGTCTGCCGAGGTGGATAACCGAACCAATCAACCAAAGAGAACTCCAACATTTACACCACACAATGTTGAACCAAAAGAACCAAAGCTTGTAAATTTCTTCAAAGGCTTCACCCCTAGCCTTAGCTAGAGGTTTAGCCAACCATGCTACAATGGAAGATTAAATTCTCTACAAAGGAAAAACTACACTACTCTACAAAAGAAAGAAAGAAAGACAACTAAAGAGAAGAGAGGAGTTGTAGAGAATGGGATTTTAGGGATGATCAGAATGAGAGGGAGAGGAGCTTCTTTTATATCCTTATGAGGAGCTCCCAAGCCTAGGTGGCACTCCAAAAGTTTCTTTAGGTTTGGGAATGGAGTTAGGCTTGGAGTGCCCAAAGCAAACTTTGCTTTTAGGTTTGGGCTTGGAGTTAAGCTTGGAGTGACATGTGGCAAGAAAAGTACTCCAATCCTAAGTGTCACTCCAAGCCTAAAGCAAACTTTTCTTTTAGGTTTGGGCTTGGAGTGAGGCTTGGATGATGAGGTGGCATTCCATGCCTTACACATGTGTGGGGAGAGAGAGAGAGAGAGAGAGAGAGAGAGAGAGAGCTCCTCTCTTGCAGCCATGGTGGAGATGATGAGAAGGATCAAGGGGTCCACTCGATGGTGGAGAACTGGCCGCTGGTGTGGTCTGATTGTGGGTCCACCTTGCTGGAGGTACATAGAATTGATGGTTGGTTGAGATGGAGTTGCGGTCCACTGATTGCAGACGTCCCTGGTTGCTGCTGACGTTTCGAACAGAGGATCTCTCGTCCACTTGTTGTAGTAATGGATGGTTGATGAAGGAGGAGTTACAGCTGGTCTTGAAGTAGTGGAGTTCACAGCGTTGCTGGCCGTGATTGCTTTCATCAGCTGGACGGTTGCAATGATCAGCTGGACTGCTGTGGACGGTTGCAATCTGTTGGATGGATGGATGGTTGATAAAGGAAGGCCAGGAGTGGATGGACGTCTTGATGATCTGCTGGACCGTTGATGAACGGGTCCACATCTGGACTACTGGGATTTTCCAGCAGCTCCTGGTACGTTGGAGTGGGGCCCATCTTGATGGACGGCTGCTGTTTGAAATAGCATGATGTTGGAGATGGAATTGATGATGGTGGTTGGTCCTGATGAAGCAGCTACAGACGGTGTTGGCGTTGATGATGGACGGCTGCTGATGAACGGTGCTGGAGATCTCCAGCTACTAGACGGTCTTGAAGGTTTGGACTGTTGGCCGTCTGAAGATGAAGGTGGATCTGCCTTCCTTGTGCAGCACGTGTTGATGGATGATGGAGAGCTTGGTGGCGTTGAAGATGGTGGGCCTGGATGATGGATGGTGGAATTTGGACGGTGGAGCTGTTCTCCTATTGCTGGAGGCCATCTGCTGTACGTGTTGCAGCTGGACGGTGGAATGGACTGCAGCTGCACGTGTGATTGCTGATGGTAGCTCCACACTGCACACGTGCTGTCCATTGTAGATGGACGGTTGATGATGATGATGGCGTCCCAACTGTTGGACAGCAGGGAGGATTTGCTACTGCTTGGACGGACGCCAACTGCTTGGATTGGACGATGGACAGGAGATGGGCTGTTGCTGGAGGTGGATTCTGGATGGACGGTTGAAGATCATGGTGATGGTCCACCTGCTTTGGACGGCTGGAGAATCATCTTGATAGATGATCTGATGCTAGGGGTCCACGTTGATGAATGGATGGACGGCTAGAGATGGACGGTCCACTGTTGTTGCTGCACATGTGGGCTGGCCGTCGGATTGGTTGGAATGATGCTGTGGACGAGCTTGGATGAATGTTGTTGCTGTCATCCAGCCCTGAACGTGTGAAGAGAGGTGATCCACCTGATGGACGACTGGAGTTCCTTGGACGTTGAGGTTGCACGTGCAAGGTGGATGGCTGGAAACAATCCAATATCTTTGGACAATGGATGAGGATTGAAGGTGGGGTCCATCAAAGCTGCTGATCTTCGGCACCCAACCATCTGGAGCTTTGGACTGCTGCACGTGTGGCATCTGTGGGACATCCTCACACGTGTGATGGACAACCCTTGGCTGCACATCAGCTACTCCTTACTAGCTGGTGAAGTGGTGAACGGTGGAAATTGATCTTCATCTGAACATGTTGGTTGATCTCCACTGTTGATTGGACAATGGCTGGATGGTGATGAAGCTTGGCTGGACTTTGGTTACACACGTCTAATGGATGGACGGTTGCTAGCTATTGGTGGCCCACTTGCTGGACTTGGTGAAGATGAAGTGGACGGTGGATGTGTCCTTGGCTGCACACGTTTGAATAGTGGTCATCCACCTTTTCTCTTGGCATGGTTGGTCCCATATGTGGATGTCCCACCACGTGTTTCAGATGTGTACGTGGGCACTCAATCACGACCATCAAAACATGGACAACTTGGATCCAAACGAGTGGCCGCTATGTAGTACTCTTTTTTAGCCATCCACCATAGAAAATGGTCCCGCAGACTTTGATCTTTCTGGCTTGATTTTCGTCAGGATTACCGCCCACTTGACATTGATCACTTTTAGGCCTTAAAACGTCCAGATTGGCCCAGTTCTTGCCCAACCTCTCCTGATCACCTGAACATTGAAAAATCACCTAATGAGGGATAATTAACCGGAAAAACAATGATAATGCCCTTAACAACCAGGGTTAATTATACAATATTAGGTACTTATCACAAGGCCTTTATGTAACCTTCTACAAAAGGAGAACCAATTTGAGTGGAGTGCCGAATGTCAATTAGCTTTTTCAAAGCTAAAAGACATGTTGTTGACAACCGCTCCTATTATGCAACCACAAGATTGGTCCATTCCTTTTGAGATGATGTGGGATGCGAGCGAATATCCTATTGGGGCGGTGTTAGGCCAAAAGAAGGATAAGAAGCCCCATGTTATCTACTACGCAAGTAGGACCTTGAATCCAGACCAAGTTAATTACTCGACTACGAAAAAAGAGCTCCTAGGCGTCATCTTTGCCTTGGACAAATTCAGGCCTTACTTAATAGGATCCAAAGTAATCGTTTACACAGATCATGCAGCGCTGAAACACCTTCTTTCTAAGAAGGATGCCAAGCTCCGCTTGCTTAGATGGATCCTACTCCTTCAAGAATTCGATTTGGAGATCAAAGAGAAGAAGGTGGTAGAAAATGTGGTGGAGGATCATCTATCCCTCCTAGTCCTACCTAATTCCATTGACGAGTCACCTATTGAGGACTCATTCCCTGATGAGAAACTCTTTGTTGCTATGCATCCACCATGGTACGCTGATATAGCCAATTATCTTTCCACAGGTGCGATGCCAATTCATTGGACTGCGCAGGATAAACTGTAAATTTCTAAGGGAAGTGCGCAGATTTTTCTGGGATGAACCTTTATTGTTTAAATATTGCCCATACCAAATTATAAGGAGATGTGTTCCTGATGATGAACATAATTTCGTCATCTCCTTTTGTCATGATCAAGCATGTGGGGGTCATTTTTCAGCCAAGAAAACAACTGCAAAAATTCTGCAGTGTGGTTTTTATTGGCCCACATTATTTAAGGACACCCACGAGTTTTGCAAAGCATGCGAGCGTTGCCAAAAGTTAGGAGGATTATCCCGTTGAAATATGATGCCTCTCACCCCAATTCAACATCTTGAAGTCTTTGACTGTTGGGGCATTGATTTCATGGGACCATTCCCCTCATCTTTTGGACCTGTCTATATTTTGCTTGCTGTAGACTATGTGTCTAAATGGATAGAGGCTATCCCATGTAGAACCAACGATCATCGTACGGTTCTCAAGTTCCTCAAAGAAAACATACTTTCTAGATTTGGGATGCCTCGAGCCATCATTAGTGATGGTGGTTCTCACTTTTACAATAGACCCTTTGAAGCTTTAATGAAGAAATATGGTATTGGGCATAAAGTGAGTACCCCATACCACCGACAGACAAGTGGGCAAGCTGAAATCTCCAATAGGGAAATCAAACAGATTTTGGAAAAGATGGTGAGACCAGATCGCAAGGATTGGTCCCTAAGATTAAATGATGCACTTTGGGCTCACCGTACCGCCTACAAGACACCCATTGGAATGTCCCCTTATAGACTTGTCCATGGGAAAGCTTGCCACTTGCCTGTGGAGATAGAACACAAAGCCTATTGGGCAATTCGGGCTTTAAATTTTGACATTGACAAGGCTAGCTCACTTCGCAAACTTCAATTAAATGAACTTGATGAGATCCGGAACGATGCATATGAGAATTCGAGAATTTACAAGAGCAAGATGAAGGCCTTTCATGACAAGCACATCTTAAGGAAATCTTTCCATGAAGGACAGAAAGTGCTCTTGTACAATGCCCGACTCCATCTTTTTTCAAGAAAATTACGATCTTGATGGACCGGCCCATATGTTATCAAAGAAGTTTTTCCTCATGGGGCTGTTGAGATTGAGAATGCAGCGAATGGTAACTGTTTTAAAGTTAATGGACAATGCCTTAAACCATTTGTTGAAAAATTTGATTCAGAGGACATGTCCATCACTCTGAATGATCCTGTCTATCAGGAGATTGATCTCCTAGTCTGATGGAGGTATAGCATAGGTAGGTTTAGTTTTATTTAGTTTTACTGTTTTAGTAGGTTTTAGTTGTTGGGTTGTAGACTTCCATGATCGCTCTCTCAGGTACTATTGTTCTCACTCTCTCATATTTTACCATTGCTCTCATGTTCATGCTCATTGCATATCTTTTTTACATTGAGGACAATGTAAGAATTGGTTGGGGGGTGAGATGAGATTCCTCATCTAGCAGTTTGCAACATTTCGAGCTTCATATGCGCAAATTTTTTCGAATTTTCTAAAATTTCAAAACTCTTCTAGAAAACCTTATTTCCATGCATTCGAGATGTTATGAGTATAGGAAGAGGAGATACGAAGTGTGTGATGTTGTAAGTATTAAATTTCTCCCAACATAATGGTTTTATATGTTATTTCCCCTATTGTTGTGATTGATAGAAAATTTGAACACTTTTTACACCTAGTTCACATTACACGATTTTCCTGAGTTGAACAGTTTATGTGATTTATGGATTGATTTAAAGGTGATGAGAAACCAAGCCGGGGTATTTTGTCCATCTTTGTCCATGGAAAAATAACGAAAGATATGGATTTTTAAAAATCCTATCTAAATTAAAAGAAAAAGGAAAAGAAAGGATGAAATCGGGAAGGAAGGAAAAATGGTGGAAAATTCCGAAAAGGGCTACCTATTACCAACCGGGGGAAGGTCTACCCATTACCAAAGCCGGAAATGGGACGTAGTGTGAAAGCCGTCGGAAGGACGGTAAGACAAATTCCTGTCATAGGCTTGTTGTTACTCTGTACACCTTGAGATCTACAGTTTAGTTGATCTATGAAGAATACAAACCTAGAAACTCATGAGATGAACTTTCACTATGCACACTGGGTTGAAATTGTTCGAGTTCTTCTATTTATTAATCAATCAGCGGGAATTTCATGTAGACACTTCTTATGTTGTGAGAGTTTAAGTTTGCAATTTCTATCACCTAGTTTCTCCAAATTTTATACTTGTGTGTCTTGGAATGGATAGAAACATGGTTTCTGAAAGAGAGTTGGGTTTGGAGGTTTGAACTTATTCATGCATATTTTGCTCGGGACTAGCAAAAAGCTGGTTGGGGGGTGTGTTGAACCTCCAATTTATACATTGCATTGCCCAGTACATCACATTATATGCACGGTTTTCATGCTCAAAAGGCCTATCTAATGCATGTTTTGTGATTTCAGGGATGAGAGCGGACATCACCAAATTGGAGACTAAAAAGGTCCATTTGAAGCCATTGGATGAAGAAGAAAGAAGGACCAAAGAAAGTAGAAAGAGAGGAGAAGAAAGGAAGAAAGAAGAAAAAGGAGAAAAGCAGAAACAAAGGTTAAGACCAGTCATGCGACCGGTCGTCCGACCGGTCCGATTATGCACAGAAGGAAAATTTTCAGAAAAGGTCACTGGACCATTCACGACCGGTCGGGCGACCGGTCGTCCGATGCCCAGACCGGTCGTGCGACCGGTGATTGAATTAAAAAATTAAATCAGAATTTTGGAAAAACTCTCTGGACTAAAAAGTGTTGTTTTGCGACCGGTCGTGCGACCGGTCATTGAATTAAAAAATTAAATCAGAATTTTGGAAAAACTCTCTGGACTAAAAAGTGTTGTTTTGCGACCGGTCGTGCGACCGGTCGTCAGGGGGCTCAGACCGGTCGTCTACATAATAAAGCTTCTCCGTGAAGCTCCGAGATTTTCTGCGCAGTGCGTAACCTTGCGCAAGTTCTGGATGTTTCCGACGCAAGAGGCTTCCACACTATAAAAGGACACCTAGGGGTTCTTCCTAGGTCATCATAGAAGCCAAGGAAGGTCGTGGGAACGGACGTAAGTTGTCGTGGAGCGTCAGCAACCCTCCAATTTTCAGTTTTTCTAGTTTTTATGCTTTCTTATTTGAGTTCTAGTTGTAGTAGGACAATGCTCCGCTAGAATCTCTCAGCTAAGGCTGAGAGGTGAAGTTTGTAGCTTATTTCATGTTTGATTCAGTTTAATTCAAGTAATTTCAATTCAAGTTTGGATTTTTATTTATTTTAGTCCCTTGAGTTGGTAGTTTAAGATGTTTTATGAGAGTTCATGTGCTCCGGACATGAATTCCTTGCAATTCTCTGAGATTATCATATGATGCTTGTTTAGATTCGAATTATAGTAATCCTTGAGCAGGCCATAGTCCATAGGCGTGGCTGTTACTCCGAAGGCTATAATTTTGAATTCTACATTGATTGAATGGGACTAGAACTTGGAAGTTCAGCTTGATTGGAATTGAATGTGTTTGAATGCTTTATTTTCCAACTAGATGAGAGATAGGACTTCAAATCTAGTTGTGTTCTCTACTTGGATTGATTGGATTGACATGGGATTGCTACAAGTGGATCCTTGAATGCCTTAGTACCTTAAATTACTGGTTTACATTAAGTTACTGTTTTAGTTTAATTACTCAATTGAATTCTCATATCTATTACAAACTAAGTTGCTGGAATAGTTTGAAAGTTGTTTCTAATTCCCTGTGGATCGACCTCGGTCTTACCGAGTTTTATTACTACATCGCAGCCTTGCACTTGAGGCAAGCGAACAAAATAGAGGTAGACCAGGCTAAAATCGATATAATTTCCAATCTACCACCACCCAAAAGCATACGCGATGTGCAGTCCTTCCTTGGACACACCGATTTTTATAGAAGGTTTATAAAGGATTTTAGTCATATCTCAAGGCCCTTATGTAACGTTCTCCAAAAGGAGTACCAATTTGAGTGGAGTGCCGAATGTCAATTAGCATTTTCAAAGCTAAAAGACATGTTGACAACTGCTCCTATCATGCAACCACCAGATTGGTCCATACCTTTTGAGTTGATGTGCGACGCAAGTGATTATGCTATTGGGGCGATGTTAGGCCAAAAGAAGGATAAGAATCCCCATGTTATCTACTACGCAAGTATGACCTTGAATCCCGCCCAAGTTAATTACTCGACTACGGAGAAAGAGCTCCTAGCCGTCATCTTTGCCTTGGACAAATTCAGGCCCTACTTAATAGGATTCAAGGTCATTGTTTACAAAGATCATGCAGCGCTGAAACACCTTCTTTCTAAGAAGGATGCCAAACCCCATTTGCTTAGATGGATCCTACTCCTTCAAGAATTCGATTTAGAGATCAAGGACAAGAAGGGAGTAGAAAATGTGGTGGCGGATCATCTATCCCGCCTAGTCCTACCTAATTCCATTGACGAGTCACCTATTGAGGACTCACTCCCTGATGAGCAACTCTTTGTTGCTATGCATCTACCATGGTACGCTGACATAGCCAATTATCTTTCCACAGGTGCGATGCTGATTCATTGGACTGCGCAGGACAAACGTAAATTTCTAAGGGAAGTGCACAGATTTTTCTAGGATGAACCTCTACTGTTTATGAGGAGATGTGTCCCTGATGATGAACATAATTCCGTCATCTCCTTTTGCCATGATCAAGCATGTGGGGGTCATTTCTCCGCCAAGAAAACCACTGCAAAAATTTTGCAGTGTGGTTTTTATTGGCCCACGCTATTTAAGGACACCCACGAGTTTTGCAAAGCATGCGAGAGTTGTCAAAAGTTAGGAGGAGTATCCCGTCGAAATATGATGCCTCTTACCCCAATTCAACATCTTGAAGTCTTTGACTGTTGGGGCATCGATTTCATGGGACCATTCCGTTCATCGTTTGGACATGTCTGTATATTACTTGCTGTAGACTATGTGTCTAAATGGATTGAGGCTATCCCCTATAGAACCAACGATCATCGTACGGTTCTAAGGTTCCTTAAAGAAAACATACTTTCTAGATTTGGGACGTCTCGAGCCATCATTAGTGATGGTGGTTCTCACTTTTACAACAGGCCTTTTGAAGCCTTAATGAAGAAATATGGCATTAGGCATAAAGTGAGTACCCCATACCACCCACAGACAAGTGGGCAAGCTGAAATTTCCATTAGGAAATTAAACAGATTTTGGAAAAGACGGTGAGGCCGGATCGTAAGGATTGGTCACTAAGATTAGATGATGCACTTTGGGCTCACTGTACCGCTTACAAGACTCCCATTGGAATGTCCCCTTATAGACTTGTCTATGGGAAAGCTTGCCACTTGCCTGTGGAGATTGAACACAAAGCCTATTGGGCAATTCGAGCTTTAAATTTTGACATTGACAAGGCTCGCTCGCTTCGCAAACTCCAATTAAATGAGCTTGATGAGATCCAGAACGACGCTTATGAGAACTCGAGAATTTACAAGAGTAGGATGAAGGCCTTTCATTACATACATATCTTCAAGAAATCCTTCCATGGAGGTCAGAAAGTGCTCTTGTACAATTCCCGACTTCATCTTTTTCCGAGAAAATTGCGATCTCGATGGACCGGCCCATATATTGTCAAAGAAGTTTTCTCTCATGGGGCTGTTGAGATTGAGAATGCAGCGAATGGTGTTCACTCCCCAAGTGTAGGGTTGCGAAGTAGTAATAATTCGGAAAGACCGAGTATCGTTCCCACAGAGATTTATGAATGGGTATTCTCAGATTTTGTCTAAAACAACTAGTAATTAAGATCCTATTAAGAACTAAAGCTGAAAAATAGCAATTTGGGTTTAAACAATGAATATGTAAAGTAATTTCAATCTAAAAAAGCACTAGAGCGCCAAGGATCCACTCTTGACAAGTTTCAATGCATCAACACAACTAGGTCTCTCATAACTCAATCGGAATCGAATTCATATCTCTATCCGATCGGAATATAGAGCGGTTCAATCAGTAATTATCCAAAACAAGTGCTTATTCATTGATTTGATTCCCACAATAATACTCAGGCCTTGGGCACACTCAATTATGTAGGCCAAGCCTCTTTCCAATCTAGTTGAGATTCACAACCATAGCTTTCATCAAATCCTGTCACTAGACTTGATTACAACTAATGATTAGAACTCTAATTAAATCAAAATCAATCAACAAACAACTATTTCAGATTATAACAAAAAGATAAGAACTTTAGTTGAATGAGTTTCCACATGAAAATGAGGCCATTGCATACAAGGCAATCAAAGAATCTACCATGCCCGGAGTCGATGATAGATCAATGAAATACACAAGCATAAACAATGCTCAGAAGGTAAATTACTAAGTTAGGATCACTAAGAATCACATGAGCCCGGAGTCATCAAGAGATCAAAGTTAAAACCCAACTAGAACTTGATTCAAACTCACATTAACTAAAATTCATCAATTAAATCATAAAAATGAAACCTAGGTTGCATCAATCCATAAAAAACAAATCAAAAGCTTCACGTTTTAGCCCTAGCTAAGAGGTTTTAGTTCATCTCTAACATCCTTGAACTAGAAGCCTAAAAAAACATAAAAACTACTAAAACAAGAAGAAAAATAAGAAACTTGAAGTAGAATCCGTCTCCCAAGCAATCCCCACATCCTAGCATGCTTTGGTATGAAGAGAAGAAGTCCTTTTATAGCTTGGAGGCGTCCATTGCGTAAGAACCTTCCAGATTTCGCGTAAAAGTACGCACTTGCGTAGAGAAATTCGGCGCCCGATTTAGAAAGCTCACTGTTTACGCAGGGCCGACTGGTCTTGACTGGTCGGACTGGGCTAGCCGACCAGTCACGACCGGTCGGACCTATCTTTTGACAGTCCAGGGAGTGCTGAAAGGGGGGCGACCCATTGGCCGACCGGTCTTGACTGGTCGGACTCCCTACTTGTCCATCCAGCAAGATCCAAGGGTGTGGCCGACCGGTCTGGCTTCTTTTGATATTTTCTTTCTTTCTTTCTTCTTTTTCTTTCTTTTCTTTTCTCTCCTTGCTTTCTTCTCTCTTTGGTCCACTTTGTATCTTCATCTAAGGCTTCGAAATAGCCCATTTTGGTCATTATTTGGGTGAAGTCATTCTTATTCCTACAATCACAAATCCATGCACTAAATTAGTCTTTAAATCATGAAACCCTGCATAATGAGTGATGAATTGGGGTTAGAATATGCACAATTAAGAGCTCAACACACCCCCCAACCAGCATTTTGCTAGTCCCGAGCAAAATATGCGTGAAACAAGTTTCATTCTCCAAAACCCAACTCTCCTCTAGAAACTATTCTTCTATACATTCCAAGACACATAAGCGTAAAAATCAGAGAAATTAGGTGATAAAGGTTGAAACCTTAAACTCTCAGAACATATGAAATTCCCGCTGATTGATTGGTAAATAGAGGAACTTGAACAAATTCAACCTAGTGTGCATAGTGAAGGTTCCTCTCATGAGTTTCCGGGATTATCTTCTTCATGAATCAACTAAACTATAGATCTCAAGGTCCATAGAGCAACAACAAGCCTATGACAGGAATTTGCCTTACCGTCCTTCCGACGATTTTCACACTACGTCCCATTTCCGGCTTTGATTACGGGTAGACCATCCCCCGGTTGGTAGTAGGTATCCCTAATCGGAATTTTCCACCATTTTCCATCATTCCCAATTTCATCCTTCCTTTTCCTTTTTCTTTTACATTAGATAGGATTTTTAGAAATCCATACCTTTCGTTATTTTCCCATGGACAAGGATGGACAAAGTACCCCGGCTTGGTTTCTCAATACCTTAAATCAAGGTCTAGTTAATCCACAAATCACATAATCCTTTCAAATCATGAAAATCGTGTAATGTGAACTAGGTGCAAAAGGTGTTCAAATTTTCTATCAATCATAAAAATAGGTGAATTCACATATAAAACCTTTATATTAAGAGAAATTCAAAGCTTGCAACATCCCTCACTTCGCATCTCTTCTTCTTATACTCATGCTATCTGGAATGCATAGAATCAAAGTTTTCCAAAAGAGTTTTGAATTTTAGAAAAATCGAAAAATTTCTACATCATTGCTTGAAATGTCACAAAAGCTAGTAGATTCATCTAACGAATCTCTCTCACCCCCCAACCAAAACTTTACATTGTCCCCAATGTAAGAATGTATACAATGAATGCAACACATGAGAGCAATGTTAAAACAAAAAGAGAGTGAGAAAGAGATATATCACCTGAAGCATGTGTTTCATGGCAAGATTAGCTTTTGGAGATGGGTTACTTCACAACTAAATCAACTGATCAAAACAAATCCTAATGGGAAATCATTCTAGGAAACTATTTAAAATCAGACTAGGAGGTTAATCCCAACAACTCATCCAAAAGCATAAAGTCAAGCAGAATCAGTAGATGGATCAAAAGGTTTTGCAGTAAGGTCATCCAATATCCTGCTTTACAATGTACATGTGTGTGAGTGATCGAGATAAGCCACTCGAAATCCCCAAAAAGGAATTTCAGCGGGTTCCTTAATGTTTTCACCACATGTATAAGAGGAGACATCATCATATTTATCAGAAAAAATATGTCTCCATTCAGATTTTCCCGGGCATTTATATTGCAAGTATGGATCATCCCAGGGTTGGTGGAGTTCGGTATGCATGATCCACAAAGGTGTGGAAATATGAATTGATTTCTCAGGACAAAAAGGTATTGTTTTCACATCCTTCTCTCGGCTAACGTCATATGCCGATACCGACTCGAAAAGTGTGACCATATCCCTTATCATATCATCGTTCTCATCAAGGGAGTAAGTCATATCTTCATCTAAGTGACAGGTGTAAAAAGGTGAGAGGGACTCATTTTCCACACTAGAATTGATCATGTTTATTTCGTGGACCTCCTCATCCTCATCCTCTTGTTGGTTGTCAATATTGAAAGCATTCAACTCAATCGTCATATTGCCAAAAGACATTTGTATGACCCCACTCCTACAATTTATGATAGCGTTTGATGTAGCTAGGAATGGGCAGCCAAGTATGACAGGAATTTGGGGACCAATATGAACCATGGGTCTCGTGTCCAAGACAATAAAGTCCACTGGGTAGTAAACTTTGTCAACTTGGACAAGAACGTCCTCAATTACCCCTCTCGGAATACGAATCGATCGGTCAGCAAGTTGTAATGTGGTTTTGGTGGGTTTTAATTCACCTAAACCCAATTGTTCATAGACCGAAAAGGGAATTAAGTTTACACTTGCCCCTAGATCAAGTAGAGCATGTTTCACCCGGTAGTCTCCAATCACACATGATATTATTGGACAACCAGGATCTTTGTATTTCTTGGGCATCCTGTGGTTGATAATGGCACTTACATTCTCTGTAAAAAATGCCTTCTTTTGCACATGTATTTTTCTTTTGACCGTGCAAAGGTCTTTTAAAAATTTAGCATATGACGATATTTGTTTAATGGCATCCAACAATGGGATGTTGATTTTGACTTGCTTGAAAACCTCCAAAAATTCCTGATATTTATCTTGAGGTTTGGCTGAAATCAAGCGTTGGGGGAATGGAGCAACAGGCCTATATTCTTTCAATGGCTCTTTTTCATTCATGGTGGTGCTAGGTCCATCTTCCTCTTTGGAAGATACCGGATCATTAGGCGTTGGAACCTTCACCGGATCAGATTTTTCAATAATTTTACCACTTCTAAGAGTGGTGATGGCCTTAGCATGTTCCGTATGTTGGTTAGAAGAACTAGGCACGCTTATTTCGCATTGTGGTTTTGGATTTGGTATGGGTTGGGCTGGAAGAATCCCTACCCATGCGTTTAAGTGAGCCTTAATTTCCTCCACCAAATTTTTAAGCTCAAGCATTATCGTATGGTTGGATTGATTTATTTGAGCTTGTCCTTCCATGAATGCTTTCAAAGTATCTTCTATAGGCATTTGAGGTGGAGCATAGGAATTTGCAATGGGGGCCCCCTTTAAGGATTATTTTGATTAGCCGTGTTTCCATTCGCCCAATTGAAGTTTGGGTTGTTTCTCCAATTAGGATTGTTCGTGTTTGAATTTAGAGTACTAAAAGATCGTTGATAACTATTCAAAGCATTTGACTGTTCAAATAAAAGTTCTCGAAACGCATAGATTGTTGGACAATCCGGCGTTTGATGCACATTGGACGCACAAATACCACAAGCCCCTCTTTGTTGGGTTGTGTCCACTTTCTTTAGTTCCATCTCCTCGACCTTTCGTGTGAGTTTAACCACTCTAGAACCTAGAACATCTTGTTCATCTAAAACATAAATTTCTCCCTTTTCCTTGGTTTGGGGTTGTTTTGAACTTGCTGGCTTAGATGTATCCCATGCTTGTGTGTTTTCAGCCAACATGTCAAAATAATCCCAAGCTTCTTCCGTTTCCTTATTCATGAACTCCCCATTGCACATCATCTCCATGAATTGGCGCATGGTTGAGTTTAATCCATCATAGAAGAAACTAATCATCCTCCACCATTCATAGCCATGATGTGGGCATGCGTTTAATAGCTCATTATACCTTTCCCAACATTGGAAAAATGTTTCTTCTTCTTTTTGGGCGAAGTTCATTATGGCCCTTCTTAGTCCATTGGTTCGATGAGTAGGGAAGAATTTTTTAAGAAACTCCCTAGTCATCTTAGCCCATGTCCCGATAGACCTTGGCTTTAAGGAATGTAGCCATGATTTGGCCTTCTCTTTCAAGGAAAAAGGGAATAATTTGAGTTTTATTGTATCCTTGGTCACATTGTCATAGTTTATTGTGGCAATAATCTCTTCAAATTCCTTAATATGTAGATACGCGCTCTCAGAGTCAAGTCCATGGAATCTAGGAAGAAGTTGGATTAACCCCGGTTTAAAATCAATATTTCCCACATTGTGAGGGAAAATTATGCAAGAGGGAGTACTCGTCCTAACTGGTTGTAAATAGTCACGTAAAGTTCTAGGTTGAGGTACATCTCCCACTTTATTCTCATCCAATTCAGTAAGGTTTGGGGCTGGATTTTGATGTTGATTAACCCGTTGATTTGGTTGATTTTCAGCCATCTCTCTAGTAATTTCAGAAAAATTTTGATGTTTTCTAGCTCGAGGCTTTCTATCAATCCCTTCAACAATTACTCCGTCACGATTGAGTTGGTTATTAGAATCCCGAGCCCAATGTGACATGCAAATCCAAAAAGAATGAAACAAAAAGGAAAAAGAATTCTTCCTTCCTTCCTTTACTCCTCTCTAAGACTTAAGCACAAGGTGTCTTGCAATGGCTGAGCCAGAAGCAAGGATAGAGACCGATTTCTCCTAGTCAATAGGGGTTCAGAGAACTCCCCACCCACTCTTTGAGTCTTTTGAGAAAAGTACAGAAAATGAAGAAAGAGGAATAGGTTTGAGAAGAGAAATCTCTGAGCCCAAGGTGATCCAAGACGGCAGGGCCGACCAATAGGAATCAAGGCGGCACAAGGCCAACCTATTAAAGATCCAAGAGGAGTCCCCACCCACTCTACAAGAGATGATTATGGAAGGAATGAGTACGAGGAGAAGAAGAGTAAGGTTAGAACGATAAAACCTGATTTGTGACTTAAGATGCCTACTTCTTCTTCAACTTCTCACAAATCCATGAATTAGACCTATGTTAGAATCCTGCAAAAATCAAAACAAAGTAAGTTAGTATTTAGAAGAAAACCTACCCTAGAAAGCAAAACAAATCCTAAACCTATCTTAACACAATCTCAACTAAAAGGTATTTCAGAAAATTCTAAAAATATCGCATAGAAATTCCCGGCAGCGGCGCCAAAAACTTGTACACTCTCCAAGTGTAGGGTTGCGAAGTAGTAATAATTCGGAAAGACCGAGTATCGTTCCCACAGAGATTTATGAATGGGTATTCTCAGATTTTGTCTAAAACAACTAGTAATTAAGATCCTATTAAGAACTAAAGCTGGAAAATAGCAATTTGGGTTTAAACAGTGAATGTGTAAAGTAATTTCAATATAAAAAGGCACTAGAGCGCCAAGGATCCACTCTTGATAAGTTTCAATGCATCAACACAACTAGGTCTCTCATAACTCAATCGGAATCGAATTCATATCTCTATCCGATCGGAATATAGAGCGGTTCAATCAGCAATTATCCAAAACAAGTGCTTATTCATTGATTTGATTCCCACAATAATACTCATGCCTTGGGCACACTCAATTGTGTAGGCCAAGCCTCTTTCCAATCTAGTTGAGATTCACAACCATATCTTTCATCAAATCCTGTCACTAGACTTGATTACAACTAATGATTAGAACTCTAATTAAATAAAAATCAATCAACAAACAACTATTTCAGATTATAACAAAAAGATAAGAACTTTAGTTGAATGAGTTTCCACATGAAAATGAGGCCATTGTATACAAGGCAATCAAAGAATCTACCATGCCCGGAGTCGATGATAGATCAATGAAATACACAAGCATAAACAATGCTCAAAATGTAAATTACTAAGTTAGGATCACTAAGAATCACATGAGCCCGAAGTCATCAAGAGATCAAAGTAAAAACCCAACTAGAACTTAATTCAAACTCACATTAACTAAAATTCATCAATTAAATCATAAAAAGGAAACCTAGGTTGCATCAATCCATCAAAAACAAATCAAAAGCTTCAGGTCTTAGCCCTAGCTAAGAGGTTTTAGTTCATCTCTAACATCCTTGAACTAGAAGCCTAAAAAAAACATAAAAACTACTAAAACAAGAAGAAAATAAGAAACTTGAAGTAGAATCCGTCTCCCAAGCAATCCCCACATCCTAGCATGCTTTGGTATGAAGAGAAGAAGTCCTTTTATAGCTTGGAGGCGTCCATTGCGTAAGAACCTTCCAGATTTCGCGTAAAAGTACACACTTGCGTAGAGAAATTCGGCGCCCGATTTAGAAAGCTCACTGTTTACGCAGGGCCGACTGGTCTTGACCGGTCGGACTGGGCTGGCCGACCAGTTACGACCGGTCGGACCTATCTTTTGACAGTCCAGGGAGTGCTGAAAGGGGGGTGACCCGTTGGCCGACCGGTCTTAACCGGTCTGACTGCCTAATTGTCCATCCAGCAAGATCCAAGGGTGTGGCCGACCGGTCTGGCTTCTTTTGATATTTTCTTTCTTTCTTTCTTCTTTTTCTTTCTTTTCTTTTCTCTCCTTGCTTTCTTCTCTCTTTGGTCCACTTTGTATCTTCATCCAAGGCTTCGAAATAGCCCCTTTTGGTCATTATTTGGGTGAAGTCATTCTTATTCCTACAATCACAAATCCATGCATTAAATTAGTCTTTAAATCATGAAACCCTGCATAATGAGTGATGAATTGGGGTTAGAATATGCACAATTAAGAGCTCAACACACCCCCCAACCAGCATTTTGCTAGTCCCGAGCAAAACATGCGTGAAACAAGTTTCATTCTCCAAAACCCAACTCTCCTCTAGAAACTATTCTTCTATACATTCCAAGACACATAAGCGTAAAAATCAGAGAAATTAGGTGATAAAGGTTGAAACCTTAAACTCTCAGAACATAATAAGTATTTATATGAAATTCCCGCTGATTGATTGGTAAATAGAGGAACTTGAACAAATTCAACCTAGTGTGCATAGTGAAGGTTCCTCTCATGAGTTTCCGGGATCTCAAGGTGCATAGAGCAGCAACAAGCCTATGACAGGAATTTGCCTTACCGTCCTTCCGACGACTTTCACACTATGTCCCATTTCCGGCTTTGGTTACGGGTAGACCATCCCCCGGTTGGTAGTAGGTAGCCCTAATCGGAATTTTCCACCATTTTCCATCATTCCCAATTTCATCCTTCCTTTTCCTTTTTCTTTTACATTAGATAGGATTTTTAGAAATCCATACCTTTCGTTATTTTCCCATGGACAAGGATAGACAAAGTACCCCGGCTTGGTTTCTCAATACCTTAAATCAAGGTCTAGTTAATCCACAAATCACATAATCCTTTCAAATCATGAAAATCGTGTAATGTGAACTAGGTGCAAAAGGTGTTCAAATTTTCTATCAATCATAAAAATAGGTGAATTCACATATAAAACGTTTATATGAAGAGAAATTCAAAGCTTGCAACATCCCTCACTTCGCATCTCTTCTTCTTATACTCATGCTATCTCGAATGCATAGAATCAAAGTTTTCCAAAAGAGTTTTGAATTTTAGAAAAATCGAAAAATTTCTACATCATTGCTCGAAATGTCACAAAAGCTAGTAGATTCATCTAACGAATCTATCTCACCCCCCAACCAAAACTTTACATTGTCCCCAATGTAAGAATGTATACAATGAATGCAACACATGAGAGCAATGTTAAAAGAAAAAGAGAGTGAGAAAGAGGGTATCACCTGAAGCATGTATTTCATGGCAAGATTAGCTTTTGGAGATGGGTTACTTCACAACTAAATCAACTGATCAAAACAAATCCTAATGGGAAATCATTCTAGGAAACTATTTAAAATCAGACTAGGAGGTTAATCCCAACAACTCATCCAAAAGCATAAAGTCAAGTAGAACCATTAGATGGATCAAAAGGTTTCGCAGTAAGGTCATCCAATATCCTGCTTTACAATGTACATGTGTGTGAGTGATCGAGATAAGCCACTCGAAATCCCAAAAAGGAATTTCAGCGGGTTCCTTAATGTTTTCACCACATGTATAAGAGGAGACATCATCATATTTATCAGAAAAAATATGTCTCCATTCAGATTTTCCTGGGCATTGATATTGCAAGTATGGATCATCCCAAGGTTGGTGGAGTTCGGTATGCATGATCCACAAAGGTGTGGAAATATGAATTGATTTCTCAGCACAAAAAGGTATTGTTTTCACATCCTTCTCTCGGCTAACGTCATATGCCGATACCGACTCGAAAATTGTGACCATATCCCTTATCATATCATCGTTCTCATCAAGGGAGTAAGTCATACCTTTATCTAAGTGACAGGAGTAAAAAGGTGAGAGGGACTCATTTTCCACACTAGAATTGATCATGTTTATTTCATGGACCTCCTCATCCTCATCCTCTTGTTGGTTGTCAATATTGAAAGCATTCAACTCAATCGTCATATTGCCAAAGGACATTTGTATGACCCCACTCCTACAATTTATGATAGCGTTTGATGTAGCTAGGAATGGGCGGCCAAGTATGACAGGAATTTGGGGACCAATATTAACCATGGGTCTCGTGTCAAAGACAATAAAGTCCACTGGGTAGTAAACTTTGTCAACTTGGACAAGAATGTCCTCAATTACCCCTCTCGGAATATGAATCGATCGGTCAGCAAGTTGTTGTAAGACCCGTACCCTGAAGTGCCCTCCGTACGTTTAGTTTCTGATACCGGTACGTCCCGGACCGAACAGATTAGCGAGCCTTGATCGCGACCCTGATTTAGTACCGCAACGACCCAAGACCTATACCCCGGCGACCGCGTAGGCGCTGCGATTCCAACGCCGCGCGGCACGCCTCATTGCGATACCCGGTGTGAAAGATGGGTACTTTTGCGCAATCCAAGGTGGGCCGCGCAACTTGTGTGTGGCGTGGGCCCCACTTGCACAAATCCCAACAACATGTCAAATCAATCACCATCACCCTCACCATATCCCTATCATTACCCTAGCCTACACACACCAACTCCAACCCATACCTCTCTCACCAAAGTCAACTCCAACCCATTCCTCCCATGTCCTCTTCCATCATCATCATCATCACCTAATGTACCCCCCTCTCTCCCATACAAGAGCCATACGTAGGGGGGGTGGCCTTCTCATTTTCCCTATTTGCAAGGAGAGAAAGAGATTTGAGAGAGAGAGAGAGAAGAGAAAGAAGAGAGAGAAGTAGAGAGATTTAGAGGGAGATCAAGAGAGAGAAAGAGAGAGAGTTAGAGAGATTAAAGGAGGAGATCAAGCTTGGAGGACCCCAATCATCATCCGGACCGTCCGATCGGCAATCCAACCGTCCAACCATCATTGTGAGTGCAATCTTCTCCCCCCTTTTTCTGGATTACCTTTCATTTTATTTCCTTGGGCCCACCTTGTGATGGGCAATGAGATGGATGGGCTGGATCATCAGGAATTGGCCCCACGTACTTGTAATAATAATAATAATAATAATAATAATAATAATGTTAAAAAAGAAGAAGAATGAAGGAGATGCCGCTGGACAGCCAGCGTCCAGAGGACGCTGCTGCCCAGCAGCGCTGGGGTGAAGCCCCTTTTAGGCATTGACGGTTGCCCCCACTTGTGGGACCCACCCTGATGTATGGACTTAATCCACACTATCCGTCTGTTTCTCCAGCCCATTTTAGATCTGGACACAAAAAATGAAGTAGATCCAGATCTCAGGTGGACCACACCATCGAAAACAGTGAAGAACACGACGACCACTATTGGAACTTCCGTGGCCCACCGTGATGTTTATAGACAGAATCACCTGCCCAATATTGGGCTCATTAGGTCCCCAAGGAGCTGAATAATATGATGAAGGGGGTGGATCATCCCTGAGTGGGCCCCACTTGATATGAACAAAGAAAAAAAAAGAGAAGAAGAAGAAGACATGGACACTGGACGTCCCAGCGTCAGAGACGCTGGAAACGTCCAGCGTACGCTGGAGACGGTTAGTGGGGTCCCCACTCGTGGGACCCACCTTGATGTTTGTGTTCCATCCACGCCGTCCATCGGTTTTCCCAGATCATTTTAGGGCCAGGGCCAAAAGATGAAGCCGATCCGAATCTTAAGTGGATCGCGCCGCATAAAATAGTGGAAATGATGATTTCTACTGTCAGAAATCCTTTGGCCCACCTTAGTGTTTTTAGACTGATTTAAATATCCAATATTGGGCTTGTTGGGTCCCCCATGAGATGGGGAACCTGATGAACGGAGTGGATCAGTCCCATGTGGGCCCCACATGATATGAGTGCAATAAAAAAAAGGAAAGAAAGAAAACGAGAAGAGGCAGCGTCGCTGACGCTGGTAGTACCAGCGTCCAGGACGCTGGCTTGTGCCAGCTGGTGGCCCACTCGTGGGTCCCACCATGATGCATGTGTTGTATCCACACCGTCCATCCTTTTGGGGAGATCATTTTAAGGCATGATCCCAAGAATGAGTCAGATCCAAGTCTCAAGGGGGCCCCACCACAGAAAATAGTAGGGACAGCGGCCCTACCGTTGAAACCTTCTTATGGCCCACCATGATGTTTATCTGAGATCCAACCTGTTCATAAGTTTTCACATGCACGAAAAAAGGGAGGACAAAAATATCAGCTTGATCGAAACTTCTGTGGGCCCCACTTGTTGAGAGTAAAAATAAAAAATAAATAAATAAATAAATAAAATAAAATAAAAAATGCTGGCTGCTGGACAGACAGCGTCCAGGGGACGCTGCTGCCCAGCAGCGTAATCTCTCTGGGCGTCACCCCATGGGCCCCACTCGTTGGGCCCACCTAGAATGTATGTGCCTTTCCTATTCCGTCCATATGTTTTTCCCAGCTCATTTTAGTGGCTGAGCCCAAATTTTAAGCATATCCAAACGGTAAGTGGGCCATGCCATGGGACGACAGTGGGAATAATGATCCTCACCGTTGAAACCTTCCCAGGCCCTACAGTGATGTTTATTTGTCATTCAACCTATTCATAAGATCACCTGGACATGGATGAAGGAGAAAACAAAATAATTAGTTTGATTCAAAACTCTTGGGGCCCATTTGGGTGCTACGCTCTGTGGGTCCCACCACGATGTATCTGTTTTATTTATGCCGCCCATCTGTTTTTCCATATTATTTTAGTCCATGGGCCCTCCAAGAAAAGATGAGGTAAATACAAACCTCAAGTGGACCACATTGTAAGAAACCGTGGCCATTGATGCCCACCTTTGAAACCTTCCTTGGGGCCATTGTAATATTTATTTTTCCATCCAACCAAAGGTAATGGGGCCCAACTTTGGGTCCCACCTTGATGAATGTTGGGTATACCTTGTCATTCTTCTTGGCAGGGGTGTGGGCCCAGTTTTGAGTGGGCCACACGTAGAAAATAAGGGTGATTGAATGCCTACCATTAGAAACTTTACAGGACCCATCTGTTATGTTTATTTGCCATTCTTCCTGTTCATAAGTCACCCAGCCTTGGGTGGGGTTCCACACGTGTGGTGTGCGGGCCCCACCATGGTGTTTGATTGCCATCTCACTTGATTAGTGGGAAAGCACAAATATCGGGTTGATCCCAAACGTTGGGGCCCATTGATGTATGTGGCTCCCCCACTCCTTTGTACGGTTATACCCAACCACGGGTCCACCTTGTTATGCATGTGTTCTATCCACGTCAGCCATTGGCCACCATGGTGCGATATGTATGTCGGCCATCCATAAGGACCGCCTTAATTTTTGTGCTTGATCCAAACCATCCAAATGAATGGACCCTAGCATGTTATATACAGGATGGCCTTAGGACCACCTCAGTGTACGTGTTCGAATGACCGCATTGTCCATCCCGTGGACCCACCTTGATGATTAGTTGTGTAAACCCTTATTGAAAGGTCATCCTTAGAGTTTGCTCGATCCAAGTCACAGGGCTACCTTCTTAAACTCGCCCTGTTGAACCGTCTTGTCAATTCACCTTGTTAACTCACCGGTTGACCCGCCTTGTCAACCTGCCTTATTGACCCACCTTGTTGACTCACCATGTTGATTGATCTTGGTAACTCAGCTTGTATACTCATATGACTCACCCCTTCTACCCTTGTACCCAACTATTAAAGATTACCATATTGTGTATATCTCATTCACACCGTCCGTTTACCTATAGGACGAGTATGGGGCTCATCCTTGACGTTCGTATGTCATCTAGGCCATCCATTATATGGAGCCTATCTTGTAGTATGAGGTTAGACCTGTCGTCCCTTTTTAGACCTCATTGTATTGATCATCTATCTCAGATTACCCTACCATGTATGATTCTCTGTCATGACCTGTCTATCTTGCAACCCGTTCTATGACATTCCTTTTACGGACCATTATTGTGTTTATCTCAACTGTACTACAAGATTATGGGTCTCGGCATGATTTTGGGTATTCTACTCTTGCCGCTCAAGTAGGTTCTGCCTTTGATATGTCGGTAGTGTATTCAATCATTTTCTTTCCATTTGGGTTATCTGAATGTTGAAGGTTAATCCACACCGTTCAGTTGTTGGACCATCTGTGTTGTTGTATACCATCCATTTAGAGTCTTATCTCTTTATGTTTACTTGTATCATAAGTGAATTATCTTTTTATGCTATTTTTGGTATGTCTGTTGCCACACGTAGTGTTGTTGGAATACTCATATGTGATCTTTATACTATATGCTTCGACGACCACCATGCATGTGTAATGAGTATGCATCCCGAATCACCATTGTTAGTTGGGGACCACTAGGGCATAAACGCATTCATAAAGCATTCGAGATGTAGTCGCGCAAATGTAATTCACGTGCTCTCTATCGCAAACCTCTCCAATAGGTATGGGACTGTTCGAGGATAGGAATCTATCATCCTGACTTACACTGTATGGTAGGCATAACTTAGCATACCTTGTAGCCCTTGGTGCGAGATTCCCTAGCTAGCGACATCCCGCACTATGACTCGATCATTCATATGTGTCCCCTCATCTTAATCATATCTCAAATAAGTTTGACTAGATTGATTTATAGCCATCGTGGTAGATGGACTACTTATTGGCACTCATACTGTATACTTGACTCATGCATCATGAATGCTTGGCTCATCTGATTGTCTTGTATCAACCGGCCATATCGGTCGTGATTGTCGTGCAATTCATTACCAGCTGACGGTGACTTTGTGTTTGAGACCTTATAGTTTTATGGTGCTCTTTGGAGACTTGCACGGGCATGTCATCCCACGTTTGTATGCATGGATGCATTTCGCACCGTCTGCTTGTGCCGCATATAGCATGGTTACTACGTTGCAACCATAGCTCCATCGTGGTTTGCAGAACACCGGAAATATGTGATCTTTAAACTGGATGCCAAAGATGTCCCTGGGTGAAAGTCCCTGATCCCGTTGGTACCAAGGTGGGTGCTCCATTCAAGGACCGGGTGGTTTAATCATACACCAGTATGCCGAATACCAAACGGCGGTGTTTTCCACTGCACGTGGTCAGTTTGGAAGAAGGTCTGACCTAACCTGCCGGAAGAGTGTTGGCAAAGTGGGTTGAGTTTGACCAGCTGTGAGTAGGTCCGCTATTGCACCAGATAGGCTTTGGCATTCTACTGGTGAGTAGTGAGGTCTGTGAGACCCCGGTGATGTTCCGTTTCAGAGATGGTATTGGTATCAGTGATGTGACTGATCTTCTGTATGGTGTGGGACGGTCCTAACGTGGGCGGGTGTGATGTGGGCAGGGCTGTAAGCCTGGGCGAGCTACCACACTGGGCGAGATACCAGTTCCGAGTCCTGCATTGCCTAAGCGATCGCGTTATGACTGTTCGTATCTGGACCACTGTACTTAGAGGTGGTGATTTGCATACATGCATTGGATCATTATATGTGACATTAGGCCCTGTAGGCCATTGCATAGTATGAGTATATAGCCTTGGTAGGCTGGTTACCTGTATTGCATGCTTGCATAGCCATGGCAGGCTAGTTATCTGTATTGCATGCTTGCATAGCCGTTGTAGGCTGGTTATTCATATCATATGATCGTGTAGCCTAATTAGGCTAAGTTTTGGTTTAGTTTTCTCATCATGCTTTACTGCTTACTCTGATATTTATCATGTTTGTCATACGCATTGCGCACGCACACACGAACTCACAAAGCTTCGTTCGAAGCTTATGCGCGTTTGTTACGCTGCAGGTTATACTAGAGTGTATAAGCAACGTTGAGTTGGAGTTGGGAGTGCAGTAGCAGGAGGTGCCGGATTGTGCACAGTTTTTATATTTACGCATTGTGTATTTACTTTTCAGTACTGTATGTAAACGAAATGATTTACTGAAAATATTGTGTTTGTCTTTGATGGTACTCATATGGTGATGCTCATGTTTAAAAAAAAATTTAAACCCTGAAATCCTCCTTTTGGTATCCCAAGATCGGAACCTGGCGTGTGGGGTTAGAATCCGAGATCGGGGTACTACGGAGGCTACCACTTCTGAATTCGGGTTACAGCGAATGGACGTCGAGAACCGAATTTGGGGCGTGACAGTTGTAATGTGGTTTTGGTGGGTTTTAATTCACCTAAACCCAATTGTTCATAGACCGAAAAGGGAATTAAGTTTACACTTGCCCCTAGATCAAGTAGAGCATGTTTCACCCGGTAGTCTCCAATCACACATGATATTGTTGGACAACCGGGATCTTTGTATTTCTTGGGCATCCCGTGGTTGATAATGGCACTTACATTCTCTGTAAAAAATGCCTTCTTTTGCACATGTATTTTTCTTTTGACCGTGCAAAGGTCTTTTAAAAATTTAGTATATGACGATATTTGTTTAATGGCATCCAACAATGGGATGTTGATTTTGACTTGCTTGAAAACCTCCAAAAATTCCTGATATTTATCTTGAGGTTTGGCTGAAATCAAGCGTTGGGGGAATGGAGCAACAAGCATATATTCTTTCAATGGCACTTTTTCATTCATGGCGGTGCTAGGTCCATCATCCTCTTTGGAAGATACCGGATCATTAGGCATTGAAACCTTCACCGGATCAGATTTTTCAATAATTTGACCACTTCTAAGAGTGGTGATGGCCTTAGCATGTTCCATATGTTGGTTAGAAGAACTAGGCACGATTGTTTCGCATTGTGGTTTTGGATTTGGTATGGGTTGGGCTGGAAGAATCCCTTCCCGTGCATTTAAGCGAGCCTTGATTTCCTCCACCAAATTTTTAAGCTCAAGCATTATCATATGGTTGGATTGATTTATTTGAGCTTGTCCTTCCATGAATGCTTTAAAAGTATCTTCTATAGGCATTTGAGGTGGGGCATAGGAATTTGCATTGAGGGCCCCCTTTGAGGATTATTTTGATTAGCCGTGTTTCCATTCGCCCAATTGAAGTTTGGGTTGTTTCTCCAACTAGGATTGGTCGTGTTTGAATTTAGAGTACTAAAAGGTCGTTGATAACTATTCAAGGCATTTGACTGTTCAAATAAAAGTTCTCGAAACGCATAGATTGTTGGACAATCCGGCGTTTGATGCACATTGGACGCACAAATACCACAAATAGTTTCAACAGCCCCCCTTTGTTGGGTTGTGTCCACTTTCTTTAGTTCCATCTCCACGACCTTTCGTGTGAGTTTAGCCACTCTAGAACCTAGAACATCTTGTTCATCTATAACATAAATTTCTCCCTTTTCCTTGGGTTGGGGTTGTTTTGAACTTGCTGGCTTAGATGTATCCCATGCTTGTGTGTTTTCAGCCAACATGTCAAAATAATCCCAAGCTTCCTCCGTTTCCTTGTTCATGAACTCCCCATTGCACATCATCTCCACGAATTGGCGCATAGTTGAGTTTAATCCATTATAGAAGAAACTAATCAACCTCCACCGTTCATAGCCATGATGTGGGCATGCGTTTAATAGCTCATTATACCTTTCCCAACATTGGAAAAAGGTTTCTTCTTCTTTTTGGGCGAAGTTCATTATGGCCCTTCTTAGTGCATTGGTTCGATGAGTAGGGAAGAATTTTTTAAGAAACTCCCTAGTCATCTCAGCCCATGTCCCGATAGACCTTGGCCTTAAGGAATGTAGCCATGATTTGGCCTTCTCTTTCAAGGAAAAAGGGAATAATTTGAGTTTTATTGTATCCTTGGTCACATTGTCATAGTTTATTGTGGCAATAATCGCTTCAAATTCCATAATATGTAGATACGCGCTCTCAAAGTCAAGTCCATGGAATCTAGGAAGAAGTTGGATCAACCCCGGTTTAAAATCAATATTTCCCACATTGTGAGGGAAAATTATGCAAGAGGGAGTACTCGTCCTAGCTGGTTGTAAATAGTCACGTAAAGTTCTAGGTTGAGGTACATCTCCCACTTTATTCTCATCCAATTCAGTAAGGTTAGGGGCTGGATTTTGATGTTGATTAACCCCTTGATTTGGTTGATTTTAATCCATCTCTCTAGTAATTTCAGAAAAATTTTGATGTTTTCTAGCTCGAGGCTGTCTATCAATCCCTTCAAAAATTACTCCGTCACGATTGAGTTGGTTATTAGAATCCCGAGCCCAATGTGACATGCAAATCCAACAAGAATGAAACAAAAAGGAAAAAGAATTCTTCCTTCCTTCCTTTACTCCTCTCTAAGACTTAAGCACAAGGTGTCTTGCAATGGCTGAGCCAGAAGCAAGGATAGAGACCTGATTTCTCCTGGTCAATAGGGGTTCAGAGAACTCCCCACCCACTCTTTGAGTCTTTTGAGAAAAGTGCAGAAAAAGAAGAAAGAGGAATAGGTTTGAGAAGAGAAATCTCTGAGCCCAAGGTGATCCAAGACGGCAGGGCCGACCAATAGGAATCAAGGCGGCACACGGCCAACCTATCAGAGATCCAAGAGGAGTCTCCACCCACTCTACAAGAGATGATTATGGAAGGAATGAGTACGAGGAGAAGAAGAGTAAGGTTAGAACGATAAAACTTGATTTGTGACTTAAGATGCCTACTTCTTCTTCAACTTCCCACAAATCCATGAATTAGACCTATGTTAGAATCTTGCAAATATCAAAACAAAGTAAGTTAGTATTTAGAAGAAAACCTAACCTAGAAAGCAAAACAAATCCTAAACCTATCTTAACTCAATCTTAACTAAAAGTTATTTCAGAACATTCTAAAAATATCACATAGAAATCCTCAGCAGCGGCGCCAAAAACTTGTTCACTCCCCAAGTGTAGGGTTGCGAAGTAGTAATAATTTGAAAAGACCGAGTATCGTTCCCACAGAGATTTATGAATGGGTATTCTCAGATTTTGTCTAAAACAACTAGTAATTAAGATCCTATTAAGAACTAAAGCTGGAAAATAGCAATTTGGGTTTAAACAGTGAATGTGTAAAGTAATTTCAATATAAAAAGGCACTAGAGCGCCAAGGATCCACTCTTGATAAGTTTCAATGCATCAACACAACTAGGTCTCTCATAACTCAATCGGAATCAAATTCATATCTCTATCCGATCGGAATATAGAGCGGTTCAATCAGCAATTATCCAAAACAAGTGCTTATTCATTGATTTGATTCCCACAATAATACTCAGGCCTTGGGCACACTCAATTGTGTAGGCCAAGCCTCTTTCCAATCTAGTTGAGATTCACAACCATAGCTTTCATCAAATCCTGTCACTAGACTTGATTACAACTAATGATTAGAACTCTAATTAAATAAAAATCAATCAACAAACAACTATTTCATATTATAACAAAAAGATAAGAACTTTAGTTGAATGAGTTTCCACATGAAAATGAGGCCATTGCATACAAGGCAATCAAAGAATCTACCATGCCCGGAGTCGATGATAGATCAATGAAATACATAAGCATAAACAATGCTCAGAAGGTAAATTACTAAGTTAGGATCACTAAGAATCACATGCGCCCGGAGTCATCAAGAGATCAAAGTAAAAACCCAACTAGAACTTGATTCAAACTCACATTAACTAAAATTCTTCAATTAAATCATAAAAAGGAAACCTAGGTTGCATCAATCCATCAAAAACAAATCAAAAGCTTCACGTCTTAGCCCTAGCTAAGAGGTTTTAGTTCATCTCTAACATCCTTGAACTAGAAGCCTCAAAAAAACATAAAAACTACTAAAACAAGAAGAAAAATAAGAAACTTGAAGTAGAATCCATCTCCCAAGCAATCCCCAAATCCTAGCATGCTTTGGTATGAAGAGAAGAAGTCCTTTTATAGCTTGGAGGCGTCCATTGCGTAAGAACCTTCCAGATTTCGCGTAAAAGTACGCACTTGCGTAGAGAAATTCGGCGCCCGATTTAGAAAGCTCACTGTTTACGCAGGGCCGACAGGTCTTGACCGGTCGGACTGGGCTGGCTGACTAGTCACAACTGGTCGGACCTATCTTTTGACAGTCCAGGGAGTGCTGAAAGGGGGGCGACCCGTTGGCCGACCGGTCTTGACCGGTCGGACTGCCTAATTGTCCATCCAGCAAGATCCAAGGGTGTGGCCGACCGGTCTGGCTTCTTTTGATATTTTCTTTCTTTCTTTCTTCTTTTTCTTTCTTTTCTTTTCTCTCCTTGCTTTCTTCTCTCTTTGGTCCACTTTGTATCTTCATCCAAGGCTTCGAAATAGCCCCTTTTGGTCATTATTTGGGTGAAGTCATTCTTATTCCTACAATCACAAATCCATGCACTAAATTAGTCTTTAAATCATGAAACCCTGCATAATGAGTGATGAATTGGGGTTAGAATATGCACAATTAAGAGCTCAACACACCCCCCAACCAGCATTTTGCTAGTCCCGAGCAAAACATGCGTGAAACAAGTTTCATTCTCCAAAACCCAACTCTCCTCTAGAAACTATTCTTCTATACATTCCAAGACACATAAGCGTAAAAATCAGAGAAATTAGGTGATAAAGGTTGAAACCTTAAACTCTCAGAACATAATAAGTATTTATATGAAATTCCCGCTGATTGATTGGTAAATAGAGGAACTTAAACAAATTCAACCTAGTGTGCATAGTGAAGGTTCCTCTCATGAGTTTCCGGAATTATCTTCTTCATGAATCAACTAAACTATAGATCTCAAGGTGCATAGAGCAACAACAAGCCTATGACAGGAATTTGCCTTACCGTCCTTCCGACGACTTTCACACTATGTCCCATTTCCGGCTTTGGTTACGGGTAGACCATCCCCCGGTTGGTAGTAGGTAGCCCTAATCGGAATTTTCCACCATTTTTCATCATTCCCAATTTCATCCTTCCTTTTCCTTTTTCTTTTACATTAGATAGGATTTTTAGAAATCCATACCTTTCGTTATTTTCCCATGGACAAGGATGGACAAAGTACCCCGGCTTGGTTTCTCAATACCTTAAATCAAGGTCTAGTTAATCCACAAATCACATAATCCTTTCAAATCATGAAAATCGTGTAATGTGAACTAGGTGCAAAAGGTGTTCAAATTTTCTATAAATCATAAAAATAGGTGCATTCTGTCACGCCCCAAACCCGGGGACCAGGCTCACTAAATTCCCGATCGCCGACCTTGGTGCCAACAGCCTCCGTAGTACCCCATTCTCGGCTCCTAGCTCTCATGTGCCAGGTTCCGATCCTGGGATCCTACCAGGAGGATTTTCAGGGTAAATTTTTTTTTTCTTTTATATGAGCATAATCAAAACCCTAAACATCATCACATATCCACTAAAAGTTTGTTAAGTACAATATTGGAAAGGGAAATACAACATAAAGTAGAAGTCCAAAATATCAGATACATGAACCGCCCTCAATGCTGCTGATAGGCTCTAGTACCTGCAGTGTAAACAAACACGCATGAGCTTCCTACGAAGCCCAGTAGAGTGCGTGTGTGCGCGTGTGATGCATATGACAAGTATGCAGATATCAGAGTAAGCGAAAGCAGTAGAGGGCTAAGTTACCAAATTCATGAATGCTATCAGCCATCCCAAGGCTATGCTATGCAAGGGCCTACATGGCCGAGTGTTACATGCTAGAGATGCAATGCAAATACGTCAATCCTCAACTGATCCACATATCAAAATAGTTATCATCTGGGACATCTCCGGGGTCTAGTATACTCTCACATTGGCCGCCGCACATCGCGCGCGTAACCAAGCGAGTAGAAAAGACCTCACTATCCGCCTCGTCAGTGGTATGCCAATGCCCACCCGGCTCGCCGATAGCGGACCCATTTCATGAGCTGGTCAGACTCGACCTAGCTTACAGCCCACTTCACCCGGGCGGATAAGGTCACACCCCTTTCCAACCGACCTCGACACAGTGGGAGACGCGGCCTACTGGTATTTGGCACACGGGCGCTCATGTTATCCACTCGGTCTCGACGTTGGAGCATCCTACTGGTACCACAGGGTTTAGGGACTTTCACCCAAGGACATCCATAGCGCCCACGTACTAGAACAAGTTTCCGGTGTCCAATACTGCCAACCATGATGTGACTATGGTGGCCACCACCCTGATGCTGCTAGGGTGTGAAAGCGATCGTGACATACATAATGCGAAATGCATGAGTCATACAATCCAAATCATGCACCAACTTACGCATACTGCGCAATCATGTGGGGCGACCCTGTCTCCCACGGGTCCCCTAAGTAAACAAGCCAACTAGCATATGCTATGGTTAATCATGATCCATAACAGGCATACAAATGATGCGTATGGGCATATGAATGAGCATGGTATTCATTATACTAAGCATGTTATCAGTGTGACTTATCAAGCTATCCATACTAGCATGTTACCAACATATCATGTAACATTGGCCTTAAAAGGCCCAATATATAAATAGAGAGTGGGACCCGGATTGTGGATCCCATTGGAAATGTAAAGGTCTTCGTGGTATAGCCCACTTGAGACTACATCGGCCCCATACTTGGGCCTGCACATACAAGATAGGCAGCATGAATAAAACAGATACATCATGGTGGAGCTAATAGATACATCACGTTGGGACCCATAGGGTGGGCCACCTGCTGGGCAGCGAGGTACCCATCTAGTCCCAATAAGTTTTGAATCAAGCAGATATTTGTGTGTTCTCCTTCGTCCATATCCATGTGATCTTATGAACAGATTGGATGGCAAAATAAACATCACTGTAGAACCTAGAAAGGTTTCAATGTTGGAAATCATTTCCCTACTATAGCATGGTCCACTTGACATTAGGATATGCTTAAAATTTGGGCTTGGCCACTTATGAAACAGGTTAGGTGACAAATAAACATCATTGTAGGACGGAAAAGGGTTCAATGGTGGAGATCATTATTTCCACTGTTGTCCCTTGGCATGGCCCACTTGCCATTTTGGATATGCTTAGATTTTTTAGCTTGGCCACTTATGAAACAGGTTGGATGACAATTAAACATCACTGTAGGGCTGGGAAGGTTTCAACAGTAGCGATCATTATTCCCACTGTTGAACCGTGGCATGGCCCACTAAATGAGCTGGAAAAAAAAAACATATGGACGGGATAGGTACAGCACATACATTCTAGGTGAGCCCAAAGAAATGGGGCCCATTGACAAAGCCCATATACACAAGCTGCTGGGCAGCAGCGTCCCCTGGACGCTGTCTGTCCAGCAGCAACATTCTTTCTCTCTTTTTTTTTCTCTTTTTTTTTTATTTTATTATTATTATTATTTTTTTTTAACGCATCAAGTGGGGCCCACAGAAGTTTCTGATCAAGCTGACATTTTTGTTGTCCCTTCCTCCATGTATGTGTGAACTTACGAACAGGTTGGATCCCAAATAAACGTCACGGTGGCCCATAAGAAGGTTTCAACGGTAGGGCACTGTCCCTATGTTTTCTGTGGTGGGGCCCCCTCGAGACTTGGATCTGGCTCATTCTTGGGGTCATGCCCTAAAATGATCTCCCCAACTAGATGGACGGTGTGGATACAGCACATGCATCATGGTGGGACCCACAAGTGGGCCACCTGCTGGCCGAGCCAGCGTGCCAGGACGCTGGTACGCCCGGCGTCAGCGTCGCTGACGCTGGTCTTCTTCTTATTTTCTTTCTTTCTTTCTTTTTTTTTTTTTGTATTCATATCAAGTGGGGTCCACATGGGACTGATCCACTCCGTTCATCAGGTTCCCCATCTCATGGGGGACCCAGCAAGCCCAATATTGGGTATTTGATTCGGCCTAGAAACTTAAAAGTGGGCCAAAGGATTTCTGACAATAGAAGTTATTATTCCCACTGTTTTACACGGTGCGGTCCACTGCAGATTTGGATCGGCGTCATATTTGGGCCCTGGCCCTAAAATGATCTGAGAAAACAGATGGACGGCGCGGATGGAACACAAACATCAAGGTGGGTCCCATGAGTGGGGACCCATTCACGGCCAAGTGACGCTGGACGTTCCAGCGTCAGAACGTCCAGACGCTGGACGTCCAGCGTTCTCTTATAAATTTTTTTTTTGTTTTTTTTTTTTTTTTTCGATCATTTCATGTGTGGCCCACTTAGTGAAGATCCGATCCGTCCATTAGATTCCCCATATCATTAGGGACCCAACAAGCCCAATATTGGGCAGGTGATGTGGTCCACAAACATCACGGTGGGTCCAAGAAACCTCGACAGTAAGCTTCACCATCTCCACTGTTTTCAATGGTGTGGTCCACCTGAGATCTGGATCTTCTTCATTTTTGGCGCCCAGCCCTAAAATAGGGTGGAGAAACAGCTGGACGGCGTGGATCTAATACATACATCAAGGTGGGTCCCACGTGTGGGGACCCTGTTCCACGTCCAACCGGCTGCCCCTGCTGGGCAGCAGCGTCCAGAGGACGCTGGCTGTCCAGTGGGTTGTCTCTCTCTCCCTTTTTATTTACTTACTTATTTATTTATTTATTTATTTATTATTATTATTATTATTATTATTATAAAGTAGGGCCCATTTATGGATGATCAAATCCATCCTTCAGGTTGTTCACCACTAGGTGGGCCCAAAAGAAAAGGAAACATGAAAGGAAAGAAGAAAATGGGGGATTTATGTACCCCTTGCACTCACCTCAAATAATGGACGGTTGGATTAAATCGGGTTGACGATTGGATGATCCGGACGGTCCGGATGATGGTTGGGGCCCTCCAAGCTTGGATCTACACCCTCAATCTCCCTAATCTCTCTCTATTTTCTCAAATCTTACTCTTCTCTCAAATCTTTCTCTTTCTCTCTCCTTTCTCAAATCTTTTTCTCTCTTTCTCTCTCCTCTCTCTCTCTTGCAAATATGGGATGTGAGGAAGCCTCCTCTCCCCCTACGTATGGTATTTGTATGGGGGGAGAGAGAGAAAGGAATTATGGGTAATGATGCTAGCATGGGAGAGAGGTATGGGGGTATGGGCCTTGGTTGACTTTGGAAGAGAGAGAGGGATAGGGGTATGATGTGTGTAGAGTAGGGGTATGGGATAAGTATAGGTGAGAATGATGGTGATGGATTTGATTGATGTAACATATCTTGGAATTTGTGCAAGTGGAGCCCACCACACACGCACGTTGCGCGGCCCACCTCGGATTACACGATTGATCATAACTTTCACACCGGGTATCGCAATGGGGCGTGCCGCGCGGCGTTGGAATCGCAGCGCCTACGCGGTCGCCGGGGTATAGGTCTCGGGTTGATGCGGTACTAAAATAGAGTCGCGATCAAGGCTCGCTAATCTGATCCGTCCGGGACGTACCGGCACCGGAAATTAAGCGTACGGAGGGCAAATAAGGGTACGGGTCTTACAACTCTTCCCTCCTAACAAAAAAATTTCGTCCTCGAAATTTGCAATACAAACCCAAACTAGCCGAAGATCATAAAAAAAAAATCACATCACTATATATGCATATCGACTCGAAAAGCAATCATACAGATACAATCAATCATAAAAAAGATGAGGATAAGACTCGCGAATCTCTGCCTCTCGCTCCCACGACGCCTCATCTGCGCTATGATGACTCCACTGGACCTTCACTAAAGGAATGACCTTGGTCCGGAGGACCTGCTCCTTCCGGTCAAGGATACGAACCGGCTGCTCAATGTAAGAAGCATCCTCACGAACCTCCAACGGCTGCCAATCTATCACAGGAACTACGTCTGACTCACACTTCCGCAACATAGAAACATGAAAAACATTGTGGATGCCAGACAACTGAAGTGGCAAGGCAAGCTGATAGGCCACTGGGCCAACGCGCCCAGTGATCTCGAAGGGTCCAATGAATCTCGGGGCAAGCTTCCCTTTGGCTCTAAAACGAACCACGCCCTTCATGGGTGAGACCTTGAGATACACGCGATCCCCAATGGAAAACTCTAGGGGACGACGTCGACGATCTGCAAAACTCTTCTGTCGACTCTGAGCTGTGCGCATCCTCTGCCTGATGATATCGATAGCCTCTGATGTCCTCTGCACAAGCTCGGGACCTAGGAGACGATGCTCTCCAACCTCGGCCCAACAACTAGGAGACCTACAAGGTCTACCATACAACGCCTCAAAAGGAGCCATACCGATAGTCGCCTGGTAGCTGTTATTATATGCAAACTCAGCCAAACGCAGGTGTTTATCCCAACTACTTGAGAAATCCAACACGCAAGCTCGAAGCATGTCCTCAAGGATCTGGTTGACCCTCTCGGTCTGACCATCAGTCTGAGGATGATATGCGGTGCTGAACTTCAAGGCAGGCCCCATCGCCTTCTGAAAACTCCTCCAGAACCGCGACGTAAATCTCGGATCTCGGTCAGAAACGATCGAAACTGGGACTCCGTGCAGCCTCACAATCTCCTCGATAAACAATTCTGCAAGTCTGTCCAATGACCAGGTCGCACGTATCGCAAGAAAATGTGCCGACTTTGTCAAACGATCAACGACAACCCAGATGGCGTCATGACCGCGATCAGTCCTCGGCAAGCCCATAATGAAGTCTGTGGTCACGTGCTCCCATTTCCACAACGGGACACTCAACGGCTGCAGGGGACCTGGAGGTTTGCGATGATCGGCCTTGACACGCTGGCAACTGTCACACTCAGCCACAAAACTGGCAATCTGACGCTTCATACCGGCCCAAAAATACTGCCTCCTCATATCACGATACATCTTGGTAGAGCCTGGGTGAATCGTGAACCTCGATCGGTGTGCCTCATCCATAAGATCTCTGCGCAACTGAGGAATATCTGGAACACACAACCGACCCCTGAAACGAAGTCCACCATCTGACCCAATCTGCCAATCAGTCTGACCCTCTGACGCGGCCTCTTCCCAATAATCCTTCAACGTCTGATCTATCTGCTGAGCCTCGATCACCCTAGAAACAAGAGAGGGTTGAATCGACAAGCTCGATAACTGCGCGATAGAAGACTGCAAGCTCAGCTCAAAATCATACTCGGCAACCTCCTCGAGCATCCTCCACTCCTGGACCATCAAATATGCCACCAGGCCTCGTGGCTGACGGCTAAGGGCATCAGCCACCACATTGGCCTTGCCAGGGTGGTACTGAAGATCAAAATCATAATCCTTCAGGAGCTCCATCCAACGTCTCTGCCTCATGTTCAACTCGGACTGCGAGAAGAGGTACTTCAGGCTCTTGTGGTCAGAAAAGAGCTCGAACCTGACCCCATAAAGATAGTGCCTCCACACCTTCAATGCGAAGACTACCGCTGCTAGCTCCAGATCATGCGTGGGGTAGTTCTGCTCATGGACCTTGAGCTGGCGAGACGCATACGCTACTACTTTGCCATGCTGCATCAGGACAGCACCTAAGCCAATACGTGAGGCATCTGTAAAAACCACGAATCCTTCACTCCCGGAGGGAAGAGTGAGGACTGGTGTAGAAGTAAGACGGTCCTTCAGTTCTGCAAATGCTCGCTCACAGGCATCACTCCAAACGAACTCAGTGCCCTTTCGGGTCAACCTGGTCAGCGGGGCTGCAATACGAGAGAAGCCCTCTATGAAACGACGATAATAACCTGCCAACCCCAGGAAACTCCGGATTTCGGACGCATTCGTGGGCTGCCTCCACTGACGCATGGCATCAATCTTCACCGGATCTACTGCTACTCCCTGCCTCGTCACCACATGACCGAGGAACTTCACCTCCTCCTGCCAAAACTCACACTTCTCCAACTTCGCATAAAGCTGGTGTGTGCGGAGGGTCTGCAAGGTGATCTCCAGATGCCGCGCATGCTCCTCCCGAGTCCTCGAATAGATCAGAATGTCATCGATAAACACCACAACGAACTGATCGAGGTAAGGACGAAAGACCTCGTTCATCAATTGCATGAACACAGCGGGCGCATTGGTCAGTCCGAAAGACATGACCTGGAACTCAAAATGACCGTAACGCGTCATGAATGCCGTCTTCGGGATATCCTCCTCCCGGACACGGACCTGATGATAACCGGACCGTAGGTCAATCTTCGAAAAGAACTGGGCCTCCCGCAACTGATCAAATAAATCGTCAATCCTCGGAAGCGGGTACCTATTCTTAATCGTGACCTTGTTGAGCTCGCGGTAATCCACACAGAGCCTCAACGAGCCATCCTTCTTCTTCACAAAGAGTACCGGCGCTCCCCACGGTGAACTGCTCAGACGAATGAAGCCTAGTTCACGCAACTCGTCCAACTGCTTCCGCAGCTCCTGCAACTCCAAAGGTGCCATACGGTACGGGGCCTTTGAGATAGGCGCAGTACCGGGCACGAGGTCAATCTGAAACTCGGTATGCCGACGAGGTGGCAACCCCAGAATCTCCTGAAACACATCCGGAAAATCGCAAACTACCGGCAGCTGGTCGATGCACAAGGCAACCGGTTCCTCTATGGCACACGACATCAAAGATGACAACTGCTCACCTCTAGGCTCGGCAACGAACTGAAACTGCGGCATGCCGGGTATAAGGAAAGTGACTGTTCTTGCGAAGCAGTCCAATACAGCGTGATACTCGGCCAGCCAATCCATGCCCAGGATAACATCAAACTCGGTCATCGGTAAAACAAACAAATCGGCGGGCAAAAAGGTCTCTCCTACCAAGACGGGGCAAGACGAACAGATCAAACTCAATACTGCGGTCTTCCCTAAGGGTGTCGACACTGACAAACCCTGGCGCACGAAATCTAACGGCAAGCCAGTCGATCGGCAGAAATCATCGGATACGAAAGAATGCGATGCACCAGAATCAAACAAAACATGAGCTATGCATGCAGAGACAATGAGTGTACCATCAACGACTCCTCCAGGTGCCTGAGGATCCTGCTGAGCTGCGTAGACCCTGCCCTGAGTCTGCTGGGGATGTGTCTGTCCCCTCTGCGGTCGCCGCTGCTGCTGCTGCGGTCTATGCTGCTGTCTCTGCTGCTGTGGCTGCTGCTGTCTCTGCTGCTGTGGCTGCTGCTGTGGCTGCTGCTGTCGCTGCTGCTGCTGTGGGTGGGGACACTCATGCCTACGATGCCCTGTCCCCCCACATCCGAAACAAACGCCCGCAAACTGTCTCTGGGACGGTGCCGGAGGTGCTGCTGGTGCTACTGGTGCTACTCTTGGGCGCCATATCCTACAGAAAAGGACAGGTACCTCTTAGCATTGATACTCCCGAATGCACACACGTTAGGGAATCATATTCGGAAGTTTCTAAGCTTAACATAGGGAATCCTATTATAACTATGTTGTAACAGGATCCTAGTGTGGGTCACTAAGTGCATGAGATCGGGATCCTAATCATCCTAAGTTTGCAACAATCATTCAGTTAAAGGTAATTAATCTAAGGCCATTAGTAGATATGTGATGTCATCCGCAGGTATTCCCAAGTTATGCTCTGATACCAACTTCTGTCACGCCCCAAACCCGGGGACCAGGCTCACTAAATTCCCGATCGCCGACCTTGGTGCCAACAGCCTCCGTAGTACCCCATTCTCGGCTCCTAGCTCTCATGTGCCAGGTTCCGATCCTGGGATCCTACCAGGAGGATTTTCAGGGTAAATTTTTTTTTCTTTTATATGAGCATAATCAAAACCCTAAACATCATCACATATCCACTAAAAGTTTGTTAAGTACAATATTGGAAAGGGAAATACAACATAAAGTAGAAGTCCAAAATATCAGATACATGAACCGCCCTCAATGCTGCTGATAGGCTCTAGTACCTGCAGTGTAAACAAACACGCATGAGCTTCCTACGAAGCCCAGTAGAGTGCGTGTGTGCGCGTGTGATGCATATGACAAGTATGCAGATATCAGAGTAAGCGAAAGCAGTAGAGGGCTAAGTTACCAAATTCATGAATGCTATCAGCCATCCCAAGGCTATGCTATGCAAGGGCCTACATGGCCGAGTGTTACATGCTAGAGATGCAATGCAAATACGTCAATCCTCAACTGATCCACATATCAAAATAGTTATCATCTGGGACATCTCCGGGGTCTAGTATACTCTCACATTGGCCGCCGCACATCGCGCGCGTAACCAAGCGAGTAGAAAAGACCTCACTATCCGCCTCGTCAGTGGTATGCCAATGCCCACCCGGCTCGCCGATAGCGGACCCATTTCATGAGCTGGTCAGACTCGACCTAGCTTATAGCCCACTTCACCCGGGCGGATAAGGTCACACCCCTTTCCAACCTGACCTCGACACAGTGGGAGACGCGGCCTACTGGTATTTGGCACACGGGCGCTCATGTTATCCACTCGGTCTCGACGTTGGAGCATCCTACTGGTACCACAGGGTTTAGGGACTTTCACCCAAGGACATCCATAGCGCCCACGTACTAGAACAAGTTTCCGGTGTCCAATACTGCCAACCATGATGTGACTATGGTGGCCACCACCCTGATGCTGCTAGGGTGTGAAAGCGATCGTGACATACATAATGCGAAATGCATGAGTCATACAATCCAAATCATGCACCAACTTACGCATACTGCGCAATCATGTGGGGCGACCCTGTCTCCCACGGGTCCCCTAAGTAAACAAGCCAACTAGCATATGCTATGGTTAATCATGATCCATAACAGGCATACAAATGATGCGTATGGGCATATGAATGAGCATGGTATTCATTATACTAAGCATGTTATCAGTGTGACTTATCAAGCTATCCATACTAGCATGTTACCAACATATCATGTAACATTGGCCTTAAAAGGCCCAATATATAAATAGAGAGTGGGACCCGGATTGTGGATCCCATTGAAATGTAAAGGTCTTCGTGGTATAGCCCACTTGAGACTACATCGGCCCCATACTTGGGCCTGCACATACAAGATAGGCAGCATGAATAAAACAGATACATCATGGTGGAGCTAATAGATACATCACGTTGGGACCCATAGGGTGGGCCACCTGCTGGGCAGCGAGGTACCCATCTAGTCCCAATAAGTTTTGAATCAAGCAGATATTTGTGTGTTCTCCTTCGTCCATATCCATGTGATCTTATGAACAGATTGGATGGCAAAATAAACATCAATGTAGAACCTAGAAAGGTTTCAATGTTGGAAATCATTTCCCTACTATAGCATGGTCCACTTGACATTAGGATATGCTTAAAATTTGGGCTTGGCCACTTATGAAACAGGTTAGGTGACAAATAAACATCATTGTAGGACGGAAAAGGGTTCAATGGTGGAGATCATTATTTCCACTGTTGTCCCTTGGCATGGCCCACTTGCCATTTTGGATATGCTTAGATTTTTGAGCTTGGCCACTTATGAAACAGGTTGGATGACAATTAAACATCACTGTAGGGCTGGGAAGGTTTCAACAGTAGCGATCATTATTCCCACTGTTGAACCGCGGCATGGCCCACTAAATGAGCTGGAAAAAAAAAAAACATATGGACGGGATAGGTACAGCACATACATTCTAGGTGGGCCCAAAGAAATGGGGCCCATTGACAAAGCCCATATACACAAGCTGCTGGGCAGCAGCGTCCCCTGGACGCTGTCTGTCCAGCAGCAGCATTCTTTCTCTCTTTTTTTTTCTCTTTTTTTTTATTTTATTATTATTATTATTATTTTTTTAACGCATCAAGTGGGACCCACAGAAGTTTCTGATCAAGCTGACATTTTTGTTGTCCCTTCCTCCATGTATGTGTGAACTTACGAACAGGTTGGATCCCAAATAAACATTACGGTGGCCCATAAGAAGGTTTCAACGGTAGGGCACTGTCCCTATGTTTTCTATGGTGGGGCCCCCTCGAGACTTGGATCTGGCTCATTCTTGGGGTCATGCCCTAAAATGATCTCCCCAACTAGATGGACGGTGTGGATACAGCACATGCATCATGGTGGGACCCACAAGTGGGCCACCTGCTGGCCGAGCCAGCGTGCCAGGACGCTGGTACGCCCGGCGTCAGCGTCGCTGACGCTGGTCTTCTTCTTATTTTCTTTCTTTTTTTTCTTTTTTTTTTTGTATTCATATCAAGTGGGGTCCACATGGGACTGATCCACTCCGTTCATCAGGTTCCCCATCTCATGGGGGACCCAGCAAGCCCAATATTGGGTATTTGATTCGGCCTAGAAACTTAAAAGTGGGCCAAAGGATTTCTGACAATAGAAGTTATTATTCCCACTGTTTTACACGGTGCGGTCCACTGCAGATTTGGATCGGCGTCATATTTGGGCCCTGGCCCTAAAATGATCTGAGAAAACAGATGGACGGCGCGGATGGAACACAAACATCAAGGTGGGTCCCACGAGTGGGGACCCATTCACGGCCAAGTGACGCTGGACGTTCCAGCGTCAGAACGTCCAGACGCTGGACGTCCAGCGTTCTCATATAAATTTTTTTTTTGTTTTTTTTTTTTTTTCGATCATTTCATGTGTGGCCCACTTAGTGAAGATCCGATCCGTCCATTAGATTCCCCATATCATTAGGGACCCAACAAGCCCAATATTGGGCAGGTGATGTGGTCCACAAACATCACGGTGGGTCCAAGAAACCTCAACAGTAAGCTTCACCATCTCCACTGTTTTCAATGGTGCGGTCCACCTGAGATCTGGATCTTCTTCATTTTTGGCGCCCGACCCTAAAATAGGGTGGAGAAACAGCTGGACGGCGTGGATCTAATACATACATCAAGGTGGGTCCCACGTGTGGGGACCCTGTTCCACGTCCAACCGGCTGCCCCTGCTGGGCAGCAGCGTCCAGAGGACGCTGGCTGTCCAGTGGGTTGTCTCTCTCTCCCTTTTTATTTACTTACTTATTTATTTATTTATTTATTATTATTATTATTATTATAAAGTAGGGCCCATTTATGGATGATCAAATCCATCCTTCAGGTTGTTCACCACTAGGTGGGCCCAAAAGAAAAGGAAACATGAAAGGAAAGAAGAAAATGGGAGATTTATGTACCCCTTGCACTCACCTCAAATAATGGACGGTTGGATTAAATCGGGTTGACGATTGGATGATCTGGACGGTCCGGATGATGGTTGGGGCCCTCCAAGCTTGGATCTACACCCTCAATCTCCCTAATCTCTCTCTATTTTCTCAAATCTTACTCTTCTCTCAAATCTTTCTCTTTCTCTCTCCTTTCTCAAATCTTTTTCTCTCTTTCTCTCTCCTCTCTCTCTCTTGCAAATATGGGATGTGAGGAAGCCTCCTCTCCCCCTACGTATGGTATTTGTATGGGGGGAGAGAGAGAAAGGAATTATGGGTAATGATGCTAGCATGGGAGAGAGGTATGGGGGTATGGGCCTTGGTTGACTTTGGAAGAGAGAGAGGGATAGGGGTATGATGTGTGTAGAGTAGGGGTATGGGATAGGTATAGGTGAGAATGATGGTGATGGATTTGATTGATGTAACATATCTTGGAATTTGTGCAAGTGGGGCCCACCACACACGCACGTTGCGCGGCCCACCTCGGATTACGCGATTGATCATAACTTTCACACCGGGTATCGCAATGGGGCGTGCCGCGCGGCGTTGGAATCGCAGCGCCTACGCGGTCGCCGGGGTATAGGTCTCGGGTTGATGCGGTACTAAAATAGAGTCGCGATCAAGGCTCGCTAATCTGATCCGTCCGGGACGTACCGGCACCGGAAATTAAGCGTACGGAGGGCAAATAAGGGTACGGGTCTTACGGTGAATTCACATATAGAACCTTTATATTAAGAGAAATTCAAAGCTTGCAACATCCCTCACTTCGCATCTCTACTTCTTATACTCATGCTATCTCGAATGCATAGAATCAAAGTTTTCCAAAAGAGTTTTGAATTTTAGAAAAATTAAAAAATTTCTACATCATTGCTCGAAATGTCACAAAAGCTAGTAGATTCATCTAACGAATCTCTCTCACCCCCCAACCAAAACTTTACATTGTCCCCAATGTAAGAATGTATACAATGAATGCAACACATGAGAGCAATGTTAAAACAAAAAGAGAGTGAGAAAGAGAGATATCACCTGAAGCATGTATTTCATGGCAAGATTAGCTTTTGGAGATGGGTTACTTCACAACTAAATCAACTGATCAAAACGCAGAATCATTAGATGGATTAAAAGGTTTCGCAGTAAGGTCATCCAATATCCTGCTTTACAATGCACATGTGTGTGAGTGATCGAGATAAGCCACTCGAAATCCCAAAAAGGAATTTCAGCGGGTTCCTTAATGTTTTCACCACATGTATAAGAGGAGACATCATCATATTTATCAGAAAAAATATGTCTCCATTCAGAATTTCCTGGACATTGATATTGCAAGTATGGATCATCCCAGGGTTGGTGGAGTTCGGTATGCATGATCCACAAAGGTGTGGAAATATGAATTCATTTCTCAGCACAAAAAGGTATTGTTTTCACATCCTTCTCTCAGCTAATGTCATATGCCGATACCGACTCGAAAAGTGTGACCATATCCCTTATCATATCATCGTTCTCATCAAGGGAGTAAGTCATATCTTCATCTAAGTGACAGGAGTAAAAAGGTGAGAGGGACTCATTTTCCACACTAGAATTGATCATGTTTATTTCGTGGACCTCCTCATCCTCATCCTCTTGTTAGTTGTCAATATTGAAAGCATTCAACTCAATCGTCATATTGCCAAAAGACATTTGTATGACCCCACTCCTACAATTTATGATAGCGTTTGATGTAGCTAGGAATGGGCGGCCAAATGACAGGAATTTGGGGACCAATATTAACCATGGGTCTCATGTCCAAGACAATAAAGTCCACTGGGTAGTAAACTTTGTCAACTTGGACAAGAACGTCCTCAATTACCCCTCTCGGAATACGAATCGATCGGTCAGCAAGTTGTAATGTGGTTTTGGTGGGTTTTAATTCACCTAAACCCAATTGTTCATAGACCGAAAAGGGAATTAAGTTTACACTTGCCCCTAGATCAAGTAGAGCATGTTTCACCCGGTAGTCTCCAATCACACATGATATTGTTAGACAACCGGGATCTTTGTATTTCTTGGGCATCCCGTGGTTGATAATGGCACTTAAATTCTCTGTAAAAAATGCCTTCTTTTGCACATGTATTTTTCTTTTGACCGTGCAAAGGTCTTTTAAAAATTTAGCATATGACGATATTTGTTTAATGGCATCCAACAATGGGATGTTGATTTTCACTTGCTTGGAAACCTCCAAAAATTCCTGATATTTATCTTGAGGTTTGGCTGAAATCAAGCGTTGGGGGAATGGAGCAATAGGCCTATATTCTTTCAATGGCTCTTTTTCATTCATGGCGGTGCTAGGTCCATCATCCTCTTTGGAAGATACCGGATCATTAAGCGTTGAAACCTTCACCGGATCAGATTTTTCAATAATTTTACCACTTCTAAGAGTGGTGATGGCCTTAGCATGTTCCATATGTTGGTTAGAAGAACTAGGCACGCTTATTTTGCATTGTGGTTTTGGATTTGGTATGGGTTGGGCTGGAAGAATCCCTTCCCATGCGTTTAAGCGAGCCTTGATTTCCTCCACCAAATTTTTAAGCTCAAGCATTATCATATGGTTGGATTGATTTATTTGAGCTTGTCCTTCCATGAATGCTTTAAAAGTATCTTCTATAGGCATTTGAGGTGGGGCATAGGAATTTGCATTGGGGGCCCCCTTTGAAGATTATTTTGATTAGCCGTGTTTCCATTCGCCCAATTGAAGTTTGGGTTGTTTCTCTAACTAGGATTGTTCGTGTTTGAATTTAGAGTACTAAAAGGTCGTTGATAACTATTCAAAGCATTTGACTGTTCAAATAAAAGTTCTCGAAACGCATAGATTGTTGGACAATCCGGCGTTTGATGCACATTGGACGCACAAATACCACAAATAGTTTCAACATCCCCCCTTTGTTGGGTTGTGTCCACTTTCTTTAGTTCCATCTCCTCGACCTTTCGTGTGAGTTTAGCCACTCTAGAACCTAGAACATCTTGTTCATCTAAAACATAAATTTCTCCCTTTTCCTTGGTTTGGGGTTGTTTTGAACTTGCTGGCTTAGATTTATCCCATGCTTGTGTGTTTTCAGCCAACATGTCAAAATAATCCCAAGCTTCCTCCGTTTCCTTGTTCATGAACTCCCCATTGCACATCATCTCCACGAATTGGCGCATGGTTGAGTTTAATCCATCATAGAAGAAACTAATCAACCTCCACCATTCATAGCCATGATGTGGGCATGCGTTTAATAGCTCATTATACCTTTCCCAACATTGGAAAAAGGTTTCTTCTTCTTTTTGGGCGAAGTTCATTATGGCCCTTCTTAGTGCATTGGTTCGATGAGTAGGGAAGAATTTTTTAAGAAACTCCCTAGTCATCTCAGCCCATGTCCCGATAGACCTTGGCCTTAAGGAATGTAGCCATGATTTGACCTTCTCTTTCAAGGAAAAAGGGAATAATTTGAGTTTTATTGTATCCTTGGTCACATTGTCATAGTTTATTGTGGCAATAATCTCTTCAAATTCCTTAATATGTAGATACGCGCTCTCAGAGTCAAGTCCATGGAATCTAGGAAGAAGTTGGATCAACCCCAGTTTAAAATCAATATTTCCCACATTGTGAGGGAAAATTATGCAAGAGGGAGTACTCGTCCTAGCTGGTTGTAAATAGTCACGTAAAGTTCTAGGTTGAGGTACATCTCCCACTTTATTCTCATCCAATTCAGTAAGGTTTGGGGCTGGATTTTGATGTTGATTAACCCCTTGATTTGGTTAATTTTAAGCCATCTCTCAAGTAATTTCAGGAAAATTTTGATGTTTTCTAGCTCGAGGCTCTCTATCAATCCCTTCAACAATTACTCCATCACGATTGAGTTGGTTATTAGAATCCCGAGCCCAATGTGACATGCAAATCCAACAAGAATGAAACAAAAAGGAAAAAGAATTCTTCCTTCCTTCCTTTACTCCTCTCTAAGACTTAAGCACAAGGTGTCTTGCAATGGCTAAGCCAGAAGCAAGGATAGAGACCGACTTCTCTTGGTCAATAGGGGTTCAGAGAACTCCCCACCCACTCTTTGAGTCTTTTGAGAAAAGTGCAGAAAAAGAAGAAAGAGGAATAGGTTTGAGAAGAGAAATCTCTGAGCCCAAGGTGATCCAAGACGGCAGGGCCGACCAATAGGAATCAAGGCGGCACAAGGCCAACCTATCAGAGATCCAAGAGGAGTCTCCACCCACTCTACAAGAGATGATTATGGAAGGAATGAGTACGAGGAGAAGAAGAGTAAGGTTAGAACGATAAAACCTGATTTGTGACTTAAGATGCCTACTTCTTCTTCAACTTCTCACAAATCCATGAATTAGACCTATGTTAGAATCCTGCAAAAATCGAAACAAAGTAAGTTAGTATTTAGAAGAAAACCTACCCTAGAAAGCAAAACAAATCCTAAACCTATCTTAACACAATCTCAACTAAAAGTTATTTCAGAAAATTCTAAAAATATCGCATAGAAATCCCCGGCAGCGGCGCCAAAAACTTGTTCACTCTCCAAGTGTAGGGTTGCGAAGTAGTAATAATTTAGAAAAACCGAGTATCGTTACCACAGAGATTTATGAATGGGTATTCTCAGATTTTGTCTAAAAAAACTAGTAATTAAGATCCTATTAAGAACTAAAGCTGGAAAATAGCAATTTGGGTTTAAACAGTGAATGTGTAAAGTAATTTCAATCTAAAAAGGCACTAGAGCGCCAAGGATCCACTCTTGACAAGTTTCAATGCATCAATACAACTAGGTCTCTCATAACTCAATCGGAATCGAATTCATATCTCTATCCGATCGGAATATAGAGTGGTTCAATCAACAATTATCCAAAACAAGTGCTTATTCATTGATTTGATTCCCACAATAATACTCAGGCCTTGGGCACACTCAATTGTGTAGGCCAAGCCTCTTTCCAATCTAGCTGAGATTCACAACCATAGCTTTCATCAAATCCTGTCACTAGACTTGATTACAACTAATGATTAGAACTCTAATTAAATTAAAATCAATCAACAAACAACTATTTCAGATTATAACAAAAAGATAAGAACTTTAGTTGAATGAGTTTCCACATGAAAATGAGGCCATTGCATACAAGGCAATCAAAGAATCATGCCCGGAGTCGATGATAGATCAATGCAATTCACAAGCATAAACAATGCTCAGAAGGTAAATTACTAAGTTAGGATCACTAAGAATCACATGAGCCCGGAGTCATCAAGAGATCAAAGTAAAAACCCAACTAGAACTTGATTCAAACTCACATTAACTAAAATTCATCAATTAAATCATAAAAAGGAAACCTAGGTTGCATCAATCCATCAAAAACAAATCAAAAGCTTCACGTCTTAGCCCCAGCTAAGAGGTTTTAGTTCATCTCTAACATCCTTGAACTAGAAGCCTAAAAAAAACATAAAAACTACTAAAACAAGAAGAAAAATAAGAAACTTGAAGTAGAATCCGTCTCCCAAGCAATCCCCACATCCTAGCATGCTTTGGTATGAAGAGAAGAAGTCCTTTTATAGCTTGGAGGCGTCCATTGCGTAAGAACCTTCCAGATTTCGCGTAAAAGTACGCACTTGCGTAGAGAAATTCGGCGCCCGATTTAGAAAGCTCATTGTTTACGCAAGGCCGACTAGTCTTGACCGGTCGGACTGGGCTGGCCGACCAGTCACGACCGGTCGGACCTATCTTTTGACAGTCCAGGGAGTGCTGAAAGGGGGGCGACCCGTTGGCCGACCGGTCTTGACCGGTCGGACTGCCTAATTGTCCATCCAGCAAGATCCAAGGGTGTAGCCGACCGGTCTGGCTTCTTTTGATATTTTCTTTCTTTCTTTCTTATTTTTCTTTCTTTTCTTTTCTCTCCTTGCTTTCTTCTCTCTTTGGTCCACTTTGTATCTTCATCCAAGGCTTCGAAATAGCCCCTTTTGGTCATTATTTGGGTGAAGTCATTCTTATTCCTACAATCACAAATCCATGCACTAAATTAGTCTTTAAATCATGAAACCCTGCATAATGAGTGATGAATTGGGGTTAGAATATGCACAATTAAGAGCTCAACAAATGGTAACTGCTTTAAAGTTAATGGACAATGCCTTAAACCATTTGTTGAGAAATTTGATTCAGAGGACGTGTCAATCACTCTGGATGATCCAATGTATCGGGATAATTGATCTCCTAGTCTGACGGAGGTATAGCGTAGGTAGGTTTCGTTATTTCTTCCATTTAGTTTGCTTGCTTAGTAGCTTTAGTTGTTGGATTGTAGACTTCCATGATCGACTCTCACAGGTACTATTGTTCTCACTTCCTTTTATTTTACCATTGCTCTCATGTTCATGCTCATTGCATATCTTTTCACATTGAGTACAATGCAAGATTTGGTTGGGGGTGAGATGAGATTCCTCATCTAGCATGTTGCAACATTTCGAGCATCATGTGTGCAAATTTTTTCAAATTTTCTAAAATTCCAAAACTCTTTTAGAGAACCTTATTTCTATGCATTCGAGATGATACGAGTACAAGAAGAGGAGATACAAAGTGTGTGATGTTGTAAGTCTTTGAACTTCTCTTAATATAATGGTTTTATATGTGAATTCCCCTATTTTTGTGATTGATAGAAAATTTGAACACTTTTACACCTAGTTCACATTACACGATTTTTATGGGTTGAAAGGATTATGTGATTTGGGGATTAGCTAGACTTTGATTTAAAGGTGTTGAGAAACTAAGCAGGGGTACTTTGTCCATCCTTGTCCACGGGAAAATATCTAAAGATATGGATTTCTAAAAATCCTATCTAATTTAAATGAAAAAGGAAAAGGAAGGATGAAATTGGGAATGATGGAAAAATGGTGGAAAATTCCAAAAAGGGCTACCTATTACCAACCGGGGGATGGTCTACCCGTAACCAAAGCCAGAAATGGGATGTGGTGTGAAAGCTGTCGGTAGGACGGTATGACAAATTCCTGTCATAGGCTTGTTGTTGCTCGTACACCTTGAGATCTATAGTTTACTTGATCTATGAAGAAGATAATCCCAGAAACTCATGAGATGAACTTTCACTATGCACACTAGGTTGAAGTTGTTCGAGTTCTTCTATTTATCAATCAATCAGTGGGAATTTCATGTAGACACTTATTATGCTTTGAGAGTTTAAGGTTTCAACTTCTCTCTCTTAATTTCTCCAAATTTTATACTTGTATGTCTTAGAATGGATAGAAACATGGTTTCTGAAGGAGAGTTGGTTTGGAGGTTTGAAATTGTTTTACGCATGTTTTGCTCGGGACTAGCAAAAAGCTGGTTGGGGGTGTGTTGAACCTTCAATTTATACATTACATAGCCCGTTACATCACATTATAGGTATGGTTTTCATGTTTAAAAGGCCCATTTATTGCATATTTTGTGATTGTAGGGATGAGAGCGACTTCGCCCAATTGGAAACCAAAAGGAGCACATTTAGGAGCTTTTGATGAAGGATGAAGGAAGACCAAAGAAAGAAGAAAGCAATGAGGGAGAAAAGAGATGACAGAAAGGAAGAAAAATACAAAGGAAATAGGCCAGACCGGTCAAGACCGGTCGGTCACCTAGCTGGAAGTCACTGGACTAAAGTCCAGACAGGTTCGACCGGTCAAGATCGGTCGGCCATCAAGACAACCCAGCCCCTGAACTCTCTGGACATGCAACATAGACAGTCCGACCAATCAAGACCGGTCGGCCTGCCCAGTCTGACCGGTCGGCTCTGCGTAAGACAGTGTCCTTTCCAAATCCGGACTCCGAACTTCTCTGCGCACTGCATATCCTTACTCAAATTCGAGATGTTTCTGACACAAGCAGAGCTTTCCCACTATAAAAGGACACCTAGGGGCTCTTCTTAGGGTATCATAGAAGCAAGGGAACTTCGTGGGAGAGGAAGGAAGTTGTCGTGGAGCATCTACAACCCTCCAAACTCCGGTTTTTCTATGTTTTCTAGTTTCTTTTATGAATTCTAGTTGTAGTATGACAATGCTCGGCTAGAATCTCTCAGCTAAGGCTGAGAGGTGAAGCTTATAGCAAATTTCATGTTTGATTCGGTTCAATTCAAGTTTGGATTTTGAATGTTTTAGTTCTTAAAGTTGATAGTTTTAGACGTTTTATGAGAGTTCATGTGCTCCGGACATGGATTCCTTGCAATTCTCTGAGATTATCATGTTGTGTTTGTTTAAATTCGAATTATAGTAATCCTTGAGTAGGCCATAGTCCATAGGCATGGCTGTTACTTCGAAGGCTATGATTTTGAATTCTACATATGTTGAATGGGACTAGAACTTGGAAGTTCAACTTGAGTGGGATTGAATGTGTTTAATGCTTATTATCCAACTAGATGAGAGATAGGACTTCAAATCTAGTTGCGTATCTTGCTTGGATTGATTGGATTGACATGGGATTGCTACAAGTGGATCCTTGAATGCCTTAGTACCTTAAATTACTAGTTTTCATTAAGTTACCGTTTTAGTATAATTATTCCAATTGAATCTCTTATCTATTGCAAACTGAGTTGCTGGAATAGTTTGAAACTTGTTCTCCAATTCCCTGTGGATCGACCTCGGTCTTACCGAGTTTTATTACTACATCGTAGCCTTACACTTGAGGCGAGCGAACAACCTGCACTTTTTTAAGTACTGTCCCGATCAAATTATAAAGAGATGCATGCCAGATCATGAGTAACAAAGTATCATCTCCTTCTGTCATTCTCAAGCGTATGGTGGCCACTTCTCGGCTAAGAAAACCACAGCTAAAATTCTATAATGTGGGTTCTATTGGCCCACCATGTTCAAAGATATGCATGAGTTTTGTAAGGCTTGTGAGCCTTGTTAGAAATTAGGAGGAATATCTCGTCGAAATATAATGTCACTCAATCCCATTTTACCAATTAAAATTTTTTATTGTTGGGGCATCGATTTCATGGGTCCATTCCCATCTTTTGGAAATTTGTATATCTTACTTGTCATTGATTATGCTTCAAAATGGGTCGAGGCGATTCCAAGCCAGAACAATGACCATAAAGCAGTCATTCGATTTTTAAAAGAAAACATTCTTTTTCGGTTTGGAATCCCTTGAGTCATTATCAGTGATGGAGGGTCTCACTTTAATAACTGACCATTTGATGCATTAATGAAGAAATATGGTATTACTCATAAAGTAAGCACTCCCTATCACCCACAAACAAGTGGACAAGCTGAGATATCAAACAGGGAAATCAAACATATTCTAGAGAAAACAGTAAACCCTAATCGCAAGAATCATAACGTTTGCTCTCTCAGGTACTCTCATTCCTCAATCCCCTTATTTTTGTTGTTGCTCTCATGTTATCATTACATTCATATCTTGTTACATTGAGGATAATGTAAGATTTGGTTTGGGGGGTAAGATTCATCATCTAGTATTTTGTACATTTCGAGCAATCATGTAGAAAATTTTCGATTCTCTGAAATTTCAAAACTCTCTTGGAAAACATTATTTCTATACATTTTAGACAATTTGAGTACAAAAGGAAGAGGAATGAAGTGATGAGATTTTGAAATCCTTAAATTATCTTAAATATAGTATATTTCTATATGAATTCTCATATTAAATGATTGATAGAAATTTTGAACACTCTAAGTCTAGTTCACATTACACAATTTTCATAATGGAAAGGGATTATTAGATTTGTAGATCGGTTAGACTAAGATTTAAAGTGTTAAGGAACCAAGCCGAGGAATTTTGTCCATCCATGTTCATGAGAAAATAAGAGAAAAGAACGAAAGATAAGGATTTCTAAAAAATCCTATCTAGTGTTTATGAAAAGCAAGGAAGTTCAGTTATTATTGAATATTTGTTGAGAAATTCTGAAAAGTGCTACCTACTAATTAACCAGGGGAAGTTCCACCCGTAACCTAAGCTGGAAATAGGAAGTAGTGTAAAAGCCGTCGAATGAATGGTAAAGCAAATTCTTGTTAGAGGCTTGTTGTTGATCTATACAGTTTGAATCTTCAGTTTGATTGATTTATGAAGAAGGTAATCCTTGAAGTTCATGAAATGAGCATTCACTTTGCACACTAGACCACATTTATTTTAAATCTTCTATTTATCAATCAATCGGTGGAAATTCTATGTGGAACACTTACAATGTTTGGGGTATTCAAGATTTCAATTTCTTTCATTGATTGTCTCTAATATTTATACTTGTATGTTTTAGAGTTTATAGAAGAATGTTTCCAGGAGAGAGTTGAGTTATAGAGGATGGATTTGTTTTACACATGTTTTGATCGGGACTAGCAAAATGCTGGTTGGGGGGGTGTGTTGACCTCTTAAATGTGCATATTTTAACCTCATTTCATCACTAACTACGCATGATTACATGTTTAAAGACCTACCTAATGCATGGTTTTGTGATTGTAGGAATGAGAGAGAGACTTCGTCATTTGGATGCTTAGAGGCCCTTCTTACATGCCTTGAAGATCAAAGGAATAAAGACAAGAGGTGGAGGAAAGATGCAATGGAGATGGTGAAAGAGAAGCTAAAAAAATCACATTTTACATACCATCCGACCGGCCAGCCAAACCCTCCAAAAATCACATTTTCTTTATATTGTTTTTACGAAGCCCGACCTCTTGATCGATCGATCGGATAGACTGGTCTGCCAGCGGGCAGGTCGACCTATGCATTCAAATGTCCAGTGAGTTGGGTTATTAGCTGACCAAGCTCCGACCAACCGGACAGGGGGATCTGGCCAGCCGGCCAACGTCTAAAAATAGAAATTTCTGTTTCTAGAATCCGATTTTTGCTGCGCAAAACATAAGAGCTGCGCGGTTTCTTAAAGGTTCTTCATTGCTAGGGCTCAAAGCCTATAAAAGGACACATTCACTTCATTCTTAAGTGAACTTAGAAGAGATCTATTGCATTGGGAGGCGGAGAAAGTCGGATTCGGAGTTCTACAACTCTCTCTACTTAGTTTTCTATCTAGTTCTTTATGCTTACAGTAGTTTTCCTATTTTCTCTTAGCATGGTCGATTAAACCTCTTAGCTAGGGTTAAGAGGTGAATCTTATAGTTGATCTAAGATGTTTTAATTCGTTTTTAATGATTTCATGGATTGCTTTTAATGTTGAACAATGGTTTGTTGAGTTTGAATGAAGTTCTAAGTAGTTTTTCTTAATCTTATGATGACTCATGAATGTTTGGAAGAATTATCTTAGTTCTTAGTTGTTTTGCAAAGATCTAGACCTATACGCTCCGAGGAATCGGATTCAATATGCTCTAGAACTTGGTTCTTCATGTGGGAACTTCAAACCAAAGTTCTATCTTTTCTAAAAAATCTGAAATATGTGTTGCTTGTTTATGTGATTTAAATCAAGTTCAAATTATGATTTTAGTTGAATCTAGTGATAGGGTTTGATGATTATCATAGTCGTGATCTTAATCTATTGGAACTAGGATTGGCCTATGAAATTAACTGTGCCCAAGTCCTAACTTGAATTGAGGGAATTATGTTAATGAACAACACATGTATTGGATTATTTTGATAATATAACCGCTCTATAATCCGGCTAGATAGGATTTAATTTCGATTCTAGTTGTGTAGTTGAGAAACCAAAACGAATTATGCATCAAGGATAACTATAAGTAGATCATTGGCACTTTAGTGCTTCTTTAGATTGTTAAACTCATCTCAAGTTTACAGATTGCCCATCTGTATTCAAATTCCAATTTGTTTTAGTTTGATTTCAATTAGAGATTATTCGAAGAAATTCTATGAATTCCTGAGTTAGTCCCTAAAGACGATCTCGGTTTCTACCGAATTATTACTACATCGCAACCCTACACTTAGTGAGCGCAGTTGTTCGCTCGCCTCAAGTGTAAGGCTGCGATGTAGTAATAAAACTTGGTAAGACCGAGGTCGATCCACAAAGAATTGGAAACAGATTCCAAACTATTCCAGCAACTCAGTTTGCAATAGATAAGAGATTCAATTGGAATAATTATGCTAAACCAGTAACTTAATAAAAATCAGTAGTTTAAAGTACTAAGGCATTCAAGGATCCACTTGTAGCAATCCCATGTCAATCCAATCAATCCAAGCAAGATACACAACTAGATTTGAAGTGCAATCTCTCATCTAGTTGGAAAATAAAGCATTAAACACATTCAATCCCATTCAAGTTGAACTTCCAAGTTCTAGTCCCATTAAATCAATGTAGAATTCAAAATCATAGCCTTCGGAGTAACAGCCATGCCTATGGACTATGGCTAGCTCAAGGACTACTATAATTCGAATCTAAACAAGCACCATATGATAATCTCAGAGAATTGCAAGGAATCCATGTCCGGAGCACATGAACTCTCATAAAACATCTCAAACTATCAACTTAAGGGACTAAAAGATTAAAAACCCAAACTTGAATTGAAATTACTTGAATTAAACTGAATCAAACATGGAAATTAGCTACAAGCTTAACCTCTCAGCCTTAGCTGAGAGATTCTAGCTGAGCATTGTCATACTACAACTAGAACTCATGAAAAAACTAGAAAACATAGAAAAATCAGAGTTTGGAGGGTTGAAGACGCTCCACGACGACTTCCTCTCTCTAGCACCACGTCCCTTGGCTTCTATGATGACCTAGGAAGAGCCCCTAGGTGTCCTTTTATAGTGAGGACGCTCGGTTGCATCGGAAACATCCAGAAATTGCGTAAGGTTACGCACTGTGCAGAAAATTTCGGAACCAGGAATAGAAATTTCCTGATTTTCTACGTGGCCGACCGGTCACGACCAGTCGGACCTACTTTGCAAACAGTCCAGAAAGCACTCAGGACCAGACGACTTGTTGGCCCACCGGTCGGACTGGGTTGGCCGACCGGTCACGACCGGTTGGACCTGCTTATGGTCATTGGTCCAGCAAGCACACAGGGGGCACCGACCGGTTGGTCGACCGGTCAAGATCGGTCGGACCAACTGGTCCTTCTTCCAATGGTTTCCAAAAGTGTAGCCGACCGGTCGAACGACCGGTCGGACTAGCTATTCTTCTGTTTTTTCTTCTTTTCTTCATTCTCTTTTCTTCCTCTTTCTTCTTCCTTCTTTGGTCCACCTTAGACCTTCACTCATAGGTTCTAAATGGACCCTTTGTGGTCTCCAATTGAGTGAAGTCTACCCTCATCCCTACAATCACAAAACATGCGTTAGATGGGCCTTTTAATCATGAAAACCATGCATATAATGTGATGTAATGGGCAATGCAATGTATAAATTGGAGGTTCAACACACCCCCCCAACCAGCTTTTTGCTAGTCCCGAGCAAAACATGCGTGAAACAACTTCAAACCTCCAAACCCAACTCTCCTTCAGAAACCATGTTTCTATCCATTCCAAGACATACAAGTATAAAATTTGGAGAAATTAGGTGCTAGAAGCTGAAACCTTAAACTCTCAAAACATAATAAGTGTCTACATGAAATTCCTGCTGATCGATTGATAAATAGAAGAACTAAAACAGATTCAACCTAGTGTGCATAGTGAAAGTTCATCTCATGAGTTTCTGGGATTATCTTCTTCATAGATTAAGTAAACCAAGGATTTTAAAGTGCACAGAGCAACAACAAGCCTATGACAGGAATTTGCCTTACCGTCCTTTCGACGGCTTTCACACTACGTCCCATTTCCGGCTTTGGTTATGGTTCGACCATCCCCCAGTTGGTAATAGGTAGCCCTTTTCGGAATTTTCCACCATTTTTCCTTCATTCCCAATTTCATCCTTTCTTTTCCTTTTTCTTTTAATTCAGATAGGATTTCTAAAAATCCATATCTTTCGTTATTTTCCCATGGGCAAGGATGGACAAAATACCCCAGCTTGGTTTCTCAACACCTTTAAATCAAAGTCTAGCTAATCCACAAATCACATAATCCTTTCAACCGATGAAAATCGTGTAATGTGAACTAGGTGTAAAAAGTGTTCAAATTTTCTATCGATCACAACAATAGGGGAACTAACATATAAAACCATTATGTTGGGAGAAATTCAAGACTTACAACATCACACACTTCGTATATCCTCTTCTCATACTCATATCATCTCGAATGCATAGAAATAAAGTTTTCTAAAAGAGTTTTGAAATTTTAGAAAATTAGAAAAAATTTGCGCATATGAGGCTCGAAATGATGCAACATGCTAGATGAAGGATCTCATCTCACCCCCCAATCAAATCTTGCATTGTCCTCAATGTAAAAAGATATGCAATGAGTATGAACATGAGAGCAATGGTAAGATATGAGAGAGTGAGAACAATAGTACCTGAGAGAGCGATCATGGAAGTCTACAACCCAACAACTAAAGCTTCTTAAAATAGTAAAAATAGATAAACTAAACCTAATCTACGGAAAGCAATAACGATAACTAACCCGTCCCTTTTTAAAAAGAGGATCTCCATCAGACTAGGAGATCGATTATCAGTATAACATCCAAAAGGACAAAGTTGAGCAGGATCATCAAGTGGTGTAACAAATTTTTCAGTAGGACTGTCCACCATCCTGCTTTGGAAAGTACATTGGTGACATTGATCATTCTAACCCATTGAAAATCCGGCTGAAAAATTTCAGTGGGTTCTTCAACAAAATTGTCACATGTACTAGGAAAGGAGAATTGCATTGGTTAGAAATCATTGAATATAGATCTCATTTCCTTCTTGTCTGGGCATAAATTATTCAAGTATCGATCATCTTAGAAGTGTTCTTCAGTTTGAACAAACCAAAGAGATGTGGAGACTTGTATTTCTTCTTCACGAGTTGATATGATCTCCACAAAATCAGATTTCACCGGTGCTTCCACAATTGATTTTTCAGTTTGGTGTTCTGTGGAAGGAAAATTTTTGGGCACCGGAGGGGTCTCCTTCAAAGCATGCACAATATCTTGAATCATGGGATCATCCCAATCTTCAGAATACGCTAAACACTCCTCTAAAGTGTAGGAGACTTCATCGGAGGAAGTTTAAAGATTTGGACCCTTCATGTTTTCCTCCTTCTCAGAATTTTGTGTAGGTTGGAGTGGGTCCTCAACCTCTACACTTTAAAAAATTGGCCTCTCTGTTGGCAAGTCAAGCACCAATTCTTCCAAATCCTGCACAACAAATTTTTGTAAATTAGAAATTGGTGACTTGTCAATTGAATTTTCAGAAATTGACACTTCCAAGGTCTTAATAAAATAGGAATTAGATTCATCCTTAGAATGTGTCAAACATGTCCCCAAACTTTCAGGTAGATCATGTTGGAACAACCCCCCATCATCCATGGATTCAATCATGTTTACCTCATGGGGGCCATCATTGTCGTCCCAATCCTCAAAGGGATCAAAGCTAACAACATCTAGAGGATCAAAATTCTGCCTTAAAGCGAACTCCTCTTCCACAATTGAATCAATCATATCAACCTCGTGGACATCATCATCATCCCTATGCCTTTTGCCCAAGTGGAACACATTCACCTCCAACGTCATGTTCCTAAAGGATAATTGCATCACCCCATTCTGGCAATTGATGATTGCGTTTGATGTAGCAAGGAATGGGCGGCCTAAGATCACCGGTATTTGAGTGCTAGCATCTAAAACCGGTTGTGTGTCCAAGACGGTAAAATCTACCGGGTAGTAGAATTTGTCAACTTGGACTAGAACATCCTCAACTATCCCCCTCGGTACACGGATAGATCTATCAGCGAGTTGCAACGTGGTTTTGGTGGGTTTTAATTCACCAAGACCCAATTGCTCATATACCGAGTATGGGATCAAGTTCACACTTGCCCCCAAATCTAGCAACGCACGCTCAATCCGGTAGTCTCCAATGATACATGAGATGGTGGGACTACCGGGATCTTTGAATTTTGGGGGGTCTTTTGAGTGAGATTGGCACTCACTTGCTCATTTAAGAAGGCCTTTTGCTGCACATTATATTTGCATTTTGTTGTGCATAGGTCCTTTAGAAACTTGGCATAAGAGGGGATTTGTTTGATGGCATCAAGCAAAGGAATGTTAATCTTGACTTGTCGAAAAATCTCTAGAATATCATGAGAGTTTGGAAGAGATTTTGGGGCAACCAATCTCGAAGGGAATGGTGCTACGGGCTTGTAAATGCGTTCCGTTTCTTGTGGGGCTAAGTTAGATCCATCCTCATGCTCAGAATTTACCGGATCATTAGGCTTGTCGGCCTTCACCGGAATAGATTTGTCAATTTGTTTACCACTTCTAAGAGTGGTGATGGATTTGGCTTACTCCATGTGTTGGTTGGAAGGATTAGGAATGCTCACTTCATGTACTTGCTTTGGATTGGGCTGAGGTTGGGCTGGAAAGGTCCCTTCCCTAGCATTCAAGCGTCCCTTAATCTCATCAACCGAGACTTTAAGCTCTTGGAACATTTGCTGATTCGTTTGGTTGATTTGCGTTTGCCCTTGTATAAACGCTTTCAAGGTATCCTCCATTGAGAACTGAGGTGGGGCCATATTTTTCATGGGTGGCCCTCCTTGAGAGTTGGTAAGATTGCCCGTGGGAGCATTCGTCCAACTGAAATTTGGGTGGTTCTTCCAACTAGTATTGTACGTATTACCCACCGGTCCATTGAAAGGTCGTTGATACCCATATGTGGCATTTGCATGTTCATGTAATACCTCTTCAAATGCAGGGATTGTGGGACAATCTTGCGTAGCGTGTAAATCGGTGTGACAAATCCCACATATGGTCTCAATAGCTTCATTGGACTTTGGAAGTCCACTTTTACTAAGTTCCATAGCCTCGATCTTCCTTGTGAGGTTGGCTATCCTTGCATTCACGTCATCTCCCTCCTTGAGGATATAAATCCCTCCTTTCTCTTTCTCTTGAATAGGCTTGGGGTTATTGGGTTTATCCGAGGTATCCCAAGATTGGGCATTTTCAGCCAACATGTCCAAATAACTCCAAGCCGCATCTGGATTTTTGCTCATAAACTCGTCATTGCACATCATCTCTACAAATTGGCGCATATTGGAACTTAATCCATCATTGAAAAAATTTATAATTCGCCAACTCTCATAGCCATAATGTGGGCAAGCAAGTAGGAGGTCCTTAAATCTCTCCCAACATTGGAAGAAAGATTCACCCTCTCTAGCCTAAAAATTCATTATGGCTCTTCGAAGGGTGTTCGTTTTATGAGCCAGGAAGAACTTTTTCAAGAATTCCCGGGTCATCTCATTCCATGACCCAATCGAATGTGTTCTAAGAGAGTGAAGCCAATCTTTGGCTCTTTCTTTCAATGAAAAGGGAAAGAGTTTAAGCTTAATGGTATCTTCAGAAACATTGGTGTATTGCAAGGTAGCCACCACTTCTTCGAATTCTTTCAAGTGCAGATATGGCCTGTCAGAGTCTAGCCCATGGAACTTTGGTATAAGTTGAATTACACCCGGATTTATGTCAATGTTTCCGCCGTTTGGTGGTAGAACCACGCAAGAGGGTGTAATTGCACGGGCTGGTTGTAGGTAATCCCGTAGTGATCTCATTGGAGGAACGTTATGTACCTCATTCTCTCCTACTCCCTCTTGATTTGCGTTTGTAGTTGGAGTAGGGGGGGGGGGGGGGGGGGGGGGGGGGGGGGGGGGGAGGATTCCTTAAAGGTGTTTGATCCATACTCCCCAAATTTTCACAATGTTCTTGGTAGTTTTGGACTCGTCTATGGACTGACAATGGTCCAACTAAACCACCTTCTGATTGGAGACGATTTGAATGGTTCCGTTCCCAACGGGACATAAACCACTCAACCAAAAACTAAACTAGTCCTAAATCCTAGAAATCTGAAATTAATCTGAAAATAGAAAATCTGCAAAAAGCTAAGTTAGAAAGGTATTACCAGATGTGCTTGAACTAGAGAAGAAATCCTACAAAACAAAACAATTTGTTAGTTCTAAAAAAAATCAGAAAACCTATCTACTTCTACTTCTACAGCCACTAAAACAATTTGAAAACCGTTATCTAAATTCCCCGGCAGCGGTGCCAAAAACTTGTTCGCTCCCCTCATGTGTAAGGCTGCGATGTAGTAATAAAACTCGGTAAGACCGACGTCGATCCACAGGGAATTGGAAAACAGATTCCAAACTATTCCAGCAACTCAGTTTGCAATAGATAAGAGATTCAATTGGAATAATTATGCTAAAACAGTAACTTAATGAAAATCAGTAGTTTAAAGTACTAAGGCATTCAAGGATCCACTTGTAGCAATCCCATGTCAATCCAATCAATCCAAGCAAGATACACAACTAGATTTGAAGTGCAATCTCTCATCTAGTTGGAAAATAAAGCATTAAACACATTCAATCCCATTCAAGTTGAACTTCCAAGTTCTAGTCCCATTAAATCAATGTAGAATTCAAAATCCCTACAATCACAAAACATGCGTTAGATGGGCCTTTTAATCATGAAAACCATGCATATAATGTGATGTAATGGGCAATGCAATGTATAAATTAGAGGTTCAACAGCAGTCCAATCACAAGGCTAACATAAAATTAGCAATTAAACAACCTAACCTAAGCACGTTGTTCACTTTCCCAAGTGTAGGGTTGCGATGTAGTAATAATCTCAGTAAGACCGAGGTCGATCCACAGGGACTTATGTAGGAACCCACAAAACACTTCTAATGGTTTCTAATTGAGAACTAACTAAACAGGATTTTGGAATTGAATGTAGATAGATATTTTGAACTAAAATTGAATGTAATCAATAAAAAAGAGTACTAGGGGTTCAAGGATCCGCTTGTAGCAATCCTTGATGCTCAATTCGATGTGGTTTCGCAATTACTCAACTGGAATCGAAATCAAATCCTATCTAGCTGGATGATAGAGTGGTTAACTTGTTCGCTCGCCTCAAGTGTAAGGCTGCGATGTAGTAATAAAACTCGGTAAGACCGAGGTCGATCCACAGGGAATTAGAAACAACTTTCAAACTATTCCAGCAACTCAGTTTTGCACGAAATAGGATTCAATTGAATAATTAAACTAAAATAGTAACTTAATGGAAAATCAGTAATTTAAAGTACTAAGGCATTCAAGGATCCACTTGTAGCAATCCCATGTTAATCCAATCAGTCCAAGTAGAGAACACAACTAGAATTGAAGTCCTATCTCTCATCTAGTTGGAAAATAAAGCATTCAAACATATTCAATTCCATTCAAGCTGAACTTCCAAGTTCTAGTCCCATTCAACACATGTAGGATTCAAAATCATAGCCTTCGGAGTAACAGCCATGCCTATGGACTATGGCTGGCTCAAGGGTTACCATAATTCGAACCTAAACAAACACAATATGATAATCTCAGAGAATTGCAAGGAATCCATGTCCGGAGCACATGAACTCTCATAAAACATCTCAAACTACCAACTTAAGAACTAGAATATGAAAAATCCAAACTTGAATTAAAAAGTACTTGAATTAACTTGAATCAAGCATGAAATTAGCTACAAGCTTCACCTCTCAGCCTTAGCTGAGAGATTCTAGCCGAGCATTGTCATACTACAACTAGAACTCATAATAGAAAGCATAAAAGCTAGAAAAACCGAAAATTGGAGGGTTGTAGACGCTCTACGACAGCTTCCTCTCTCTGGAACCACGTCCCTTAGCTTCTATAATGCCCTAGGAAGAGCCCCTAGGTGTCCTTTTATAGTGGAAAGCCTTCTTGCATCGGAAACATCCTGAAATTATGTAAGGTTACGCACTGCACAGCAAATTTTGGAACCGGAATTAGAAATTCCTGATTTTTCTGCGTAGCCGACTAGTCGGACTGGCCTAGCCGACCTGTCATGACCGATCGGACCTACCTGTTTTTAGTTCAGAGAGTTTCCCAGCAGTCATGACCTGTTGGCCGACCGGTCACAACCGGTCGGACTAAACTGGTCATGTGTTCAGCGAGTTCAGCAGCCGCACCGACCGACCGGTCGGACCAACTGGTCCTTCTTCCAGTGATGTCCAGATGTGTGGCTGATCGGTCGGGCGACCGGTCGGACATGCTTTTCTTCTTCTTTTTTTTTCTTCTTTTCTTCATTCTCTTTTCTCCCTCTTTCTTATTCCTTCTTTGGTCCATCTTGGACCTTCCTTCAAAGGTTCTAAATGGACCCTTTTTGTTCTCCAATTGAGTGAAGTCTGCTCTCATCCCTACAATCACAAAACATGCGTTAGATGGGCCTTTTAATCATGACAACCATGCATACACTGCCATATAGTGGGCAATGCAATGTATAAATTGGAGGTTCAACACACCCCCCAACCAGCTTTTTGCTAGTCCCGAGCAAAACATGCGTGAAACAATTTCAAACCTCCAAACCAAACCTCCATCAGAAACCATGTTTCTATCCATTCCAAGACATACAAGTATAAAATTTGGAGAAATTAAGTGATAGAAGTTGAAACCTTAAATTCTCAAAACATAATAAGTGTCTACATGAAATTCCCACTGATTGATTGATAAATAGAAGAACTCGAACAAATTCAACCTAGTGTGCATAGTGAAAGTTCATCTCATGAGTCTTTGGGATTACCTTCTTCATAAATTAAGTAAATCAAGGATTTTAAAGTGCACAGAGCAACAACAAGCCTATGACAGGAATTTGCCTTACCGTCCTTCCGACGGCTTTCACACTACGTCCCATTTCCGGCTTTGGTTACGGTTCGACCATCCCCCGGTTGGTAATAGGTAGCCCTTTTCGGAATTTTCCACCATTTTTCCTTCATTCCCGATTTCATCCTTTCTTTCCTTTTTCTTTTAATTTAGATAGGATTTTTAAAAATCCATATCTTTCGTTATTTTCCCATAGACAAGGATGGACAAAATACCCCGGCTTGGTTTCTCAACACCTTTAAATCAAAGTCTAGCTAATCCACAAATCACATAATCCTTTCAACCCATAAAAATCGTGTAATGTGAACTAGGTGTAAAAAGTGTTCAAATTTTCTATCAATCACAACAATAGGGGAACTAACATATAAAACCATTATGTTGGGAGAAATTCAAGACTTACAACGTCACACACTTCGTATCTCCTCTTCTTATACTCCTATCATCTCGAATGCATGGAAATAAGGTTTTCTAAAAGAGTTTTGAAATTTGAGAAAATTCAAAAAAATTTGCGCATATGGAGCTCGAAATGTTGCAAACTGCTAGATGAGAAATCTCATCTCACCCCCCAACCAAATCTTGCATTGTCCTCAATGTAAAAAGATAGGTAATGAGCATGAACATGAGAGCAATGGTAAAATATGAGAGAGTGAGAACAATAGTCCCTGAGAGAGCGATCATAGAAGTCTACAACCCAACAACTAAAGCTACTAAAACAGTAAAACTAAATTAAACTAAACCTAATCTATGGAAAGCAATAAAGATAACTAACCCGTCCCTTTTTAAAAAGAGGATCTCCATCAGACTAGGAGATCGATTATTAGTATAACATCCAAAAGGACAAAGTTGAGCAAGATCATCAAGTGGTGTAACAAATTTTTCAGTAGGACTGTCCACCATCCTGCTTTGGAAAGTACATTGGTGACATTGATCATTCTAACCCATTGAAAATCCGGCTGAAAAATTTCAGCGGGTTCTTCAACAAAATTGTCACATGTACTAGGAAAGGAGAATTGCATGGGTTGGAAATCATTAAATAGAGATCTCCTTTCCTTCTTGTCTCGGAAAAAATTATTCAAGTATGGGTCGTCCCAGAAGTGCTCTTCGGTTTGAACAAACCAAAGAGATGTGGAGACTTGTATTTCTTCTTCACAAGTCGATATGATCTCCACAAAATCAGAATTCACCAGTGGTTCCACAATTGATTTTCCAGTTAGGTGTTCTGTGGAAGGAAACTTTTTAGGCACCGGAGGAGTCTCCTTCAAAGCATGCACAATATCCTGAATCATGGGATCATCTCAATCTTCAAAATACGCTAAACACTCCTCTGGAGTGTGGGAGACTTCATCGGAAGAAGTTTTCAGATTTGGACCCTTCATGATTTCCTCCTTCTCAGAATTTTGTGTAGGTTGGAGTGGGTCCTCAACCTCTACACTTTCAAAAATTGGCCTCTCTGTAGGCAAGTCAAGCACCAATTCTTCCAAATCCTGCATAACAAAGTTGTGTAAATCAAAAGTTGGTGACTTGTCAAGTAAATTTTCAAAAATCGACACTTCCAAGGTCTTATTAGAAATAGAATTAAATTCATCCTTAGAATGTGTTAAACATGTCCCCAAGCTTTGAGGTAGATCATGTTGGAAAAACCCTCCATCTTCCATGGATTCTATCATGTTTACCTCATGGGGGCCATCATTGTCATCCCAATCCTCATAGGGATTGAAGCTAACAACATCTAGAAGATCAAAATTCTGCCTTAAAGCGAACTCCTCTTCCACGATTGAATCAATCATATCAACCTCGTGGACATCATCATCATCCCTATGCCTTTTCCCCAAGTGAAACACATTCACCTCCAATGTCATGTTCCCAAAGGACATTTGCATCACTCCATTCCAGCAATTTATGATTGCGTTTGATGTAGCAAGGAATGGGCGGCTTAAAATTACCAGTATTTGGGTGCTAGCATCCATAACCGGTTGTGTGTCCAAGACAATGAAATCGACCGGGTAGTAGAATTTATCAACTTGGACTAGCACATCCTCAACTATCCCTCTCGGGACACGGATGGATTTATCAGCGAGTAGCAACGTGGTTTTGGTGGGTTTTAATTCACCAAGACCCAATTGCTCGTATACCGAGTACGGGATCAAATTTACGCTTGCCCCCAAGTCTAGCAATGCACGCTCAATCCGGTAGTCTCCAATGATACATGAGATTGTTGGACTACCGGGATCTTTGAATTTTGGGGGGGTCTTTTGAGTGAGAATGGCACTCACTTGCTCATTTAAGAAGGCCTTTTGCTGCACATTATATTTACGTTTAGTTGTACATAGGTCCTTTAGAAACTTGGCATAAGAGGGGACTTGTTTGATGGCATCAAGAAAGGGAATGTTAATCTTGACTTGTCTGAAAATCTCTAGAATATCATGAGAGTTTGGAAGAGATTTTGGAGCAACCAATCTCGAAGGGAATGGTGCTACGGGCTTGTAAATGCGTTCCGGTTCTTGTGGGGCTAAGTTAGATCCATCCTCATCCTCAGAATTTACCGGATCATTAGGCTTGTCGGCCTTCACCGGAATAGATTTGTCAATTTGTTTACCACTTCTAAGAGTGGTGATGGATTTGGCTTGCTCCATGTGTTGGTTGGAAGGATTAGGAATGCTCACTTCATGTACTTGCTTTGGATTGGGCTGAGGTTGGGCCGGAAAGGTCCCTTCCCTAGCATTCAAGCGTCCCTTAATCTCATCAACCGAGACTTTAAGCTCTTGGAACATTTGCTGATTTGTTTGATTAATTTGCGTTTGCCCTTGTATAAACGCTTTCAAGGTATCCTCCATTGAGAACTGAGGTGGGGCCATATTTTGCATGGGTGGCCCTCCTTGAAAGTTGGTAGGATTGCCCGTGGGAGCATTCTTCCAACTGAAATTTGGGTGGTTCTTCCAACTTGTATTGTACGTATTACCCACCGGTCCATCGAAAGGCCGTTGATAACCATATGTGGCATTGGCGTGCTCATGTAGCGCTTCTTGAAACGCAGGAATGGTGGGACAATCTTGCGTAGCGTGTAAATCAGTGTGACAAATCCCACATGTGGTCTCAATAGCTTCATTGGACTTTGTAACTCCACTCTTACTAAGTTCCATGGCCTCGATTTTCCTTGTGAGGTTGGCTATCCTTGCATTCACATCGTCTTCCTCCTTGAGGATATAGATCCCTCCTTTCTCTTTCTCTTGAGTAGGCTTGAGGTTATTGGGCTTATCTGAGGTATCCCAAGATTGGGCATTTTCAGCCAACATGTCCAAATAACTCCAAGCCTCATCTCGATTTTTGCTCATAAACTCGCCATTGCACATCATCTCTACAAATTGGCGCCTATTGGAACTTAATCCATCATTGAAAAAGTTTATAATTCGCCAACTCTCATAGCCATGATGTGGACAAGCGAGTAGGAGGTCCTTAAATCTCTCCCAACATTGAAGAAAGATTCACCCTCTTTAGCCTTAAAATTCATTATGGCTCTTCGAAGGGTGTTCGTTTTATGAGCCAGGAAGAACTTTTTCAAGAATTCTCGGGTCATCTCATTCCATGACCCAATTGAATGTGGTCTAAGAGATAGAAGCCAATCTTTGGCTCTTTCTTTCAATGAAAAGGGAAAGAGTTTAAGCTTAATGGTATCTTCAGAAATATTGGTGTACTGCAAGGTAGCCACCACTTCTTCGAATTCTTTCAAGTGCAGATATGGGCGGTCAGAGTCTAGCCCATGGAACTTTGGTATAAGTTGAATTACACCCGGCTTTATGTCAATATTTCCCCCGTTTGGTGGTAGAACCACACAAGAGGGTGTAATTGCACGGGCTGGTTGTAGGTAATCCCGCAGTGATCTCAATGGAGGAACGTTATGTACCTCATTCTCTCCTACTCCTTGATTTGCGTTTGTAGTTGGAGTAGGGGGGAGGATTCCTTAAAGGTGTTTGATCCATACTCCCCAAACTTTCACAATGCTCTTGGTGATTTCGGACTCGTCTATGGACTGGCAATGGTCCAACTAAACCACCTTCAGATTGGAGACGATTTGAGTGGTTACGTTCCCAACGGGACATAAACCACTCAATCAAAAACTAAAACTAGTCCTAAATCCTAGAAATCTGAAAATAGAAAATCTGTAAAAAAAGCTAAGTTAGAAAGGTATCACCTGATGTGCTTGAACTAGAGAACAAATCCTACAAAACAAAACAATTTGTTAGTTCTAAAAAAAAATCAGAAAACCTATCTACTTCTACTTCTACAGCCACTAAAACAATTTGAAAACCGTTGTCTAAGTTCCCCGGCAACGGCGCCAAAAACTTGTTCGCTTGCCTCAAGTGTAAGGCTGTGATGTAGTAATAAAACTCGGTAAGACCGAGGTCGATCCACAGGGAATTAGAAACAACTTTCAAACTATTCCAGCAACTCAGTTTTGCAAGAAATAGGATTCAATTGAGTAATTAAACTAAAACAGTAACTTAATGGAAAATCAGTAATTTAAAGTACTAAGGCATTCAAGGATCCACTTGTAGCAATCCCATGTCAATCCAATCAATCCAAGTAGAGAACACAACTAGAATTGAAGTCCTATCTCTCATCTAGTTGGAAAATAAAGCATTCAAACACATTCAATTCCATTCAAGCTGAACTTCCAAGTTCTAGTCCCATTCAACACATGTAGGATTCGAAATCATAGCCTTCGGAGTAACAGCCATGCCTATGGACTATGGCTTGCTCAAGGGTTACCATAATTCGAACCTAAACAAACACAATATGATAATCTCAGAGAATTGCAAGGAATCCATGTCCGGAGCACATGAACTCTCATAAAACATCTCAAACTACCAACTTAAGAACTAGAATATGAAAAATCCAAACTTGAATTAAAAGGTACTTGAATTAACTTGAATCAAACATGTAATTAGCTACAGGCTTCACCTCTCAGCCTTAGCTGAGAGATTCTAGACGAGCATTGTCATACTACAACTAGAACTCATAATAGAAAGCATAAAAACTAGAAAAACCAGAAATTGGAGGGTTGCAGACGCTCCACGACAGCTTCCTCTCTCTGGAACCACGCCCCTTAGCTTCTATGATGCCCTAGGAGGAGCCCCTAGGTGTCCTTTTATAGTGGGAAAGTCTCCTTGCGTCGGAAACATCCAGAAATTGCGTAAGGTTAGGCACTGCGCAGCAAATTTCGGAACCGGAATTAGAAATTCCTGATTTTTCTGCGTAGCCGATCGGTCGGACTACCGGTCGAACTGGCCTAGCCGACCGGTCATGACCGGTCGGACCCACCTTTTTTTAGTCCAGAGAGTTTCCCAGCAGCCGCGACCTATTGGCCGACCGGTCACGACCGGTCGGACCAAACTGGTCATGTGTCCTACGAGTTCAGCAGCAGCATCGACGGTTGGCCGACTGGTCAAGACCGGTTAGACCAACTGGTCCTTCTTCCAGTGATGTCCAGATGTGTGGCCGACCGGTCGGACGACCGGTCGGACATGCTTTTCTTCTTCTTTTTTCTTCTTTTCTTCATTCTCTTTTCTCCCTCTTTCTTCTTCCTTCTTTGGTCCATCTTCGACCTTCCTTTAAAGGTTCTAAATGGACCCTTTTTGTTCTCCAATTGAGTGAAGTCTGCTCTCATCCCTACAATCACAAAACATGCGTTAGATTGGCCTTTTAATCATGAAAACCATGCATACACTGTCATATAGTGGGCAATGCAATGTATAAATTGGAGGTTCAATAGTACTCATATGAAATTCCGCTGATTGATTGATAAATAGAAGAGTCAAAACAATTTAACCTAGTGTGCTCAGTGAATGTTCATCTCATGGATTTTCGGGGTTACCTTCTTCATGAGTTAGCTAAGGTATGGATTTAACAGTGTACAGGTCAACAACAAGCCGTTGACAGGAATTTGCCTTATCGTCCTTCCGACGGCTTTCACACTACCTTCCATTTCCGGCTTTGGTTACAACCCTTTTTGGAATTTGCCACCATATTTTCAATCATTCCCATGTTTTCATCCTTCCATTCCTTTTCATATACATTAGATAAGATTTTTTAAAAATCCATATCTTTTGTTATTTTCCCATGGACAAGGATGAACAAAATACCCCGGCTTGGTTCCTCAACACCTTAAATCCAAACCTAGCCAATCCATAATTCTACATAATCCTTTCAAATCATGAGAATCATGTAATGTGAACTAGGGGTAAAAGTGTTTAGAATTTCTATCAATCATTAGAATAGGGGAATTCACATATAAAACCAGTATCTTATAGATTGTTTAAGATATTCAACTTCACTCACTTTGCCTCTCTTGTTCTTATACTTACACCATCCCAAATGCATAGAAACAAAGTTTTCCAACAGAGTTTTGAATTGTCAGAAAAATCGTAAAAAATATTCTTCATATTGCTCGAGATGTTACAAAACACTGATTCAACCTAGTGATGCCACACCCCCCAACCAAATCTTGCATTGTCCTCAATGTAAAAGATATTCAATGAGTAAAACATGAGAGCAATGATAAAATAAAGGGAGTGAGGAATGAGAGTACCTGAGAGAACCAAAATCTGGAATACGACCTCCTTCTAACAAACCAATGGAAAAATAAAGAAAATCCTAATCCTAAACTACTCTATACCTTCGTCAGACTAGGAGATCAAATATCCTGATACACAAGATCAGTCAGAGGTATGGACATACCTTCTGAAGGAAAATTCTCAACGAACGGTTTTAATCACTGACCATTTGCTTTAAAAATGTTACCATTCCGTGGATTCAACAACTCAACAATCCCATATGGATAAATAGTTTTCATAATGAAGGGATCGGCCCATCGAGACCTCAATTTTTTCAAAAATAAATGTAACCGAGAATTGTACATAAGGACCTTTTGATTAATCGTGAAATTCTTACGAAGGATGTTCTAATCATGGAACACCTTCATCTTGTCCTTGTCAATTCTTGCGTTCTCATATGCTTCATTCCGGAGTTCCGCAAGTTCATTCAATTGAAGCTTGCGCAACGAGCTTGCTTTATCAGAATCAAAATTCGTCTTCTTTATTGCCCAATATGCCCTATGTTCCAACTCCACAGGTAAGTGACAAGCTTTCCTGTAGACAAGTCTATGGGAGACATTCCAATGAGGGTCTTGAAATCTATACGGTAAGCCCAGAGCACATCAATAAGTTGAAGTGACCAATCTTTGCCATCGGGGTTCACTGTTTTCTCTAAAATATGTTTAATCTCCCTGTTGGATATCTTGGCTTGTCTACTTGTTTGTGGGTGATAGGGGGTGCTCACTTTGTAGTTCACGCCATATTTCGTCATTAAGGCTTTAAATGGGCGGTTACAAAAGTGAGACCCTTCATCGCTTAACGACTCGAGGTGTCCCAAACTGGGAAAGGATGTTTTCTTTTAAGAAATGAATGGCCATTTTATGGTCATTGTTCCGGCATGGAATCGCCTCGACCCATTTTGAAACATAATCGACGACGAACAAAATATATAAGTTTCCAAAAGAAGATGGGAATGGACCCATGAAGTCGATACCCCAACAATAAAAAACTTTGATTGGTAAGATGGGATTGAGTGGCATCATATTTCTACGGGTTATTCCTCCTAATTTCTGATAAGGCTCGCACTTTTTTAAAAACTCATGAGTATCCTTGAACATGGTGGGCCAATAAAACCCACATTGCAGAATTTTGGTTGTGGTCTTCTTAACCGAAAAGTGACCACCACAAGCCCGTGAATGACAAAAGGAGATGATACTTTGTTGCTCATCATCCGGCACGCATCTCCTTATAATTTGATCGGGACAATACTTGAATAAGTATGGGTCGTCCCACAAGAATTTTCTCACCTCGTTGAAGAACTTATCCTTATCTTGCTTGTTCCAGTGTGTTGGAATTGTACCTATAGCAAGATAGTTAACAATGTCCGCATACCATGGCAATTGAGAGATTTTAAATAATTGTTCATCAGGGAACATGTCATTGATCGCGGTCATCTCAAGGGAATCGGTGAGAACAAGTCTAGAGAGATGGTCAACCACGAAGTTTTCCACTCCTTTCTTATCACGTATTTCTATGTAAAATTCTTGGAGTAGGAGGATCCATCTTAACAAGTGCGGCTTAGCATCCTTCTTAGAGAGAAGGTACTTAAGCGCAGCATGGTTGATGAATTGATGATCTTGGATCCGATCAAGTAGGACCTAAACTTGTCTAAAGCAAAAACTACGGCTAAAAGTTCTTTTTCTGTAGTAGTGTAGTTCGCTTGAGTCGATTTTAAGGTTCTACTTACATAGTAGATGACGCATGGCTTTTTCTCTTTTCTCTGGCCTAACACAGCCCCAATAGCGTAGTCACTCGCATCACACATAATTTCAAAAAGAATGCTCCAATCAGGTGGTTGCATTATGGGAGCACATGTCAACATACCTTTAAGCTTGTCAAAGGCATTTTGACAATCTTCATTCCACTCAAATGAGTTTTCCTTTTGAAGGAGGTTACATAAAGGACAAGAGAGTGAACTAAAGTCATTTATGAACCGTCTATAGAATCTGGCATGTTCCAAAAAGGACTGCACATCTCGTATGCTCTTGAGTGGTGGAAGGTTTGAGATAAGATCAATTTTAGCTTTGTCCACCTCGATTCCATTTTGTGAGATGATGTGACCGAGGACGATTCCCTTTTGAACCATGAAGTGACATTTCTCCCAATTCAACACGAGGTTCTTTTCTTCACATCTTTTCAAAACAGTTTTTAAGTACATAAGGCACTCATCAAAGTTACAACCAAATACAGAGAAATCATCCATGAAGACTTCAAGAATTGTCCCCACCATATCAGAAAAAATACTTGTTGAACCTCCAATTTATACATTTGCCGACCCATTACATCACATTATATGCATGGTTTTCATGTGTAAAAAGCCCATCTAATGCTTGTTTTGTAATTGTAGGAATAAGAGTGACTTCACCCAATTGGAGACCAAAGGGGGCACATTTGGGAGCTTTAGATGAAGGCCAAGGTGGATCAAAGAAATGAGAAAGCAAGGAGAGGAGAGGGAAGAAGAAAGAAAGAAAGAAAATGTCAAAACAAGAAGGCCCGACCGGTCAAGACCGGTCAAGACAGGTCAAGACCGGTCTAGACCGGTCGGATGCACTCCCTGGACACCTGCCAGACAGGTCTAGACAGGTCAAGACTGGTCGGCCAACCTGTCCGACCGGTCAAGACCGGTCGGCCATGCAATTTTACACTTCCAGATTTCAGGCAGCAAGCTATTCTCGTTTTTGGATTTTCGGAACAGTTTTCTCAAGGCATCATGATGATATTTGGAAATCCAACACATCCATGTCAAAGAGGAGCTCGACGTCGAAATAATCCAAGTGGTTTCGTGTCGATCGGAGCTACAGTTGACCGTGGTGGCCAAAACAATACGAACTGTCCAGAAAGTTCCAGATTTCGTTGTTCAACTCTGGGCCGGTCCAGGTGACCCATCATTGATGATATGAAGAATCTACTTTGACCATATTTTAGACCACATCCATATATGAATAACCACAAAGTTTCAGATCAAAAGGAAATGTGGTTTGATCGTACTGGTTGAAGAAAGATGGACCATCCAGAAAGATCCAACTCCGCAGAGTTTATAAAAGCCCTAAGTGTTCTAATTTTCAGACCATATTTTGGGATTATTTTGGACAATCTAATCCGTCTATCATGTAGAGGATGAAGTTTTCTACCAATATTCAAAATTTGGGATCAATCCGACATCTGTACACTCTGGAGCGTTGAAAGCAAGATGACTGGTTCTGAAGGTACCCGAAGTGCGCGATTTTGAGAGGCGGTCGATGATATGATTGGTGGGCCCATTCAGAGGATAATCTTGGAAATCTAAATCATCTATGAGGAAGATCACATTACAAGGAAGCAACGAATCAAATTTGAAGACAATCCGACCATTGGTTAAGCCGTACCAAGCGAAACAAATTCTGCTATGTTGCTGTACTATTGCTGCACTATAAAAGGAGGTGCTCTCTTCTATTCCAAATCAGTCAAGGACGTGGGAAGCAAGGAGTTCAAGTCATAGGAGGCTTCCTAGCCTCCTCCAGCTAGTTTTTCTTCATTTTCTTAGTTCTAGTTCTAGTTTTTAATATGCTTTTCCTCAGCTAACCTCTTAGCTAGAGCTAGAGGTGAAATTTGTAGTTGGTTCCAATGCTTTAATACTTTTATTTCAAGTACCCTTTTCTTAATTTTGGATTTTGAAGTTCTAGTTTGAATAAAGTTTGGTTTTTTAGAAGTTTTGTGAGAGTTTGTGTGCTCCGGACATGAGTTCCTTGCAATTCTCTGAGATTACCATGATTGGGTTGTTTGAATTCGAATTGTAGTAACCCTTGAGCATGCCATAGTCCATAGGCATGGCTGTTACTCCGAAGGCTACAAGTTCAAGTTCTATGTGCTTCATTAGAACTAGAAATCTGATTTCCAGATTTAAGTGGGACTGTTTGTGCTTGAATGTTATATCTTCCAATTAGATGAGAGATAGGACTTTGATTCTAATTGTGTTGTACTTGGATGAATGGATTAGCATTGGACTACTACAAGTGGATCCTTGATGCTCTAGTTCTTCTTAATTTCAGATTTTTTTTTTATGTGAAAAACTACTTTCTTAAACTTCTTAGATTCTAGTTATTAGAGTACTTGGAATTGTTTACCTCTTTCCCTGTGGATCGACCTCAGTCTTACCGAGATTTATTACTACATCGCAGCCTTACACTTGAGGCGAGCGAACAAGTTTTTGGCGTTGTTGCCGGGGAAAAGGTTAAACGGTTCTAATTGTTCTAGTAGCTATAGAGTAGTTTTAGTTAGGTAGGATTTTCAGTTTTTATAGAAGTAGATTTTCTAATTTTTTTCTAGATTACTAACAATTTTTTGTTTGATTTTTTAGGACATTGTTGCTAACATAGATCTCACTCTATTGGGTAACATCTCCCCATCTCCCTTCTTTTTGTTTTTTTTTCTAGATTAGGGTAGTTTCCAATTCCTTAAAATTTCATCATGTATGATTGGACGAATGGTGCGTATAAGTACCTTTTGGAGGATGAGATGTCGGATTGGGGGACCCAAACTCATTGTGATCGAGATCCCTCCAAGCATGAATATTTTTCTGAGATTCAAAGAACCTCCACTACCTCCCCACGTAAGACGATGCGTGATTACATTAATGAAAACAATACACATATTGAGACACGACGTAAGACGATGGGGGAATACCGAAACGAAGAAAAATTGGATAATCATCCGGGAAAAACGTTACGTGATTACCGGATTGAAAATAACATGGGTGTTCCACCGGTTATGGTAGGAGGTGTGCAACAACAAAAGGAACAGGTGAATAGTAGCCAACCGGTTAAGACAATGTGTGATTACTTGTATGTATATGCATATCAACCATCATATAACTTTTCATCCTACAATGAGTACGGTCTTAATTGGGAAAACCACCATTCTCCTTGTTCAAGGGAGGAACCAACCATGGTTATTAACAATCACCCTAAAACGTCTTCCTCTTTTGATGATAAGTATACACAAATACTTGAGGAAATATGGAATGAGTATGTAGATGAACAATCAAATCAAGCTTACTCGCCATCTTGTGAAGATGTTGAGCCCGAAATTGGGGGCATCAAATCAATCCCCTTTAATGAGGAGGATGGGTGTTCGCTCGCCTCAAGTGTAAGGCTGCGATGTAGTAATAAATCTCGGTAAGACCGAGGTCGATCCACAGGGAAAGAGTAACAGCTTCCTAATTACTCCAGCAACTCAGTTTAATAGAGTAAATTTCAAATTCAATGGGATGTTTAATTAAAATAATAACTTAATGAAAAATCAGAGATATAATGTACTAAGGCTTTCAAGGATCAACTTGTAGCAATCCTATGTCAATTCAGTCAATCCAAGTAGAGAACACAACTAGATTTGAAGTCCTATCTCTTATCTAGTTGGAAAATAAAGCATTCACACACATTCGTCCAATTCAAGTTGAACTTCCAAGTTCAAGTCCATTCAATCAATGTAGAATTCAAATTCATAGCCTGCGGAGTAACAGCCATGCCTATGGACTATGGCCTGCTCAAGGATTACTATAATTCGAATCTAAACAAGCAACCTGTGATAATCTCAGAGAATTAAAAGGAATTCATGTCTGGAGCACATAAACTCAGATAAGACATCTCAAACTACCACCTATTGGACTGAAACATAAGAAAAATCCAACTTTGAATTAAAAATACTTGAATCAAACTGAGATTAACATAGAACTGGCTACAAGCTTCACCTCTCAGCCTTAGCTGAGAGGTTTTAGCCGAGCATAGTCATGCTACAACTAAAAACTCAAAAATAAAGCATAAAACTAGAAAAACCCGAAGATAGATGTTGCAGACGCTCCACAGTCGCCTTCAGCCTCCAAACTCACGTTCCTTCTCTTCTCTGATACCTTAGGGAGAGCCCCTAGGTGGCCTTTTATAGCAACAATCCTCCCTTGCATCGAATTCTGCGAAATCCTACGCATTGCGCAGCAATTTTCGGAGTCCCGAATTAGAAAGGACTTTCCTATTACGCAGAGCCGACCGGTCGTGACCGGTCGGACCAGCTTTTTGAAACATCCAGTGGGTGCAGCCGACCGGTCAAGACCGGTCGGACTGACCTCCCACTCATCCAGCGTGCATGCCCGACCGGTCATGACCGGTCGGGCTGACCTATTGCCTTGATCTAGTGTGCATGGCCGACCGGTCAGGACCGGTCGGCCTCTCTTCTACTTGTTCCTGTGATGTGGCTGACCGGTCGGACGACCGGTCAGCCTTGTATTTCTTCATCTTTTTCTTCTTTTCTTCATTCTCTTTTCTCTCTCTTTCTTCTTCTTTCCTTGGTCCATCTTAGGACTTCATCCAATGTCTTCAAATATAATCTTTTGACTCCAATTTGATGAAATCCCCTCTTATCTCTACAATCACAAAACACATGTTAGGTGGGCCTTTAAACCATGAAAATCATGCAAAATATGTAGTGTAATGGGCAATGCAATGTATAAATTGGAGGTTCAACAATGGGGCTACCCAAGTCCCACCTTCTTCGGATTTAATGGATAGACTTTTAAAGGAGATTGATTTCAATGATCCCAATGTCATCATCAATTATGGTGAATCCACTATCTCTTTTGGATACTTTGAACTTAATGATGAAGAGATTTCAATGACGGTTGATGAACCCGAGGAATCCATAAAATTTGAAAGCGGTAGTGGAGTTGCCTATAATGAGGGTTTGGTGAATGGTTATGAACCTATGGTTTATTTTTCCCAAGGGCATAATGATTACGAGTCTTTAGAGGATATGCATGCTAGAGAGATGGCCGAGGTTGATATTTTTGAGTCACTCCACCAACTTGCCATGTTTAATTTTAATGTGGAGAATGAGACTCCCATGAGTGAAAATTCAGATTCTTTGGACGAATGCTTGGCTCACTTTGAAAATTCAAACGACCCCATTATTCAAGAGATTGTTAAAGCCTTGCATACTTCCGACTTGGTGCCTCATACTAGTTATGGAGAACCTAGTTTGGAAGAATTCCACTCCATGGAGGGAGAGTCCCTCACCATCGAAACTGAATTTTTGCACTCACTCAAGCAAGATCATGATCCTTCATCCGACTATCTCGATTTCCTAGAGGAATGCTTGGCCCAATCTTATGATCTTGATGATGAGATGATTAAGGAGTTGGACATTTTGTTAGACACGGTGTCGGTGCCTGAAGAACACCATTCCACTATTTTACACTCTTTACCATTGTTTGTGGAAGCACCATATAATTCTGAAATTGTGGAGGAGACAACTTTAACTGAAGAATATACGATAAATGTCTTTCCACCATCATGGGTCCTTCAGCCCATTGAAAATTCTGATTGGGAGGACCCGTTTTTTATCGATCATAACCCATATCAGAATTTGAGGAGATATCTTTTTGCTGCTCTTATCTCTTCCTTTTATGCATGTGGTGCACAATACGATTGGACTTCAATGATAAGAAGCACACATGTTTACTGTCGAGCAGGACTTTGGATGGTCCTCATGAGAAATTTATTGAAATTCATGAAGATCCTGCTCAAATTTGATCATGTAGTCGATCAGACTAATCAAAGGTAAGTAGGTAGGTTAGGATTTATTTTTCTGCAATTAGGATTGAATAAGTCTCATCGAGACAATGGAAGATGCTAGAATTGATCAACTTGCCATCTTAGGTACTATTGTTCTCACTCTCTTATATTTTACCATTGCTCTCATGTTCATGCTCATTACATATCTTTTTACATTGAGGACAATGCAAGATTTGGTTGGGGGGTGAGATGAGATCCTTCATCTAGCAGTTTGCAACATTTCGAGCCTCATATGCGCAAATTTTTTCGAATTTTCTAAAATTTCAAAACTCCTTTAGAAAACCTTATTTCCATGCATTCGAGATGATAGGAGTATAAGAAGAGGAGATACGAAGTGTGTGATGTTGTAAGTCTTGAATTTCTCCCAACATAATGGTTTTATATGTTAGTTCCCTTATTGTTGTGATTGATAGAAAATTTGAACACCTTTACACCAAGTTCACATTACACTATTTTCATGAGTTGAAAGGATTATGTGATTTGTGGATTAGCTAGACTTTGATTTAAGGTGTTGAGAAACCAAGCCGGGGTACTTTGTCCATCCTTGTCCATGGGAAAATAACGAAAGATATGGATTTCTAAAAATTCTATCTAAATTAAAAGAAAAAGGAAAAGAAAGGATGAAATCGGGAATGATGGAAAAATGGTGGAAAATTCCGAAAAGGGCTACCTATTACCAACCGGGGGATGGTCTACTCGTAACCAAAGCCGGAAATGGGACGTAGTGTGAAAGCTGTCGGAAGGACGGTAAGGCAAATTCCTGTCATAGGCTTGTTGTTGCTCTATACACCTTGAGATCTATAGTTTAGTTGATCTACGAAGAAGATAATCCCAGAAACTCATGAGATGAACTTTCACTATGCACACTAGGTAAAGTTGTTCGAGTTCTTCTATTTATCAATCAATCAGCGGGAATTTCATGTAGACACTTATTATGCTTTGAGAGTTTAAGGTTTCAACTTCTATCACCTAATTTCTCCAAATTTTATAGTTGTATGTCTTGGAATGGATAGAGACATGGTTTCTGAAGGAGAGTTGGTTTTTGGAGGTCTGAACTTGTTTCACGCATGTTTTGCTCGGGACTAGCAAAAAGCTGGTTGGGGGGTGTGTTGAACCTCCAATTTATACATTTGCCGACCCATTACATCACATTATATGCATGGTTTTCATGTGTAAAAAGCCCATCTAATGCTTGTTTTGTGATTGTAGGAATAAGAGTGACTTCACCCAATTGGAGACCAAAGGGGACACACATTTAGGAGCTTTAGATGAAAGGCCAAGGTGGATCAAAGAAATGAGAAAGCAAGGAGAGGAGAGGGAAGAAGAAAGAAAGAAAGAAAATGTCAAAACAAGAAGGCCCGACCGGTCAAGACCGGTCGGATGCACTCCCTGGACACCTGCCAGACAGGTCTAGACCGATCAAGACCGGTCGGCCATGCAATTTTACACTTCCAGATTTCAGGCAGCAAGCTATTTCCGTTTTTGGATTTTCGGAACAGTTTTCTCAAGCCATCTTGATGATATTTGGAAATCTAACACATCCATGTCGAAGAGGAGCTCGACGCCGAAATAATCCAAGTGGTTTCGTGTCGATCGGAGCTACGGATTGACCGTGGTGGCCAAAACAATACGAATTGTCCAGAAAGTTCCAGATTTCGCTGTTCAAGTCTAGACCGGTCCAGGTGACCCATCATTGATGATATGAAGAATCTACTTTGACCATCTTTTAGACCACATCCATATATGAATAACCACAAAGTTTCAGATCAAAAGGATATGTGGTTTGATCGTACTGGTTGAAGAAAGATGGACCATCCAGAAAGATCCAACTGCGCAGAGTTTATAAAAGCCCTAAGTGTTCTAATTTTCAGACCATATTCTGGGATTGTTTTGGACAATCTAATCCATCTATCATGTAGAGGATGAAGTTTTCTACCAATGTTCAAAATTTGGGATCAATCCGACATCTGTACAGTCCGGAGCGTTGAAAGCAAGATGACTGGTTCTGAAGGTACCCGAAGTGCACGATTTTGAGAGGCGGTCGGTGATATGATTGGTGGGCCCATTCAGAGGATAATCTTGGAAATCTAAATCATCTATGAGGAAGATCACATTACAAGGAAGCAACAAATCAAATTTGAAGGCAATCCGACCATTGGTTAAGCCGTACCAAGCGAAACAAATTCTGTTATGTTGCTGTACTATTGCTGCACTATAAAAGGAGGTGCTCTCTTCTATTCCAAATCAGTCAAGGACGTGGGAAGCAAGGAGTTCAAGTCATAGGAGGCTTCCTAGCCTCCTCCAGCTAGTTTTTCTTCCTTTTCTTAGTTCTAATTCTAGTTTTTAATATGCTTTTCCTTAGCTAACCTCTTAGCTAGAGCTAGAGGTGAAATTTGTAGTTGGTTCCAATGCTTTAATTATTTTATTTCAAGTACACTTTTCTTAATTTTGGATTTTGAAGTTCTAGTTTGAATAAAGTTTAGTTTTTTAGAAGTTTTGTGAGAGTTTGTGTGCTCCGGACATGAGTTCCTTGCAATTCTCTGAAATTACCATGATTGGGTTGTTTGAATTCTAATTATAGTAACCCTTGAGCATGCCATAGTCCATAGGCATGGCTGTTACTCCGAAGGCTACAAGTTCAAGTTGTATGTGCTTCATTAGAACTAGAAATCTGATTTTCAGATTTAAGTGGGACTGTTTGTACTTGAATGTTATATCTTCCAATTAGATGAGAGATAGGACTTTGATTCTAATCGTGTTGTACTTGGATGAATGGATTAGCATTGGACTACTACAAGTGGATCCTTGATGCTCTAGTTCTTCTTAATTTCAGATTTTCTTTTGATGTGAAAAACTACTTTCTTAAACTTCTTAGATTCTAGTTATTAGAGTACTTGGAATTGTTTACCTCTTTCCCTGTGGATCGACCTCGGTCTTACCGAGATTTATTACTACATCGCAGCCTTACACTTGAGGCGAGCGAACAATACTCAACATGCAACGTTAAAAAGTGGCAAGGGCATTGCATAGTCCAAACTGCATCCTTCGATATGCAAAAGTGCTAAATGGACATGTAAAAGTTGTCTTCTCTTGGTCTTCTAGGGCTATATCTATTTGGTTATACCTTGAATACCCATCAAGGAAGCAAAAATGGGAATGACCTGCCAACCTTTCTAAAATTTGATCAACAAACTGTAAGGGGAAGTGGTCTTTTCTCGTGACCGTGTTTAGCTTCCTGTAGTCAATGCACATTCTCCAACTAGTAGTGACTTTGGTTGGCACGAGTTCATTGTTGGCATTGGCTACGATGGTTATTCCGGATTTCTTAGGCACCACTTGAGTTGGACTCACCCATTGACTATCGGATATTGGGTAGATGATACCCACATCTAATAGTTTCACCACCTCGGCCTTAACCACTTCCTTCGTGTTTGGATTGAGGCGTCTTTGTAGTTGCCTAGATGTCTTCGTATTTTCCTCAAGATGTATGTGATGAGTACAAATCAGTGGGTCTATGCCTTTAAGATCCACAATTGACCATCCAATGGCACCCTTATGCTCTATTAGAGTGGCTATTAGCCTACTCTCTTGTTCCTCATCCAAGTGGGAAGAAATTACAACCGGATATGTCTTATCTAGAACTAAATATACATATTTCAAATTAGTGGGTAATGGTTTTAGGTCGAGCTTCGGTGCCTTGATATTAGATGGAAGAGGCCTGTTCTCGCTTAAGGGCAAAGGCTCAAATGATGCCTTCCATCTTTTATTATTAAGTACCGGCATAACATCCAAAATGACATCCATCTCTCATATCGTGTCATCGTCAATCTCATGAGAGTGGGTCAAACATGCCTTCAAAGGATCGAAATAGAATGTCAAGGGGGATGTATCTTCCACAAGTGATTCAATTAGAGTTATTTTGTGGACCTCGTCATCAACTTTCCGTGGTTGTTTGTATAAATAAAAATATTCAGCTCGAGTATCATATTTCCAATGGATATTTGTAGAAGCCCATTTCTACAACTGATAATTGCATTAGAAGTAACTAGAAAAGGGCGGCCTAGTATGACAGGAATTTGAGCACCGGTAACTATCACGGATGTGTATCCAAGATAATAAAATCCACTGGATAGTAGAATTTATCGACTTGGACCAACATATCCTCAATCACCCCATCAGTATACGAATTGATCTATCAGCAAGTTGGAGTGTGGTTTTGGTGGGTTTCAATTCACCTAACCCAAGTTGTTATAGACCGAGTATGGGATGAGGTTAACACTTGCCCCTAAATCGAGTAAGGCTTGCTTGATCCGGTAGTCACCTATGATGCATGAGATGGTAGGACTACCCGGATCCTTGTACTTTTGGTCTTGTTTGATAATAGTGCTCAAATTCTCAGTTAAAAGTACTTTGTTGCGAACATTGTGTTTCCTTTTAACTGTACACAATTCCTTTAGAAATTTGGCATAGGATGATATTTGTTTTATAGCATCCAACAATGGAATGTTGATCTTCACTTGCTTAAAAACCTCTAAGATTTCAGGTTTTTATCTAAATGTTTTGGTGAAATCAACCTTTGGGGAAACGGGGCAACTGGTTTGTATTGCCTTTCCGGTTCTTTCTCATGTGGAGTGTTGTTCGAGCTATCATCTTTTTTGGAATTTTTCAGGATCATTAGGCTTTGGGGCCTTCACCGGATTAAATTTATCAATTGTTTTACCACTCATCAAGGTGGTGATAGCTTGAACATGCTCCGTATGTTGGGAGGATGAGCTTGGGCCTTGTATCTCAAATTGGGTTCTCAAGTTAGGGAGAGGTTGGGCAGGAAGTGTGCCTTTCTCCCTAACACTGAGATGAGATTCAACTCTAGCCATTGGGCTTTTCAAGTCATTAATGGCTTGAGATGAATTTTGATTGAATTCCAGTTGCTCTTGCATGAACCCATCAATTTTCAGAGAATTAGTCTTGTTATATTCAGCTTGAACCGATACAAATGCACTCAACATCTCCTCTAGCGTAGCTTTTGGTGTGATTACTAGGGATGGACCTAGTAAAGGTTGAGCTTGGAGGGTGTTATTTGCATTCGCAGTTGGTCCATTCCTTCAACTGAAGTTGGGATGGTTCTTCCAACTAGAGTTATATGTGATTGACTTTGGAGCACTAAATGGTTGTTGATAACTGTTTATGGCATTTGATCGTTCTTGTAAGATATCTTGAAATGCAGAAATTGAGGGACAATCCTATGTTGTATGTTGATTCCCAACACAAATTCCATAAACAATTTTAACGTCCTTTGAGTTGATCGTCTCTCCTTTCTTCAATTCCATGGCCTCGACTTTTCTTGTGAGGCTAGCCACACGTGCACTTATGTTATCTTCTTCTGAGAGGACATAAATTCCTCCTTTTTCCTTTTGTTGGCTTGTCTTGGGATTTATTGGTTTAGATGTATCCCAAGACTGTGCATTCTCAACCAATTCATCAAAATAGTCTCATGCTTCCTCGGCTTCCTTATTCATGAATTCTCCATTACAAATCATCTCTACGAATTGGCGCATGTGTTGAGCTTCCATTTTATACATTTTCTAGCCCATTACATCACATTACATGCATGGTTTGTATACTTTAAAGACCCATCTAATGCTTATTTTGTGTATGTAGGAATGAAAGAGAGAAGTCATGAATTTGTTGTTAAAAGGGTCCTTTGGAACCACATTGAAGACACTGACAAGAGGCCCTGAAGAATCACATCAGAAAGACCTGGATCGGCCAGAAGAAAGAAGAGTTCAACATGCATGTCGAAGGCCACCGAGCGCCCAACCAAAACATGGCCGGGCGCCTGAAATTGGGAGGATTTGTGTTGAAAATGCCGGACAGTTCTTGACCTGACCGGGCGCCCGACCACCATCTGGTCGGGCGCCCGATATTCAAATGGATTTTATCAAAAAACTACTGACCGAATTCAAGCACGGTCGGGCGCCCGACCACTACATGACCGGGCTCCCGACCAGCGTCCGATACCAATATAAGTACGTAAGTTTTTACACAATCCGAGGCGGTTCGTGGTTTTTCCTATAAAAGGACACCTTGGCATCCTTGCTAAGGTATCCTAAAAGAGTTCTAAGTTCGTGGGGAGCAAGGGAGATCATCGTGGAGCGATCACAACTCCTCCAACTAGGGTTTTTTTTCTAGTTTTTCATATTTTTGTGTAGTTTTTCTTTGAATTCTCGTGGGGAGCAATGAATTCACATGAGGGCTATCACAAGTGGATCCTCAAAAGCCTTAGTTCCCTTTAATTACATATTTTTACAATTACTGTTCTAAGTTTATAAACCTGAAATCCTCAATTCATTGAATTACAAGTTGCTAGAACAACTTGAATTGGTTTACCTTATTCCCTGTGGATCGACCTCAGTCTTACCGAGATTTATTACTACATCATAGCCTACAATTGAGGCGAGCGAATAAGTTTTTGGCGCCGTTGTCGGGGAAGCTAGGTTGAACGGTTCTAAATTATTTTAGTGGCTATAGAGTAAAAGTAGTTAGGTTTTACTGATTAGTTTTTCTGAATTATAGAACTAACAAAGTTTGTTTTATTTTGTAGGAAGTTCTTCTAGTTCAAGTAAATCGAGTACTATCCTTCCAACTTGAACTCTTTTAGTTTTCAGTTTTTATTTTTAGATTTTAGGATTTAGGTTTAGTTTAGATTTTGGATGTGTGGTTTATGTCCTGTTGGGAACGTGACCACAACAATCGTCTCCAATCCGAAGGTAGTTTAGTTGGACCACTCTCCGTTCAAAGAGGAGTCCGAAAATCTGTAGAACATCGTGAAAATTTGGGAAGTATGGATCAAATTCCATTAAGGAATCCTCCCCCCCTACTCCAACCACAAACGCAAATCAAGAGGGAGTAGGAGAGAATGGGGTGCACAATGATCCTCCAATGAGATCTTTACGGGACTACCTACAACCGGCCCGTGCAGCTACACCCTCGTGCGTGGTCTTACCACCAACCGGGGAAAACATCGATATAAAGCCGGGTGTGATTTAACTTATGCCAAAGTTCTATGGGCTAGACTCTGAAAGCCCATATTTGCACTTAAAGGAATTTGAAGAAGTGGCCTTGCAATACACTAATGTTTCGAAAGATGCCATTAAACTTAAACTTTTTTCCCTTTTCATTAAAAGAAAGAGCCAAGACTTGGCTTCACTCTCTTAGACCACACTCAATAGGGCATGGAACGAGATGACCGGGGAATTCTTGAAAAAGTTCTTCCCGGCTCATAAAACAAACACCCTTCAAAGAGCCATAATGAATTTTTCGGCTAAAGAGAGCGAATCATTCTTCCAATGATGGGAAAGGTTTAAGGACCTCCTACTTGCTTGCCCACATCATGGTTACGAAAGTTGGTGAATCATAAACTTCTTCAATGATGGATTAAGTTCCAATATGCGCCAATTCGTAGAGATGATGTGCAACAGCGAGTTTATGAGCAAAAATCCAGATGAAGCTTGGAGTTATTTGGATATGTTGGCCGAGAATGCCCAATCATGGGATACCTCGAATAAATCTAATAACCCCAAGCCTACTCAAGAAAAGGAGAAAGGAGGGATTTATATCCTCAAGGAGGAAGATGATGTGAATGCAAGGTTAGCTAGCTTCACAAGGAAGATCGAGGCCATGGAACTTACTAAAAGTGGAGTTTCAAAGTCCAATGAAGTTATTGATACCATGTGTGGGATTTGTTTCACTAATATACACGCGACGCAAGATTGTCCTACAATTCCTGCGTTTCAAGAGGTGTTACATGAACATGCAAATGCCACATATGGTTATCAACGACCCTTCAATGGACCGGTGGGTAACACGTACAATTCTACTTGGAAGAACCACCCAAATTTCAGTTGGAAGAATGCTCCCATGGGCAATCCTACCAACTCTCAAGAAGGGCCATCGATGCAAAATATGGCCCCACCTCAATTCTCAATGGAGGATACTTTAAAGGCGTTTATCTGTTCGTTCGCCTCAAGTGTAAGGCTGCAATGTAGTAATAAATCTCGGTAAGACCGAGGTCGATCCACAGGGAAAGAGGTAAACAATTCCAACTACTCTAATAACTAGAATCTAAGAAGTTTAAGAAAGTAGTTTTTTACATGAAATAGGAAAATCTGAAAATAAGAAGAACTAGAGCATCAAGGATCCACTTGTAGTAGTCCAATGCCAATCCATTCATCCAAGCACAACACAATTAGAATCAAAGTCCTATCTCTCATCTAATTGGAAGATATAACATTCAAGTACAACAATCCCACTCAAATCTGAAAATCAGATTTCTAGTTCTAATGAAGTGCATAAAACTTGAACTTGTAGCCTTCGGAGTAATAGCCATGCCTATGGACTATGGCATGCTCAAGGGTTACTACAATTCGAATCCAAACAACCCAATCATGGTAATCTCAGAGAATTGCAAGGAACTCATGTCCGGAGCACACAAACTCTCACAAAACTTCTAAAAAACCAAACTTTATTCAAACTAGAACTTGAAAATCCAAAATTAAAATAAAGGGTACTTGAAGAACGAATTAAAGCATTGAAACAAACTACAAATTTCACCTCTTAGCTCTAGCTAAGAGGTTAACTAGAGGAAAACATTGAAAACTAAAAACTAGAACTAGAAGAAGAAGAAAACTTGTTGTAGGAGGCTAGGAAGCCTCCTAGGTCTTGATCTCTTTGCTCCCACGTTGCTAGATGAGTCAGGAAGAGAGTGGAGGTGGCCTTTTATAAGAGAAATCCCACACCAACTTGGAAAGTTCGAGAATCCACGGAGTCCTCTTGCAATTTGAAAACTTGGCCTTGAAAATCGGAGTTTCTGGAGCACCTTTGACTTGTTTGGCGACCGGTCTAAGAAGAAAAAAAACAGTCTAAAAATTATACTGTAGACCTGTCTGTCGACCTGTCTGGTGACCGGTCTGGCGACCGGTCTAGCGACAAGTCTACAGACAGGTCTAAGGCAAAAAAATCAGATTTTCTTCTTTATCTCTTCTCTTTCTTTCTTGCTTCTTTCCTCCACCTTTTGGCACTTGTTCTATTGATCTTCAATATATACAAAGTGACACTTTTAACCTTGAATTGGTGAAATCTTCCTCTCATTCCTATAATCACAAAAACATGTATTAGATTAGTCTTTAAACATGAAAACCATGCATATAATGCGATGTAATGAGTTGGCAAATGTATAAATTGGAGGCTCAACATTATCCAAGAACAAACGCAAATCAATCAATAAAATCAGCAAATGTTCCAAGAGCTTAAAGTCTTGGTTGATGAGATTAAGGGACGCTTGAATGCTAGGGAATGGACCTTTCCAGCCCAACCTCAGCCCAATCCAAAGCAAGTATATGAAGTAAGCATAAGCAAGTATATAAAGTAAGCATTCCTAATCCCTCCAACCAACATATGGAGCAAGCTAAATCCGTCACCACTCTTAGAAGTGGCAAACAAATTGACAAATCTATTCCGGTGAAGGCCGACAAGCCTAATGATTTAGTAAATTCTGAGGATGAGGACAGATCTAATTTAGCCCCACAAGAAACGGAACGCGTTTACAAGCCCATAGCATCATTCCCTTCGAGATTGGTTGCTCCAAAATCTCTCCCAAACTCTCATGACATTTTAGAGATTTTCAGACAAGTCAAGATCAACATTCCACTGCTTGATGCCATCAAACAAATCCCCTCTTATGCCAAGTTTTTAAAGGACCTATGCACAACTAAACGCAAATATAATGTGTAGCAAAAGGCCTTCCTAAATGAGCAAGTGAGTGCCATTCTCACTCAAAAGACACCCCTAAAATTCAAAGATCCCAGTAGCCCCACAATCTCATGTATCATTGGAGACTACCGGATTGAGCGTGCATTGCTAGACTTGGGGGCAAGTGTAAACTTGATCCCGTACTCGGTATATGAGCAATTGGGTCTTGGTGAATTAAACCCACCAAAACCACATTGCAACTCACTGATAGATCCATCCGTGTACCGAGAGGGATAGTTGAGGATGTTCTAGTCCAAGTTGACAAATTCTACTACCCGGTGGATTTTATCATCTTGGAGACACAACCGGTTATAGATGCTAGCACTCAAATACCGGTGATTTTAGGCCGCCCGTTCCTTGCTACATCAAATGCAATCATAAATTGCCGGAACGGGGTGATGCAATTATCCTTTGGAAACATGACATTAAAGGTGAATGTATTCCACTTGGGCAAAAGGCATAGGGATGTCGATGATGACGAGCTCTTTGAGGTAAATATGCTCGAATCATTTGAAGAAGAAGAGCTCCTCCAACTTGAACCACTAGAAAGCTTGGAGACAAGCTTGGCACATTTCGAGGATTCCAAAGACCCCATCATTAGTGAAATTGTGCAAGCATTGAATATTTTGAAACCGATAGTTGATACTAGCCGGTGGAGGCCCCATTTTGAAAGATTGCCACCAACCACATCAAGGCCTCCACCGTCTAACATCAAACCACTAAAGCTTGACCTTAAACCATCCGAGCTTAAATATGTGTACTTGGGTCAAGAAGAAACATTCCCGATTGTCATTGCCTCTCACCTAGGGAAAGAACAAGAGCTCAAGTTTGATTGAACTACTCAAAGAACATAGGGGAGCCATAGGTTGGACAATAGCGGATCTCAAGGGGATAGACTCTTCGGTTTGTACTCACCATATACACCTCGAAGAAAATATGAAAACTTCAAAGAACATAGGGGAGCCATAGGTTGGACAATAGCGGATCTCAAGGGGATAGACAACTTCAAAGAAGGCTAAATCTATACATGATGGAGGTTGTCAAAGCAGATGTGTTAAAGCTACTAGATGTGGGTATCATCTACCCTATCTCGGATAACCAATGGGTGAGTCCTACCCAAGTTGTCCCTAAGAAATTCAGTATTACCATCATAGAAAATGCCAACAATGAGCTTATACCAACTAGAGTGACCACCGGTTGGCGTATGTACATTGATTATCGGAAGCTAAACACGGTCACTAGGAAGGACCACTTCCCTCTCCCATTCATGGATCAAATTTTGGAGAGGTTAGCGAGACATTCCTATTATTGCTTCCTAGATGGCTACTCCGGTTACAATCAAATTGAGATAGCCCCAGAAGACCAAGAGAAGACCACTTTTACATGCCCGTTTGGCACCTTTGCATATCGAAGAATGCCATTCGGACTATGTAATGCACCCGCCACATTCCAACGATGCATGTTGAGTATTTTCTCAAACATGGTGGGTGAATTTCTTGAGGTATTCATGAACGATTTCTCTATTTTCGATTTTACTTTTGAGGAGTGCCTGAATCACTTGAAGTTGGTCTTGACAAGGTGTGAGGAGAAAAACCTCTTCTTAAACTGAAAAATGCCATTTCATGGTACAAAGAGGAATAGTCCTTGGACACATCATTTCTTCTAATGAAATAGAGGTAGACCAGGCCAAAATCGATATAATTTTCAATCTACCACCACCCAAAAGCATACGCGATGTGCAGTCCTTCCTTCAACACACCGATTTTTATAGAAGGTTTATAAAGGATTTTAGTCATATCTCAAGGCCCTTATGTAACCTTCTCCAAAAGGAGAACCAATTTGAGTGGAGTGCCGAATGTCAATTAGCATTTTCAATGCTAAAAGACATGTTGACAACCGCTCCTATCATGCAACCACCGGATTGGTCCATACCTTTTGAGTTGATGTGCGATGCGAGCGATTATGCTATTGGGGCGGCGTTACGCCAGAAGAAGGATAAGAAGCCCCACGTTATCTATTATGCGAGTAGGACCTTGAATCTCGCCCAAGTGAATTATTCGACTATGGAGAAGGAGCTCCTAGCCGTCATTTTTGCCTTGGACAAATTTAGGCCTTACTTAATAGGATCCAAGGTCATTGTTTACACAGATCATGCAGCACTGAAACATATTCTTTCTAAGAAGGATACTAAGCCCCGTTTGCTTAGATGGATCCTACTCCTTCAAGAATTCGATTTGGAGATCAAATACAAGAAGGGAGTAGAGAATGTGGTGGCGGATCATCTATCCAGCCTAATCCTACCTAATTCCATTAACAAGTCACATATTGAGGACTCATTCCCTGATGAGCAACTCTTTGTTGCTATGCATCCACCATGGTACGCTGACATAGCCAATTATCTTTCCACAGGTGCGATGCCAACTCATTGGACTGCGCAGGATAAACGAAAATTTCTAAGGGAAGTGTGCAGATTTTTCTAGGATGAACCTTTACTGTTTAAATATTGCTCAGATCAAATTATTAGGAGATGTGTCCCTGATGATGAATATAATTCTGTCATCTCCTTTTGCCATGATCAAGCATGTGGGGGTCATTTTTCCGCCAAGAAAACCACTGCACTGCAAAGATTATGCAGTGTGGTTTTTATTGGCCCACTCTATTTAAGGACACCCACAAGTTTTGTAAAGCATGCGAGCGTTGCCAAAAGTTAGGAGGATTATCTCGTCGAAATATGATGCCTCTTACCCCAATTCAACATCTTAAAGTCTTTGACTGTTGGGGCATCGATTTCATGCGACCGTTCTCCTCATCTTTTGGAGATGTCTACATATTGCTTGCCGTAGACTATGTGTCTAAATGGATAGAGGTTATTCCATGTAGAACCAACGATCATCGTACGGTTATAGAGTTCCTTAAAGAAAACATACTTTCCAGATTTGGAACGCCTCGAGCCATCATTAGTGATGGTGGTTCTCACTTTTGCAATAGGCCTTTTGAAGCCTTAATGAAGAAATATGGCATTAGGCATAAAGTGAGTACCCCATACCACCCACAGACGAGTGGGCAAGCTGAAATTTTTCAATCAGGAAATCAAACAGATTTTGAAAAAGACGGTGAGGCCGGATCGCAAAGATTGGTCACTGAGATTAGATGATGTGCTTTGGGCCCACTGTACCGCTTACAAGACCCCCATTGGAATGTCGCCTTATAGACTTGTCTATGGGAAAGCTTGCCACTTGCCTGTGGAGATTGAAAGGCATTAAATTTTGACATCGACAAGGCTAGCTCGCTTCGCAAACTCCAACTTAATGAGCTTGATGAGATTCGGAACGATGCTTATAAGAACTCGAGGATTTACAAGAGTAGTATGAAGGCCTTTCATGACAAACATATATTTAGAAAATCCTTCCATGAAAGTCAGAAAGTGCTCTTGTACAATTCCTGACTTCATCTTTTTGCGGGAAAATTGAGATCTCGATGGACCGGCCCACATATTATTAAAGATGTTTTTCCTTATGGGCCATCGAGATAGAGAATATCGCAAATGGTAACTGTTTTAAAGTTAATGGACAATGCCTTAAACCATTTGTTGAGAAATTTGATTCAGAGGACACGTCCATCACTCTGAATGATCCTGTGTATCAGGATGATTGATCTGACGGAGGTATAGCATAGATTAGGTTTAGTGCTTTTTCTATTTTAGTTTTACTGTTTTAGTGGATTTAGTTGTCGGAGTTACAGATTTTCATGATCGACTCTCTCATGTACTATTGTTCTCACTCTCTTTTATTTTACCATTGCTCTCATGTTCATGCTCATTACATATCATTTTACATTGAGGACAATGCAAGATTTAGTTGGGGGGTGAGATGAGATTCCTCATCTAGTAGTTTGTAACATTTCGAGCTTCATATGTGAATTTTTTTTTTTCTTTCTAAAAATTCAAAACTCGTTTGGAAAACCTTGTTTCTATGCACTCGGGATGATATGGGTATAAGAAAAGGAGATATGAAGTGATGAATGTTGCAAGTCTTAAAATACTCCTAATATAATGGTTTTATATGTGAATTCCCTTATTTATGTGATCGATAGAAAATTTGGACACTTTTACACCTAGTTCACATTACACGATTTTCATGGGTTGAAAGAATTATGTGATTTGTGGATTGGCTAGACTTAGATTTGAGGTGTTGAGGAACCAAGCTGGGGTACTTTGTCCATCCTTGTCCATGGGAAATAATGAAAGATATGGATTTCTAAAAATCCTATCTAATGTAAAAGAAAAAGGAAAAGGAAGGATGAAAATTGGGAATGACGGAGAAAATGGTGAAAAATTCCAAAAAGGGCTACCTATTACCAACCGGGAGATGGTCATCCGTAACCAAAGCCAGAAATGGGACGTAGTGTGAAAGCCGTTGGAAGGACGGTAAGGTAAATTCTTGTCATAGGCTTGTTGTTGATCTGTACACCTTGAGATCTATAGTTTAGTTGATCCATGAAGAAGATGATCCTGTAAACTCATGAGATGAACCTTCACTTTGCACATTAGGTTGAATTTTGTTCAAAGTTCTTCTATTTATCAATCAATCAGCGGGAATTCTATATGGACACTTTTTATATTTTGAGAGTTTAAGGTTGCAACCTCTATCACTGTTCGCTTCCCCAAGTGTAGGGTTGCGATGTAGTAATAAACTCGGTAAGACCGAGGTCGATCCACAGGGACTTGTGTAGGAATTCACAAACACTTCCAATAGTGTCTATTGAGAGCTAACAACCAGATTTTGTATGAGATTGATGTGAGTAATAATTTTAAACTAATTTGAAGGTAAACAATTATAAAAAGGCACTAGGGTTTCAAGGATCCACTTGTAACAATCCTTGATGTTCAATCCGCTATGGTTTCTCACTTTCTCAACTAGAATCGATAGTAAGATCTATCTAGCCAGATGATAGAGATGTTAAACCAGACAATCTGTCATATGTAAGTCCAATGCATATGATTCACTCAATGTAAGCTAGGCTGAGCATGCTCAATTGCATTGGTCAGTCCCAATTCCAATAGGCTCAGATCACAATCATAACCATCCTCAAGTCCTGTCACAAGACAAGACTAGATTACAATTTGAACTTGATTCAAATCACATGCACAGTCTCCTACATAATTCAGAAAACCAGAAAAGTAGAACTTTGGTAGGAAGTCCCCACATGAAGATCATAGTACTAGAGCGTACTCCAATTCCTCGGATCATACAGGTCTAGACTAATATAAAGCAGTTAAGAACTTAAGTAATTCTCCCAAACATCCATGAGTCATCATAAGACTAAGAAAAACTACTTAAAACTTGTATAAACTTCAAACCATTGTTCATAAACATGAATTCCAAACTTAAAACCAACTTAGAACGAATTGAAACATCTTAGATCCACTACAAGCTTCACCTCTTAGCCCTAGCTAAGAGGTTTAGCTGCTCATGATCCAAGGAAACATGAAACAACTTAAGAAAAGCATAAAATAGTAAAAACAAACTAGAAGGAGTTGTGGAACTCCGAAATCCACTTCCGCCGCCTCCAACTTTGCTTAAACCCTTCTAAGATACCCTAGGAACGATCCCTAGGTGTCCTTTTATAGTGGGGAGGCTCCGTAACTTCGGAATATTCGAGAATTTGTGTAACACTTACGTACTGCGCAGAGAAAATCGACGCCAGAATTAGAAATTCGCATCTTACGCATGGCCGACCGGTCGAACAACCAGTCTGAGTAACTGGCCGACCGGTCGCGACCAGTCTTGCCTCACTGGGAAAACAGTCCAGTAGTCTCTGGAGTATAAAAATCTTCTCGCCGACCGGTCTGGATCGGTCGGACTGTGTTTGGCTTAGGTCCAGCGAGCTCAACATGCATGGAAAGCTGGCCGACCGGTCGCACGACCGGTCTGACCTTCCTGGCCGACCGGTCACGACCGGTCTTGGCCTGTTTCTTCTATATTTTCTTTCTTCTTTTCTTCTTTCCTCGCTTCCTTCTTTCTTTGGTCCACCTTGGGTCTTCATCCAAGGTTCTTACAGAGGCTCTTTTGTCATCAATTAGGCGGAGTACACTCTCAATCCTGCAATCACAAAACATGCATTCAATTAGTCTTTAAATCATGAAATTCTCGCACAATGAGTGATGAATTGGGGTTAGACTATGCACAATTAAGAGCTCAACAATCACCCAATTTCTCTAATTTTGCACTCATATACTTTGGAATGAATAGAAGCATTATTTCTGAATGAGAGTTGATTTTGGAAAATTGAACTTGTTTCACGCATGTTTTGCTCAGGACTAGCAAAAAGCTAGTTGGGGGGTATGTTGAGCTTCCATTTTATACATTTTCTAGCCCATTACATCACATTACATGCATGGTTTGTATGCTTTAAAGACCCATTTAATGCTTGCTTTGTGTTTGTAGGAATGAAAGAGAGAAGTCATGAATTTGTTGTTAAAAGGGTCCTTTGGAACCACATTGAAGACACTGACAAGAGGCCCTAAAGAATCACATCAGAAAGACCTGGATCGGCCAGAAGAAAGAAGAGTTCAGCATGCATATCAGAAGGCCATCGGCTGCCCGACTAAAACATGGCCCGACGCCCGAAATTGGGAGGATTTGTGTTGAAAATGTTGGACAGTTTTGGACTTGACCGGGCGCCCGACCACCATCTGGTCGGGAACCCGATATTCAAATGGATTTTATCAAAAAGATGCTGACAGAATTCAAGCACGGTCAGGCGCCCTACCACTACATGACCGGTGTTCGCTTCCCCAAGTGTAGGGTAGCGATGTAGTAATAATCTCGGTAAGACCGAGGTCGATCCACAGGGAAGGAGGTAAATAATTCTGACTATCCTAATACCTAGAATCTAAAAGGGCTTGTGAAATTGGTTTTGAACATAAAATAGAAAATCTAATAATGAAAAGATAATTAAAGCATCAAGGATCCACTTATAGCTCTCCTTAGATGCATAATTCGCTATGGTTTCTCGCTTTCTCAACTAGAATCGAAATTAAGTTCTATGTAGTCGGATAATAGAGCAGTTAAAACAATCAATCTGTCACACGTATGATTCATGTACATGATTCTCTCAATGCAAGCTAGGACTTGAGCACACTCAATTGCATAAGTCAGTCCTAATTCCAATAGGTTAAGATCACAACCATAATCATCATTAAATCCTGTCACAAGATAAAACTAGAACATGATTTGAACTTGATCCAAATCACATACACAATCTTACATAATCCAGAATTTCCAGAAAAATAGACTTTTGGTAAGAAGTTCCCACATGAAGATCATAAATCTAGAGCGTATGCCAATTCCTTGGATCATACAGGTCTAGACTAACTCAAAATAATTAAGAACTCAAGAAATTCTTCCAAACATCCATGAGTCATCATGAGACTAAGAAAAACTACTTAGAACTTGAATTAAACTTCAAACCATCGTTCTTCAATAGAAATCCAACTTGAAACCAATAAAACGAATTAAACAATCTAAGAAAACTATAAGGTTCACCTCTTAGCTCTAGCTAAGAGATTAGCTAATTAAAAGCATATTAAAAATAAAACTAGAACTAAGAAAAGGAAGAAAAACTAGCTGGAGGAGGCTAGGAAGCCTCCTATGACTTGAACTCCTTGCTCCCCATGTCCTTGCTTGCCTTAGGAAGAGAGTGGAGGTGGCCTTTTATAAGTTGGAGCGGAAGATTCCAGATTGTGCAAGAAATCACGCAATTGCGCAGAGAAAATCGGAGCAATACGGACAAGCTCTATTACGCTGACGACCGGTCGCACGACCGGTCTAAGCTCATGAACGACCGGTCGCATGACCGGTCTCAAAACCTCAATTTATGGCTTCAACATGGAAAGAACATTATAGTTGGCCAAGTCATCCAATTTGACGGACTTTTCACACACCACCTCTTTGTCCTTGAAGTCATCCCAATGGGTGGAATGTGATGAAACATTTTTACCCAAGGATTGAGATTTAAGAGGGGGAGCAGAAGATGAGGCAGCCCCTTTCCCTTTTGAAGCGGTTTTCTTGGATTTTAAAGGGCGAGGAGGAGGTTTAGCTTTTGCCTTGGACTGATCACTCCGCCTCAAGGGGAGCTCATCTTCACTCTCTTGGGAAGACATTGAAGAAACAACAAAATACCCTAAATCACTCCTAGATATGAAAGGAAGAGATTTAACAAGGAAGGATGAGAGTGAATCCCTTACCAATGGAGTGAGAATGGAGAGGAGCAATGTAGAGGAGGTTAGAAACTCTAATCTTGCCAAAAATTACCTTGGAATACCTTGGAATGCAAGAGGGGGAGCTGGAGCAGCAAGTGAAGGTGAGAAAATGGAAGAAGGAGTGACCTAAATGAGCTTCAACTGTTTATAAGGACCCCCCACGGACGGCTGACGCACGGGCAGACCGGTCTTAGGGTTGCACGACCGGTCGTGACCGGTCGTGTGAAGCTGGTGCGACCAGCCATGTCTGATGGCAGCCTGACCGGTCTTGACCGGTCGGATGGCGTAAATACCTTGAGACCAGACAGGTCTTGCTGAAGGCCGACCGGTCTTGACCGGTCGGCTGACCGGTCGTCCGTCACATTTTAACACCTGAACAGCAGCAGACTGGATTTTGCACTGGATTTGCTGGATAGAAGGTCTGTCCTTTGGTCAGATCATTAGCTTTTAAAACCAAGTACCCTTACCAGGGATACGACACCCATGGTCAAGATGTACCAAGGTACAACCCAATACAAAATGAGGGACCCTTAAAGGTCCAGATTTAACGATAGAAGATAGAAAATGGGACTATGTTCCCGAATATACGTAGAGAGCAATGTGAAAAGAGGCAAAGGTCCTCAGATATACCTATATAGAACAGATAGAGAGGCTTATTCCTCAGAAATTACCTGCAAAACATACACTTGTTAGGTAAACTAGACACACCCAACACCAATGGACTTCTGGAGGTTCGCAAAGCGAACCGAGTCCAAAGGTTTCGTTAGGATGTCAGCTAGCTGATTCTCGATAGGCACATGTACAAGAGATATTATGTGATCTTCAACCAATTCTCGAATAAAGTGGTGCCTAATATCGATGTGCTTAGTGCGCGAGTGCTGAACCGGATTTTTTAAAATATTTATGCACTAGTATTGTCACAAAATAGAGTCATTGTGCCCTGTTTAATCCCATAATCGGTCAAGGTTTGTTTCATTCATAATAATTGGGCACAACAACTTCCAGCAGCAATATACTCTGCTTCGGCTGTGGATAAAGAAATGGAGTTTTGTTTCTTACTATGCCATGCCACAAGGCAATTTCCAACATAAAAACACCTACGTCTGGTTGATTTACGATCATCCATGTTTCCAGCCTAGTCGGCATCTGAATACCCTGCAATATCTGTAGATGAATCAAAGGGGTACCAAAGACCGTATTCGGTAGTGCATCCTACAAACCGGATGATTCGTTTAACAGCGGTAAGGTGAGATTCTTTGGGATCAGCCTGAAACCGAGCACAAGCACCTACACTAAATGCAATATCTGGTCTACTAGCAGTGAGATAAAGAAGACTACCAATCATGCTTCTATAAAGATGTTGATCTACACTTTTTCCTGCAAGGTCATTCGATAGTTTAACAGTGGTACTCATAGGTGTAGTGTAAGATCGACCAAAATCTAAGCCAAATCTCTTAACAAGATCTTTAGCATATTTGGCTTGAGTAATGAATATACCTGATGCAAGTTGTTTTACTTATAGCCCTAGAAACATGTTAAGTTCTCCTACCATACTCATCTCAAATTCTGATGTCATTAATTTAGCAAAGGAGATGGACATTTTCTCACATGTGGATCCAAAAACAATGTCATCCACATAAATTTGGACAATCAACACAGAATTCTCGGCTTCTGTTATAAAGAGAGTTTTGTCTACGTTCCCCCTAGCAAAATCATGGTCTATAAGAAAGTGAGTTAAGCGTTCATACCATGCACGGGGAGCTTGCTTGAGTCCGTAAAGAGTCTTTTTCAATCGGTACACTTTGTGAGGATACTTAGGATCAATGAATCCCTTTGGTTGTTCAACATACACTTCCTCATCAAGAATACCATTCAAGAAGGCACTGTTTACATCCATTTGAAATAGTTTGAACTTTAAAGCACAAGTAACAGCCATAAGAATTCTAATAGACTCGAGTCTAGCTACAGAGGCAAATGTTTCATCAAAATCAATACCGTCAATTTGTGAATATCCCTGAGCAACTAACCGAACCTTATTTCGTATTACATTTCCAGATTCATCGGATTTATTCTTGAAAATCCATTTGGTTCCAATAACATTTTTCCTTTCAGACCTGTCGACTAGATACCAAACCTCATTTCTAATGAATTGTTGAAGCTCTTCCTGCATTGCAAGAATCCAGAATTCATCGTTTAGAGCTTCATCAGCATTTTTTGGTCCTATTTTAGAAGTGAAACACATGTGACTGTTGACTACCTCCAACTGTCTCCTGGTTTTGACACCAACGCTAGGATCCCCAATGATTTGATTGAGGGGGTGATCCTTGACAATTTGTACATCACCAGGAGCAGTAGGGGCATTTGGAGATGAGGGTTGTTTATCAGATTTGCCTATCTCGCATATACCCTCATCTTCTTCTTCATCACCTGGAGACACAGATTTATCCAGGCTATCATCTACAGTCACATTAATTGACTCTTGAACTGATGAGGTACAAAGGTTGTAGACACGAAAGGCTCTACTATTTAATGAGTACCCTAAGAAGATACCCTCATCACTCTTGGAGTCAAACTTTCCCAAATTTTCTCGGTCTTTTAGAATATAACATGTACTACCAAAGACCTTAAAGTATTTCACATTTGGTGTCTTACCACACCACAGTTCATAAGCAGTTTTGTTTAGACTTGCCCTTAAATAAACTCGATTTATAATATAGCAGGCAGTGTTTACTGCTTCGGCCCACAAATTTTGTGCAAGATTCTTATTATTAAGCATAGCTGTGGCCATATCCAACAATACTCGATTTTTCCTTTCAACAACCTCATTTTGTTGAGGTGTTTTGGGCGCTGAGAACTCATGGTGAATACCCAATTCATTGCATAATGCCTTCAAACGATGATCTTCAAATTCACTGCCGTGATCACTCCTGATTCTTGCTACCATGTATCCTTTCTCATTGTGAAGTCGCTTCACTAGTTTTTGAAATTCTTCAAAAGTGTCAGATTTTTCTCTTAGGAAGGTGACCCATGTGAATCTAGAGTAATCATCAACGACTACAAAGAAGTATCGTTTTCCACCTTGGCTAAGTACCCTGGTAGGACCAACTAGGTCCATGTGTAGCAGTTCAAATGGTTTTGATGTGACCAAGATAGAGGTTCTCTTGTGTGCAACCTTGATTTGTTTACCTTTTTGGCATGCGATACACACAGCATTTGGTCTTTTACCCATCTTTGGTAGACCTCTCACCAAATTTTTCTGACTCAGTTTAAACAGATTTCTATAATGTACATGACCGAGTCGATGGTGCCATAGTTCTGTTTCATCCTGAACGGCCACATGACACATGGTGGGGGAGCTTGAATTGTTGTGATTTTCAATGACATAGCAGTTGTCTCCTGTGCGTAGACCTTTCATGACTAATTTTCTTGTGGAGTTCAGGATCTTGCACATATCTTGGGAGAAGCTTACTGAGTGCTCTTCATCACAAATCTATGAGATACTCAGTAAGTTGTGTTTAAGGCCATCAACATACAACACATTTTCAATTTCGGGCAAACCTGGCCCCGTGATGGTTCCTTTACCAATGATTTTAGCCATGCTCCCATCACCAAATGTGACAGACCCACCATCAAATTCGTCATATGCACAAAATTGAGATCTATCACCTATCATGTGTTTAGAGCAACCACATCCAAGTACCATCTAGGGGTATTCCCAGCTTTTAGGGCAGTATGAATGACCAAACACTTGTTCTTTACAACCCATTTAGTTGTTGTCCTTTTATGAAGGGTATTCTTATGGTGAGATTCTCTAGTTTTCTTGGGAGAATAAGATTTTCCTTTTTCACGCAAGAGAAGAGCAGTTTTCAAATTCAGCATTTTAACTTGCTCCAATAGTTCAACCATCCTCTTGTCCTTCCTAGGATAATTCTTTCGAATGTTTCCTCCTTTTGGTGAAGTATGCATGGGAGGATTTCAATAAGCTTGCACATTTTTCCCGGTCGGTACAAATTTACCTTTCAAGTTTCTGACTGGATTTTTGAACACCATGCACTCAAACTTTAAGTGGTCAATGTCTCCACAAGCATGGCAAACAGGAGATGCTTTGGTTTTACTTCCCGATGCACCATGATCTTTTCTTACCATAGGATGGACTGAGGTAGTTTTTGAAGTGTGATTGTCATAACCCAAACCTCTTCTGTCCATTGGCGATCTTACCACACCTAGGAGTTTTTCAAGGTTTTCTTCTCCTTGGGCGAACCGTCTTCTGGAGTCAACGACTTCACACTTAAGACGATCAATTTCAGTGTTCACCTCTTTGAGTTCTTTCTCAAGTCTAGCATGCTTGTCTAGAGATTCATCACCTCTGAGCTTTTTCTTTTCTTGTTCAAGCTCATCATTCTTCCTTTTCAGTTCTTCTAGATCTTGACCCATCTTTTGATTCTCAATTTTCAATCCGTCAAGATTTTTTGTCAATTTGTCATTTTCAGCCTTCATTTGGCCCAACTTTTTAATGGTATTCATATTTTCAATGTATAGTTGGTTATATACCTCCTGAAGGCTTTCATCCTCATTCTCATCATCACTCAAGGAATCATTTTCAGTGTTAGAGGATTCATGATCATCAATGTCTCCGGTGATCTTTGCAATGGGCTCAATTTGAGGCACAATATCAGTGATGGAGGCCATTAGAATTTTGATTGAACCTTGCTCCTCCTCACTTTGGTATATGTATGATTCTGATTCAGATTCTTCAGTCTCATCCCATGTAGCCGCCATTGCCTTTTTCTTGGCTTTATTATCGGTGCACTCGAATGCAATGTGACCAAATCCTCTACACTTGTAGCATTGAGGATCTTTTGACTTAAAAAAATTTCCTTTGTTGTTCTTAGAGTCAAAAGGTTTACCCTTCTGGTAAGGTTTCCTTCTAGAAGTATTTCCCCTAGTTTTGAAGAATTTTTGAAATTTCTTGGCCATAAGTGCCATTTCTTCTAAGTCTGGATCTTCCTCACTTCCGAATTCAGAATCTTGTTTCTTATGAGAAGATTTAAGGGCTATACTTTTGGATTTGGAGGGAGTTCTGAAATGTAGTTCATAGGTTTGAAGGGACCCTAGTAATTCTTCAACTTTCATGGTATTTAGGTCCCTACATTCTTCTATGGTAGTAACTTTAGAAGAGCACCGTTCCGGTAGGGATCTCAAAATTTTCCCACACAGTCTATTCTCCGGAACAGGATCCCCCAGGCCGCAAATTTCATTTGTGATCTTATTCAGTTTGGTATAGAAATCAGTAAATGTTTCATGCTCCTCCATAGTAATGTTTTCAAATTGTGTAGAGAGGCGCTGAAGTTTTGAGTTTTTAACAATGCTTGTTCCTTCATGAGTAACTTCAAGAATGTCCCATGCCTGCTTACTGGTTGTGCAAATTTTGAATCTGGCCAAATTCATCTTTAGACACTGAACAAAAAATGGAATTCAGGCCTTTGGCATTATGAACACGTTGAGCTTTATCATAATCGGTCCACATCGCCTTATCTCTTGGCCTGAGGACATCCGGTTCACCTTCCTTACATATAGTGTCTAATGGGGGTTTATATCCAATATCAATCATGTCCTTAATGTCCAAATCAATAGATTCCAAAAAGATACGCATTCGGGCTTTCCAATATTGATAGTTTGACCCATCAAAGAAGGGAGGTTTAGTAACCGATGTAGAGTCCTCTCTAGACATATTTTCAAGTTCTCTTAGGATCTTACTCTAGGTTTTTAAACCTGCTCGGAGGAACCCGCTCTGATACCAATTGGAATTACGGTTTTACCGCTTGTAGAGATACTCGGAGATATGCCTAATGTCCTAGAGGGGGGTGAATAGGACTTTTTGAATTTCCAATTACAATTAAAACTAATCAAGTCAATCTTAGCAACCAAGATTATCACAATAACATTCCAGGCAATTATATGATGAATTTGTAAGCAAGGACTATCATAGGCATTTCATCAAACAGTTAGCATTCATGATTGACTAAACCATTCAACACATATCAATCATTCAATCTCACAATGCACAACGATTTATAGTGGTTCGGTTTCCCTACTCCACTCCCGGTTCACGATCTCAACCTATGAGACCACCGGATTTCACTATAGTCTTGGTTTTAAATCAGGTTAACCATCAACCTTGACATCCTTTGATCTAGGACCACGTTTACCATCCACCAATGGCCCAATCCAGGGACTTGACGAGTTTGGATCTCAAACTCTCACCAATCCTAATCCAAGGATGGTCACGTACACTCCCGCCGGAGTTTCCCAATCCAGGGAATAGTGATTCAATAAATGGACTCTCAAATACTAGACATACCTAGACGATTGAGCCCCGATTCGATGCCTTTGATGAGTAGCTTCAGCTCCATGTGCTTCAGCTTCTCTTTGTGCTCCCAAGATCAGCTACCGATGCAAATGATGAGGATATGTTGATGCCGGGTAGTTGGGAGAGAGTTGGTTTAGTTCCTCTTGCCTATTCAATGCAATGGTTATGAGGGAACTACCAAACTTCAAGCATTCAATGGCTATAAATAACCTCATAAAGGTATTTCGAAGGTAGGTCAGCCATGAATGAAGATCTTGAGTTCATACTTCAAACCGAGCTTTGAATACTCAATGATAAGCCATTAATGGTTAGGTTTGAATGATGAACTCAAGGGAGTTAAGAGCAAAGAGGGTAGGAGGATGTGAGTAAAAGCTCTCTCTCGTAGCTCTTGAAGGGTGTTGAATGCATCCCATGAAAGACCACAAGTTATGGCTATATAGAGCCCCAAATGATGGCCCCAACGGATCTAAAACGGTCACGTTCGACCTGTCAGAGAGAGGTCTTAACAGGTCGGACGGACCGGTCAAATTTCAAAAATCTGGGCCACATCTGGGTCTGACCGACCGGTCAAGACAGGTCGGCTCACCTTGCTGGACTAACTGCAATTTGCAGGCCAACCGGTCAAGACCGGTTGGCTGCCTTTCTGGTATAGAGCAGCATAGCTGCTAGACTGATTTAGACATTCTGGCTGACCGGTCAAGACCGGTTGGCTGTCCAGATTATTACTCCTACAAGGCTGCTAGACAGATTATGGCATAACTAGCTGACCGGTCAAGACCGGTTGACTGTCAAACTGAAATTCTTACAGCAAGATTGCTGTCTTATTGATGTCCATGGCCAACCGGTCAAGACCGGTCGACTGACCAGATGAAGTTATCACAGCAAGTGCTGTTGTGTTGATGAGCCTGGCCGACCGGTCAAGACCGGTCGGCTGTCTAGACACTTTTATTTCAGCAAGGTTGCTGGATGAACTTTGAAGTTTTGGCCGATCGGTCCAGACCGGTCGGCTGTCTAGATGATCTTGTCACAGCAGGTTTTCCTGGATCAGGTCCTACAACACAGCAGTGGATCACATTCAAAGATGAGGCATGAAGTGATTTGGTGCATGGGGTCCAATGTTTGGACATATCTTCAATTACGATTCGCACCAGCCATGTACCACAAGTCTGATCAACTTGTGCAAGGGTCGAGAGGGAATGGGATAAGATAGGTGAGTTATTACGCCATTATTTGATATCTTAGGTTTCCTATGGTCGATCTATATGCAACTTACCTGAGATCTTGTTTCAGCTTGAGCTTGAGCAATGGAAGAAGCATAGTCTTCAAGTCTTTGATCTTCAAATCATCGACCGGGGCTCACACGACAAGATGCGACCAACCAACACGCCAATTGACAAAATAAAGTGTACTAACAGAATTGGGGTTAGAATATGCACAATTAAGAGCTCAACACACCCCCCAACCAGCATTTTGCTAGTCTCGAGCAAAACATGCGTGAAACAAGTTCAATTCTCCAAAAACCAACTCTCCTTTAGAAACTATTCTTCTATACATCCCAAGACACACAAGTGTAAAAGTCAGAAAAATTAGGTGATAGAAGTTGAAACCTTAAACTCTCAAAACATAATAAGTGTTCATATGAAATTCTCGCTGATTGATTGATGAATAGAAGAACTCGAACAAATTCAACCTAGTGTGCATAGTGAAAGTTCATCTCATGAGTTTTTGAGCTTATCTTCTTCATGGATCAACTAAACTATGAATTTCAAGGTGTATAGAGCAACACCAAGCTAATGACAGGAATTTGGTTTACCGTCCTTCCAACGGCTTTCACACTACGTCCCATTTCTATCTTTGGTTACGGGTAGACCATCCCCCGGTTGGTAATAGGTAGCCTTTTTCGAAATTTCCATCATTCCCAATTTCTTCCTTCCGTTTCCTTTTTCTTTTAAATTAGATAGGATTTTTAGAAATCCATATCTTTCGTTATTTTCCCATGGACAAGGATGAACAAAGTACCCCGGCTTGGTTTCTCAACACCTTAAATCAAAGTCTAGCTAATCCACAAATCACATAATCCTTTCAACCCATGAAAATCGTGTAATGTGAACTAAGTGTAAAAGTGTTCAAATTTTCTATCACTCACATAAATAGGGGAATTCACATATAAAACCATTATATTAAGAGAAGTTCAAAGCTTGCGACATCACTCACTTCATATCTCCTCTTCTTATACTCGTATCATCTTTAATGCATATAAACAAAGTTTTCCAAAAGAGTTTTGAATTTTAGAAAAATAAAAAAATTTCAACATAATTGCTCGAAATGTCACAAAAGCTAGTAGATTCATCTAAGGAATCTCACCCCCCAACCAAAATCTTACATTGTCCTCAATGTAATAAGATATGCAATATGCATGACATGAGAGCAATGACATAAAATAAAGGAGAGTGAGAACGAGAGTACCTGAGGTAGCAAGTAGATCAATTCTAGCATCTTCCTTTGTCTCGATGAGACTTATTCAATCTTAAATTTAGAAAAGAAATCCTAACCTACCTACCTACCTCTGATTAGTCCGATCGACTACATGATCAAATTTGAGCAGGATCTTCATGAATTTCAATAGGTTTCTCATGAGGACCATCCAAAGTCCTGCTCGAATGTATACATGGGTGTGTTTTTCATGAAGGTCCAATCATAGTGTGTACCACACGCATGTAAGGAGGAGATAAGAGTAGCAAAAAGATATCTCCTCAAGTTCCAAATTGGGTTGTAATTGATTAAAAACGGGTCCTCCCAATCAGAATTTTCAATGGGTTGAAGAACCCATGCTAGTGGAGAGACATTCATTAAGTATTTTTCAGTTTGGGTTGTCTCCTCCACAAATTCAGAATTGCATGGTGCTTCCACAAACAATGGTAAAGAGTGTAAATCAGTGGAATGGTGTTCTTCAGGCACCGAAACCATGTCTAACAAACTATCCAACTCCTTAATCATCTCATCATCCAGATCATAGGGGTGGGTCATGCATTCCTCTAGGAATCGAGAGAGTCGGATGAAGGGTCCTCGTTCTCCCTAAGTGATTGAGGAAATTCTGTTTCAAGGGTAAGGAATTCCTCCTCTATAGAGGGGAGGCCTTGCAAAGAAATTTTTTTAGACTCAGTGGTAAGCACATCATCTAGCATTGGTTGATCTTTTGAAATTTCAGATTGTGCCACCCTGTCATCTAAAGAAACAGAATTTTCAACACAAGAGAGTTCTTTCATAATAGAATCCGGCATGTGTTGTTAGTGGAAGGACTCAAAAATATCGACTTTGGCCATCTCTCTAGCAAGAATATCTTCCGGCGACTCATAAACATTCGGCCCTTTGGAAGAAATCATGGACTCACAATCATCCTTCAAACCTTCATTATAGGCAATCAAACTATCACTTTCAGATTTTGTGGATTCCTCGGGTTCGTCAACCATCCTTGAAATCTCTTCATCATTCAAATCGGAATAGCTAAAAGGGATAGTTGATTTACCATAATCGATGGTAATGTTGGGATCACTGAGATCTACATCCCGTAAAAGTTTAGTCATCAAATCAGAAGAGGGTTAGGCTTGGATAGCCTCATCCTCCTCCTTGTTGGGGAATGATTCGGTGTTCCCAATGTTGGGTTCAGGATTTTGAGATGGCAAGAGGTTTTGTATGCATTGCTCAGGTTATTTCCATAAACTCTCGCAGAGTATCCTCAAGAGTTCGTGTCGGTTGTGGCTCATGAGAAAGAAACTCTTGAGGATAATTGTTGGCATCCGTAGTTGGCTCGTCTCCTAAATTGAAATTTTGATGCTCCCACCTATTAGGATTATGCATGTCATATGTTGGGCTATTAAATGGTTGCTGATATGTGTAACCAAACAAGTGATCATATATTGTCTTAACCGGTGGAACATTATTCATCTCTTTCCGATACTCTCTAATTGTCTTACCCGGCGAAAAGTTATGCACATTGTTCTTATTCCGGTAATCTCGCAATGTCTTACATGGGGGAGTATTAGAAGTAGATTGAATCTTAGGAAAATATTCATGCTTGTAATGGTTCCAATCATAATGATTTTTTATTTGGTTCGACTTCTCTTCTTCCAAAAGGTATGCATAAGCACCACATTTCCAATAAGCCATAATGAGATTTCAAGGAGTTGAAACTACCTTAATCTAGGAAGAAGAACATAAAGAAGAAAGGAAGATGTTACCTGTGAAGGTGAGAACTATGTCAACAACTAAGTTCCTATAAAACATAAAAACAGAATATTGTTAGTAATCTAGAAAAAAAAAATAAGAAAACTTACTTCTAGAAAAAACTGAAAATCCTACCTAACTAAGACTACTCTATAGCTACTAGAACAATTAGAACCGTTTAACCTCTTCCCCGGCAGCGGAGCCAAAAACTTCTTCGCTTCCCCAAGTGTAGGGTTGTGATGTAGTAATAATCTCGGTAAGATCGAGGTCGATCCATAGGGAAGGAGGTAAATAATTCTGACTATCCTAATTGTTAGTACATCTTTTGTTGTCAATTGGCATGTTGGTTGGTCGCGTCTTATCGTGTGAGCCCCGGTCGAAGAATTGAAGAATCAAGACCTGAAGATTACGCTTCGTCCATTGCTCAAGCTCATGCTGAAACAAGATCCCAGGAAAGTTGCATATAGATCGACCATAGGAAACCCAAAACATCAAAGAATGGCGTAAAGACTCACACATTTTACCCTCTTGACCCTTACACGAGTTGATCAGACTTGTGGTCCTTGGCTGGTGCGAAACGTATTGAAGATATGTCCATACATTGGACCCTATGCACCTCATCACTTCATAACTTGAAGTAATCCGCTGATGTGTTGATGAACTTTGTCACAGCAAAACATCTAGGCAAGCCGACAGGTCTTCACCGGTCGGCTAGGCTTCTCAACACAACAGCAGCCTGCTGAGATGAAGCAAATGGGCAGCCGACCGGTCTTGATCGGTCGGCCAGAAGGATAAAAAAGAATCATAGACCTTGCTGTGGATTTGCTGTTGGGGCTGCCGACTGGTCTTGACCGGTCGGCCAAGCATTTCAAGTTATACGGAATCCTGCTGGATTCAATTCAGATTGATTGCCGACCGGTCTTGACCGGTCGGCCGGTTATTCAACTCATTCCAGCAAGCATAGCCGACCGGTCAAGACCGGTTGGCCTTTACAACATATGAGTGCTCCAGCAAGCATAGCCGACCAGTCAAGACCGGTCGGCCTGTTGTTTTTAAAGTGTTCCAGCAAGGGGGTCCAACTGGTCTTGACCGGTCGGCCTGTGTTTTTCATTTGCTCCAGCAAGGGGATCCGACCGGTCTTGACCGGTCGGCCAGTCCCAGATGTGGCTTGGATTTCAAATGACGACCGGTCCGTCTACCGGTTGAGACCTTTCTCTGACAGGTCGGTCGTGACCTTTTTGATCCGTTGGGGCCATCATTTGGGGCTCTATATAGCCAGGACTTGAGGTCTTTTATGTTATGCATTCAACACCCTTCAAGAGCTAAGAGAGAGAGCTTTTACTCACATCCTCCTACCCTCCTTGCTCTTGTTCCCCTTGAGTTCATCATTCAAACCTAGCCATTAATGGGCCTTCACTGAGTATTCAAAGCTCGGTTTGAAGTATGAACTCAAGACTTTCATTCATGGCTGACCTACCTTCGGAATATATCTATCAGGTCATTTATAGCCATTGAATGCTTGAAGTTTGGTACTTCCCTCATTACCATTGCATTGAATAGGCAAGAGGAACTAAACCAACTCTCTCCCAACTCCCCGACATCAACATATCCTCATCATTTGCATCGGTAGCTGATCTTGGGAGCACAAAGAGAAGCTGAAGCACGTGGAGCTGAAGCTACTCATCAAAGGCATTGAATCGGGGCTCAATCGTCTAGGTATGTCTAGTTTTTGAGAGTCCATTTATTCATTCTCTATTCCCTGGATTGGGAAACTCCGGCGGGAGGGTACGTGACCATCCTTGGATTAGGATTGGTGAGAGTTTGAGATCCAAACTCGCCAAGTCCCTGGATTGGGCCATCGGCCGATGGTAAACGCGTCCTAGATCAAAGGATGTCAAGGTTGATGGTTAACCTGATTTAAAACCAAGACTATAGTGAAATTCGGTGGTCTCATAGGTTGAGATCGTGAACCAGGAGTGGAGTAGGGAAACCGAACCACTATAAATCGCTGTGCATTATGAGATTGAATGATTGCTATGTGTTGAATGGTTTAGTCAATCATGAATGCTAACTGTTTGATGAAATGCCTATGATAGTCCTTGCTTACAAACTGCTCATATAAATGCCTTGAATGCTATTGTGATTATCTTATTTGATAAGATTGACTTGGTTAGTTTTTAATTGTAATTGGAATTTAAAAAGTCCTATTCACCCCCCCCCTCTAGGACATTAGGCATATCTCCAAGTATCTCTATAGGCGGTAAAACCGCAATTTCAATTGGTATCAGAGAGGGTTCCTCCGTTCAGGTTTAAAAACCCGGAGTGAGATCCTAAGAGAGCTTGAAAATATGTCTAGAAAGGACTCTTCATCCGTTACTAAGCCTCCCTTCTTTGATGGGTCTAACTATCCATATTGGAAAGCCCAAATGTACATCTTTTTGGAATCTATTGATTCGGACGTTAGGGATATGATTGATATTGGATATAAACCCCCAATGGTCACTATATGTAAGGAAGGTGAACCGGATGTCCTCAAGCCAAAAGATAAGGCGATGTGGACCGATTATGATAAAGCTCAACGGGTCCATAATGCCAAAGGGCTGAATGCCATCTTTTGTTCAGTGTCTAAAGATGAATTTGGCCGGATTCAAACTTGCACAACCAGTAAGCAGGCATGGGACATCCTTGAAGTAACTCATGAAGGAACGAGCATTGTTAAAAACTCAAAACTTCAGCGCCTCTCCACACAATTTGAAAATATTACTATGGAGGAGCATGAAACATTTACTGATTTCTATACCAAGCTGAATAAGATTACAAATGAAATGTGGGGCTTGGGGGATCCCGTTCCGGAGCATAGACTATGTAGGAAAATTCTGAGATCCCTACCGGAACGGTTCTCTTCCAAAGTTACTACCATCGAAGAATGTAGGGACCTAAATACCATGAAAGTTGAAGAACTTCTCGGGTCCCTTCAAACCTATGAGCTAGGTTTCAAAACTCCCTCCAAATCCAAAAGTACAGCCCTGAAATCTTCTCACAAAAAACAAGAATCTGAATGTGGAAGTGAGGAAGATCACGACTTAGAAGAAATGGCCCTCATGGCCAAGAAATTTTAAAAATTCTTCAAAACTAAGGGAAATACTTCTAGAAGGAAACCCTACCAGAAGGGTAAACCTTTTGATTCTAAGAACAACAAAGGAAAATTTGTTAAGTCAAAAGAGCCTCAATGCTACAAGTGTAGAGGATTTGGTCACATTGCATCCGAGTGCACCAATAACAAAGCCAAGAAAAAGGCAATGGCGGCTACATGGGATGAGACTGAAGAATCAGAATCAGAATCAGTCATATATCAAAGTGAGGAGGAGCAAGGTTCAATCAGAATTTTAATAGCCTCTATTACTGATATTGTGCCTCAAATTGAGCCAATTGCAAAGATCACCGGAGAAATTGATGATCATCAATCCTCTAACACTGAAAATGACTCCTTGAGTGATGATGAGAATGAGGAGGAAGGCCTTCAGGAGGTATATAACCAACTATACATTGAAAATATAAATACCATCAACAAGTTGGGCCAAATGAAGGCTGAAAATGACAAACTGATGAAAAATCTTGACGGATTGAAAATAGAGAATCAAAAGTTGGGTCAAGATCTAGAAGAGCTGAAAAGGAAGAATGATGAGCTTGAACAAGAAAAGAAAAAGCTCATAAGTGGTGAATCTCTAGACAAGCATGCTAGACTTGAGAAAGAACTCAAAGAGGCGAACACTGAAATTGATCGTCTTAAGTGTCAAGTAGTTGACTCTAGAAGATGGTTCGCCCAAGGAGAAGAAAACCTTGAAAAACTCCTAGGTGTTGTAAGATCATCAAGGGACAAAAGAGGTTTGGGCTATGACAGTCACACTTCAAAAACTACCTCAGTCCATCCAATTGTAAGAAAAGATCATGGTGCATCAGGGAGTAAAACCAGAGCATCTCCTGTCTGCCATGCTTGTGGAGACATTGGCCACTTAAAATTTGAGTGCTTGGTATTCAAAAATCCGGTCAGAAACTTGAAAGGTAAATTTGTACCGACCGGGAAAAATGTCCAAGCTAATTGGAATCCTCCCATGCATTCTTCACCAAAGAGGGGAAACATTCGAAAGAATTATCCTGCTCTTCCTAGGAAGGACAAGAGAATGGATGAACTGTTGGAGCAAGTTAAAATGTTGAATTTAAAAACTGCTCTTCTCTTGCGTGAAAAAGAAAAATCAGATTCTCCCAAGAAAATTAGAGAATCTCACCACAAGAACACCTCTCATAAAAGGACAACAACTAAATGGGTTGTAAAGAACAAGTGCCTGGTCATTCATACTGCCTTAAAAGTTGGGAATACCCCTAGATGGTACTTGGATAGTGGTTGCTCTAGACACATGACAGGTGATAGATCTCAATTTTGTACATATGACGAATTTGATGGTGGGTCTGTCACATTTGGTGATGGGAGCATAGCTAAAATTATTGGTAAAGGAACCATCACAGGGCCAGGTTTGCCCGAAATTGAAAATGTGCTGTATGTTGATGGCCTCAAACACAACTTACTGAGTATCTCACAGATTTGTGATGAAGAGCACTGTTGAGATCTTAATTGTGCATATTCTAACCCCAATTCATCACTCATTATGCATGGATTTTATGTTTGAAGACTATTCTAATGCATGGTTTTGTGATTGCAGGAATGAGAGAGAGTTCACTTGATCAATAGCTAAGAGAAACATATTTAGGAACCTTGGATGAAGACCCAAGGTGGGCCAAAAAATGAAGAAAGCAAAGAGAGAGAAGAGAGAAGAAAGAAAGAAGAAAACAATGCAGAAAATTTGGCTAGACCGGTTGTTGAGCTCTTAATTGAATAAGAGTGACTTGGTTCAATTGGTGACCAAAATGGCACATTTAGGAGCCTTGGATGAAGGCCCAAGGTGGACCAAAGAATGATGAAGAAAGAGAGGAGGATGAGGAAGAAAGAAGGAAAGAAAAGTCAGAAGAAATAAGGCAGAAAATGGGGTCCGACCGGTCAAGACCGGTCGGCCAACACTACTGCATAGTACAGAAGCTGCTGGAACAGGCCCCGATCGGTCTTGACCGGTCGGACAGCCCTGTCCGACCGGTCTTGACCGGTCTTGACCGGTCGGCCATGCAAATTATAGCTTTCCAAATTCCAGACAGCAGGCCATTCCCGTTTCTGGTTTTTTGGACCAGTTTTCTGGGCCAATCTTGATGATATTTGGAAATCCAACACATCCATGTCGAAGAGGAGCTCGACGCCGAACTAACCCAAGTGGTTTCGTGTCGATCGGATCTACGGATTGATCGTGGTGGCCAAAACAATACGAACTGTCCAGAAAGTTCCGAATTTCGCTGCTCCACTCTGGGCCGGTCCAGGTGACTCATCATTGATGATATGAAGAATTTACTTTGACCATCTTCTATACCACATCCATATATGAATAACCACAAAAGTTTCAGATCAAAAGGATGTGTGCTTTGATCGTACCGGTTGAAGAAAGATGGACCATCCAGAAAGATCCAACTGCACAGAGTTTATAAAAGCCCTAAGTGTTCTAATTTTCGAACCACATTCTGGGATTGTTTTGGACAATATAATCCATCTATCATGTAGAGGAGAAAGTTTTCTACCAATATTCAAAATTTGGGGTCAATCCGACATCTGTACACTCCGGACCGTTGAAAGCAAGATGACTGGTTCTGAAGGTACCCGAAGTGCGCGATTTTGAGATGCGGTCAGTGATATGATTGGTGGGCCCATTCAGAGGATAATCTTGGAAATCTAAATCATCTATGAGGAAGATCACATTACAAGGAAGCTATAAATCAATTTTGAAGGCAATCCGACCATTGGTTAAGCCGTACCAAGCGAAACAAATTCTGCTATGTTGCTGTACTATTGCTGCACTATAAAAGGAGGTGCTCTCTTCTATTCCAGGGCAACCAAGGACGTGGGGAGCAAGGAGTTCAAGTCATAGGAGGCTTCCTAACCTCCTCCAGCTAGTTTTTCTTCCTTTTCTTAGTTCTAGTTTTAGTTTTTAATATGCTTTTCATTAGCTAATCTCTTAGCTAGAGCTAAGAGGTGAACCTTATAGTTTTCTTAGATTGTTTAATTCATTTTATTGGTTTTAAGATTGGTTTTCATGATTATGAACTATGGTTTGAAGTTTATACAAGCTTTAAGTAGTTTTTCTTAGTCTTATGATGACTCATGGATGTTTGGGAGAATTACTTAAATTCTTAATTGGTTTGCATCAGTCTAGACCTGTATGATCCGAGGAATTGGAGTGCGCTCTAGTACTATGATCTTCATGTCGGGATTTCCTACCAAAGTTCTACTTTTCTGAATTTCTGTAATGTGTATGGATTGTGCATGTGATTTGAATCAAGTTCAAATCATGATCTAGCCTTGTCTTGTGACAGGACTTGAGGATGGTTATGATTGTGAACTGAACCGTTTGGAGTGAGGAATGACCTATGCAATTGAGCATGCTCAGCTCAGCCTACATTGAGTGAATCCTACGCATTGAACTTACATATGACAGATTGTTTGGTTTAACAGCTCTATCATCCGGCTAGATAGATCTTAATATCGATTCTAGTTGAGAAAGTGAGAAACCATGGCAAATTATGCATCTAAGGAAAGCTATAAGTGGATCCTTGATGCTTTAGTTATCTTTTCATTATCAGATTTTCTATTTTATGTTCAAAACCAATTTCACAAACCTCTTAAGATTCTAGTTATTAGGATAATTTGAATTGTTTACTTCCTTCCCTGTGGATCGACCTCGGTCTTTCCGAGATTATTACTACATCGCAACCCTACACTTGGGGAAGCGAACAAGCACTCAGTAAGCTTCTCCAAAGATATGTGCAAGATCTTGAACTTCACAGAAAAATTAGTCATGAAAGGTCTACGCACAGGAGACGACTGCTATGTCATTGAAAATCACAACAATTCAAGCTCCTCCACCATGTGTCATGTGGCCGTTCAAGATGAAACAGAATTATGGCACCATCGACTCGGTCATGTACATTATAGAAATCTGTTTAAACTGAGTCAGAAAAATTTGGTGAGAGGTCTACCCAAGATGGGTAAAAGACCAAATACTGTGTGCGCCGCATGCCAAAAAGGTAAACAAATCAAGGTTGCACACAAGAGAACCTCTATCCTGGTCACATCAAAACCATTTGAAATGCTACACATGGACCCAGTTGGTCCTACCAGGGTACTTAGCCAAGGTGGAAAACGATACTTCTTTGTAGTCGTTGATGATTACTCCAGATTCACATGGGTCGCCTTCCTAAGAGAAAAATCTGACACTTTTGAGGAATTCAAAAAACTAGTAAAGCGACTTCAAAATGAAAAGGGATACATGGTAACAAGTATCGGGAGTGATCACGGTGGTGAATTTGAAGATCATCGTTTCAAGGCATTATGCGATGAATTGGGCATTCGTCATGAGTTCTCAGCACCCAAAACACCTCAACAAAATGGGGTTGCTGAAAGGAAAAACAGAGTGTTGTTGGATATGGCTACAGCTATGCTTAATAATAAAAAACTTGCTCAAAATTTGTGGGCCGAAGCTGTTAACACTGCCTTCTATATTATTAATCGAGTTTATTTAAGGGCAGGTCTAAACAAAACAGCTTATGAACTGTGGTGTGGAAAGACACCGAATGTTAAATACTTTAAGGTCTTTGGTAGTACATGCTATATTCTGAGAGACCGAGAAAATTTGGGAAAGTTTGACTCCAAAAGTGATGAGGGTATCTTCTTAGGATACTCATTAAATAGTAGAGCTTTTCGTGTCTACAACCTTCAAACCTCATCAGTTCAAGAGTCAATCAATGTGACTATGGGTGATAGCTTGGATAAAACTGTGTCTCCAGGTGATGAAGAAGAAGATGAGGGCATATGCAAGATAGGTAAATCTGATAAACCACCCTCATCTCCAAATGCCCCCACTGCTCCTGGTGATGTACAAATCGTCAAGGATCACCCCCTCAATCAAATCATTGGGGATCCTAGCATTGGTGTTAAAACCAGGAGACGGTTGGAGGCAGTCAACAGTCACCTGTGTTTCACATCAAAAATAGAACCAAAAAATGCTGATGAAGCTCTAAATGATGAATTCTGGATCCTTGCAATGCAGGAAGAGCTTCAACAATTCATTAGAAATGAAGTATGGTATCTGGTCGACAGGCCGGAAAGGAAAAATGTTATTGGAACCAAATGGATTTTCAAGAATAAATCCGATGAATCTGGGAATGTGATACGAAATAAGGCTCGGTTAGTGGCTCAGGGTTATTCACAAATTGAAGGCATTGATTTTGATGAAACATTTGCCCCTGTAGCCATACTCGAGTCTATTAGAATTCTTATGGCTGTTGCTTGTGCGTTAAAGTTCAAACTATTTCAAATGGATGTAAAGAGCGCCTTCTTGAATGGTATTCTTGATGAGGAAGTGTATGTTGAACAACCAAAAGGATTCATTGATCCTAAGTATCCTCACAAAGTGTACCGGTTGAAAAAGGCGCTTTACGGACTCAAGCAAGCACCCCGTGCATGGTATGAACACTTAACTCATTTTCTTATTGACCATGATTTTGTTAGGGGGAGCGTTGACAAAACTCTATTTATTAGAGAAGCCGAGAATTTTGTGTTGATTGCCCAGATTTATGTGGATGACATTGTTTTTGGATCCACTTGTGAGAAAATGTCCATCTCCTTTGCTGAATTAATGACATCTGAATTTGAGATGAGTATGGTAGGAGAACTGAACATGTTTCTAGGGCTTCAAGTAAAACAGCTTGCATTAGGTATATTCATTACTCAAGCCAAATATGCTAAAGACCTTGTTAAGAGATTTGGCTTAGACTCTGGTCGTTCCTACACTACACCTATGAGCACCACTGTTAAATTATCAAAAGACCTTACAGGGAAAAGTGTAGATCAACATCTTTATAGAAGCATGATTGGTAGTCTTCTTTATCTCACTGCTAGTAGACCAGATATTGCTTTTAGTGTAGGTGCTTGTGTTCGGTTTCAGGCTGATCCCAAAGAATCTCACCTTACCGCTGTTAAGCGGATCATCCGGTTTGTTGGAAGCACCACCGAATACGGTCTTTGGTACCCCTTTGATTCCTCTACAGATATTGCAGGGTATTCAGATGCCGACTGGGCTGGTAACATGGATGATCGTAAATCAACCAGCAGTGGGTGTTTTTATGTTGGAAATTGTCTTGTGGCGTGGCATAGTAAGAAACAAAACTCCATCTCTTTATCCACAGCCGAAGCAGAATACATTGCTGCTGGTAGTTGTTGTGCCCAATTATTATGGATGAAACAAACCTTGACCGATTATGGGATCAAACAAGGCACAATGACTCTATTTTGCGACAATACTAGTGCCATAAATATATCGAAAAATCCAGTTCAGCACTCGCGCACTAAGCACATAGACATTGGGCACCATTTTATTCTAGAATTGGTTGAAGATCATATAATATCTCTCGAACATGTGCCTACTGAGAATCAGCTAGCTGACATCCTAATGAAACCTTTGGACTCGGTTCGCTTTGCGAACCTCCAAAAGTCCATTGGTGTTTGATGTATCTAGTTTATCTAACAAGTGTATGTTTTGGAGGAAAAATCTGAGGATTAAGCCTCTCTTTCTGATCTTTATAGGTATATCTGAGGATCTTTGCCTCTTTTCATTGCTTTCCACGAAAATCCGGGATCATAGTCCCATATTCTTGCCCTTTATCGATAAATCTGGACCTTAAGGGTCCCTCATTTTGTGTTAAGGTGTACCTTGGTACACCATGACATGGGTGTTGTATCCTTGGTAAGGGTACCTGTTTTTGAAAGAAAATGGTCTGTCCAAAGGACAGACTTTCTTCTCTAGCCAAAGTGTAGAAATTGCAGAAATGGTCTGTCCAATGTGCAGAAATTCTCTGCTATGATAAGATCTTGCAAGCCGACCTGGTCAGGACCGGTCGGCCTTCAGTAAAAATCTGTCTGGTCTCATCACTTATGCTAAAATCTTGCCAGCCGACCGGTCAGGACCGGTCGGCCTTCAGCAAAAACTGCCTGGGCTCATTTAGTTATGCCAGCCGATCGGTCAAGACCGGTCGGCCTATGAAGAATCAATTGCTGGAGTCATTTTTTCCATCCCACGACCGGTCGTGCGTGTCTAGTCCAGCCTGCCCGCGCGTGAGACGTCCGAATGGGGGGTATTTAAAACGAGTTGGAGCTCATTTTAGGTCAGACCCTTCCATTTTTTTTCACCTCCACTTGCTGCTCCAGCTCCCCCTCTTGCTCTCCAAGCTGATTTCACACTGATTCGTTGTAAGATTCGAGGTTCTAACCTCCTCTTCTTCACTCCACTTCACTTTCACTCATTTGGTAAGGGATTCCTTCTCTTCACTCTCTATCGTCTTTGGTTCATCCCTTTCCTTCATCTCTTGGAGTGTTTTAGAGATCTTCTTGGTGCTTCCATGTCGTCCCAAGAGAGCGAGGATGAGCTCCCTTTGAGGAGGAGTGATCGTCCCAAGGCAAAACCTAAGCCAACTCCTCCTCGCCCTTTAAAGTCCAAGAAAGCAGCTTCCAAAGGGAAAGGGGCTGCCTCTTCTTCTGTTCCCCCTGTTAAATCTAAATCTTTGGGGAAAAATGTTTCATCCCATTCCACCCATTGGGATGATTTCAAGGATAAGGAGGTCGTCTGTGAAAAATCAGTCCATTTGGGTGACTTGTCTGACTACAACGTGCGTTCCATGTTGGATGCCATCAATTGGGGCCCCGTACTCCACATGGGGGGCCCGGTCCAATTTGATGTTGTTAGGAAATTTTATGCATCCTGTGTCCATGTCACTTCCTCTCCCCCCTCCTTCAATGTAGAGGTTGGTGATCGGGATTGCCTGTTTACTTTGAAGTCCATATCAGATTTTATTGGCGTTTCACTTGTTGAGGAGCCTACTTTTGATTTTTCCTCCTTGGGTCCCAAACCCAACCTTGTTATCTCTCAATTCCTATGTGGTGAGGGGACACCCAAATGGGTGGGAGGTGCACTTCGAGCATCCTCTATGACATGGGACTTCCGCATTTTGCACAATCTCTTCTTCCGCAATGTGTAACCGCGGATGAGTAACAAAGCAGATGTCACCGAAACTATGTTTCGGTTACTGTATCGTGTTGGTATGGGTCATCCGCTCTGCCTTCCCATTCGTATCATGGATATCATTCACCAGGTCATCCTGCGCGACGATGGAAACTCCACTAGTTTACCTTTTGGGCATCTCATATGCACATGGCTGAGCGTATTGGCATTGTTGGTACTGATAAAATTCACAAACCTGTCATCATTAACTGTACCATCATTGCTCGTATGGAGCTTACCAGAGACGTTATCCAGCGTCGTTATCTACAGGAGCAGCAGCAGGACCAGGCAGAGCCGTCCCAGCTTGAGGCACCACCTGTCTCTACTGGCCCTTCACACACTTCAACTCCATCCTCAGATCCATCCCTCGATCCTCACGACGCTCCAGGTTGATTCAGCACGCCGCCGAGAGCTTTTTCTCGTCGGCACTCTCCTTCCGTGGATCCACCTTCCTACATTACGGAGCTTCGCCAGCTTAGGGCGTATATATTTCAGCGGCTTGACAGGCTCGAGCAGACTGGGGACCAGATCTTGCAGGGTCAGGCCACCATACTGGTACAGCAGGAGGCTCTTGTCACTCGTCAGGCGCAGATAGAGAGGCGGATAGAGAGATGGGAGCGTGCGGCTCGTGGGGACGTTCCACCCCCTGATTTGGGAGATGGAACAGATTATTAGTCTTATGTCTTGGTCACAGTTACTTTTTGTATGACCAACGACATTGTATGGATTTCATGCACTATCCTTTATGGGTTATCTGTATATTTTGCACGGATTGATACATCTTTACATTGGGCTGCTTGCCCATTTTGGTATATATGTGGATGCTACAGTTATATCTTTTTATATGAGCTTTTTGTTCTTTTATTGAATATCCTTGGGAGGTTGGATGGTTTGGGCATATTTGCCCATTTTAGCTCATGCTTTGTGTTCTATTTTGTGTCTAGATATACATCTGGAGGGGTGGTTGGTTGATTGGGCTATAAGCCCTCTATGCTTACATGATTACTTGTATATCTGGCATGCTTTGTTCTTTGAATCTCCTCAGGGCTTAAATTTCTATATCTCTTCCCTGTCTTATGTGATTGACATATTTTCGGCGCTAGCCTTGCAGCTTTATTAGGCATATCTTCTTGCTGGCTAACCCTTGTCAATTACTAACAAAAAGGGGGAGAATCATCCCACCTAGAAGGTCCGATTATATCTTTTTGCAAGGACTTTGTAGGTGCAAGCATTGAGGGGGAGATTTTGAAGAAAATCGAATCTGTACATGTCCTTTTGTAAAGATTATGTTGTATATCTGTATAGACATGTAAATGGGTGTATATTTCTTTCTGTTTAAGGGTCAATCATGATAAGGAGTCATGATTTGTCTAGGTTAGATGTTTTGTCACGCAATTGACAAAGGGGGAGATTGTTAGTACATCTTTTGTTGTCAATTGGCGTGTTGGTTGGTCGCGTCTTGTCGTGTGAGCCCCGGTCGAAGAATTGAAGAATCAAGACCTGAAGATTACGCTTCGTCCATTGCTCAAGCTCATGCTGAAACAAGATCCCAGGTAAGTTGCATATAGATCAACCATAGGAAACCCAAAACATCAAAGAATGGCGTAAAGACTCACACATTTTACCCTCTTGACCCTTACACGAGTTGATCAGACTTGTGGTCCTTGGCTGGTGCGAAACGTATTGAAGATATGTCTATACATTGGACCCTATGCATCTCATCACTTCATAACTTGAAGTAATCCGCTGATGTGTTGATGAACTTTGTCACAGCAAAACATCTAGGCAAGCCGACTGGTCTTCACCGGTCGGCCAGGCTTCTCAACACAACAGCAGCCTGCTGAGATGAATCAAATGGGCAGCCGACTGGTCTTGATCGGTCGGCCAGAAGTATAAAAAAGAATCACAGACCTTGCTGTGGATTTGCTGCTGGGGCTGCCGACTGGTCTTGACCGGCCAGTTATTCAACTCATTCCAGCAAGCATAGCCGACCGGTCAAGACCAGTTGGCCTTCACAACATATGAGTGCTCCAACAAGCATAGCCGACCGGTCAAGACCAGTTGGCCTTCACAACATATGAGTGCTCCAACAAGCATAGCCGACCGGTCAAGACCGGTCGGCCTGTTGTTTTTAAAGTGTTCCAGCAAGGGGGTCCGACCGGTCTTGACCGGTCGGCCTGTTTTTTTCATTTGCTCCAGCAAGGGGATCCGACCGGTCTTGACCGGTCGGCCAGTCCCAGATGTGGCTTGGATTTCAAATGACGACCGGTCCGTCCGACCGGTTGAGACCTTTCTCTGATAGGTCGGTCGTGACCGTTTTTGATCCGTTGGGGCCATCATTTGGGGCTCTATATAGCCAGGACTTGAGGTCTTTTATGTTATGCATTCAACACCCTTCAAGAGCTAAGAGAGAGAGCTTTTACTCACATCCTCCTACCCTCCTTGCTCTTGTTCCCCTTGAGTTCATCATTCAAACCTAGCCATTAATGGCTTTTCACTGAGTATTCAAAGCTCGGTTTGAAGTATGAACTCAAGACTTTCATTCATGGCTGACCTACCTTCGGAATATATCTATTAGGTCATTTATAGCCATTGAATGCTTGAAGTTTGGTAGTTCACTCATTACCATTGCATTGAATAGGCAAGAGGAACTAAACCAACTCTCTCCCAACTACCTGGCATCAACATATCCTCATCATTTACATCGGTAGCTGATCTTGGGAGCACAAAGAGAAGCTGAAGCACGTGGAGCTGAAGCTACTCATCAAAGGCATCGAATCGGGGCTCAATCGTCTAGGTATGTCTAGTTTTTGAGAGTCCATTTATTCATTCTCTATTCCCTGGATTGGGAAACTCCGGCGGGAGTGTACGTGACCATCCTTAGATTAGGATTGGTGAGAGTTTGAGATCCAAACTCGTCAAGTCCCTGGATTAGGCCATCGGCGGATGGTAAACGCGGTCCTAGATCAAAGGATGTCAAGGTTGATGGTTAACCTGATTTAAAACCAAGACTATAGTGAAATCCGGTGGTCTCATAGGTTGAGATCGTGAACCGGGAGTGGAGTAGGGAAACCGAACCACTATAAATCGCTGTGCATTGTGAGATTGAATGATTGTTATGTGTTGAATGGTTTAGTCAATCATGAATGCTAACTGTTTGATGAAATGCCTATGATAGTCCTTGCTTACAAACTGCTCATATAAATGCCTTGAATGCTATTGTGATTATCTTATTTGATAAGATTGACTTGGTTAGTTTTTAATTATAATTGGAATTTAAAAAGTCCTATTCACCCCCCTCTAGGACATTAAGCATATCTCCAAGTATCTCTATAGGCGGTAAAACCGCAATTTCACTAATAACTAGAATCTAAAGGGGTTTGTGAAATTGGTTTTGAACATAAAATAGAAAATCTGATAATGAAAAGATAACTAGAGCATCAAGGATCCACTTATAGCTCTCCTTAGATGCATAATTCGCTATGGTTTCTCACTTTCTCAACTAGAATTGAAATTTGTTAGTGCACTTTTCTGTGGCATACTAGTGCACCTTGTTTGTCAATTACTTAGGTCAGTGAGTCTAGTGTCGGTTGAGCTTAATGAAGATGAAGACCGAAGACTCAAGACGGACCAGCTATATTAAGGATGAAGAAACGGGTAAAAGAGATGCCTTGGTGTGCCTTGCCTTGAACCTTCCCAAAACCATAACCTCTTAAATGACTTGGACCAACTAGGTATACCTTTAGTCATCATCATTAGTCTTAGAACTCCATGAAAAACATGATAAGTTAGACTAATTAAAGAGGTGGAAGCTGCTGTAAACAAAACAGCTCAAACAGCAGTTTCCGATTGATCTCTGATCAATCGGACATTGGCTCCGATAGGACTTCGATCCATCGGACAGAAGCTCCGATCAATCGAAATTTTTTCCAGCAACTTTAAAAAGCCACTGGACATATTTCCGATCAATCGGACAATCTTTCGATCCATTGGAAGGGGTCAGTCTGATCAATCGGACCATGTTTCCGATCAATCGAAATATCTTCCAGAGAATCCACTGGACTAATTTCCGATCAATCGGACATGTCTCCGATCAATCGGACTGGTCTCCGATCAATCGGAGATACGCGAATCTGCCCTTTTTTTACCGTTGGAAGAAAATCTATTTAAGATGGGGGATTCGTTTTTTAGCATGAGAGAGGGAATTTTGAGAAGATAGAAGCCACCATTGTTAGAGATCATTAGAGGCTCTATTCCAAACCCAAAGCAAGTCATTCTCCTTGTGTTTTCATCACAAGCTTGGGCCATTCAATGGTATCTTGAGAATGGTCTTGTTCCCTCTTGATTCCTAGGGTTTAGACACCTTGATGATAGTTAAATCCCTTGTCTAAACACTACCTAGGAGTCTAAATAGGTGTATTCCTCTAGGAAACCTATTTCCTACCATTTGTAGAGGATTCACCATTCCCTAGCACCTTGGGCATCTCCAATGGAGCATCACATGCAAGGTAGCTGATCTTGGAGCTGAAGCCTTGGCAAAGCAGCGGCGTCAAAGATCGGGGGAGCACAAGGGGAACTGATTCAAGTACGGGAGAGCGAGAAGAAGCAACCCAAAGTGGCGCTACAAAGGGGCTCAATCCGACAAGTAAGGTTGTCTTGTTAGGAGTCCATCAACTCAATTCCCTGTGGGAGTTGAGTGTAAAGTTTGTTTAACAAACTCGAACTAGGGTCAGTTTGCCGATCCTTGGCCTGTTAGTCGGCCTAAATTCAGGGACATTAGCCATTCCTTGGCACGTTAGTCGGGCCTAAACATAGTCTCCAAGGGGGAGCCACCAACACGGGTGCAAACGTGTAAGTTGGGAGGAACCTGTAAACTCCTCGGTTGGGTGGATCCGAGTTAAAACACCTTGGTTGGGAGGAACCAGATTTATACTCCCTAGTGAATGCTGGTGTGCTCAAAGGGGTTGAGTATTTGAACCGGGAGTGGAGTAGACAAGTAGTCGAACCACTATCCTTGTGTTTGTGATTGTTCTTGAGCACATTTCTCTTTATGCATTGTGTTTAATTGGTTAATTATGAATTCTTAGTTAGGAATGCATGCTAGGCACTTGATAGGCACATCCACACTCACAAGATGTACTTTCACTACCTCATGTTGACTTGAGCATTTCTTGATCCATCCTCTATAGTCCACATGAGTTGTTTAGATTAGCTTGCTGATTGCACTTATCGTTTGCTAGTCTCTTGATTGGACCCACTTAGGCTTGAAAGCCGAAGTGTTAATCGCTTACGTAGTTTAATTTGTTGAATTGTTTAAGTAGGCAAAAAGAGTTTTAAAAAAGGTCCTAATCACCCCCTCCTATAGGTTTAACCATATTCTAGTTGCTCTTTAAGCTTCCACACGTGTATGCATAGGGTGTCATGTTAGACTACCCGACGCAATTTCAAAATTAAGTTCTATCTAGTCGGATAATAGAGCAGTTAAAACAATCAATCTGTCACACGTATGATTCATGTACATGATTCTCTCAATGCAAGCTTGGACTTGAGCACACTCAATTGCATAGATCAGTCCCAATTCCAATAGGTTAAGATCACAACCATAATCATCATTAAATCCTGTCACAAGATAAAACTAGATCATGATTTGAATTTGATCCAAATCACATACACAATCTTACATAATCCAAAATTTCCAGAAAAATAGACTTTTGGTAAGAAGTTCCCACATGAAGATCATAAATCTAGAGTGTATGCCAATTCCTCGGATCATACAGGTCTAGACTAACTCAAAACAATTAAGAACTCAATCAATTCTTCCAAACATCCATGAGTTATCATGAGACTAAGAAAAACTACTTAGAACTTGAATTAAACTTCAAACCATCGTTCTTCAATAGAAATCCAACTTGAAACCAATAAAACAAATTAAACAATCTAAGAAAACTATAAGGTTCACCTCTTAGCTCTAGCTAAGAGATTAGCTAATTAAAAGCATATTAAAAATAAAATTAGAACTAAGAAAAGGAAGAAAAACTAGCTGGAGGAGGCTAGGAAGCCTACTATGACTTGAACTCCTTGCTCCCCATGTCCTTTCTTGCCCTAGGAAGAGAGTGGAGGTGGCCTTTTATAAGTTGGAGCGGAAGATTCCAGATTGCGCAAGAAATCATGCAATTGCGCAGAGAAAATCGGAGCTTTACGGACAAGCTCTGTTACGCTGACGACCGGTCGCACGACCGGTCTAAGCTCATGAACGACCGGCCGCACGATCGGTCTCAAAACCTCAAAAACAGTCCAGTGAGTTTTGTGTTTCTGGACTCATCTCGACCTGTCTGGTGTTCGCTTCCCCAAGTGTAGGGTTGCGATGTAGTAATAAACTCGGTAATACCGAGGTCGATCCACAGGGACTTATGTAGGATGTCACAAACTCATCCACAAGTTCCTATTGAAGCTATCAATCAAAGTTTGAATAGAATGTATGTGATTAACAGTTTAAGCTAAGTTGAATGTAAACAATTATAAGAAGGCACTAGGGGTTCGAGGATCCACTTGTAGCAATCCTCGATGTTCAATCCGCTGTGGTTTCCCATTCTCTCAACTAGAATCACCAGTCAGGTCTATCTAGTCGGATGATAGAACTGTTAAACCAGAAGTCTGTAACATGTAATTTCTGTGCATAAAGTTCACTCAACTCTAGGCTGATCTGAGCATGCTCATTGCATAGATCATTCACCTTTTCTATAGGTCCAATTCCCAATCATAACCATCCTCAAGTCTTCTCACAAGACAAGGCTAGATCATGATTTGAACTGGATTCAAATTATATGCACAGTCCATACATATTCCAGATAATCAACCAAAACTAGAACTTTGGCATGAAGCCCCTTTATGAAGAGCTTGGTACTAGAGCGCACTCCAATTCCTCGGATTATACAGGTCTAGACCGTTGCAAACAAATTAAGAAGATAAGTAATTCATCCAAACATCCATGAGTCATCACAAGACTAAGAGAAATTACTTAAAAACTTGTATAAACTTCAAACCTTAGTTCATAATCATGAATTCCAAACTGAAACCACTTAACTACGAATTAAAACATCTTGGATATACTACAAGCTTCACCTCTTAGCCCTAGCTAAGAGGTTTAGCTGCTCATGATCCAAGGAAACATGAATCAACTACTAAAAGCATGAAAACAGCAAAGCAAATCAAAAGGAGTTGTGAAACTCCAATCTTCACTTCCACAGCCTCCAACCTCGCTTGAACCCTTCTAGGATACCTTAGAAACAATCCCTAGGTGTCTATTTATAGTTTGGAGGCTCCCCATCGTCGGAAGAATCGAAAATTTGCGTAACACTTACGCAGCGCAGAGAATTTCGGGAAGAAATTAGAAAGTTCTAACTCAGTACGCATGGCCGACCGGTCATGACCGGTCGGGCCTTGTAGAACCTTAATCCAGCAAGCAACTCCGACCGGTCAAGACCGGTCGGATGTTTTCTTCACATTACAGCAACACTGACCGACCGGTCTTGACCGGTCGGTCCTATTCATTGAATTCCCAGCAACACTGTCCGACCGGTTATGACCGGTCGGACGTCTTCAGCAGTATCCTTCATACATGGCAGACCGGTCATTGACCGGTCTGGTTTCCTTGGCCGACCGGTCACGACCGGTCAGCACCTTTTTCTCTTCTTTTTCTTGCTTTCTTTCTTCTCTCTTTGCTTCTTCATTTCTTTTCTTCTTTGGTTCTTGGATGTTTTTCATCAGAATGATCCTAAGTGAGCTCTTTATGTCTTCAATTGAGTAGAGTCCACCCTCAATCCTATAGTCACAAAACATGCATTGAATTAGCTTACAAACCATACGAACCTTGCACAATGAGTGATGAATTGGGGTTAGAATATGCACAATTAAGAGCTCAACATCTGGCGACCGGTCGGGCGACCGGTTTAGCGACCGGTCTAAGAGGAGAAAAACAGTCCAAAAATACACTGTAAACCTGTCTGTCGACCTATCTGGCGACCGGTCTATAGACAGGTCTAAGAACAAAATTTCAGATTTTCTTCTTTATCTCTTCTCTTTCTTTCTTGCTTCTTTCTTCCACCTTTTAGCACTTGTTCTATTGATCTTCAATGTATACAAAGTGACTCCTTTAACTATGAATTAGTGAAGTCTCCCTCTCATTCTTACAATCACAAATCCATGCATTAGATTAGTCTTTAAATCATGAAAACCATGCATAATGAGTGATGAATTGGGGTTAGAATATGCACAATTAAGAGCTCAACAACCGGGCGCCCAACTAGCGTCCGATACCGATATAAGCGCGTAAGTTTTTACGCAATCTGAGGCGGTTCATGGTTTTTCCTATAAAAGGATGTTCGCTCGCCTCAAGTGTAAGGCTGCGATGTAGTAATAAAACTCGGTAAGACCGAGGTCAATCCAAAGAGAATTAGAAACAACTTCCAAACTATTCCAGCAACTCAGTTTTGCAAGAAAATCAGATTTAACTGGGTGATAAAACTAAACAGTAACTTAATGGAAATTCAGTGATTTAAAGTACTAAGGCATTCAAGGATCCACTTGTAGCAATCCCATGTCAATTCAGTCAATCCAAGTAGAGAACACAACTAGATTTGAAGTCCTATCTCTCATTTAGTTGGAAAATAAAGCATTCACACACATTCAATCCAAGTCAAGTTGAACTTCCAAGTTCTAGTCCCATTCAATCAATGTAGAATTCAAAACCATAGCCTTCGGAGTAACAGCCATGCCTATGGACTATGGCCTGCTCAAGGATTACTATAATTCGAATCTAAACAAGCATCATATGATAATCTCAGAGAATTGCAAGGAATTCATGTCCGGAGCACATGAACTCTCATACAACATCTCAAACTACTACTTTAAGAACTAGAATATGAAAAATCCAAACTTGAATTGAAAATTACTTGAATTAACTTGAATCAAACATGAAATTAGATACAAGCTTCACCTCTCAGCCTTAGCTGAGAGATTCTAGCCGAGCATTGTCATACTACAACTAGAACTCATAATAAAAGCACAAAAACTAGAAAAACCAGAAATTGGAGAGTTGCAGACGCTCCACGACAGCTTTCTCTCTCTAAAACCACGTCCCTTAGCTTCTATGATGACCTAGGAAGAGCCCCTAGGTGTCCTTTTATAGTGTGGAAGCCCCTTGCTTCGGAAACATCCAGAAATTGCGCAAGGTTACGCACTGCGCAGAAAAAATCGGAGCTTCACGGACAAGCTCTGTTACGCTGACGACCGGTCGCACGACTGGTCTAAGCTCATGAACGACTGGTCGCACGACCGCTCTCAAAACCTTAAAAATAGTCCAGTGAGTTTTGTGTTTTTGGACTACCCTTGACCTGTCTGGCGACCGGTCTAACGACCGGTCTAAGAAGAAGAAATAGTCTAAAATTTACACCGTAGACCTGTCTTGCGACCGGTCTACAGACAGGTCTAAGGCAAAATTTTCAGATTCTCTTCTTTTTCTCTTCTCTTTCTTTCTTACTTCTTTCTTCCACCTTTTGGCACTTGTTCTATTGATCCTCAATGCATACAAAGTGACTCTTTTAACCATGAATTGGTGACATCTCCCTCTCATTCCTACAATCATAAAAAACATGTATTAGATTAGTCTTTAAACATGAAAATCATGCTTATAATGTGATGTAATGGGTCAGCAAATTTATAAATTGGAGGCTTAACAAAGGACACATTGGCATCCTTGCTAAGGTATCCTAGAAGAGTTCTAAGTTCGTGGGGAGCAAGGGAGATCATCGTGGAGCGATCGCAGCTCCTCCAACTAGGATTTTTTTTTCTAGTTTTTCATGTTTTGTGTAGTTTTTCTTTGAATTCTAGTTGAAGCATGATAATGCTCGGTTATAACCTCTTAGGTAAGGCTAAGAGGTGAAGCTTGTGAGTAGTTACCATGTTGGATTCGTTCTAATTCAAGTACTTTGCTTAAAGTTTTAATTTTTAAGTTCTAGTTTGAATGAAAGTGATATTTTTGGATGTTTTATGAGAGTTCATGTGCTTCAGACATGAATTCTTTACAATTCTCTGAGATTATTTTATTTAGATTGATTAGATTCGAATTGTTGTAACCCTAGAGCGTACCATAGTCCATTAGCATGGTCGTTACTTCGAAGGCTACATATTCGACTTCTATGGGCTTCATTAAAACTAGAACCTTGTTCTTCAACTTGAATAGAGATTGTTTGTGTTTGAATGCCATATCTTCCAACTAGAAGAGAGATAGAACTTTAATTCTAGTTGTGTTATGCTTGGATGAATGAATTCACATGAGGGCTATCACAAGTGGATCCTCAAAAGCCTTAGTTCCCTTTAATTATAGATTTTTACAATTACTCTTCTAAGTTAGTTTATAAACTTGAAATCCTCAATTCATTGAATTAGAAGTTGCTGGAACAACTTGAATTAGTTTACCTTTTTCGCTGTGGATCGATCTCGGTCTTACCGAGATTTATTACTACATCGCAGCCTTGCACTTGTGGCGAGCAAACAGCATGGATGAAGTCAGTCCTTCATAGAAAAAGCTTATTACCCGTCAAATTTCGTAGCCATGATGTGGGCTTGCATTTAACAAGTCCTTGAACCTCTCCCAACATTGGAAGGTCTCATCCTCTTTTTGAGCAAAATTCATGATAAGGCGCCTCAACATGATTATTTTGTGAGTAGGGAAGAACTTTTTAATGAACTCCCTAGTCATCTCAGTCTATGTTCCTATTGATCTTGGCCTTAATGCATGAAGTCAAGCCTTAGCTTTCTCTTTAAGGGAAAAAGGAAATAATTTAAGTCTCACTATATCATCAGTTACATTTGCAATGTGCATTGTGGCTATCACCTCATCAAATTCCTTAAGATGTTGATAGGCACTTTCATTATCTAGTCCATGGAATTTGGGAAGGAGTTGGATTACTCTCGGTTTAAGATCTATGTTCCCTACATTATGTGGAAAAACTATGCATGAGGGAGTGCTCGCTCTTGCAGGTTGCAAGTAATCACATAGTGTTCTAGGTCGGGGAACATTCTCAACCTCATTCTCTCTCGTTTCGATTTGGTTTTGGTCCATATTTTGACTGGCTATAAGGTTGGGTTGATTTCCAGCCATACTTTCAGACAAAATTGGAGAATCTAAACGTTTCTTAGCATGTGGCTCCCTATCAAGCCCTTCAACAACTCCCCCTTCACTAATGAGTCAATTATTGGAATCCCAAAACCAATGTGGCATGTAAATATCAGAAAATAGAAGAAAAAGGGTTAGAAAAACTTGATTTGAAGTGACTACTTTGACTCCTAAAATTCCTTTAAAAACAAAACAAAGCAAACAAACTAGGTTAGTAAAGGACTCCTAAAAATCTCAAATAGAAACTGTTTTTAGATATTTTGTGAAAAACTGTCAAAGTCCCCGGCAACGGCGCCAAAAACTTATTCGCTTCCCCAAGTGTAGGGTTGCGATGTAGTAATAATCTCGGTAAGATTGAGGTCGATCCACAAGGACTTGTGTAGGAACCCACAAAATACTTCCGATGGTTTCTAATTGAGAACTAACTAAATAGGATTTTGGAATTGAATGTAGATAGATATTTTGAACTAAAACTGAATGTAATCAATAATAAAGAGCACTAGGAGTTCAAGGATCCACTTGTAGCAATCTTTGATGCTCAATTCGTTGTGGTTTCACAATTACTCAATTAGAATCAAAATCAAATCCAATCTAGCCGGATGATAGAGCGGTTATAACAAACAGTCTGTCATATGTGTGATTCATGCGCATGATTCCCTCAATTCAAGTTAGGACTTGAGCACACTCAATTGCATAGGTCAATCCTAGTTTCAATAGGTTAAGATCACAATCATAATCATCATTAAACTTAGTCACAAAGCATAACTAGATCTTGATTTGAACTTTATTCAAATCATTTACAAAATCACACAACTCAGACATTCAGATAAGTAGAACTTTGGTTAAAAATTCCCACATAAGAATCCAAGGTCTAGAGTGTATTGAATCTGATTCCTCAGAGCGTACAGGTCTAGAACCATTCAACATAATTAAGAACTCAAGCAATTCTTCTAAACATTCATGAGCCATCATAAGACTAAGAAAGAATACTCAGAACTTTATTCAAACTTCAAACCATTGTTCTTCACTAATAATCCAAATTGAAACCAAAATAGCCGAATTAAAACATCTTAGATTCATTACAAGCTTCACCTCTTAGCCCTAGCTAAGAGGTTTAGCCGTTCATGATCCAAGGAAACAGGAAAGCAACTAAGAAAAATATAAAAACTAGAAGAATAAACTAGGAGGAGTTGTATAACTCTGGATCCGACTTTCGTTGCCTCCCACCCTGGTAAATCTCTTCTAGGATGCCTTAGGAACGAGCTAGATGAGTCCTTTTATAGATTTGAGGCCCTAGGTGCAAAGAAACTTTCAGAAATTCCGCAAAAATAGCGCTTTGCGTAGAGGTTTTCGAAGCTCCATATGTTCCTGAGTGTTGACCGGCCGGTCTGACCCCCTGTCCGGCCAGTTGGACAAAGTGCCTACAAATGAAATTTTCACTAGAGTCTTTTTTACACAGTCTGACCCATCAGCCGGTCGGCCGGAGAAACTGCTTCCGTTTTTTTACTTTAAGTTGGATTATTAGTGAAGAACAATGGTTTGAAGTTTGAATAAAATACTGAGTATTCTTTCTTAGTCTTATGATGGCTCATGGATGTTTAGAAGAATTTCTTTAGTTCTTAATTATTTTGAACGAGTCTAGACCTGTACGCTCTGAGGAATCGGATTCAATACGCTCTAGACCTAGGATTCTTATGTGGAACTTTTAACCAAAGTTCTACTTTTCTGAATTTCTGAGTTATGTGTGATTTTGTAAGTGATTTGAATAAAGTTCAAATCATGATCTAGTTATGCTTTGTGACAGAGTTTAATGATGATTATGATTATGATCTTAACCTATTGGAACTAGGACTGACCTATGCAAGTGAGTGTGCTCAAGTCCTAACTTGAATTGAGGGAATCATGCACATGAATCACACATATGACAGATTGTTCGTTATAACCGCTCTATCATCCGACTATATAGGATTTGATTTCGATTCTAGTTGAGTAATTGCGAAACCACAACGAATTGAGCATAAAGGATTACTACAAGTGGATCCTTGAACCCCTAGTGCTCTTTATTAGTGATTACATTCAGTTTTAGTTCAAAATATATACATTCAATTCCAAGATCCTGTTTAATTAGTTCTCAATTAGAAACCATTGGAAGTGTTTTGTGGGTTCCTACACAAGTCCCTGTGGATCGACCTCGGTCTTACCGAGATTATTACTACATCGCAACCCTACACTTCGAGAAGCGAACAAGTTTTTGGCGCCGTTGCAGTGGACTTTGACGGTTTTTCACAAAATATCTGAAGACAGTTTCTATTTGGGATTTTTAGGAGTCCTTTACTAACCTAGTTCGTTTGCTTCATTTTGTTTTTACAGAAATTTAAGGAGTCGAAGTAGTCACTTCAAATCAGGTTTTTCTAACCCTTTTTCTTTTATTTTTCTGATATTTGCATGCCACATTGGGTTCGGGATTCCAATAACCGACTCATTAGTGAAGGGAGAATTGTTGAAGGGATTAATAGGGAGCCACATGCTAAGAAACGTTTAGATTCTCCAATTTTGTTTGAAAGTACGGTTGAAAATCAACCCAACCCTATGGCTAATAAAAATCTGGGTCAAAACCAAACCGAAATGGGAGAGAATGAGGTTGAGAATGTTCCCCGACCTAGAACACTGTGATTACTTGCAACCTACAAGAGCAAGCACTCCCTCATGCATAGTTTTTCACATAATGCAGGGAACATAGATCTTAAACCGGGAGTAATCCAATTCCTTTCCAAATTCCATGGACTAGAAAGTGAAAGTGCCTATCAACATCTTAAGGAATTTGATGAGGTGATAGCCACAATGCACTATGCAAATATAACTGATGATATACTGAGACTTAAATTATTTCCTTTTTCCCTTAAAGAGAAAGCTAAGGCTTGGCTTCATGCATTAAGGCCAAGATCAATAGGCACATGGACTGAGATGACTAGGGAGTTCATTAAAAAGTTCTTCCCTATTTACAAAACAATCATGCTGAGGCACCTTATCATGAATTGTCATGCCCCAAATTCAGTTCTCGACGCCATTTGCCGTAACTCGAATTCAGAGGTGGCAACCTCCGTAGTACCCCGATCTCGGATCCTAACCCCACACGCCAGGTTCCGATCTTGGGATACCACAAGGAGGATTTTAGGGTCTGAATTTTTTTTGAAACATGAGCATCACCATATGAGTACCATTAAAGACAAACACAATATTTCCACTAAGTCATTTCGTTTACATACAGTACTGAAAGGTAAATACACAATGAGTAAATATAAAAACTGTGCACAATCCGGCACCTCTTGCTACTGCACTCCCAACTCCAACTCAACGTTGCTGATACACTCTGGTATAACCTGCAGCGTAACAAACGCGCATAAGCTTCGAACTGAAGCTTTGTGAGTGCGTGTGTACGTACGCAATGCGTATGACAAGCATGATAAATATCAGAGTAAGCAGTAAAGCATGATGAGAAATTTAAACCAAAACTTAGCCTAATTAGGCTACACGATCATGTGATATGAATAACCAGTCTACCACGGCTATGCAAGCGTACAATACAGGTAACCAGCCTACCAAGGCTATATACTCATACTATGCAATGGCCTACAGGGCCAAATGTCACATACAATGATCCAATGCATGTATGCAAATCACCACCTCTCAGTACAGTGGTCCAGATACGAACAGTCATAACGCGATCGCCTAAGCAATGCAGGACTCGGAACTGGTAGCTCGCCCAGTGTGGTAGCTCGCCCAGGCTTACAGCCCCGCCCACATCACACCCGCCCACGTCAGGACCGTCCCACTGTTGAACCACCAATTTATACATTTGCCGACCCATTACATCACATTATATGCATGGTTTTCATGTTTAAAAGGCCAATCTAATACATATTTTATGATTGTAGGAATGAGAGTGGCTTTGCCAAATTGGTGACAAAAAAGAGACATTTAGGAGCCTTGGACGAAGACCCAAGGTGGGCCAAAGAAAGAAGAAAGCAAAGAGAGAGGAAGGAGAGAAGAAAAGAAAGAAGAAAAAATGCAGAAACTAGGTCCGACGGGTCAAGACCGGTCTAGACCTGTCGGCTGCACTCCCTGGACACCTGCAAGATAGGCTGGACCGGTCAAGACCGGTCGGCCAGCCCTGTCCGACCGGTCTTGACCGGTCGGCCATGCAATTTCAGGTTTGCAGATTTCAAACAGCAGGCTATTCCCATTTCTAGTTTTTCAGACCAGTTTTTTGGGCTCAACTTGATGATATTTGGAAATCCAACACATCCATGTCGAAGAGGAGCTCGACGCTGAAATAACCCAAGTGGTTTCGTGTCGATCGGAGCTATGGATTGACCGTAGTGGCCAAAACAATACGAACTGTCCAGAAAGTTTCAGATTTCGCTGTTCAACACTGGAATGGTCCAGGTGACCCATCATTGATGATATGAAGAATCTACTTTGACCAACTTTTAGACCACATCCATATATGAATAACCACAAAATTTTCAGATCAAAAGGATGTGTGGTTTGATCGTACCGGTTGAAGAAAGATGGACCATCCAGAAAGATCCAACTGCACAGATTTTATAAAAGGCCTGAGTGTTCTAATTTTTGCACCTAATTCTGGAACTTTTTTGGACAATCTAATCTATCTATCATGTAGAGGAGGAAGTTTTCTACCAATGTTTAAAACTTGAGATCAATCCGAACTCTGTACACTCCGGAGCGTTGAAAGCAAGATGACTGGTTCTGAAGGTACACGAATTGCGCGATTTTGAGAGGCGGTCGCTGATCTGATTGGTGGGCCCATTCAGAAGATAATCTTGGAAATCTAAATCATCTATGAGGAGGATCACATTACAAGGAAACTACAAATCAAATTTGAAGGCAATCCGACCATTGGTTAAGCCGTACGAAGCGAAACAAAATCTGTTATGTTGCGGTACTCTTGCTGTATTATAAAAGGAGGTGCTCTCTTCTATTCCAAATCAAGCAAGGACGTGGGAAGCAAGGAGTTCAAGTCCTAGGAGGCTACCCAGCTTCCTACAGGTAGTTTTCTTCCTTTTCTTAGTTCTAGTTCTAGTTTTAAAATGCTTTTCCTTAGCTAACCCCTTAGCTAGAGCTAGAGGTGAAATTTTTAGTTGGTTTCAATGCTTTAATTCTTTTATTTCAAGTACCATTTTCTTAATTTTAGATTTTGAAGTTCTAGTTTGAATAAAGTTTGGTTTTTTAGAAGTTTTGTGAGAGTTTGTGTGCTCCGGACATGAGTTCCTTGCAATTTTCTGAGATTACCATGATTGGGTTGTTTGAATTCGAATTGTAGTAACCCTTGAGCATGCCATAGTCCATAGGCATGGCTGTTACTCCGAAGGCTACAAGTTCAAGTTCTATGTGCTTCATTAGAACTAGAAATCTGATTTCAGATTTAAGTGGGACTGTTTGTGCTTGAATGTTATATCTTCCAATTAGATGAGAGATAGGACTTTCATTCTAATTGTGTTGTACTTGGATGAATGGATTGGCATTGGACTACTACAAGTAGATCCTTGATGCTCTAATTCTTCTTAATTTCAGATTTTTCTATTTGATGTGAAAACTACTTTCTTAAACTTCTTAGATTCTAGTTATTAGAGTACTTGGAATTGTTTACCTCTTTCCCTATGGATCAACCTCGGTCTTACCGAGATTTATTACTACATCGTAGCCTTACACTTGAGGCGAGCGAACAAGTTTTTGGCGCCGTTGCCGGGGAAAAGTTTAAACGGTTCTAATTGTTCTAGTAGCTATAGAGTAATCTTAGTTAGGTAGGATTTTTTATTTTTATAGAAGTAGATTTTCTGATTTTTTTTATTACTAACAATTTTTTTTTATTTTGTAGGACATTGTTGCTGACATAGATCTCACTCTATTGGGTAACATCTCCCAATCTCCCTTCTTTTTATTCTTTTTTTTTCTAGATTAGGGTAGTTTCTAATTCCTTAAAATTTCATCATGTATGATTGGACGAATGGTGCGTATAAGTACCTTTTGGAGGATGAGACGTCGGATTGGGGGACCCAAACTCATTGTGATCGGGATCCTTCCAAGCATGAGTATTTTTCTGAGATTCAAAGAACCTCCACTACCCCCCCCCCCCCCCCCCCCCCCCCCCCCCCCCCACGTAAGACGATGCGTGATTACATTAATGAAAGCAATATACATATTGAGACACGACGTAAGACGATAGGGGAATACTAGAACGAAGCAAAATTGAACAATGATCATCCGAGGAAAACATTACGTGATTACTGAATTGAAAATAACATAAGTGTTCCACCAGTTATGGTAGGAGGTGTGCAACAACAAAAGGAACGGGTGAATAGTAGCCAACCGGTTAAGACAATGTGTGATCACTTGTATGGATATGCCTATCAACCATCATATAACTCTTCATCCTACAATGCAAACGGTCTTAATTGGGAAAACCACCATTCTCCTTGCTCAAGGGAAGAACCAACCATGGTTATTAACAATCACCCTAAAACGTCTTCCTCTTGTGATGATAAGTATACACAAATACTTGAGGAAATATGGAATGAGTATGTAGATGAACAATCAAATCAAGCTTACTCACCATCTTATGAAGACGTTGAGCCCGAAATTGGGGGCATCGAATCAATCCCCTTTCATGAGGAGGATGGGGCTACCCAAGTCCCACCTTCTTCAAATTTAATGGATAGACTTTTAGAGGAGATTGATTTCGATGATCCCAATGTCCTCATCAATTATGATGAGTCCACTATCTCTTTTGGATGCTTTGAACTTAATGATGAAGAGACTTCAATGACGGTTGACGAACTCGAGGGATCCATAAAATTTGAAAGCGGTAGTGGGGTTGCCTACAATGAGGGTTTGGTGAATGGTTATGAACCTATGGTTTCTTTTTCCCAAGGGCATAATGATTATGAGTCTCTAGAGGATATGCATGCTAGAGAGATGGCCGAGGTTGATATTTTTGAGTCACTCCACTAACTTGACATGCTTAATTTTAATGTGGAGAATGAGACTCCCATGAGTGAAAATTCAGATTCTTTGGATAAATGCTTGGCTCACTTTGAAAATTCAAACGACCCCATTATTCAAGAGATTGTTAAAGCCTTGCATACTTCCGACTTGGTGCCTCATACTAGTTATGGAGAACCTAGTTTGGAAGAATTCTACTCCTGGAGGGCGAGTCCCTCACCATCGAAATTGAATTTTTGCACACACTCAAGCATCCGACTATCTCAATTTCCTAGAGGAATGTTTGGCCCAATCTTATGATCTTGATGATGAGATGATTAAGGAGTTGGACATTTTGTTAGACACGGTGTTGGTGCCTGAAGAACACCATTCTACTGTTTTACACTCTTTACCATTGTTTGTGGAAACACTATATAATTCTGAAATTGTGAAGGAGACAACTTTAACTGAAGAATACAAGATGAATGTCTCTCCACCATCATGGGTCCTTCAGCCCATTGAAAATTCTGATTGGGAGGACCCATTTTTAATCAATCATAACCCAAATCATAATTTGAGGAGATATCTTTTTGCTGCTCTTATCTCCTCCTATCATGCATGTGGTGCACATAAATTTTGGACTTCAATGAAGACAAGCAGCCATGTCTACTGTCGAGCAGGACTTTGGATGGTCCTCATGAGAAATTTATTGAAATTCATGAAGATCCTGCTCAAATTTGATCATGTAGTCGATCAGACTAATTAATGGTAGGTAGGTAGGTTAGGATTTATTTTTCAGCAATTAGGATTGAATAAGTCTCCTCGAGACAATGGAAGCTGCTAGAATTGATCAACTTGCTACCTCAAGTACTCACGTTCTCACTCTCCTATGCTTTATTTCATTGCTCTCATGTCATGCTTATTGCACATCTTGTTACATTGAGGACAATGTAAGATTTTGGTTAGGGGGGTGAGATTCCTTAGATGAATCTACTAGCTTTTGTGACATTTCGAGCAATTATGTAGAAATTTTTTTATTTTTCTAAAATTCAAAACTCTTTTGGAAAACTTTGTTTCTATGCATTTGGGATGATTCGAGTATAAGAAGAGGAGATACGAAGTGAGTGATGTTGCAAGCTTTGAACTTCTCTTAATATAATGGTTTTATATGTGAATTCCCCTATTTATGTGATTGATAGAAAATTTGAACACTTTTACACCTAGTTCACATTACACGATTTTCATGGGTTGAAAGGCTTATGTGATTTGTGGATTAGCTAGACTTTGATTTAAGGTGTTGAGAAACTAAGCCGAGGTAATTTGTCCATCCTTGTCCATGGAAAAATAACGAAAGATATGGATTTCTAAAAATCCTATCTAATTTAAAAGAAAAAGGAAAAAGAAGGATGAAATTGGAAATGATGGAAAAATGGTGGAAAATTCCGAAAAGGGCTTCCTATTACCAACCGGGGGATGGTCTACCTGTAACCAAAGCCAGAAATGGGATGTAGTGTGAAAGCCGTCGGAAGGACGGTAAGGCAAATTCCTGTCATAGGCTTGTTGTTGCTCTATACACCTTGAGATCTATAGTTTAGTTGATCTATGAAGAAGATAATCCCAGAAACTCATGAGATGAACTTTCACTATGCACACTAGGTTGAAGTTGTTTGAGTTCTTCTATTTATCAATCAATCAGCGGGAATTTCATGTAGACACTTATTATGCTTTGAGAGTATAAGGTTTCAACTTCTATCACCTAATTTCTCCAAATTTTATACTTGTATGTCTTGGAATTGATAGAAACATGGTTTCTGAAGGAGAGTTGGTTTTTGGAGGTTTGAACTTGTTTCACACATGTTTTGCTCGGGACTAGCAAAAAGCTGGTTGGGGGGGTGTGTTGAACCTCCAATTTATACATTTGCCAACCCATTACTTCACATTATATGCATGGTTTTCATGTTTAAAAGGCCCATCTAATACATATTTTGCGATTGTAGGAATGAGAGTGGCTTTGCCAAATTGGTGACCAAAAAGAGACATTTAGGAGCCTTGGATGAAGACCCAAGGTGGGCCAAAGAAAGAAGAAAGCAAAGAGAGAGGAAGGAGAGAGGAAAAGAAAGAAGAAAAAATGCAGAAACTAGGTCCGACTGGTCAAGACCGGTCGGCCAAGAAGGCCCGACCGGTCAAGACCGGTCTAGACCGGTCTGCTGCACTCCCTGGACACCTTCAAGACAGGCTAGACCGGTCAAGACCGGTCGGCCATGCAATTTCAGGTTTGCAGATTTCAAACAGCAGGCTATTCCCGTTTCTAGTTTTTCAGACCAGTTTCTTGGGCTCATCTTGATGATATTTGGAAATCCAACACATCCATGTCGAAGAGGAGCTCGACGCCGAAATAACCCAAGTGGTTTCGTGTCGATCGGACCTACGAATTGACCGTAGTGGCCAAAACAATACGAACTCTCCAGAAAGTTTCAAATTTCGCTGTTCAACACTGGAATGGTCCAGGTGACCCATCATTGATGATATGAAGAATCTACTTTGACCATATTTTAGACCACATCCATATATGAATAACCACAAAAGTTTCAGATCAAAAGGATGTGTGGTTTGATCGTACCGGTTGAAGAAAGATGGACCATCCAGAAAGATCCAACTCCGCAGATTTTATAAAAGGCCTGAGTGTTCTAATTTTCACACCTAATTCTGGAATTTTTTTGGACAATCTAATCCATTTATCATGTAGAGGAGGAAGTTTTCTACCAATGTTCAAAATTTGAGATCAATCCGACCTCTGTATACTCCGGAGCGTTGAAAGAAAGATGACTGGTTCTGAAGGTACCCGAATTGCTGCGATTTTGAGAGGCGGTCGCTGATCTGATTGGTGGGCCCATTCAGAAGATAATCTTGGAAATCTAAATCATCTATGAGGAGGCATCACATTACAAGGAAGCTACAAATTAAATTTGAAGGCAATCCGACCATTGGTTAAGCCGTACGAAGCGAAACAAAATCTGTTATGTTGCGGTACTCTTGCTGTATTATAAAAGGAGGTGCTCTCTTCTATTCCAAATCAAGCAAGGACGTGGGAAGCAAGGAGTTTAAGTCCTAGGAGGCTACCCAGCCTCCTACAGCTAGTTTTTCTTCCTTTTCTTAGTTCTAGTTCTAGTTTTAAAATGCTTTTCCTTAGCTAACCCCTTAGCTAGAGCTAGAGGTGAAATTTTTAGTTGGTTTCAATGCTTTAATTCTTTTATTTCAAGTACCATTTTCTTAATTTTGGATTTTGAAGTTCTAGTTTGAAGAAAGTTTGGTTTTTTAGAAGTTTTGTGAGAGTTTGTGTGCTCCGGACATGAGTTCCTTGCAATTCTCTGAGATTACCATGATTGGGTTGTTTGAATTCGAATTGTAGTAACCCTTGAGCATGCCATAGTCCATAGGCATGGCTGTTACTCCGAAGGCTACAAGTTCAAGTTCTATGTGCTTCATTAGAACTAGAAATCTGATTTCCAGATTTAAGTGGGACTGTTTGTGCTTGAATGTTATATCTTCCAATTAGATGAGAGATAGGACTTTGATTCTAATTGTGTTGTACTTGGATGAATGGATTGGCATTGGACTACTACAAGTAGATCCTTGATGCTCTAGTTCTTCTTAATTTCAGATTTTTCTATTTGATGTGAAAAACTACTTTCTTAAACTTATTAGATTCTAGTTATTAGAGTACTTGGAATTGTTTACCTCTTTCCCTGTGGATCGACCTCGGTCTTACCGAGATTTATTACTATATCGCAGCCTTACACTTGAGGCAAACGAACACTCACACCGTACAGAACATCAGTCACATCACTGATACCAATACCATCTCTGAAACGGAACATCACTGGGGTCTCACAGACCTCACTACTCACCAGTAGAATGCCAAAGCCTATCTGGTGCAATAGCGGACCTACTCACAGCTGGTCAAACTCAACCCACTTTGCCAAGACTCTTCTAGCAGGTTTGTTTAGACCTCCTTCCAAACTGACAACGTGCAGTGGAAAACACCGCCGTTTGATATTCGGCATACTGGTGTATGATTAAACCACCCGGTCCTTGAATGGAGCACCTACCTTGGTACCAACGAGATCAGGGACTTTCACCTAGGGACATCTTTGGCATCCAGTTTAAAGATCACATATTTCCGTTGTTCTGCAAACCACGATGGAGCTGTGGTTGCAACGTAGTAACCATGCTATATGCGGCACAAGCAGACGGTGCGAAATGCAACCATGCATACAAACGTGGGACGACATGCCCGTGCAAGTCTCCAAAGAGCACCATAAAACTATAAGGTCTCAAATACAATGTCACCGTCAACTGGTAATGAACTGCACGTCAATCGCGACAGCTATGGCCGGTTGATACAAGAGAATCAGATGAGCGAAGCATACAGTATGAGTCCAACAAGTAGTCAATATACCACGATGGCTATAAATTAATCTAGTCCAACTTATTTGAGATATGATTAAGATGAGGGGACACATATGAATGATCGAGTCATAGTGCGGGATGCCGCTAGCGAGGGAATCTCGCACCTAGGGCTACAAGGTATGCTAAGTTATTCCTACCATACAGTGTAAGTCAGGATGATAGATTCCTATCCTCGAATAGTCCCATACCTATTGGAGAGGTTTGCGATAGAGAGCACATGAATTACATTTACGCGACTACATCTCGAATGCTTTATGAATGAGTTTATGCCCTAGTGGTCCCCAACTAACAATGGTGATTCATGATGCATACTTATTACACATGCATGGTGGTCGTTGAAGCATATAGTATATAGATCGCATAGGAGCATTCCAAACAACACTACGTGTGGCAACAGACATACTAAAAACATTATAAAAAGACAATTCACTTATAACACAAGCAAACACAAAGAGATAGGACCCTAAATGGGTGGTATACAACAACACCGATGGTCCAACAATTGAACGGTGTGGATTAACCTTCAACATTCAGATAACCCAAATGGAAAGAAAATGATTGAAGACACTACCGACACATCAGAGGTAGAACCTACTTGAGCGGCAAGAGTAGAATACCCAAAATCATGCCGAGACCCATAATCATGTAGTACAGTTGAGATAAACACGATGAATGGTCCGTAAAAAGGAATGTCATAGAACCGGTTGCAAGATAGACATGTCATGACAGAGAATCATAAATGGTAGGGTAATCTGAGATAGATGGTCAATACGATGAGGTCCAAAAAGGGACGACAGGTCTAACCTCATACTGCAAGATAGACTCCATATAATGGATGGCCTACATGACATACTAACGTCGAGGATGAGCCCCACACTCGTCCTAAAGGTAAGCGGACGGTGTGGATGGGATATACATGATATGGTGGTCTTTAATAATTGGGTACAAGGGTAGGAGGGGTGATTCATATGAGTATACAACAAGCTGAGTTACCAGGATCAATCAACATGGTGAGTCAACAAGGTGAGTCAATAAGGCAGGTTGGCAAGGCGGGTCAACATGGTGAGTTAACAAGGTGAATTGATAAGACAGTTCAACAGGGTGAGTTTAAGAATGTAGCCCTGTGACTTGGATCGAGCAAACTCTAAGGATGACCTTTCTATAAGGGTTTACACAACTAATCATCAAGGTGGATCCACGGGATGGACAATGCGGTCATTCGAACACGCACACTAAGGTGGTCCCAAGGGTCATCCTGTACATAACATGCTAGGGTCCAGTCATTCGGATGGTTTGGATCAAGCACAAATTTAAGGCGGTCCTAATGGATGGCCAACATACATATCGCACCATAGTGGCCAATGGCTGACGTGGATAGAACACATGCATAACAAGGTGGACCCGTGGTTGGGTATAACCGCACAAAGGAGTGGGGGAGCCACATACATCAATGGGCCCCAACAGTTTGGGATCAACCCGATATTTGTGCTTTCCCACTAATCAAGTAAGATGGCAACCAAACACCATGGTGGGGCCTGCACACCACACGTGTGGAACCCCACCCATGGCTGGGTGACTTATGAACAGGAAGAATGGTAAATAAACATAACAGATGGGTCCTGTAAAGTTTCCAATGGTAGGCATTCAATCACCCTTATTTTCTACGTGTGGCCCACCCAAAACTGGGCCCACACCCCTGCCAAGAAGAACGACAAGGTATACCCAACATTCATCAAGGTGGGACCCAAAGTTGGGCCCCATCACATTTGGTTAGATGGATAAATAAACATTACAATGGCCCCAAGGAAGGTTTCAAAGGTGGGCATCAATGACCACTGTTTCCTATGGTGTGGTCCACTTGAGGTTTGTATTACCTCATTATGAGGGCCCACAGCCCTAAAATAATATGGAAAAATAGATGGTCGGCATAGATAAAACAGATGCATCTTGGTGGGACCCACAGGGTAGGCCACCTGCTGGGCAGCGTGCCAAAGCACGCTGCTTGGAGCATGGCACCCAAATAGGCCCCAAGAGTTTTGAATCAAACTGATATTTTTGTTTTCTCCTTCATTCATATCCATGTGATCTTATGAACAGGTTGAATGACAAATAAACATCACTGGAGGGCCTGGGAAGGTTTCAACTGTGGAGATCATTATTCCCACTGTTTCCCATGGCATGGTCCACTTGAGGTTTGGATATGCTTAAATTTTGGCTCAGCCACTAACATGAGCTGGAAAAACATATGGACGGAATAGATAAAGCACATACATTCTAGGTGGGTCCCACTAGTGGGCCACCTACTGGGCAGCCCAGCCAACATATGGCCAGCGCCCCCTTCCTTCTCTCTCTTCTTTACTTTATTTATTTATTTTTTTTATCTCATCAAGAGGGGCCCACAGAAGTTTTTGATCAAGCCGATATGTTTGTTTTCCCTTTCTACACACGTGTGTGAGCTTATGACCAGGTTGGATCTCAAATAAACATCATGGTAGGCCGTAGGAAGGTTTTAACGGTAGGGTCACTGTCCCTACTGTTTTCTGTAGTGAGGCCCACCCCAGATCTGGATCTTCTTGACATTTGGGCCTTGGCCCTGAAATGATCTAGGAGAACAAATGGACGGCTCAGATAAAACAATTGCATCATGGTGGGTCCCACGAGTGGGCCACTGCTGGGCAGTCCAACGACTCCAGCGTCCGTGGACGCTGGTTACTCCCAGTGTCCTGACGCTGTGAGTCCTCTTTTTTTTGTTTTTTTTTGTTTTACCTTGGTATTTATCGAGTGGGGCCCACATAAGGATGATCCACTCCTTCTATTAGGTTCCCCAGCTCATGGGGGACCCAACGAGCCTAATATTGGGTATGTGAATAAGTCTACAAACAGCAAGGTGGACCGAGGAAGTTTCGACAGTAGACATCATGTTCTCCACTGTTTCCTGTGGTGCGGTCCGCTTAAGATTTGGATCTGTCTCATGTTTCGTCCCTGGCCCCTAAACTATCTGGGAAAACAGATGGACGGTGTGGATTACACATAAACATCAAGGTGGGTCCCACGAGTGGGGGCCCATTCAAACCGTCCAGGTGACGCTGGACTGTTCCAGCGTTCTGACGCTGTGAACGTCCAGCGTCTGGACGCTGGTGCCCTTTTCTTTTTTTTCTTTTTTTTTCTTTCTTGCTTATTTCAAGTGGGGCCCACATGGGTATAATCCAATCCGTTCATCAGGTTCCCCAACTCATGGGGAACCCACAGAGTCCAATATTGGACAGGTAAAAATGTTCACAAACATCACGGTGGGCCGAAAGAGTTTCGACAGTGGACATCCTTATCTCCACTGTTTTCTATCGTGTGGTCCACCCGAGATCTGGATCTACTTCATTTTTGGTACCCAGCCTTAAAATGGGTTGGAGAAACATACGGACGGCGTGGATCGAATACATGCATCAAGGTGGGTCCCACGAGTGTCAACGCCCAAAGGGGCTTTCAGCCCAGGCGCTGCTAGGCAGCAGCGTCCTCTGGGCGTTGTCTGTCCAGCGGCCATCTCCTCTTTTTTTTTTCTTTTTTTTTTCTTTTTCTTTTTTTTTTTTGCTGTGCCTTGACCAGTGGGGTCCACACGTGCAGGATCCATTCCATTCATCAGCTGGGCCATCTCATAGTGGGCCCAAATGGCTTTGGATCAAGATAATCTTATATTTATCCTTCATCCATATCTTTGTGTTTTAAAGAATAGGGAAGAAAAGAAAATCAAGCATTATGGTGGGCCATTGGCCACACTAATCATGCCACAAAATGGGTCCCCAAGTGGGATCCACACCATCAAAAGGTGGGACCCATTTGAATCCTAGGTTCTACACAAAACCTAAGAGGAACATGGATGCATTCACAATGATGGTTAGACGGTCGGATGGGGTTGAATTGCCGATCGGACGGTCCGGATGATGATCGGGGTCCTCCAAGCTAGATCTCCTCCTTCAATCTCTCTCTAATCTCTCTTCTAATCTCACTCAAATCTCTCAAATCTATTTCTCTCTCCTTTCTCTCTTTCTCTTTCTCTCTCCTTAGAAATCCAATGGACGAGTGGTGCTTGGAGTTTTTCTAGAGGAGAATGGCTAGCATGGGAGGGGGGTACTGAAAGTGCGTCGGGTGGTCTAACACAACACCCTATGCATATGCGGAAGCGTAAAGAGCAACTAGAATTATGGCTAAACCTATAGGAGGGGGCGATTAGGACCCTTTTTGAAATTCTTTTCGCCTACTTAAATAATTCAACAAATCAAACTAAGTAAGCAAGATCACTTTGGCTTCCAAGCCTAAGTGGGTCCAATCACAAGGCTAGCATATGATTAAGCAATAAACAACCTAGTCTAAAGCATGCATAGGTAATCAAAAGATTTAACTAATCAAGCTCCTAACCTATGCAACCTATATAGACTTATGAGAATGGATCAATGAGCTCAAGTCTACACAACTAGTGAAAGTACATCTTGTGTGTGGATGTGCCTAATTAGTGCTTAGCATACATTCCTATCAAGCATTCATAATTAGACAATTAAACTAACAATGCTAAGATATTAATGTGCTCAATTCAATCACAAACACAAGCATGTATAGTGGTTCGACTTTGGGTCTACTCCACTCCCAGTTCAAGTACTCAACTCCTTTGAGCACACCGGCATTCACTATCGGAGGTTTTAAATGATGTTCACCTCTCAACCTTTACACGGAGGTTTTACCGGTTCACCTCTCAACCATGACCGGAGTTTTAGACAAAGGGCTAACTCTCAACCCAAACGGAGTTTTGGACATAGGCTAACTCTCAACCCGACTCATGTTCACTCCCGTGACGGAGGCTCCCCTTTGGAGAATTAGTTTAGGCCCGGAAAACGGGCCAAGGAACGGCTAACCTCCCTAGATCGAGTTTGACAAACAAACTCTAAATGGACTCTCAGAAAGGACAACCTTACTTGTCCGATGAGCCCCTTGTTTAGCACCGGTTCGGGTTGCTTGATCTCCGCTCTCCCGTGCTTCAATCAGCTTCCCTTGCTCCCACGATCGTGTTGCCGTTGCGTCGCCAATGCCTCAGCCACACTTGATCAAACACCTTGCATGTGATGCCTTTGAGATGCCCAAGGTGCTAGGAGGGTAGGTTTGAGAACTCTACAACTAATGAGAATGGGTTGCCTAGAGGTTCTCTCCTACAACGATCTCATCTTAAAGTTTTGGACAAGGATTTGTCAATCAAGAAGGTTCCAAACTCTAGAGATCAAGAGGGGATGAAGGTCATCTTCTTCATGAGCTTGGAATGCTCTAATCTTGTGTTAAAGCACAAGGAAGATGGCTTGCATAGGTTGGGAATGAGCCTCAAATGGTCTCCAACAATGGTGGCTTCACTCCTCTCGAAATCCCTCTCATTGCCCCTCAAAACAAGCCAAGTCCATTTATAAAAGAAGGTGCAACGGATACAAAACGGGTAGAAAATGGCTAGTGCCGACCGGTCGCACGACCGATCGGCCAGGGGCCCACGACCGGTCGGTCACAGCACGAAAATGGACAGGGGCTGCTGTGTATATAAAGGGGGTCTGTCCAACTGGTCGCGACCGGTCGGACCAGCCCAGCCAACCGGTCACAACCGGTCGGCCCATTGGCCTGTGAAGACAGCAAGCTTGCTGTTCAATCTGGGACCCAGTCCGACCGGTCTTGACCGGTCGGTCCAGTCCATCCGACCGGTCGTGACCGGTCGGTCAGGCCTGGGTTCAGCCTGGCAGTTTGCTGACCCAGCTCTTTCACAACCCATCGCTATGGCCAAGGTATGAATGGTCTTTTGGGACACCTAAGGCCACACTATGATGACTAAGAGTATTCCTAAGGTGGTCAAGGTCATCAAAGAAGCAAAGGGGTTGGGTTTTGGTCAAGGTTAAGGCACCAAGGCATCACTTTTACCTGAATCTTCTTCCTTGATGCAACGGAGGCACTTGAGTCTTCGGTCTTCATCTTCATTAGGCTCAACCGACACTAGACTCACTGACGTAAGTGATTGACAAACAAGGTGTACTAGTATGCCACAGAAAAGTGCACTAACAGGTACATGAGGTGATGATGATGATGATGGGAGAGGGCATGGGAGGTATGGGTGGCATGATTAGAGTTGACTTTGGAGGTGAGAGAGTGATGGGGTGGGTATGGTGTGTGTAGACTAGGGTAATGAGAGGGGTATGGGTGAGGGTGATGGTGATTGATTTGACATTTTGTTGGGATTTGTGCAAGTGGGGCCCACGTCACACGCGCGTTGCGTGACCCACTTCGAATTGTGCAAAAGTACGCATTGTTGTAGACAAATTTGGCTCGTGCTCATCGAAAGGGGTCGCATCTTCGAAATGCGACCAGCCCAGCTCGTGCTCGACGAAAGGGGTCGCATCTGCAAAATGCGACCAGCCTAGCTCGTGCTCGACGAAGGGGTCGCATCTCCAAAATGCGACCAGCCCGGCTCGTGCTCGATAAAAGGGGTCATACCCCAGAATGCGACCATCTCGGCTCGTGATCGTCGAAGGGGTTGTTCCCCAGAATGCGAGCACTCTTGATATGAACAGCTCCCGACATATAAGCGATCGTGGTTTCTGGTCTCTGTTATGGATGGCCCTCATCTCATAGTACTAGCAGCCCGTATAGGCAGATTTTGGTTTATATCTATTCACAGTTCCGAGTATCTAGAGACGTAATCAGCTAGACGTCTAGAATGTTTTGACTACTTCCTTATCCAAGGATTAACAAGATAAGCTTCTTATCCCATGAAATCAGCACTAATCTTAACAGCTTGCGTAGCAGGTTGGACCATTAAGATCTGTATAAATAGATGACTCTATTGATGATAAAGGTACACAATACTCAATCTATAATCTCCATCGCTTATTTTGTTCTCTTTTCAACCTCACCCTATCTAACTTAGGCATCGGAGGGCCAACAACTGGACGCCGGCCACCCTTAGTTATTTTCTATCTCCTTTCAGGCTCAATGAGGAAATCGCTTGGAGAGAAGGTGAACGTCTGGAGGATCCTGTTACAAAATTCGACGTAAACAGTTTGGCGCCGTCTGTGGGAACGATTTGATCATCAAAGTCAGTCGTTCTTAACATTGATCAAAATCCTTCCATAATGCCTCCTAAAAAGACTGTTCATCCTTCCACATCAAGGCAGACATTACCTCTGCCTGACGTTACGGAATCAGTGCCTGTTCCTCAAACCACTTCAACAAACATCCCTCAAGGAGTACCACACGTGCCATCAGCGAACCCGTTATTTGAGGTTTCCGGAAGTCAAGAGGACGTCATGCGTTTCCTCGGAAATACCCTTTTAACCCTCAACGCCGGAGTTCAAGCCTTATCTAATCGGCTTGGTCAGCATTTTCTGGAGCCGCAGAGACAACCTTCCGAAGGGTTGCCAGCGCAACCCATACCGGTGGCTTCCAGACATTTTGTGGACGAGCCACAGGTCCAACCAAATCATCCTCCATCAAATCGAGTGCTGCTTGGCAACCAACCCCCTGTGCTACCTCCGCATTCCATACATTCTAGTGCTTCTCGTCAACATCAATCTCAGGGGTCCATCGTTGAAACGTCAGGCTATACTTTACCGTGGGAAGGATACCCCAAAAGAATCCATGATTGTTTTGATGTCATGGAGCAGCGATATCAGGCAAATCGACCGTCAGCTGTGGTGGCGTCGATACATCGATCCGAGTCTCCTTTCACCAACGAGGTCATGGGAGCACCTTTACCTAGAAAATATCGTACACCTGTCATCACTCCATATACAGGTATAGGCGATCCTTTCGAACACTTGGAAACTTATAGGTCTCTTATGGAGCTGGAGGGATACGGGTCGGAAATCATGTGTAGAGCTTTTTCCCTAACCTTAAAGGAAGTAGCTCGTACGTGGTTCCGGGGGCTAAAGCCTCGATCTATCGGCTCCTTTTCACAGTTATCGGAGCTTTTCCTTTCTCAATTCATGGGAAGCATCCGCACTAAGAAGCCAGCGTCCCACCTAATGGATTTGAAACAGCAGCATGGGGAGACGATAAAGGAGTTCACAGTATGGTTCACTGCCGAAGCTATCCAAACTGAAGGATATACCGAAGAAAAGGGCCTTACCGCCCTCGTAGCCGGAATTACGACCGAAAAATTCAGATTTGCCTTAGATAAAAACCCTCCAAAAACCATGACAGAATTCCAAGCTAAAGCTCAGAAGTATATCAATGCAGAAGAAGTTGCTCTGGCACGTCATGGTATACAGGGTAAGAAGCACAAGCCAGAGGAAATCTCGCCCCCGAATAAAAAATATCGACGTGATCGACGAGACCGCTCTCCCAAGAAGCCTTATTCTGGTAAATATCATAACTACACTCCTCTCAACCGATCCCATGAAAAGGTGTTAATGGAGATTAAACATAAACCATATGTAAAATGGTCGGCCAAGATCAAATCTGATCCTGAAAAGAGAGATAAAGGCAAGTTTTGTTACTTCCACAAAGATCATGGGCATAGAACCCAAGACTGCATATCTCTGCGAGATCACATCGAAGCTCTTATTCGAAAGGGCCATCTCCAAGATTATGTTGCTCGTCGAGGTCGATCATCAGAAAGGGCAAAAGCCTCACCCCACCAGAAGGAGTCGCCTCACCATCATACTTCACAAGAAGACGTTGAACCTACTGGCGAAATTCGTACCATCACCGGGGGACCAGCTTGGGGCGGCGATTCTCAAGCTTCAAGAAAAGCATACACTCGTAAGGCGTCCAAGAAGCCCTAGCATATTTACTAGCTGGAACAGACGCCCAACGCGTTAAAAACCAGTCATTCTCCAATTTCCTTCTCCCTCGAAGATGCAGAGGGAATTCACTTCCCTCAAGAAGACTCCATCGTAGTCGCACTAAAGGTATCAAACTATTTGACTCATCGTATTATGGTGGATACAGGTAGCTCTGCTGATATTCTATACTTGAAGGCTTTCAACAAAATGACACTCGCCAGAAGCCTACTCAAGCCAGTCTCAACTCCCCTCATCGGCTTCGGGGGCGAAGTGGTGACACCTGAAGGAAGCATTGACCTTCCTGTCACCTTTGGGGAGAGTCCAGCGAAGACGACTATCTTCATAAATTTCCTCGTGGTGGACCGAAGATCAGCATATAACGCCATTTTGGGGCGGCCATCTCTTAATAAGGTTGGGGCAGCTTTACATCCTTTGTATTTGTGCGTCAAATTTCCTACCCCGAATGGTGTTGGGGTTGTACGAGGAAACCAGAAAGAGGCCCGGTCTTGTTATGAGATAGCCCTACAAGATCGGAAGAAAGCATAAGCGACACCAATCATGATGATAGGACAAGGTTCATCCAACTCCCCAGCGGATACCTCGCTGGACCCAAGAGAGGATGCTCTCCAATCAGGAACTCCCGGGGAAGAGACGGTAGCGATTCATTTAAATGAAGAAGACCCATCCAAAGTTGTTTGTGTGGGATCCTCTTTAAGGAACATCTTTCGAGCAAATTTGATCTGCCTCCTCTCTGAATATCAAGATGTGTTTGCCTGGTCTCACCAAGACATGCCTGGCATTGACCCTAGCGTCATCGCACACCGTCTAAATATCGACCCAAAGTATAAACCTATCTACCAGCGCCGCTGTGCCTTCACTACAGAAAGGCAAATGGCAATCAAGACTGAAGTCGAGAAGCTGCTTATGGTCAATTTCATAAAAGAAGTTGACTACCCAGAATGGGTCGCGAATGTAGTTCTCGTTCGAAAATCTAATGGAAAATGGAGAATGTGTGTAGACTATTCAGATTTGAACAAAGCGTGCCCCAAAGATAGCTTCTTGACCCCGCGAATCGACCAGTTGGTCGATTCAACAGCTGGGCATGCTCTGCTCAGTTTTATGGACGCTTATTCTGGTTATAACCAGATCATGAAGCATCCGCCCGATAGCCAACATACTGCCTTCATCACTGACCGAGGTCTATATTGCTACCAGGTAATGCCGTTTGGTCTTAAAAATGCAGGGGCCACCTATCAGCGTCTCGTCAATAAGATATTCGCCGCACAAATTGGCAGGAATATGGAAGTCTATGTTGATGACATGCTCGTGAAGAGTGTCATAGAAGACGATCACCTTTCAGATCTTCGAGAAGCTTTCGACCTGATGAGGAAATACCAAATGAAGCTAAACCCAGAAAAATGTGCGTTCGGAGTGTCTGCTGGAAAATTTCTTGGATTTATGGTTGGCCAGTGAGGAATTGAGGCAAATCCTGAAAAAATAAAAGCATTGATAGAGATGAAATCCCCAACCACTCTTAAGGACGTCTAACGTCTGGCTGGTCGCATTGCATCGCTTAATAGGTTCATCTCACGGGCATCTTACAAATGCCTACCCTTCTTTAAGCTCCTCCGTGCCACAGCCAAATCTGATTGGTAGTAGACGCCACAGTGCGAAGAAGCTTTTCAACAATTGAAGCAATATATGAGCATACCCCCTGTCTTATCTAAACATGTGGTGCACGAGCAACTCATCCTTTATTTATCTGTGTCCTCCACGGCCGTTAGCGCCACCTTAATAAGAGAAGATTCCGGGATACAAAAGCCCATTTATTATATCAGTCGAGCAATTGTGGATGCTGAAACTCGATATTCTAATATGGAAAAACTAGCCCTTGCTTTAGTCACAGCAGCCCGAAAACTGCGACCATATTTTCAAGCCCACGTTATTTTAGTACCAACAAATCATCCGCTACGACAAGTCCTTCAAAAACCTGAGGCTTCCGGACGATTAACTAAATGGGTGGTCGAGATCAGTGAGCATGACATATCGTTCTGCCCCAGGACTGCAATCAAAGGCCAGGCCGTGGCTGACTTCATCGCCGAATCCATATACTCCTCTTCCGATGAAGATTCCGCGATTAGCGACCAGCCCCCCTGGTCACTCTTCGTGGACGGGTCTTCAAGGGCCACCGGCAGTGGAGCGGGCCTAATTTTAGTCGCCCCAGACGGGTCAGATTTCCAATACGCTTTACGTTTCGATTCTCGCATCTCGAATAATGAAGCAGAATATGAGGCCTTGATCGTTGGTCTCGAATTAGCACATGTCCTTTCAATTCAGAATTTACTCATTCACAGTGATTCTCAACTCATAGTTAATCAGGTACTCGGTGAATTCGAAGCAAAAGAAGAAAGGATGGCTTTATACAAATCCCGAGTGCTCATCCTGCTCGCAAAGCTAAAGAATTATGAAATAATCCACATCCCTCGCGAGAAGAATAAATTCGCTGATTCTTTGGCAAAACTCGCCTCTGCACCAGAATCTGAGTTATCATATTCAATCCCCATTGAGCATCTTCAGAACTCGAGTATCGACCAAGCAACTCTCGAGCAGGTGATCGCGGTACATCCGTTTCCATGTTGAATGGACCCCATACTCCTTTATCTCAGAGACGGATACCTCCCAGACGATAAGAAAGCCGCCCGACAAATTCGTCATCAAGCCTCCAGGTATACTTTACAAGATGGAATATTGTTACGTAAAAGTTTTTCCTTGCCCTATTTAAGGTGTCTTCACCCAGAAGAAGCACATCGTGTTCTAGATGAAATACACCAGGGGGCATGTGGTAACCACCCAAGGGGGCGATCCCTAGTGTATAAAGCGATGAGGCAAGGATACTATTGGCCCACTATGAAGGCAGACGCAATTGAATTCTCTAAAAAATGTGACAAGTGCCAGTGATACTCTCCTATACCACATGTACCGTCCGAGCAAATGACTCCAATTGATAGCCCTTGGCCCTTCGCACAATGGGGAGTCGATATCATCGAGCCTTTGCCTACTGGAAAAGGACAAAATAGGTTCGCGATAGTGGGGGTCGATTACTTCGCCAAATGGGCCGAGGCAGAGCCACTAGCCAGAATTACTGAGAAACAGACCACTAAGTTCGTATGGAGAAACATCATATGCCGTTATGGACTCCCCCATACTATAATCACCGACAATGGAAAGCAATTCAACAACGCCGCTTTCGATGAATTTTGCGAAACATGGAAGATACGCAATATCCGCACTTCTCCCTATCATCCTCAGGCAAATGGGCAAGTTGAAGCAGTGAATAAAATCATCAAGCATCATTTGAAGACCAAGCTCGGTGAGTGTAAAGGCATGTGGCCAGAACTCCTGTCAGAAGTCTTATTGGCATATAAGACTACGACTCGCACGTCTACAGGCGAAACTCCCTTCTCCTTGGCATTCGGTACCGACGCGGTAGTACCAGTTGAAATTCAAGTACCCTCATATCGGATCGAGCAATACGATCCCACTTGTAATCAGGAAAGTCTTCGACTTCACCTTGATCTCTTGGAAGAACGAAGAATTACCTCCCAGATGCGAGCAGTAGCATATCAGCAGCACATTGCTCGCTACCGTGACGCTAAAGTTCGGCCTAGAGCTTTCCAGCTCGGCGATTTAGTCCTCAGACAGAACCTCGGAGCTCCTACTCGTTCGTTTGACCCGAATTGGGAAGGTCCGTATCGAGTCATCAAAATCGTGCGACCCGGTACCTATTATCTTGAAGACATGCAGGGAAGCCCCGTATATCGCCCCTGGCATGTGGAACATTTATTACGGTATTTCCCTTAATTCGATGTAATTCCGAACGACATTCCGAATGAATAAGAATTAAAATCATTCCTTTTGGTCGCTACTCCATTTAATTGAACTCAAATAGCCCCGAAGAGAATACATACATTCTCTTGGCCAATTGCCTACCCTTGGTAGGATTAAGATTATTTTTGTTGGTTACTTCTCCATTTTATGGATCAAAAATAGCCTTGAAGAGAACATACATGCTCTCTTGACCAATCTTCCACCCTTGGTGGAATTAAAACCTCAATTTATAGATCAGTCTATCTCAACGCGGACATGGTCATACAACCCCCGGATTGAGTCTAACTCACTTTTTCATGAGTTAGTTATGCGAGCAGTCAGTATACGATCAACACAAGGCGAAAAAGCTAAGGAAAGAACACGACATTGAAGAAATGGATGTTTCATTATAATTGACCAAAAAGTCAAGTCAGTTATATACACATATTCTTCTCAAAGGTATATAAAAAAAATATACAAAATAGAGGAAGGCGGACAACACTTTAAGAGGTCATCCCCATCTGGAGCAAGCTCGCGGCTCTCAGCTTCAGGACCGATCTCAGGGGCAGGCGCGGCGTCTGTGGCTTCGGTGACCTCATTCTCAGCCGCAACTCGCTCCCTAGCCGCGACCTCGAAAGCCACTCTCTCGAACTCTTCAACGTTGAAAGACGGAGCAATCTGCTGCATAACCCTGACCGCAAAATTGCGACCAGCGATATACGCTTCATAGTGCTCCTCGTCGTAGAGTTGAGAGGTTCAGAACTCTTGGACTGCACGAGGGCCTTCGTCAGATACCATCTGAAAAGAGCCACTCGCTCCTCCTCCCAGTGAATGGATTCATCCTTCAGCTGGTCGAGTCTCTTCATGGCCTCCTCGAGCTTGGTCCGAGAATCCTTGAACTGCTCCTCGAGGCGGATCTTGTCTTCGCGGAAAATCTCCTTCTCCCTCTCGCTCTTGGCATAGAGTTCTTGGAGCTTCGCAAGTTGAAGATCCACTGACTGAAAATGGTCAGTCAGGGCCTGAATCTTTACAAGGAGGATTTGCTTTTCCTCGTCCAGTTTGGCTATTTGGGCTTCCAGTGCCTTCACCAGGCGGTCCCTTCCCTGGACTTCGGCCTCCATTGTCTTTTTCTTCCTTTTCGCAGCTTCAACAGTGCGGCGGGCAGCTTCAATGTCACGTTTGACACGAAGCGTGAGATCTAGACTCTGATATAAACAAAGAAAGAAGGATTAGATTGGCTCGCTACATTATTAATCCACAAACAAAACGATAGAGGGGAAAGGAGCTGTTACCTGAATCAATCTCACCCCTATATCAGTAGAGAGAGCCTCTGGGATTGGCTCGGGGAGGCTCCCGAAGGAGTTGGGGGAGATGTTATCGAACATAAACTTGCATATTGGGTGCAAGTAAGATGGGATAACAAAGACTCCCGACCCAGAGGCTTGGGCTACAACCATCTCGTTGGAGCCCGTCTCGCGGGCATTCGCAGCACCCGAGGAAGGTGTCGCGGACTCGCGAGCAGCGAAAGGCTTGCATAATGTCCTCCTTCAGAGGGAGGCCTCCCTCCCTTCGATCGCCTTTCGGCGAATTATCAGCGACTTCGATTACCGGCTGGCCACGAGCGCCAGACGGAGGAGTCGCAGCAACCGGAGGGGTCGTAGTCGCACGAGGAGTCGGGGCGGCCTCCCCTTTTCCAGCAGCATGCGGCTGTTTGCCGCGAGCCGATCCTTCAAGCGAGGGAGCACCCCTAGTGCACCCCTCTTATCTCCTACGTTCGTCATCTCTTCCTGTGAAATTAGGCCCGCGGCACAGAGGCAACATGGCTCTAAGGCGACGTTAACGTGACGCACGGCCGCTGAGAGCTTGTAAACTTTTACAAGCTTTTCGTGAAGTCCTCCCCGGAGGTTTGGTTTTACACCAGTCGGAATGCCTGCAAGAAATATAGGAAAGGTACATCAATCACCACAAGCGAAATTATTGGTCCCTTTTCAGACAGACGGGCAGAAACTCAACCCACCTTCGCCAAAATAGCGACTAACGTTATGGCCTTTGGGGTCGGAGCCTGCTTCGGACTCCCAGTTGCCGGAGACGTAAAACCATTTTTTCCTCCATCAAGGGCAATTGGAGGAAGGGTTCCCCATAATGAAGTTATTCTGGTGCCAAAAACAGAGGTAATACCAACCCTCGGTAGATGGGGCCCGTTTTAACTGGAATAACCTCAAAAATTCCCCAGCGGTTAACTCATCATTACCCGCTTGTTTCCAGAGGACGAAGGTACTTATAAGCACCCGCCAGCCGTTTACGATAAGCTGGCCAGGGGCAATCTTATAAATACGTAGGAAATTTCGGATGAATGGATGAAGGGGAAGACGCACGCCAAATTTGAAAAAATATTCATAAAAGGCCACATAGCCTGGTGGTGGTGCATCGACCATCTCCCCTCTCCCAGGTAATCTAAAAATAACGGACTCTGGGACCCGATATCTCTCCCGAAGGCTAGAGAGCCATTCTTCTGTTAGTATTGAGGAATAACCGGCGGCAGAGTACCTTCCTACCGGTACCCTGGCAGTGTTAGATTCAGATGAATCGGGGGTGTGATCTCCCAGGGGAACGATCTCTTCATCGGAAGACTCCGCCATTGCAAAAGAAAAAACAAGATAGAAAAAGAAAAGATGAAGGAGGACTACCTCTGCGAAGAGGTTTTGCACCGGAAGTAAAAGGAGAAAGAAGAAAGAAGAATATCCTCCAGTCGAAAATTCGAAAATGAAGGAAGTTCTGCAGGATCTGATATTTATATGCAATCATTTCGTTTGATTTGGTCGACACATGGCAGCCTCTCATCCGGCACGATAGACGAACGGGCACAAGCATTAAATACGGAGACACGTGGCGACCGACGCCTCATTTCTGGCGGTAGGAAAGCTGCGTAAAAGCTGGCCATCATAAATGCAGAATCATGTTAAATGAATCATGCGCGATTCTCTCTAAGCAGTCAGCTACGCATACAAACAAAACCCTTGGCATAGTTCCTCAACGCCAAGGGTTTGGGGGGCACTTGTTGTAGACAAATTTGGCTTTAAAGAGAAGTGAGGAATCACGGTCGCATCTCCAAAATGCGACCAGTCCGGCTCGTGCTCGTCGAAAGGGGTCGCATCTTCGAAATGCGACCAGCCCGGCTCGTGCTCGACGAAAGGGGTCGCATCTCCAAAATGCAACCAGCCCAGCTCGTGCTCGACGAAGGGGTCGCATCTCCAAAATGCGACCAGCCCGGCTCGTGCTCGACGAAAGGGGTCGCACCCCAGAATGTGACCATCTCGGCTTGTGATCGTCGAAGGGGTTGTTCCCCAGAATGCGAGCATTCTTGATATGAACAGCTCCCGACATATGAGCGGTCGTGGTTTCTGGTCTCTGGCATGGATGGCCCTCATCTCATAGTACTAGCAGCCCGTATAAGCCGATTTTGGTTTATATCTATTCACAGTTCCGAGTATCTAGAGACGTAATCAGCTAGACGTCTAGAATGTTTTGACTACTTCCTTATCGAAGGATTAACAAGATAAGCTTCTTATCCCATGAAATCAGCACTAATCTTAACAGCTTGCGTAGCAGGTTAGACCATTAAGATCTGTATAAATAGATGACTCTATTGATGATAAAGGTACACAATACTCAATCTATAATCTCCATCGCTTATTTTGTTCTCTTTTCAACCTCACCCTATCTAACTTAGGCATCGGAGGGCCAACGGCTGGACGTCGGCCACCCTTAGTTATTTTCTGTCTCCTTTCAGGCTCAAGGAGGAAATCGCTTGGAGAGAAGGTGAACGTCTAGAGGATCCTGTTACAAAATTCGACGTAAACACGCATCTTTCACACTGGGTATCGCAATGGGGCGTGCCGCACGGCGTTGGAATTGCAGCGCCTACGCGGTCGTCGGGGTATAGGTCTTGGGTCGTTGGGTACTAAATCAGGGTCGCAATTAAGGCTCTCTAATCTGGTCCATCCGGGACGTACCGGTACCAGAAACTAAACGTACGGTGGGCAATTCAAGGTACGGGTCTTACAGCTCTCCTCTCCTTATAAAAATTGTCCTCGAAATTCACAACCAAACGAAGTCAAAGTAAACCACACATATATATAGATAGAAACTAAAAAGCATACGAAAATCAATGAAAGTTCGCAAACATCGCTAAGTCTACATAGCATGCATACACCTCTTGATGGTGTCAATCTTCTCTGGTGTCTACCGCAAAATGTCGGGGTCGAGGGAACAACGCTCTAGTACTGCTGCTGACGGTATGGGCAGTCCCTAATTCGGTGTCCAATCTCGCCACACTCAAAACAAGTGCCCTTGAATGGCCTTTGGAGGGCTGTGCTCCTGTTGTTGTAGGCGGCTTCTGCGGATGAACCTTCCTTCGACGCCTAGTTCTTCGAGGACCTACGATCGGAGGGATTGGTGCAATCGGTGCTCTGCGCCATGGTTGTTGCTTAGGTGCTCTTGGTCGCTGAGGGCATTCCTTTCTTCGATGGCCGGCTTCACCGCACTCGAAACAGTGACCTGAGATCCGCAATTAGGTCTTCTCTGAAAACTGCATCGTTTGGGAGCTGCTGGGGGAGAACTTCATCTTCTTGCTATCACTTAGGGGTGCTTTCTGTTGCTCGAACAAATCGGTCATCAATCGGAGCATCCCCTTGAATTGCTCTGCGCTTACTAGGGTGACAGGTGCTAACTCTGGCTAGGACGTACCAGCCTCAACTTCAGCTACTGGTGTCGTGTCCATCTTTAAAAAAAGAAGGGACAAGAAACCCTTAGCCTCATAAAACTGCAAACATACTACGATTAAAGAACTATACCATTGGGAATTCTAGTGATTCTAAGTTCGTAAATATCAACAAGTGAGGGGTGATCTAATCCTAAAACACTAAGTAGAAATATTGTGTTGCTCACAGGTAGCTCCCAAGTCATGCTCTGATACCAACTTCTGTCACGCCCCAAATTCGGTTCTCGACGTCCATTTGCCGTAACCCGAATTCAGTGGTGGCAGCCTCCGTAGTACCCCGATCTCGGATCCTAACCCCACATGCCAGGTTCCGATCCTGGGATACCACATGTCACATGCACCCACCACCCTACATGCGCTCACTCTCACTCCATGTCACATGCGCCCACCACCCTACATGCACCCACCACCCTACATACGCTCACTCCCACTCCATGTCACATGCGCTCACCACCATACATGCGCTCACTCTCATAGACATGCCAGCCCTCTTCCAACATGCGCCTGGACTGGCCACACCTGCACTGCACATCACATCTCTTTACACTGCACTACACTGCCTGCACTTGCACTATACACTGCACACCTTATTTACATAAAAACGTTTAAGTAATTATGTTTCCATTTACTTTAAGTTATTTATGTAAATAAAGAAGTACCCCCCATTTGGATTCAATAAAAAATACTAAAAAAATAAATTCCCAACAATGAAGATTTTGATTTTCCATCCGAAGTACAAATCGCAACTTTTTGGCACTCCTCAAAAAGTTCGCCTTTTGATTGGAGGGGTTTTCTTCGAATCTAAACTGTCTAAAGAATCCAAAATACCATAATTATGCTAAAACACCAAAGTCCGGTGAAATATTCATGATATTTTATGGTCGATCTGTGGATATATAAAAAATCCAGATTTTTACTTAGAATTTTCAGGCAGGGAAATGACCAAAATATCGTTTTAATGCAAATTTGTACAGAAATGAAGTTATGACTAGATAATATTGATTGCTCCATGCATTAACACCTATCTTGCTTAATCTAGCATTCATTCACGCTTAATCTAGCATTCATCTTGCTTAATCCAGCACTCGTCTCTGCTTAATCTAGCACTCATCTTTGCTTAATCTAGCATTCATTTAACTCGACATGTACTTAACTTCACGTGTCATACATACTATTGTGTTCTCATATACATTCATTCTCATATGATATATCTTCTATTGTATTCATCATATACAATCAATCTCATATGATATACACTCAATTATATTCATCGCACATTGAAGATCCCTTATCTCGTTACAATGCCCTACACATTTATGCACACGTGAGCAGGTTCTCTTCTTATCTCTCGTTGCGTATTAGCTATCAACAAAGGTGCGAGGTCGGGATCACTTCTGAAGACGAGTCAACAGACTCCAACCTTACTCGACAACTGATTATAGGAACTTTGTATCGATTATGTTCATTGCACAATTACGGTTCAACCCGGATTGAGGCTCAAGACTAACCAAAAGGGACTATGGTTATCACAAGAAACCACAAACAAAAGAGTTCCAACTAAGCTTGAAACATCCTGCTATGGATTGCCATTGTGAAAAAGACAGTCAATGCCCTACCCATCGACAACGGGTCCATCGGTTGAGCTGATGAGGCAGTTGCGGATTGCTTTCCTAAGGTCACCTGTTCACGGTAACAGGCGCGGGCTTTAGGTTATGCCAACCAACATTTCGATGTTCATGTATTCCAGCGGTCACCTGTTCACAGTAACAGGCGCGGGCCCAGAGTTGCACCACTCGAATCCTGATAGTCTCTCAACCAGGACAATCCGAAAGAAAATGGGACATAGACATCCTGCTTGTCCAAGAAACATGGCTCAGTCCATAACAAGAAAATAAATAGGTCTCTATGACCATGAACTCAAAGACGATAGTCCCCGATGACTTAGTCACCTGGTCGATCTATTCGGGCCTTGTCTCGAATATTCCATCTATTGTACAAACATTATTCATAGTGGAGCTTTGTCACTTTGTGCCGTGGTTTTCTCCCGCAAGGGTTTCCACGTAAAAAATCCCTGTGTTCTCTATGGTGTACATGATTTACATTGATATTTCCTCATTTGCTTTATTTAATCTATCTACAATGTATGCATTCTTTTATTTTTGCCTTTTAATCAAGGGTGATCAACCATTGATGTAATTAAGGGCTTGTGACAAATATCACAACCTGGAATGTAAAAGATCTCAGAATCTCTGGAATAAAATTCGCCTTGCGATGTCTCTTTTGTGTACACTTTGTGATTGCTTATGATTGTCTATGAATGTCTCTATACTCAGAATTCCCCTAGAATAATGAAACACAGGAAAAAACTGCCTTGAGCAATTTTTCTAGTTTTAACAGCCATGTTGAGGGCAGGAAAGAGGTGAGCTTCCTCTTCGTGGTCGGACATAGCTTGCTGAGCTCGGGTGCGGATTATGCTGTGGCAAGGAAGCTATTTTCTAAGACGTTGAGCCCAAGGAGGCACAATAGTGAGGAATATGTTCTACTCTTTTTGGGTTTTGGGATTTTCTACTCTTTTTTTGTTTATGGATGAAATGCTATACAGATGAGATTATATGAGGACTATTGACTTTTAAGTACAAGAAGAATTCTATTTTTCAAGTTCGATCACGACTAGTGGGACTAGTTCAATCCCCAGTGAAGTCGTCATTCTGTGGACGCTCGCCTTTCCACGCTCCCCGGCCATCCCTTTAAAAAAGGGGGGTATGCGCGAATCGTCGTTGTGCCACTGGCTTGCCTCTTTCTCGAGGGCTTTTCGGTTGTCATGTTATCATTGTTGTTGGGGCTCAAATTTGCACCCATTATAAAACAACATCCAGTTGTCCATCTACGACAATTCAAACTAATTTCAAGATCGGGAATACCCAAAAAACGCCAGTGCAACCTTAACATGCGCGGTCATGACCAAAAGTTAAAATGTCATTTCAGAACGAAACCGGACATGCGGATGGCTGCCAAATGATCCTTAATGCCCCAAAACCCTTAACCTGCAAGTTTCAAAGTCGCGCGACGCATATTATTACCTGCGCACTTCCAAATGCATTTTACACTGATTGTATCTGACTGTAGGGGCCCGGAAGCCTATAAATGCTATTTTTGAAGGGAACTGGACATGTGTACTGCCGCAAATGATCCAAAATGTTCAAAAACCATTAACTCCCAATTTTGAATGCCGTACGATGTATACTTTTACCCACGTGCACTGAAGTGAGTTTTGCCCCTGTTTGAAGCCGATTGGGAGGGTCTAAATTAGTAAGGGACTACCAAAATTCAAAATAGTTGATCATCTGTATACCACCTCATTCATTTCATAGCCCGATGAGAGGCTTAAAGTGCTTAGGCATCAGTGAATTCGGTCTCCGAAAAGGTACCTGTCCTTTGGACATATGGAGCCTACATGCGGAGCTTACATACGGAGCTTACATGCAAAGAGCACATGCGGAGCCTACATGCGGAGCCAACATGCGGAGAGCACATGCAGAGCCTACATGCAGAGAGCACATGCGAAGGCATTTCTTCTCGGAAAGCTTCCAGAGAAGTTCAAAATGGAGACATGCACTAACATCCTCACCACATGCGCATAAGAGCCCCAATTTCCCTTTTTAAAAATTTTAAATTTACAAAAATACAAAAAATATACTAAGAGCACATGCACCCACCATAGGGGGCACATGTGCCCACACCAAGGCACATGCGCCTACACCCCATGGCATGCGCATGCCACAAGGCCACATCGCATGATCCCCCAACACATGTGCATGATGCGTATGACTCCCCTCTCTAAATGCATGTGCTCACACTATTTTGGACCCGAGATCCGACTAACTCCTATAAATACCCCACTCACCTACTGAGAGGGGGACGGTTTCATTTTCGAGAGGACGCCAGAGTGCTGCAAGAGGTAGAATCCTCGGTGGAACCCCTTGTCGGAATCCTTCGCCAGAAAGGGAGACATGCTCCCACTCCATTGAATTTGAAAAATATGAAAATGCACTAAGTACAAGGGGGACATGCGCCCACCCTTTTGACAAAATATGAAAATGCCCTAAGTACCATATGCACATGCGCCCATAGGGGAAGCACATGCGCCTGGGAGAGGCATATGCGCTCACCTCCCATCCATCCTCTCTCTCTCTCTCTCTCTCTCTCTCTCTCTCTCTCTCTCCCTCATGCGCCTGAGGAGGGGCCACATGCGCTCACCTTAGGGAACATGCGCCCACCATGAAATTCACATCTGCCAGGTGTTGATGGGGACTTGAAATCTTCTGTGGTATGGCCCGCCTCTTGATCACGCCGACGATCCTAGATACACATCGCTAATGTCTATCCATCCCCGGATCAGATCTCCCAATGGTCGATATTAAACGAGCCAAATCAACAATTCGATCAAAATGACCAGCACCTAGTCAATTTTACAACTCCAAAAATCCCTCTGAAAGAGCCAAAAATGACCAAAATCAAGGAGAATCGGGCGGAATTCGACCGACCCCGAGAGAGAGACCTCTCTTATCTATTACATGATGCACCATAATTGTTGTAGGATAAAGTTGACCATCAAGAAATGCGATCAAAGAATGATTGAGATAGGAGCGGCCAGCCATCCCAAATGTGAGCAGCTCGGCTCGTGCTTGTCGAAAGGGGTCGCATCCCAAATGCGAGCAGCTCGGCTCGTGCTCGTTGAAAGGGGTCGCATCCCAAATGCGAGCAGCTCGGCTCATGCTCGTCAGAAGGGGTCGCATTCTGTATGCGAGCAGCTCGGCTCGTGCTCGTCGAAAGGGGTCGCATCCCAAATGCGAGCAGCTCGGCTCGTGCTCGTCAGAAGGGGTCGCATCCTGTATGCGAGCAGTGTTGAGCTCTTAATTGTGCATATTCTAACCCCAATTCATCACTCATTGTGCAAGATTTTCATGACTTAAAGACTAATTGAATGCATGTTTTGTGATTGCAGGATGGAGAGTGAACTCTGCTTAATTGAAGGTGAAAAGGACTTCGTTTAGAACTATTTGGATGAAGATCGAAGAAGAACCAAAGAAAGAAGGAAGCAAGGAAAGAAGAAAAGAAGAAAGAAAGAAGAAAATGAACCAGAAATAGGCCAAGACCGGTGTAACCGGTCGGCCAGGAGGGCCACGACCGGTCCAGACCGGTCGGCCAGTTTCCTACTCATACTGCGCTTGCTGGACTTCAGCCAAACACAGGCACGACCGGTCGTGATCGGTCGGCCAGAAGAGTTTTTTTGGTCCAGAGGCCGCTGGACTGTTTTCCCATTGAAGCACGACCGGTCGTGACCGGTCGGCCAGCCCAGTCCGACCGGTCCAGACCGGTCGGCCATGTGATTTAAAACGGAAATTTCTATTTTCAGTCTGAAAATCTCTGCGCACTGCGTAACTCTTACGAAGATTCTCGATTCTTCTGAAGTTGCGGAGTCTCCCCACTATAAAAGGACACTTAGGGATAGTTCCTAGGGTATCTTAGGAGGGTTTAAGCAAGCTTGGAGGCAGCGGAAGTGGATTTCGGAGTTCCACAACTCCTTCTAGTTTGTTTTACTGTTTTTTTGTTGTTTCATGTTTCCTTGGATCATAAGCAACTAAACCTCTTAGCTAGGGCTAAGAGGTGAAGCTTGTAGTGGATCCAAGATGTTTCAATTCGTTCTAAGTTGGTTTTAAGTTTGAAATTCATGATTATGAACTATGGTTTGAAGTTTATACAAGTTTTAAGTAGTTTTTCTTAGTCTTATGATGACTCATGGATGTTTGGGAGAATTACTTAAATTCTTAATTGGTTTGTATTAGTCTAGACCTGTATAATCCGAGGAATTGGAGTACGCTCTAGTACTATGATCTTCATGTGGGGACTTCCTACCAAAGTTCTACTTTTCTGAATTTCTGTAATGTGTATGGACTGTGCATGTGATTTGAATCAAGTTCAAATCATGATCTACCCTTGTCTTGTGATAGGACTTGAGGATGGTTATGATTGTGAACTGAGCCTTTTGGAATGAGGACTGACCTATGCAATTGAGCATGCTCAGCCTAGCTTACATTGAGTGAATCTTATGCATTGGACTTACGTATAACAGATTGTTTGGTTTAACAGCTCTATCATCCGGCTAGATAGATCTTAATATCGATTCTAGTTGAGAGAATGAAAACCCACAGCAGATTGAACATCAAGGATTGCTACAAGTGGATCCTTGAACCCCTAGTGCCTTTTTATAATTATTTACATTCAATTTAATTCAATATTGTTACTCAAATCAAATCCATACAAAATCTGGTTGTTAGCTTTTAATAGACACTTTTGGATGTGTTTGTGAAATCCTACATAAGTCCCTGTGGATCGACCTCGGTCTTACCGAGATTATTACTACATCGCAACCCTACACTTGGGGAAGCGAACAAGTTTTTGGCGCCGCTGCCGTGGACTTTGACGATTTTTCACAAATTTCTGAAATTAGTATCTATTTAGGATTTTTAGGATTTTAGGACTAACTTAGCTTGTTAATTTGATTTTTCTTTTCAGGGATTTCTAGGAAGCTGAAGAAGATACAAGGATTTCAAGTGCCGAATCAGGTTCTATCCTTCTAAACCTTACTCTTCTCCTTCTCTTATTCATTCCTATCATATTTATCTCTTATAGAGTGGGTGGAAACTCCTTTTTTAGATCTCTGAAAGGTAGGCCTTATGCCAACTGGATTCCTATTGGTCGGCTCTGCCGTCTTGGATCACCTTGTGCTCAGAGATTTCTTTTCTCACCTCTACTCCTCTTTCTCCTTTTTCTGCACTTTTTCTCAAAAGATTCAAAGAGTGGGTGGGGAGTTCTTTGAACCCCTATTGACCAGGAGAAATCGGTCTCTATCCTTGCTTCTAGCTTAGCCATTGCAGGACACCTTGTGCTTCGGTCTTAGAGAAGAGTGAAGAAAGGGAGGAAGAATTCCTCTTTCTCTTTGTTTCATATTTTTTGTTTTGCATGCCACATTGGGCTCGGGATTCCAATAACCGACTCATAAGTGAAGGGGGGATAGTAGAAGGGATTGACAGAGAGCCATGTGCTAGGAGACATCTAAACTCTCCAATTTTGTCTGAAAACATGGCTGCAAATCAACCTAATCCGATGGCCAATCCTAATCTGGGCCAAAACCAAACTGAAACGGGGGAGAATGTGGTTGAGAATGTTCCCCGACCAAGAACTTTACGGGATTTCTTGCAACCAGCAAGAACGAGCACTCCATCATGCATAGTTTTTACACAAAATCTAGGGAATGTGGATTTGAAACCGGGAGTGATCCAACTTCTCCCTAAATTCCATGGATTAGACAGTGAAAGTGCCTATCAACACCTTAAGGAGTTTGATGAGGTAATAACCACCATGCACTTTGCTAATGTAACTGATGATGTGGTGAGACTCAAGTTTTTCCCTTTTACTCTAAAAGATAAAGCAAAAGGTTGGCTTCATGCATTAAGGCCAAGATCAATTGGTGCATGGACTGATATGCATAGGGAATTTATAAAAAAATTCTTCCCTACTCACAAAACAAACATGTTAAAGCGCCTTATCATGAACTTTGCCCAAAAGGAAGATGAAACCTTCTTCCAATGTTGGGAGAGGTTTAAAGACCTATTAAACGCATGCCCACATCATGGCTATGAAATTTGGCGGGTTATAAGCTTTTTCTATGAAGGACTGACTTCACCCATGTGCCAATTCGTAGAGATGATGTGTAATGGGGAGTTCATGAATAAGGAGGCTGATGAAGCATGGGATTATTTGGAAGAATTGGCCGAGAATGCACAGTCTTGGGATACATCTAAACCAACAAATTCCAAGACTGGCCAACAAAAGGAAAAGGGGGAATTTACGTCTTATCGGAAGAAGATAGCTTAAGTGCACGGGTGGCTAGCCTCACAAGAAAAATCGAGGCTATGGAATTAAGGAAAGGAGAGATGATCAACTCTAAGGACGTTGAAACTGTTTGTGGAGTTTGTACTGGAAATCAATATACAACACAAGACTCAGCAGTTCAAGACATCTTACAAGATAAGCAAATACCATAAACAGTTACCAACGACAAATTGGTGCTCCAAACTCAAATACGTATGATTCTAGTTGGAAGAACCATCCCAACTTCAGTTGGAGGAATGGACCCACTGCGAATGCAACCAATATCCCTCAAGCTTAACCTATACTAGGTCCATCTCTAGTCATTACTCCAAAAGTTTCGCTAGAGGAGATGTTAGGTGCATTTGTATCGGTCCAAGCTGAGTATAACAAGACTAATTCTCTGAAAATAGATGGGTTCATGCAAGAACAATTGAAATTTAATCAAAATACAACCCAAGCCATCAATGACTTGAAAACCTTAATGGCTAGGGTTGAATCGCACCTCAGTGTTAGGGAGAAAGGCACACTTCCTGCCCAACCTCTTCCTAACCCAAGAACCCAATTTAAGATACAAGATGCAAGCTTATCCTCCCAACATATGGAGCATGTTCAAGCTATCACCACTTTGAGAAGTGGGAAGATTATTGATAAATCTAATCTAGTGAAGGCCCCACAGCCTAATGATCCAGAAATTTCTAAAGAGGATGATAACTTGAACAACACTCCACAGGAGAAAGAACCGGAAAGGCAATACAAACCGGTTGCCCCGTTTCCACAAAGGTTGATTTCACCTAAACCTTTAGACAAAAATCTGGAAATTTTAGAGGTTTTTAAGCAGGTAAAGATCAACATCCCATTGTTGGATGCCATTAAACAAATTCCGTCATATGCTAAGTTTTTGAAGAATCTTTGCACAATAAAAAGAAAAATACATGTGCAAAAGAAGGCATTTTTTACAGAGAGTGTAAGCGCCATTATAAATCACGGGATGCCCAAGAAATACAAAGATCTTGGTAGTCCGACAATATCATGCATAATTGGAGACTACCGGGTGAAACATGCTTTACTTGATCTAGGAGCAAGTATGAACTTAATACCCTTTTCAGTCTATGAACAATTGGGTTTAGGTGAATTAAAACCCACCAAAACCACATTACAACTCGCTGACCGATCAATTCGTATTTTGAGGACGTTCTTGTCCAAGTTGACAAGGTCTACTACCCAATGGACTTCATTGTCTTAGACACACAACCCATGGTTAATAGTGGCCCTCAAATTCCTGTCATACTTGGCCGTCCATTCCTAGCTACATCAAACGCTATCATAAATTGTAGGAGTGGGGTCATACAAATGTCCTTTGGTAATATGACGATTGAGTTAAATGCTTTCAATGTTGACAACCAACAAGAGGATGAAGATGAAGAGGTCCACGAAATAAACATGATCAATTCTATTGTGGAAGATGTGTCCCTCTTAACTCCTTACCCCAATCACTTAGAAAAAGATGCGGCCTATTCTCTTGATAAGAATGTTGATGTGATAGGGGACATAGTCGCACCTTTTGAGTCGGTATTGGCACATAACGTTAGCCAAGAGAAGGATGCGGAAACAACACTTTGTTGTACTGAGAAATCAATTCATATTTCCACACCTCTATGAATTATGCATACCGACTCCTACCAACCCTGGGATGATCCATATTTGCAAAATCAATGCCCAAGAAAATCTAAATGGAGACATATTTTTTCTGATAAATATGACGATGTCTCCTCTTATACATGTGGTGAAAACATTAATGAACCCACTGAAATTTTTTGGAATCTTCAGTGGCTTATCTGGATCACTCACACACATGTGTATTGTAACACAGGATATTGGATGACGTTATTGCAAAACCTTTTGATCCATCTAATGATTCTGCTTAACTTTATGCTTTTGGATGAGTTGTTGGAATTGATCTCCTAGTCTGATGGAGGTATAGAGTAGTTAGGATTAAGATTTTGTTGCTTTTGTTTACGTTTTTTTTTAGGTTTGTTAGAAGGAGGAAGAATTCCACTTTTTCAGGTACTATCATTCCTCACTCCCTTTTATTTTAGAATTGCTCTCATGTTTTGCTTATTGCACATCTTTTACATTGAGGACAATGCAAGATTTGGTTGGGGGTGTAGGATCACTTGGATGAATCCAGCGTTTTGTAACATTTCAAGCAATTATGTGGAAATTTTTTGATTTTTTTCAAAAATTCAAAACTCTTTTGGAAAATTTTGGTTCTATGCACGCAAGATGATATGAGCATAAGAGGAGGAGATATGAAGTGTATGAGGTTGTAAATCTTGATCTTCTCTTGGCATAATAGTTTTATATGAGAATTCCCCTAATTCTGTGATCGATAGAAAATCTGAACACTTTTACATCTAGTCCACATTACACGATCTTCATGGGTTGAAAGGATTATGTGATTGATGGATTAGCTAGACTTTGAATTAAGGTGTTGAGAAATCAAGACGGGGTACCTTGTCCATCCTTGTCCAGGGGAAAACAATGCAAGATATGGATTTCTAAAAATCCTATCTAAATTAAAAGAAAAAAGGAAAAGGAAGGATAAAATTGGGAATGATGGAAAACTGGTGGAAAATTCCGATTAGGGCTACCTACTACCAACCGGGGGATGGTCTACCCGTAACCAAAGCCGGAAATGGGACGTAGTGTGAAAGTCGTCGGAAGGACGGTAAGGCAAGTTCCTGTCATTGGCTTGATGTAGCTCTATGTACCTTGAGTTCTATAGTCTGGTTGATCTATGAAGAAGATAATCCTGAAAATTCATGAGATGAATTTTCACTATCCACAATAGATTGAATTTGTTCAAGTTCTTCTATTTATCAATCAATCAGCGAAAATTTTATATGAATACTTATCATGTCTTGAGGGTTTACGGTTTCAACTTCTGTCACCAATTATTTCTGAATCTTACACTTGTATGTCTTGGGATGTAAAGAAGAATGGTTTCTGAAAGAGAGTTGAGTTTTGAAGAATGGAATTGGTTTCACGCATGTTTTGCTCGGGATTAGCAAAATGCTGGTTGGGGGGTGTGTTGAGCTCTTAATTGTGCATATTCTAACCCCAATTCATCACTCATTGTGCAAGATTTTCATGACTTAAAGACTAATTGAATGCATGTTTTGTGATTGCAGGATTGAGAGTGAACTCTGCTTAATTGAAGGTGAAAAGGACTTCATTTAGAACTATTTGGATGAAGATCGAAGAAGGACCAAAGAAAGAAGGAAGCAAGGAAAGAAGAAAAGAAGAAAGAAAGAAGAAAATGAACCAGAAACAGGCCAAGACCGGTGTGACCGGTCGGCTAGGAGGGCCACAACCGGTTCAGACCGGTTGGCCAGTTTCCTACTCATACTGAGCTTGCTGGACTTCAGCCAAACACAGGCACGACCGGTCATGACCGGTCGGCCAGGCCAGTCCGACCGGTCTAGACCGGTCAGCCAGAAGAGTTTTTTTGGTCGAGAGGCCGCTGAACCGTTTTCCCATTTAAGCACGACCGGTCGTGACCGGTCGGCCAGCCTAGTCCGACCGGTCCAGATCGGTCGGCCATGTGATTTAAAACGGAAATTTCTATTTTCAGTCCGAAAATCTCTGCGCACTGCGTAACTCTTACATAGATTCTCGATTCTTCTGAAGTTTCGGAGTCTCCCCACTATAAAAGGACACCTAGGGATAGTTCCTAGGGTATCTTAAGAGGGTTTAAGCAAGCTTGGAGGCGGCGGAAGTGGATTTCGGAGTTCCACAACTCCTTCTAGTTTGTTTTACTGTTTTTATGAGTTTTTTTGTTGTTTCATGTTTCCTTGGATCATGAGCAGCTAAACCTCTTAGCTAGGGCTAAGAGGTGAAGCTTGTAGTAGATCTAAGATGTTTCAATTCGTTCTAAGTTGGTTTTAAGTTTGAAATTCATGATTATGAACTATGGTTTGAAGTTTATACAAGTTTTAAGTAGTTTTTCTTAGTCTTATGATGACTCATGGATGTTTGGGAGAATTACTTAAATTCTTAATTAGTTTGTATTAGTCTAGACCTGTATAATCCGAGGAATTGGAGTACGCTCTAGTACTATGATCTTCATGTGGGGACTTCCTACCAAAGTTCTACTTTTCTGAATTTCTGTAATGTGTATGGACTATGCATGTGATTTGAATCAAGTTCAAATCATGATCTACCCTTGTCTTGTGACAGGACTTGAGGATGGTTATGATTGTGAACTGAGCCTTTTGGAATGAGGACTGACCTATGCAATTGAGCATGCTCAGCCTAGCTTACATTGAGTGAATCTTATGCATTGGACTTACGTATAACAGATTGTTTGGTTTAACAGCTCTATCATCCGGCTAGATAGATCTTAATATCGATTCTAGTTGAGAGAATGAAAACCCACAGCGGATTGAACATCAAGGATTGCTACAAGTGGATCCTTGAACCCCTAGTGCCTTTTTATAATTATTTACATTCAAATTAATTCAATTTTGTTACTCAAATCAAATCCATACAAAATCTGGTTGTTAGCTTTTAATAGACACTTTCGGATGTGTTTGTGAAATCCTACATAAGTCCCTGTGGATCGACTTCAGTCTTACCGAGATTATTACTACATCGCAACCCTACACTTGGGGAAGCGAACAAGCAGCTCGGTTCGTGCTCGTCGAAAGGGGTCGCATCCCAAATGCGAGCAGCTCGGCTCGTGCTCGTTAGAAGGGGTCGCATCCCAAATGCGACCAGTCCACCGAGTCTGAGTATCCTCCGCTTTTCTAGTACCAGCAGCCCGTATAGGCCGGTCTTGGGCTTATCTCTATTCATGGCTCCGAATCTCAGGGGAGCACCATCAGGGAACGTAATCAGCTAGATGTCTAATTGAGTTAGGACTATCCGCTTATCTAAGGATTCATCGGATAAATCCCCTATCCCCGGAAAATAAGCGGTAAACTTAACGTCTTGCGTAATAGACTGGGTCGCTCGGATTTGTATAAATAGATGACTCCACAGAAGATAAAGGTACACAATCTCTGAGTTCCAAATCCCTTCGTTTCCTTTGTAACCACGTCCCATCTAACTTAAGCTTCGGAGGGCCAACGGCTGGACGTTGGCCACCCGTAGTTTTCCTTTGTCTCTTTTCAGGATCAGGAGAAAACTGCTTGGGAAGAAAGGTGGATATCTGGAGGACCCTGTTACAAAATCCGACGTAAACAATAATCATGCACAGCAACGATGTTATCCGATCTCAGGACCCTCAAATACCCTGATTAAGCAATGAAAAGGTCCCCTACTTAGTTGTTTTCAGCCCTGGGAAGTGCCCTGTTGGCTTAGAAATCGACTTACACTAAGTGAAACGGAATGCGATCGTACTAACGCCAAGGTAGATCCAGCAACATTGCGATCCTCGTGGACATGATCTATCACTGTTCAAAGACGATTGTGACCAGTATTCACCGAATCCTCCAATCAGATCATAAATAGGTCCAATACTTAGTCATCTTCAACCCTGGGAAGTGCCCTGTTGGCTAGGAATTCGACTACTGCCAAGTAAAACCAACCGTGATCTCAAGACGCCGACACAAAGCTAATGTCTTCGTACTACAAAACAACCGAGTCTAACATTTATAGGACATTAATCCCTATTGTTTAACAGAAATTGGTATAAATGGGTGTTTATCGGACCCGGTACTTAGCCATTTGCAGACATTGGAAATGGCCGATCCAGCCCATCAAACTCGAACTTTTCGGAGAAGTATAGCTCGACACAGCTTCTCCCAATGATCCAATCATTCGAAATATCGATGATGTAAAGATATAAACGAACCAGATTAATCAAATGCATAATTTGTCTAATGCACTAAACACCAAACATAAATGCCATCCTCTCTGAGCATGCATCGAGCATGCATCAAGCATTGCATGAATTTTATTTCATCTCGGATCGAGATACCAAATTAAATCAAAGGGACTACGGTTATCATAAAAAATCATAATTAAAGAATTCCAAAACACCTGAAATGCTCCATCGTTAAGACCAATTGGTGTACGTTCCATCCAAAGCGGGATTCGTCAATTGACTAGTTAAGGAAATAGTGGCGCGTCTTCCTGTGGTCACCCGTCCTAAACTGTGACTGTCAATGATATAGTGTTGTACCACCCGATAACCATGGAGTGTCTTCCAGCAGGTCACTTGTCCCAAACTGAGACGGTCAATGGCACTGGTTACGCTAAGAAACCATGGAGTGTCTTCCAGTAGGTCACTAATAAGTGCTTAATTTTGTATAATTAACCCTTGTTGTTGGGGTCCCAAAAGTCAGGATCCTCAAAACAAGGGATCACAAGTGTACAAATCATCCCTTGACTAGATTCAGGGCCAGTGCATCAGAAGTCTCAGTAGAAATCACAATGCACATCGGACTTGACCAAAATAGAAAGTTGACCCAGTGGTGGGCCCCGCCATTCATCATGATCAAAACCCTCCAAATTCAGGAGGGTAACTTCAACAATGAAGAAATAGAGCCAGTGCATTAGTATTCATCACAAAGAGGGCCCCACAAACCATCATTTTTACAATATAATCACAAATAAGTACGTCGGCGCATCAAGAAATTCATGGTCAGCGCATCATGAAATTCAGCCATTTTAGAAGTGAATTTCAGGACACACTGACTCTCAGCGCGTCAAGAAATTCACCCAGCGCATCAAGAAATTCAGACAGTTTTATGAAGTGAATTTCAGGACGCACTGACCTTTAGCGCATCAAGAAATTCGTCCAGCGCATCCAAAAATTCAGGAATTTCAGGACGCACTGACCCTCAACACGTCCAATAAATCAGGCATTTTCAGGAATTTCAAGACGCACTGATAGCCAGTGCGCCCTAAAAATCAGCGTTTAAACTAAGGCATTTTAAGAAGCGCCGAGTGATTTTCTCGACGTGCTACACGTGGCGGACTCCTATTGGCCGAACTTCGGGATTTTTTTGTATAAATACCCCCCTTTTCGGTTCATTTGGACCGATCCAGAGAGAGAGAGAGAGTTGTATCCCTTGGGTATTTTGAGAACCCGCCGGAATCCCTTGCCGAAAACCTTTTTCGGTCACCGGAATCCCCTTCCGATCGACGGAATCCCTCACCGGAAATCCCATCTCCAACCACAGCAGGTCCGGCGATGAAATAACTTCAAATTGCGCAAATATAGTAGCGCATCACGAATATCAATCATTTTCGAAACAAAGTTATTTTCGGACGCACTGGCCCCAGCGCGTCAGAAAAATACCCTCAGCGGATCAAACAAACTAATATTCAAAAACTAATTATTTTAAGGACACACTAGCCCCAGCGCATCACCAAATAGGCCAGCGGATCAGAAAAATCAAAATACTTTAACAGTCATTTTTGGACGCACTGGCCCCAGCGCATCACAAAAATAGGCCAGCGGATCAGAAAAATATACATCTTAAAACAAGTCATTTTTGGATGCACTGGCCCCAGCGCATCACAAAAATAGGCCAGCGGATCAGAAAAATCAAACACTTTAACAGTCATTTTTGGACGCGCTGGCCCCAGCGCATCAGTAAAATCAGACCAGCGGATCATAAAAATTAGCATTCTGAACATTCATTTCAGCACCTTTAAATCTTCATCTTGTGATGTTTTCGGGCCCCATTTGGACCCATTTTGGGTATTTCGAGCGTTTCGGACGCAATAGAGCAGTCAAATAACTCATCCGGGCCACCCAATGAGCAAAATGTAAGCCTTCGGAGTCCGATCCGATCCAACGAGATGAACGAAGTAGCTTCTCGAAAAGAGGCCGCCAGTGCCTAGAATGATACCAATATATCATCATTACATACACTATCACAATATGACCCGGATTCAGGTCAGGACTAAGCAAAGGGGACTATGGTTAACACGATAAACCATACCAAGAGAGTTCTAAACTATTACACGGAATTTGTTGAAAACTGACACTTCAAGAACAGTCGATGCCCTACCCATTCAAACGGCATCCGCTCGTTGAGCTGCTCAGGTACATACAATTGCAGATCGGTCTTCCCGCGGTCACCCGTCACAAATGACGGGCGCAGGCCAGAGTCGCACCTCTCGGTTAAAAACCCTGACAGTCCCAGCCCGGATCTCCGGTCAAAACATGGGACATAGACATCTGACTCGTACAAAGATGGATCAGTCCATAACAAAACACAACAAATACAGGTCTCCACGACCATACAAATACAGGTCTCCACGACCATACAAAATACAGGTCTCTTCGACCACACAAAATATAGGTCTCTACGACCATGAACTCTGAGACCATAGTCCCCGCTGACTAGTCTTTTGCCTTTTAATCAAGGGTGATCATCCATTGATGTAATTAAAGGCTCGTGACCGGTATCACAGCCTGGAATGTAAAAGATCTCAGAATCTCTGGAATAAAATTCGCCTTGTTATATCTCTTCTTGTGTACCTTTTTGTGAATGCTTATGATTATCTATGAATGTTTCTATATTCAGAACCCCAGAACAACAAAACACTAGAAAATTACGTCACGAGCAATTTTTTAGTTCTAACAAACTGGCGACTCTGCTGGGGATCGAACCCAGAATCTCTGGTTATATCTGAATATAGGAACACTCTAAGATCAATTACTTGCAAACACGAATCTACACATAGGAAAGCTACCGCGAGGCGTAATGTTTCGGCGCCCCTCGGGCGTCAAATTGGCGACTCTCAACGGGAACATTCTTCCCTTCATCTCTAAGGCAATAGACATTTAAAAGGTTTTTAAACCCACAAACTTCCACAATGACACGTATTTGTCTCCTTCTTGCTCATTTTCGTCAGTTTACGCACTGCGATCGATGGGTTCATTCTCCCAACCGCATTTATGAACTGTTCTAACGATTTTTATGACGCAGCAGAATTAGTGAAATACTAGAACAGTAGAAGAAATGGCATGCTCGATGAACAGTTCATGCACCGTCCTTGCCACTAGAGGCTTTAGCTTCGCCCACTTCATCTCAACCACGACAACTATTTCCAACTCAGGATGGCAGTTGGTTGAAACGCGCTGACAGAAGAAAGAGCAGAAGAAAGCAGCCATCTTAGCCGCACATAAGAAGGCAAACTGTTCGCTCGCCTCAAGTGTAAGGCTGCGATGTAGTAATAAATCTCGGTAAGACCGAGGTCGATCCACAGGGAACTAGAAACAACTTTCAAACTATTTCAGCAACTCAGTTTTGCAAGAAATAGGATTCAATTGAGTAATTAAACTAAAACAGTAACTTAATGGAAAATCAGTAATTTAAGGTACTAAGGCATTCAAGGATCCACTTGTAGCAATCCCATGTCAATCCAATCAATCCAAGTAGAGAGCACAACTAGATTTGAAGTCCTATCTCTCATCTAGTTGGAAAATAAAGCATTCAAACACATTTAATTCTACTCAAGCTGAACTTCCAAGTTCTAGTCCCATTCAACACATGTAGGATTCGAAATCATAGCCTTCGGAGTAACAGCCATGCCTATGGACTATGGCTTGATCTAGGGTTACCATAATTCGAACCTAGGCAAACACAATATGATAATCTCAGAGAATTGTAAGGAATCCATGTCCGGAGCACATGAACTCTCATAAAACATCTCAAACTACCAACTTAAGGGACTAAAATAAATAAAAATCCAAACTTGAATTGAAATTACTTGAATTAAATAGAATCAAACATGAGATTAGCTACAAGCTTCACCTCTCAGCCTTAGCTGAGAGATTCTAGCCGAGCATTGTCATACTACAACTAGAACTCATAATAAAAAGCATAAAAACTAGAAAAACCGGAAATTGTAGGGTTGCAGACGCTCCACGATAGCTTCCTCTCTCTAGAACCACGTCCCTTAGCTTCTATGATACCCTAGGAAGAGCCCCTAGGTGTCCTTTTATAGTGGGGAAGCTCTGTTGCGTAAGAATCTTCTAGAACTTGCGTAAGGTTACGCACTGCGCAGAGAAAATCAGAGCCAGACTTGGAAATTTCTAATCTAGGCGAATTGTCGATTGATCGCTCAGACCGGCCGATCAATCGCTAGTTCAAATAACTATAGAAACTGTCTTTTCGGATCTGGCGATTAATCGACTAGCTGAGAGATCAATCGGTCACTTCTGGCGATCAATCGATCAGTGTCCAACGATCAATCGGAGGGTGCAAAAAGTGTCTAGAGAGTTTTTTCCAAATTTCTTAAAAATCTGCATTCTAGCGATTGATCTATGGGATGGGCGATCAATCGCTCAGGCTGGGCGATCAATCGCTCAAGCCGGGCGATCAATCGCAATTCTTCACTTCACTCCAGCAACAATTTTCTCAATTTCTGCTGTGAGCGATCAATCGCTCAAGTCTGTCGATCAATCGCTCAAGCCGAGCGATCAATCGATGGATCAATCTCTGGATCAATCTTCAGAAACTGCAACTTTCTGCATTTTGCTTTTATGGCCCGGCAGCTCTGCACTTCAGTTTTTCTGGCCCTGCCAGGTCTTTTAACATGATTTCTTCTGTGTTTTTCTGTGTTTTTCTTCTTCTCTCTTTGGTCTTCCTTCAACCTTCATCCAATTGTTCTAAATGGATCTTTTTAGTCTCCAATTGGGTGAATTCCGCTCTCATTCCTGAAATAAAAAATCATGCATTAAATGGGCCTTTTAAACATGAAAACCATGCATATAATGCGATGTAGTGGGCAATGCAATGTATAAATTGGAGGTTCAACACACCCCCCAACCAGCTTTTTGCTAGTCCCGAGCAAAACATGCGTGAAACAATTTCAAACCTCTAAACCAACTCTCCTCCAGAAACCATGTTTCTATCCATTCCAAGACATACAAGTATAAAATTTGGAGAAACTAGGTGATAGAAATTGCAAACTTAAACTCTCAAAGCATAAGAAGTGTCTACATGAAATTCCCGCTGATTGATTGATAAATAGAAGAACTCGAACAATTTCAACCCAGTGTGCATAGTGAAAGTTCATCTCATGAGTCTCTGGGATTACCTTCTTCATAGATTAAGTAAACCAAGGATTTTAAGGTGCACAGAGCAACAACAAGCCTATGAAAGGAATTTGTCTTACCGTCCTTCCGACGGCTTTCACACTACGTCCCATTTCCGGCTTTGGTTACGGTTCAACCATCCCCCGGTTGGTAATAGGTAGCCCTTTTCGGAATTTTCCACCATTTTTCCTTCATTCCCGATTTCATCCTTTCTTTTCCTTTTTCTTTTGATTTAGATAGGATTTTTAAAAATCCATATCTTTCGTTATTTTTCCATGGACAAGGATGGACAAAATACCCCGGCTTGGTTTCTCAACACCTCTAAATCAAAGTCTAGCTAATCCACAAATCACATAAACCGTTCAACTCATAAAAATCGTGTAATGTGAACTGGGTGTAAAAAGTGTTCAAATTTTCTATCAATCACAACAATAGGGGAGCTAACATATAAAACCATTATGTTGGGAGAAATTCAAGACTTACAACGTCGCACACTTCGTAACTCCTCTTCCTATACTCCTATCATCTCGAATACATGGAAATAAGGTTTTCTAAAAGAGTTTTGAAATTTTAGAAAATTCGAAAAAAATTTGCGTATATGAAGGTCGAAATGTTGCAAACTGTTAGATGAGGAATCTCATCTCACCCCCCAACCAATTCTTGCATTGTCCTCAATGTGAAAAGATATGCAATGAGCATGAACATGAGAGCAATGGTAAAATATGAGAGAGTGAGAACAATAGTACATTGAAATTGCGTCGGGTAGTCTAACACGACACCCTATGCATACACATGCGGAAGCTTAAAGAGCAACTAGAATTATGGCTAAACCTATAGGAGGGGGTGATTAGGACCTTTTCAAAAATCTTTTCGCCTACTTAACAAATTTAACAAATTGAACTACGTAAGCGATTAACACTTCGGCTTCCAAGCCTAAGTGAGTCCAATCAAAAGACTAGCATATGATAAAAGCTATAAACAACCTAGTCTAAACAAGCATAGATTAATAAATGATTAAGCTAATGAAGAACCTAATCTATGCTACTCAAATAGACTTGAATAAGGATGGATCAATAAGTTCAAGTCTACTTAAGGTAGTGAAAGTAAATCTTATGAGTGTGGATGTGCCTATCAAGTGCTAAGCATACATTCCTAACTAAGCATACATAATTAACAATTAAACACAATGCATAAAGAGAAATGTGCTCAAGATCAATCACAAACACAAGGATGTATAGTGGTTCGACTACTTGTCTACTCCACTCCCGGTTCAAGTACTCAACCCCTTTGAGCACATCGGCATTCACTGAGGAGTTTAAATCTAGTTCCTCCCAACCAAGGTGTTTTAACTCAGATCCACCCAACCGGGAGTTTACAAGTTCCTCCCAACCTACACGTTTGCACCCGTGTTGGTGGCTCCCCCTTGGAGACTTTGTTTAGGCCGACTAACAGCCAAGGAACGGCTGACGTCCCTAGATTTTAGGCCCAACTAATAGGCCAAGGATCGGTAAATGACCCTAGGTCGAGTTTGTCAAACAAACTCTACACTCAACCCCCACAGGGAATTGAGTGGATGGACTCCTAACAAGACAACCTTACTTGTCGGATTGAGCCCCTTTGTAGCGCCGCTTTGGGTTGCTTCTTCTCGCTCTCCCGTGCTTGAATCAGCTCCCCTTGTGCTCCCCCGATCTTTGACGCCGCTGCTTTGCCAAGGCTTCAGCTCCAAGATCAGCTACCTTGCATGTGATGCTCCATTGGAGATGCCCAAGGTGCTAGGGAAGGTAGGTTTGAGATCTCTACAACTTATGGGAATGGGTTACCTAGAGAGTCTCACCTACAATGATCTCATCATAGACTATTGGATAGGAATATAACTATCAAGATCAATCCAATCTCTAGAGATCAAAAGAGGGACAAGTGCATCTTCTTCTTGAGCTTTGAATGCTCCATACTTGTGATGATCACAAGAAAGATCACTTGTTTGGGTTAGGAATAGGGCTCTTAATGATCTTCAACAATGGTGGCTCCTATCTCCTCAAAATTCCCTCTCCTGGTTCAAAAACTGAATCCCCCATCTTAAATAGATTTTCTTCCAACGATCAAAAAACGGGCAGATTCGCGCATCTCCGATTGATCGGAAGAAGGTCCGATTGATCGGAGACCTATCCGATTGATCGGAGACAAGTCCGATTGATCGAAATCTATCCAGTGAAGTCTCTGGAAGATATTCCGATTGATCGGAACACTGTCTGATTGATCGGACGGACCCCTTCCGATGGATCGGATGACTGTCCGATTGATCGGAAATATGTCCAGTGGATTTTCAAGGTTGCTGAAAAAATTTCCGATTGATCGGAGCTTCTGTCGATTGATCGGAGCTTCTGTCCGATTGATCGGAGTCCTATCGGAGCCAACGTCCGATTGATCGGAGATCAATCGGAAACTGCTATTTTGAGCTGTTTTGTTTATAGTAGCTTCCACCTCTTAAATTAGTCTAACTTATCATGTTTTTCATGGAGTTCTAAGACTAATGATGATGACTAAGGGTATACCTAGTTGGTCCAAGTCATCTAAGAGGTTTTGGGTTAGGTTTTGGTCAAGGTTAAGGCACACCAAGGCATCACTTTTACCTGTTTCTTCTTCCTTGATGCAGCAGGGCCACTTGAGTCTTCGGTCTTCATCTTCATTAAGCTCAACCGACACTAGACTCACTGACCTAAGTAATTGACAAACAAGGTACACTAGTATGCCACAGAAAAGTGCACTAACATACCTGAGAGAGCGATTATGAAAGTCTACAACCCAACAACTAAAACCTACTAAAACAGTAAAACTAATTAAAACTAAACCTAATCTACGGAAAGCAATAAAGATAACTAACCCGTCCTTGTAAAAAGAGGATCTCCATCAGACTAGGAGATCGATTATCATTATAACATCCAAAAGGACAAAGTTGAGCAGGATCATCAAGTGGTGTAACAAATTTTTAAGTAGAACTATCCACCATCCTGCTTTGGAAAGTACATTAGTGACATCGATCATTCTACCCCATTGAAAATCCTGCTGAAAACTTTCAGCGGGTTCTTCACCAAATTGTCACATGTACTAGGAAAGGAGAATTTCATAGGTTGGAAATCATTGAATATGGATCTCCTTTCTTTCTTTTCTGGGCGAAAACTATTCAAGTACGGATCATCCCAGAAGTGTTCTTCGGTTTGAACAAACCAAAGAGATATGGAGACTTGTATTTCTTCTTCACAAGTCGATATGATCTCCACAAAATCAGATTTCACCGGTGCTTCCACAATTGATTTTTCTGTTTGGCATTTTGTGGAAGGAAGCTTTTTGGGCACCGGAGGGGTCTCCTTCAAAGCATGCACAATATCCTGAATCATGGGATCATCTCAATCTTTAAAATACGCTAAACACTCCTCTAGAGTGTAGGAGACTTCATCAGAGGAAGTGTTCAGATTTGGACCTTTCATGTTTTCCTCCTCAGAATTTTGTGCAGGTTGGAGTGGGTCCTCAACCTCTACACTTTCAAAAATTGGCCTCTCTGTAGGCAAGTCAAGCACCAATTCTTCCAAATCCTGCACAACAAATTTGTGTAAATCAGAAATTGGTGACTTGTGTTCGCTTCCCCAAGTGTAGGGTTGCGATGTAGTAATAATCTCGGTAAGACCGAGGTCGATCCACAGGGAAGGAAGTAAACAATTCCAACTATCCTAATAACTAGAATCAAAGAGGTTTGTGAAATTGATTTTTAACATAAAATAGAAAATCTGATAATGGAAAGATAACTAGAGCATCAAGGATCCACTTATAGCTATCCTTAGATGCATAATTCGCTATGGTTTCTCACTTTCTCAACTAGAATCGATATTAAGATCTATCTAGTCGGATGATAGATCTGTTAAACCAAACAATCTGTCATATGTAAGTTCTATGCATAGGATTCACTCAATGTAGGCTGAGCTGAGCATGCTCAATTGCATAGGTCATTCCCCATTCTAAAAGGTTCAGTTCACAATCATAACCATCCTCAAGTCCTGTCACAAGACAAGGCTAGATCATGATTTGAACTTGATTCAAATCACATGCACAATCCATACATATTACAGAAATTCAGAAAAGTAGAACTTTGGTAGGAAGTCCCCACATGAAGATCATAGTACTAGAGCGCACTCCAATTCCTCGGATCATACAGGTCTAGACTGATGCAAACCAATTAAGAATTTAAGTAATTCTCCCAAACATCCTATGAGTCATCATAAGACTAAGAAAAACTACTTAAAGCTTGTATAAACTTCAAACCATAGTTCATAATCATGAATTCCAACTTTAAAACCAATAAAACGAATTAAACAATCTAAGAAAACTATAAGGTTCACCTCTTAGCTCTAGCTAAGAGATTAGCTAATGAAAAGCATATTAAAAATAAAACTAGAACTAAGAAAAGGAAGAAAAACTAGCTGGAGGAGGCTAGGAAGCCTCCTATGACTTGAACTCCTTGCTCCCGACGTCCTTGGTTGCCCTGGAATAGAAGAGAGCACCTCCTTTTATAGTGCAGCAATAGTACAGCAACATAGCAGAATTTGTTTCGCTTGGTACGGCTTAACCAATGGTCGGATTGCCTTCAAATTTGATTTGTAGCTTCCTTGTAATGTGATCTTCCTCATAGATGATTTAGATTTCCAAGATTATCCTCTGAACGGGCCCACCAATCACATCACCGACCGCCTCTCAAAATCGCGCACTTTGGGTACCTTCAGAACCAGTCATCTTGCTTTCAACGCTCCGGAGTGTACAGATGTTGGATTGATCCTAAAGTTTTGAACATTGGTAGAAAACTTCCTCCTCTACATGATATACGGATTAGATTGTCCAAAACAATCCCAGAATGTGGTCCGAAAATTAGAACACTTAGAGCTTTCATAAACTCTGCGCAGTTGGATCTTTCTAGACGGTCCATCTTTCTTCAACCGGTACGATCAAACCACACATCCTTTTGATCTGAAACTTTTGTGGTTATTCATATATGGATGTGGTCTAAAATATGGTCAAAGTAGATTCTTCATATCATCAATGATGGGCCACCTGGACCAGCCCAGAGTGGAACAGCGAAATCTGGAACTTTCTGGACAGTTCGTATTGTTTTGGCCACCACGATCAATCCGTAGCTCCGATCGACACGAAACCACTTGGGTTAGTTCGGCGTCGTGCTCCTCTTCGACGTGGATGTGTTGGATTTTCAAATATCATCAAAATGGGTCCAGAAAACTGGTCCGAAAAATCAGGCACGGGAATACCTTGCTGTTTTAGAATCTGGAAGTTGAACTTGCATGGCTGACCGGTCATGACCGGTCGGACAGGGCTGGCCGACCGGTCATGACCGGTCTAGGCCTGCCTTGCAGATGTCCAGGGAGTGCATCCGACCAGTCTTGACCGGTCGGACCCAGTTTTGCTTTTTTTTTCTTCTTTCTTTTCTTCTCTCCTTCCTCTCTCTTTGCTTTCTTCTTTCTTTGGTCCACCTTGGGCCTTCATCAAAGGCTCCAAATGGCCCCTTTTTGGTCTCTAATTGAGTGAAGTCCGCTCTCATCCCTACAATCACAAAACATGTATTTGATTAGTCTTTAAATCATGAAAATCTTGCATAATGAGTGATGAATTGGGGTTAGAATATGCACAATTAAGAGCTCAACACACCCCCCAACCAGCATTTTGCTAGTCCCGAGCAAAACATGCGTGAAACAAGTTCAATTCTCCAAAAACCAACTCTCATTCAGAAACTATTCTTCTACACATCCCAAGACACACAAGTGTAAAAGTCAGAAAAATTAGGTGATAGAGGTTGAAACCTTAAACTCTGAAAACATAATAAGTGTTCATATGAAATCCCCGCTAATTGATTGATAAATAGAAGAACTTGAACAAATTCAACCTAGTGTGCATAGTGAATGTTCATCTCATGATTTTTCAGGATTATCTTCTTCATAGATCACTAAACTATGAATTTCAAGGTGCACAGAGCAACAACAAGCCTATGACAGGAATTTGTCTTACCGTCCTTCCGACGGCTTTCACACTACGTCCCATTTCCGGCTTTGGTTACGGGTAGACCATCCCCCGGTTGGTAGTAGGTAGCCCTAATCGGAATTTTCCACCATTTTTCCATCATTCCCAATTCCATCCTTCCTTTTCCTTTTTCTTTTACATTAGATAGGATTTTTAGAAATCCATATCTTTCGTTATTTTCCCATGGATAAAGATGGACAAAGTACTCTGGCTTAGTTTCTCAACACCTCAAATCTAAGTCTAGCCAATCCAAAAATCACATAATCCTTTCAAATCATGAAAATCGTGTAATGTGAACTAGGTGTAAAAGTGTTCAAATTTTCTATCAATCATATAAATAGGGGAATTCACATATAAAACCATTATATTAAGAGAAGTTCAAAGCTTGCAACATCACTCACTTCGTATCTCCTCCTCTTATACTCATATCATCTTGAATGCATAGAAACAACGTTTTCCAAAAGAGTTTTGAATTTTAGAAAAATCAAAAATTTTCTACATAATTGCTCGAAATGTCACAAAAGCTAGTAGATTCATCTAAGGAATCTCACCCCCCAACCAAAATCTTACATTGTCCTCAATGTAATAAGATATGCAATATGCATGACATGAGAGCAATGACATAAAACAAAGGAGAGTGAGAACGAGAGTACCTGAGGTAGCAAGTTGATCAATTCTAGCATCTTCCATTGTCTCAATGAGACTTATTCAATCCTAAATGCAGAAAGAAATCCTAACCTACCTACCTACCTTTGATTAGTCCGATCGACTACATGATCAAATTTGAGCAGGATCTTCATGAATTTTAATAGGTTTCTCATGAGGACCATCCAAAGTCCTGCTCGAATGTATGCATGGGTGCGTTTCTTCATGAAGGTCCAATCATAGTGTGCACCACACGCATGTAAGGAGGAGATAAGAGCAGCAAAAAGATATCTCCTCAAGTTCTGAATTGGGTTGTAATTGATTAAAAACGGGTCCTCCCAATCAGAATTTTCAATGGGTTGAAGAACCCATGATGGTGGAGAGACATTCATTAAGTATTTTTCAGTTTGGGTTGTCTCCTCCACAAATTCAAAATTGCATGGTGTTTCCACAGACAATAGTAAAGAGTGTAAATCAGTGGAATGGTGTTCTTCAGGCATCGAAACCATGTCAAACAAACTATCCAACTCCTTAAACATCTCATCATCCAGATCATAGGGGTGGGTCATGCATTCTTCTAGAAAATCGAGAGAGTGGGATAAAGGGTCCTCGTTCTCCCTAAGTGATTGAGGAAATTCTATTTCAAGGGTAAGGAATTCCTCCTCTATAGAGGGGAGGTCTTCCAAAGAAAAATTTTCAGATTCAGTGGTAAGCACATCATCTAGCATTGGTTGATCTTTTGAAATTTCAGATTGTGCCACCCCATCATCCAAAGAAACAGAATTTTCAACCCAAGGGAGTTCTTCCACAATAGAATCCGACATGCGTTGTTGGTGGAAGGACTCAAAAATATCGACTTCGGCCATCTCTCTAGCAAGAATATCTTTCGGTGATTCAAAAACATTCGGCCCTTTGGAAGAACAAATCATGGACTCACAATCATCCTTCAAACCCTCATTGTAGGCAATCAAACTATCACTTTCAGATTTTGTAGATTCCTCGGGTTCGTCAATCGTCCTTGAAATCTCTTCATCATTCAAATCGGAATAGCTAAAAGAGATAGTTGATTCACCATAATCGATGGTAATGGTGGGATCACTGAGATCTACATCCCCTAAAAGTTTAGTCATCAAATCGAAAGAGGGTTGGGCTTGGATAGCCTCATCCTCCTCATTGTTGGGGATTGATTCGGTGTTCCCAATGTTGGGTTCAGGATTTTGAGATGGCGAGAGGTTTTGTATGCATTGCTCAGTTATTTTCATAAACTCTCGCAGTGTATCCTCAAGAGTTCGTGTTGGTTGTGGATCATGAGAAAGAAACTCTTGAGGATAATTGTTGGCATCCATGGTTGGCTCATGTTCCATTGGACTAGAGGTGTGAGGACTCTCTCGATGAAGACCATACGTGTTATATGACGAACACTGAAAAGATGGTTGATAGGCATAACCATACAAGTGATCACGCAATGTCTTTACCGGTTGGTCATTACTCCCCCGGTCCTTTTTCTTATTCCTACCTCCTGTTAAACTTGGTGGAACACTCTTGTTATTTTCAACCCAGTAATCACGTAGCGTCTTACATTGGGGGGTAGTGGAGGTTGATTGAATCTCAGAATAATACTTATGCTTAAATTGGTTCCAATCATAAATAGTTTTGATTCCATGGTCTGTCATCTCATCTTCCAAAAGGTATGCATAAGCACCACACTTCTAATCAGCCATAATGAGATTTTAAAGAGTTGAAACAGTCCCAATCTAGGAAAAAAAAAACAAAAAGAAGAAGGGGAGATGGGGAGATGTTACCCGTGGAAGTGGGAACTATGTCAGCAACTAAATTCCTACAAAATCAAACAAAAAATTGTTAGTAATCTAGAAAAAAAATCAGAAAATCTACTTCTATAAAAACAGAAAATCCTACCTAACTAAGACTACTCTATAGCTACTAGAACAATTAGAACCGTTTAACCTCTTCCCCGGCAACGGCGCCAAAAACTTGTTCGCTTCCCCAAGTGTAGGGTTGCGATGTAGTAATAATCTCGGTAAGACCGAGGTCGATCCACTAGGGAAGGAAGTAAACAATTCCAACTATCCTAATAACTAGAATCAAAGAGGTTTGTGAAATTGATTTTTAACATAAAATAGAAAATCTGATAATGGAAAGATAACTAGAGCATCAAGGATCCACTTATAGCTCTCCTTAGATGCATAATTCGCTATGGTTTCTCACTTTCTCAACTAGAATCGATATTAAGATCTATCTAGTCGGATGATAGAGCTGTTAAACCAAACAATCTGTCATATGTAAGTTCTATGCATAGGATTCACTCAATGTAGGCTGAGCTGAGCATGCTCAATTGCATAGGTCATTCCCCATTCCAAAAGGTTCAGTTCACAATCATAACCATCCTCAAGTCCTGTCACAAGACAAGGCTAGATCATGATTTGAACTTGATTCAAATCACATGCACAATCCATACATATTACAGAAATTCAGAAAAGTAGAACTTTGGTAGGAAGTCCCCACATGAAGATCATAGTACTAGAGCGCACTCCAATTCCTCGGATCATACAGGTCTAGACTGATGCAAACCAATTAAGAATTTAGGTAATTCTCCCAAACATCCATGAGTCATCATAAGACTAAGAAAAACTACTTAAAGCTTGTATAAACTTCAAACCATAGTTCATAATCATGAATTCCAACTTTAAAACCAACAAAACGAATTAAACAATCTAAGAAAACTATAAGGTTCACCTCTTAGCTCTAGCTAAGAGATTAGCTAATGAAAAGCATATTAAAAATAAAACTAGAACTAAGAAAAGGAAGAAAAACTAGCTGGAGGAGGCTAGGAAGCCTCCTATGACTTGAACTCCTTGCTCCCGACGTCCTTGGTTGCCCTGGAATAGAAGAGAGCACCTCCTTTTATAGTGCAGCAATAGTACAGCAACATAGCAGAATTTGTTTCCCTTGGTACGGCTTAACCAATGGTCAGATTGCCTTCAAATTTGATTTGTAGCTTCCTTGTAATGTGATATTCCTTATAGATGATTTATATTTCCAAGATTATCTTCTGAACGGGCCCACCAATCACATCACCGACCGCCTCTCAAAATCGCGCACTTTGGGTACCTTCAGAACCAGTCATCTTGCTTTCAACGCTCCGGAGTGTACAGATGTTGGATTGATCCCAAATTTTGAACATTGGTAGAAAACTTACTCCTACACATGATAGACGGATTAGATTGTCCAAAACAATCCCCGAATGTGGTCCGAAAATTAGAACACTTAGAGCTTTTATAAACTCTGCGCATTGGATCTTTCTGGACGGTCCATCTTTCTTCAACCGGTATGATCAAACCACACATCCTTTTGATCTGAAACTTTTGTGGTTATTCATATATGAATGTGGTCTAAAAGATGGTCAAAGTAGATTCTTCATATCATCAATGATGGGCCACCTGGACCGGCCCAGAGTGGAACAGCGAAATCTGGAACTTTCTGGACAGTTCGTATTGTTTTGGCCACCACGATCAATCCGTAGCTCCGATCGACACGAAACCACTTGGGTTAGGAGAGGAGAGGGCAGAGAAGAAGACGTCCTTCGCGCAACTTTCTTAAAACTCGAAAGAAGGGTAAAGCCAATTATTACACTAACAAAGAAAAGCAAGAGGGGGATTTCTTGGGTTATCAAATGATACATAGTGCGATACGGTCAGAACAAGGTATATAGTAAGACAAGAATAGATACCTCGGAGACAGGGAGTCCAATCAACAATCAACCTGCCACCTGCTCAAGTCCCAAATCAAAATCAGGTTAGACCCCGGAGGAATTTCACTCCCCTCAATCAACCAATGAGTGTAATTCTACCTCATTGGTTTTACTGCTATATCGGGAGTTACTCCATCGGCGTCGAGCTCCTCTTCGACATGGATGTGTTGGATTTTCAAATATCATCAAAATGGGCCCGAAACATTGGTCCGAAAAACCAGGCACGGGAATACCTTGCTGTTTTAGAATCTGGAAGTTGAACTTGCATGGCTGACCGGTCATGACCGGTCGGACAGGGCTGGCCGACCGGTCATGACCGGTCTAGACCTGCCTTGCAGATGTCCAGGGAGTGCATCCGACCGGTCTTGACCGGTCGGGCCCAGTTTTGCTTTTTTTTCTTCTTTCTTTTCCTCTCTCCTTCTTCTCTCTTTGCTTTCTTCTTTCTTTGGTCCACCTTGGGCCTTCATCAAAGGCTCCAAATGGCCCCTTTTTGGTCTCTAATTGAGTGAAGTCCGCTGTCATCCCTACAATCACAAAACATGTATTTGATTAGTCTTTAAATCATGAAAATCTTGCATAATGAGTGATGAATTGGGGTTAGAATATGCACAACTAAGAGCTCAACAACTTATCACTTGAATTTTCAGAAATTGACACTTCCAAGGTCTTAATAAATGAGAATTAGATTCGTCCTTAGAATGTGTTAAACATGTCCCCAAACTTTCAGGTAGATCATGTTGGAAAAACCCCCCATCATCCATGGATTCTATCATGTTTACCTCATGGGGGCCATCATTGTCGTCCCAATCCTCAAAGGGATCAATGCTAACAACATCTAGAGGATCAAAATTCTGCCTCAAAGCGAACTCCTCTTCCACGATTGAATCAATCAAATCAACCTCGTGAACATCATCATCATCCCTATGCCTTTTGCCTAAGTGGAACACATTCACCTCCAACGTCATGTTCTCAAAGGACATTTGCATCACTCCATTCCAGAAATTTATGATTGCGTTTGATGTGGCAAGGAATGGGCGGCCTAATATCATTGGTATTTGAGTGCTAGCATCCAAAACCAGTTGTGTGTCCAAGACGATAAAATCTACCGGGTAGTAGAATTTGTCAACTTGGACTAGAACATCCTCAACTATCCCCCTCGGTACATGGATAGATCTATCAGCGAGTTGCAACGTGGTTTTGGTGGGTTTTAATTCACCAAGACCCAATTGCTCATATACCGAGTATGGGATCAAGTTCACACTCGCTCCCAAATCTAGCAAGGCACGCTCAATCCGGTAGTCTCCAATGATACATGAGACGGTGAGACTACCGGGATCTTTGAATTTTGGGGGGGTCTTTTGAGTGAGAATGGCACTCACTTGCTCATTTAAGAAGGCCTTTTGCTACACATTATATTTGCGTTTTGTTGTGCATAGGTCCTTTAGAAACTTGACATAAGAGGGGATTTGTTTGATGGTGTCAAGCAAAGGGATGTTAATCTTGACTTGTCTGAAAATCTCTAGAATATCATGAGAGTTTGGAAGAGATTTTGGGGCAACCAATCTCGAAGGGAATGGTGCTACGGGCTTGTAAATGCGTTCCGGTTCTTGTGGGGCTAAGTTAGATCCATCCTCATCCTCAGAATTTACCGGATCATTAGGCTCATCGGCCTTCACCGGAATAGATTTGTCAATTTGTTTACCACTTCTAAGAGTGGTGATGGATTTGGCTTGCTCCATGTGTTGGTTGGGAGGATTAGGAATGCTCACTTCATGTACTTGCTTTGGATTGGGCTGAGGTTGGGCTGGAAAGGTCCCTTCCCTAGCATTCAAGCGTCCCTTAATCTCATCAACCGAGACTTTAAGCTCTTGGAACATTTGCTGATTTGTTTGATTGATTTGCGTTTGCCCTTGTATAAACGCTTTCAAGGTATCCTCCATTGAGAACTGAGGTGGGGCCATATTTTGCATGGGTGGCCCTCTTTGAGAGTTGGTAGGATTGCCTGTAGGAGCATTCTTCCAACTAAAATTTGGGTGGTTCTTCCAACTGTCATTGTACGTATTACCCACCGGTCCATTGAAGGGCCGTTGATACCTATATGTGGCATTTGCATGTTCATGTAATACCTCTTGAAATGCAGGAATTGTGGGACAATCTTGCGTAGGGTGTAAATCGGTGAGACAAATCCCACATATGGTTTCAATAGCTTCATTGGACTTTGGAACTCCACTTTTACTAAGTTCCATGGCCTCAACCTTCCTTGTGAGGTTGGCTATCCTTGCATTCACGTCGTCTTCCTCCTTAAGGATATAGATCCCTCCTTTCTCTTGAATAGGCTTGGGGTTATTGGGTTTATCCGAGGTATCCCAAGATTGGGCATTTTCAGCCAACGTGTCCAAGTAACTCCAAGCCTCATCTGAATTTTTACTCATAAACTCGCCACTGCACATCATCTCTACAAATTGGCGCATATTGGAACTTAATCCATCATTGAAAAAAATTTATAATTCGCCAACTCTCATAGCCATGATGTGGGCAAGCAAGTAGGAGGTCCTTAAATCTCTCCCAACATTGAAAAAAATATTCACCCTCTTTAGCCGAGAAATTCATTATGGCTCTTCGAAGGGTGTTCGTTTTATGAGCCGGGAAGAATTTTTTCAAAAATTCCCGGGTCATCTCAATCCATGACCCAATCGAATGTGGTCTAAGAGAGTGAAGCCAATCTTTGGCTCTTTCTTTCAATGAAAAGGGAAAAATTTTAAGTCTAATGGTATCTTCTGAAACATTGGCGTACTGCAAGGTAGCCACCACTTCTTCAAATTCTTTCAAGTGTAGATATGGGCGGTCAGAGTCTAGCCCATGAAAATTTGGTAAGAGTTGAATTACACCTGGCTTTATGTCAATGTTTCCCCCATTTGGTGGTATAACCACACAAGAGGGTGTAATTGCACGGGCTGGTTGTAGGTAATCCCGCAATGATCTCAGTGGAGGAACATTATGTACCTCATTCTCTCCTACTCCTTCTTGATTTGTGTTTGTAGTTGGGGGGGGGGGGGGGGGGGGGGGGGGGGAGGATTCCTTAAAGGTGTTTGATCCATACTCCCCAAACTTTCACAATACTCTTGGTAATTTCGGACTCGTCTATGGACTGACAATGGTCCAACTAAACCACCTTCAAATTGGAGACTGTTCGCTTGCCTCAAGTGTAAGGCTGCGATGTAGTAATAAAAGTCGGTAAGACCGAGGTCGATCCACAGGGAATTAGAAACAACTTCCAAACTATTCCAGCAACTCAGTTTTGGAAGAAAATCAGATTTAATTGAGTGATTAAACTAAGACAGTAACTTAATGGAAATTCAGTGATTTAAAATACTAAGGCATTCAAGGATCCACTTGTAGCAATCCCATGTCAATTCAGTCAATCCAAGTAGAGAACACAACTAGATTTGAAGTCCTATCTCTCATAGCCTTCGGAGTAACAGCCATGCCTATGGACTATGGCCTGCTCAAGGATTACTATAATTCGAATCTAAACAAGCATTATATGATAATCTCAGAGAATTGCAAGGAATTCATGTCCGGAGCACATGAACTCTCATAAAACATCTCAAACTACCACTTTAAGAACTAGAATATGAAAAATCCAAACTTGAATTGAAAATTACTTGAATTAACTTGAATCAAACATGAAATTAGCTACAAGCTTCACCTCTCAGCCTTAGCTGAGAGATTCTAGCCGAGCATTGTCATACTACAACTAGAACTCATTATAAAAGCATAAAAACTAGAAAAACCGGAAATTGGAGAGTTCTAGACGCTCCACGATAACTTTCTCTCTCTAAAACCACGTCCCTTAGCTTCTATGATGACCTAGGAAGAGCCCCTAGGTGTCCTTTTATAGTGTGGAAGCCCCTTGCGTCGGAAACATCCAGAAATTGCGCAAGGTTACGCACTGCGCAGAAATTCTCGGAGCTTCACGGAGAAGCTCTATTATGCAGACGACCGGTCGCACGACCGGTCGCAAATCGTCAAAAACAGTCCAGAGAGTTTCGCCGAAATTCCAATTTAAACTTTTAATTCAAGGACCGGTCGCGCCACCGGTCTGGGCATCGGACGACAGGTCGCACGACCGGTCGTAAACAATCTAGTGACCTTCTCTGGAAAACTTCCTTCTGTGCAAAAATCGGACCGGTCGGACGACTGGTCCTGGCGATGGACGACCGGTCTTAACCTCTGTTTTCTGCTTTCTCCTTGGACTTCTTTCTTCCTTTCTTCTCCTCTCTTTACACTTTCTTTGGTCCTTCTTTCTTCTTCATCTAATGGCTTCAAATGGCCCTTTTAGTCTCCAATTTGGTGAAGTCCGGTCTCATTCCTGAAATCACAAAACATGCATTAAATAGGCCTTTTAAGCATGAAAACCGTGCATATAATGTGATGTACTGGGCAATGCAATGTATAAATTTGAGGTTTAACACACCCCCCAACCAGCTTTTTGCTAGTCCCGAGCAAAACATGCGTGAAAAATTTCAAACTTCCAAACCCAACTCTCTTTTAGAAACCATGCTTCTATCCATTCCAAGACATATAAGTATAAAATTTGGAAAAACTAGGTGATAGAAATTGCAAACTTAAACTCTCGAAACATAAGAAGTGTCTACATGAAATTCCCGCTGATTGATTGATAAATAGAAGGACTCGAACAATTTCAACCCAGTGTGCATAGTGAAAGTTCATCTCATGCGTCTCTGGGATTACCTTCTTCATAGATTGAGTAAACCAAGGATTTTAAGGTGCATAGAGCAACAACAAGCCTATGACAGGAATTTGCCTTACCGTCCTTCCGACGGCTTTTACACTACATCCCATTTTCGGCTTTTGTTACGGTTCGACCATCCCCTGGTTGGTAATAGGTAGCCCTTTTCAGAATTTTCCACCATTTTTCCTTCATTCCCGATTTCATCCTTTCTTTCCTTTTCCTTTTAAATTAGATAGGATTTTTAAAAATCCATATCTTTCATTATTTTCCCATGGACAAGGATGGACAAAATACCCCGGCTTGGTTTCTCAACACCTTTAAATCAAAGTCTAGCTACTCCATAAATCACATAATCCTTTCAACCCATGAAAACCGTGTAATGTGAACTAGGTGTAAAAAGTGTACAAATTTTCTATCAATCACAGCAATAGGGGAACTAACATATAAAACCATTATGTTGGGAGAAATTCAAGACTACAACATCACACACTTCGTATCTCCTCTTCTTATACTCCTATCATCTCGAATGCATGGAAATAAGGTTTTCTAAAAGAGTTTTGAAATTTTAGAAAATTCGAAAAAATTTACGCGCATATGAGGCTCGAAATGTTGCATCATGCTAGATGAAGGATCTCATCTCACCCCCCAACCAAATCTTGCATTGTCCTCAATGTAAAAAGATATGCAATTAGCATGAACATGAGAGCAATGATAAAATATGAGAGAGTGAGAACAATAGTACCTGAGAGAGCGATCATGGAAGTATACAACCCAACAACTAAAACCTAGTAAAACAGTAAAACTAAATAGAACTAAACCTACCTATGCTATACCTCTATCAGACTAGGAGATCAATCATCCTGATACACAGGATCATTCAGAGTGATGGACATGTCCTCTGAATCAAATTTCTCAACAAATGGTTTAAGGCGTTGTCCATTAACTTTAAAACAGTTACCATTCGCCGCATTCTCAATCTCAACAGCCCCATGAGGAAAAACTTCTTTGATAATATATGGGCCGGTCCATCGAGATCGTAATTTTTCCGAAAAAAGATGAAGTCGGGCATTGTACAAGAGCACTTTCTGGCCTTCATGGAGAGATTTTCTTAAGATGTGCTTGTCATGAAAGGCCTTCATCTTACTCTTGTAAATTTTCGAATTCTCATACGCATCGTTCCGGATCTCATCAAGCTCATTTAATTGAAGTTTGCGAAGCGAGCTAGCCTTGTCAATGTCAAAATTTAAAGCCTGAATTGCCCAATAGGCTTTGTGTTCTATCTCCACAGGCAAGTGGCAAGCTTTCCCATAGACAAGTCTATAAGGGGACATTCCAATGGGTGTCTTATAGGCGGTACGGTGAGCCCAAAGTGCATCATCTAATCTTAGGGACCAATCCTTGTGATCCGGTCTCACCGTCTTTTCCAAAATCTGCTTGATTTCCCTATTGGAGATTTCAGCTTGCCCACTTGTTTGTGGGTGCTATGGGGTACTCACTTTGTGCCTAATACCATATTTCTTCATTAAAGTTTCAAAATGTCTATTGCAAAAGTGAGAACCACCATCACTAATGATGGCTCGAGGCGTCCCAAATCTAGAAAGTATGTTTTCTTTGAGGAACTTGAGAACCGTATGATGATCGTTGGTTCTACATGGGATAGCCTCTATCCATTTAAACACATAGTCTACGGCAAGAAAAATATAGACATGTCCAAAAGATGAAGGGAATGGTCCCATGAAATCGATGCCCCAACAGTCAAAGAGTTCAAGATGTTGAATTGGGGTGAGGGGCATCATATTTCGACGGGATAATCCTCCTAACTTTTGGCAGCGCTCGCATGCTTTGCAAAACTCGTGGGTGTCCTTAAATAGCGTGGGCCAATAAAAACCACACTGCAGAATTTTTGCAGTTGTTTTCTTGGCTGAAAAATGACCCCCACATGCTTGATCATGACAAAAGGAGATGACGGAATTATGTTCATTATCAGGGACACATCTCCTTATAATTTGGTCTGGGCAATATTTAAACAATAGAGGTTCATCCCACAAAAATCTGCGCACTTCCCTTAGAAATTTTCGTTTGTCCTGCGCAGTCCAATGAATCGGCATCGCACCTGTGGAAAGATAATTGGCTATATCAGCGTACCATGGTGGATGCATAGCAACCAAGAGTTGCTCATCAGGGAATGAGTCCTCAATAGGTGACTCGTCAATGGAATTAGGTAGGACTAGGCGGGATAGATGATCCGCCACCACATTTTCTACCCCATTCTTGTCTTTGATCTCTAAATCAAATTCTTGAAGGAGTAGGATCCATCTAAGCAAACGGGGCTTAGCATCCTTCTTAGAAAGAAGGTGTTTCAGCGCCGCATGATCCGTGTAAACAATAACTTTGGCTTCTATCAAGTAAGGCCTGAATTTGTCCAAAGCAAAGATGACAGCTAGGAGCTCTTTCTCCGTAGTAGAGTAATTAACTTGGGCAGGATTCAAGGTCCTACTTGCGTAGTAGATAACATGGGGCTTCTTATCCTTCTTTTGGCCTAACACCGCCCCAATAGCATAATCGCTCGCATCGCACATCAACTCAAAAGGAATGGACCAATCTGGTGGTTGCATGATAGGAGCGGTTGTCAACATGTCTTTTAGCTTTGAAAAAGCTAATTGACATATGGCACTCCACTCAAATTGGTTCTCCTTTTGTAGAAGGTTACATAAAGGCCTTGAGATATGACTAAAATCCTTTATAAATCTTCTATAGAAACCGGCGTGTCCAAGGACCGCACATCGTGTATGCTTTTGGGTGGTGGTAGATTGGAAATTATGTCAATTTTTGCCCGATCTACCTCTATTCCATTGGACGAGATGATATATCCAAGGACTATTCCTCTTTGTACCATGAAATGACACTTTTCTCAATTTAAGACGAGTTTCTTCTCCTCACACCTTATCAAGACCAACTCCAAGTGCTTGAGACACTCATCAAACGTACAACCAAAAACAGAAAAGTCGTCCATGAATACCTCAAGAAACTCACCTACCATGTCCGAGAAAATACTCAACATGCATCGTTGGAATGTGGCAGGCGCATTACATAACCCGAATGGCATTCTTCGGTAAGCGAAGGTGCCGAACGGGCATGTAAATGTGGTTTTCTCTTGGTCCTCCGGAGCTATCTCAATTTGGTTGTATCCGGAATAGCCATCTAGGAAGCAATAATAAGAATGGCCTACTAACCTCTCCAAAATTTGATCCATAAATGGAAGAGGGAAGTGGTCTTTCCTAGTAACTGTGTTGAGCTTCCTATAATCAATGCACATACTCCAACCGGTGGTCACCCTAGTCGGTATAAGCTCGTTGTTGGCGTTTTCTATGATGGTAATACCGGATTTCTTGGGGACAACTTGGGTAGGAGTCACCCATTGGCTATCTGAGATGGGGTAGATGATACCCACATCTAATAGCTTTAACACCTCGGCTTTGACAACCTCCATCATGTTTGGATTTAGCCGTCTTTGAGGTTGTCTAGTGGTTTTTGCATTTTCTTCAAGGTGTATACGGTGAGTGCAAACCGAAGGATTTATCCCTTTGAGATCCGCTATTGTCCAACCTATGGCTTCCCTATGTTCTTTGAGTAACTCAATCAACTTGAGCTCTTGGTCTTTCTCTAGGTGAGAGGCAATGACAACTGGGAAAGTTTCCTCTTGACCCAAATATACATATTTAAGCTCAGATGGCAATGGTTTAAGGTCAAGCTTTGATGGTTTGATGTTAGACGGTAGAGGCCTTGATGTGGTTGGTGGCAATTTTTCGGTTCATTTATACCGATCCAGAGAGAGAGAGAGAGAGAGAGAGAGAGAGAGAGAGAGAGAGAGAGAGAGAGAGAAAGTTGCATCCCTTGGGCATTTTGAGAACCCGCTGAAATCCCTTGCCGGAAACCTTTTTCGGTCACCGGAATCCCCTTCGATCGACGGAATCCCTCACCGAAAATCCCATCTCCGACTACAGCAGGTCTGGCGATGAAATAACTTCAAATTGTGCAAGTATAGTAGCGCATCACGAAAATCAATCATTTTCGAAACAAAGTTATTTTAGGACGCACTGGCCCTAGTGCGTCAGAAAAATACCCTCAGCGGATTAAACAAACCAATATTCAAAAACTAATCATTTTAAGGACACACTAGCCCCAGCGCATCACCAAATAGGCCAGCGGATTAGAAAAATCAAAACACTTTAACAGTCATTTTTGGACGCACTGGCCCCAGCGCATCATAAAAATAGGCCAGCGGATCAAAAAAATACACATCTTAAAACAAGTCATTTTTGGATGCACTGGCCCCAGCGCATCACAAAAATAGGCCAGCGGATTAGAAAAATCAAACACTTTAATAGTCATTTTTTGGACGCGCTGGCCCCAGCGCATCAGTAAAATCAGACCAGCGGATCATAGAAATCAGCATTCTAAACGTTCATTTCATCACCTTTAAATCTTCATCTTGTGACGTTTTCGGGCCCAGTGTGGGCCCATTTTGGGTATTTCGAGCGTTCCGGACACAATGGAGTAGTCAAATAACTCATCCAGGCCACCCAATGAGCAGAATGCAAGCCTTCGGAGTCCAATCCGATCCGACGAGATGAACGAAGTAACTTCTCGAAAAGAGGGTGCCAGTGCCTAGAATGATACCAATATATCATCATTACATACACTATCACAATATGACCCGGATTCAGGTCAGGACTAAGCAAAGGGGACTATGGTTAACACGATAAACCATACTAAGAGAGTTATAAACTATTACACGGAATTTGTTGAAGACTGACACTTCAAGAACAGTCGATGCCCTACTCATTCAAACGGCATCCGCTGGTTGAGCTGCTCTGGTACATACAACTGCAGATCGATCTTCCCGCAGTCACCCATCACAAATGACGGGCGCAGGCCCAGAGTCGCACCTCTCGGTTAAAAACCCTGACAGTCTCACCCAGATCTCCGGTCAAAACATGAGACATAGACATCTGACTCGTACAAAGATGGATCAGTCCATAACAAAACACAACAAATACAGGTCTCCACGACCATACAAATACAGTTCTCCACGACCATACAAAACACAGGTCTCTTCGACCACACAAAATACAGGTCTTTACGACCATGAACTCTGAGACCATAGTCCCCGCTGACTAGTCTTTTGCCTTTTAATCAAGGGTGATCATCCATTGATGTAATTAAAGGCTCGTGACCGGTATCACAGCCTGAAATGTAAAAGATCTCAGAATCTCTGGAATAAAATTCGCCTTGCGATATCTTTTCTTGTGTACCTTTTTGTGAATGCTTGTGATTATCTATGAATGTTTCTATATTCAGAACCCCAAAACAACAAAACACCAGAAAACTGTGTCACGAGCAATTTTCTAGTTCTAACACTCATTAGCCAGATTTTCAATGTTCAGGTGATCAGGAGAGGTTGCGCAAGATTCGATCCAATCAGGGCATTTAAAGGTCCAAAAGAAAGCAAGATCAGGCGTGTTGGTAATCTTGAAGCAAATCAAGCCATAGAGATCGAACCCTGGACTGTTTTAATGGTGGACGTGAAAGACCGCATCACGGCCATACGTTGGGAGATCCAAGAAATGCATGCATGAATGGTTGTGATCGAGTGTCCTCATGACACATGTTCGCTTCCTGTTGAGCTCTTAATTGTGCATATTCTAACCCCAATTCATCACTCATGGTGTATGGTTTATATGGGTTGAAAGCTAATTCAATGCATGTTTTGTGACTACAGGATTGAAGGTGAACTCTACTCAATTAAAGACATAAAGAGATCATTTGGAACTATTCTAATGGAGATTACTTGAGAACCAAAGAAGAAAAGAAGAGAGAAAGTGAAAGAAAGAAGAAAGAAAAGGAAGAATGTAGATGCATGAAGACTGCCGACCGGTCATGACCGGTCGGCCAAGAGGGCCAGACCGGTCTTGACCGGCCAGCTATGAACAATGAACTAAGGCCGACCGGTCATGACCGGTCGGCCATGGCTGCTGGTATGAGAAGAAAAACGTCCGACCGGTCATGACCGGTCGGACATCATTGCTGGAATGAAGACTGCTGGAGTGCTTTCACTTGAGGCCGACCGGTCTTGACCGGTCGGCCATGCGTACTGAGATAGAATTTTCTAATTTCTTCCCGAAATTCTCTGCGCTGCGTAAGTGTTACGCACTTTCTCGATTCTTCCGAAGTCGTGGAGCCTCCAGACTATAAATAGACACCTAGGGATTGTTCCTAGGGCATCCTAGAAGGGTTCAAGCGAGGTTGGAGGCTGTGGAAGTGAATATTGGAGTTTTACAACTCCTTTTGGTTTGCTTTGTTGTTTTCATGCTTTTAGTAGTTGATTCATGTTTCCTTGGATCATGAGCAGCTAAACCTCTTAGCTAGGGCTAAGAGGTGAAGCTTGTAGTGTATCCAAGATGTTTTAATTCGTAGTTAAGTGGTTTCAGTTTGGAATTTATGATTATGAACTAAGGTTTGAAGTTTATACAAGTTTTTAAGTAATTTCTCTTAGTCTTGTGATGACTCATGGATGTTTGGATGAATTACTTATCTTCTTAATTTGTTTGCAACGGTCTAGACCTGTATGATCCGAGGAATTGGAGTGCGCTCTAGTACCAAGCTCTTCATAAAGGGGCTTCATGCCAAAGTTCTAGTTTTGGTTGATTATCTGGAATATGTATGAATTGTGCATATAATTTGAATCCAGTTCAAATCATGATCTAGCCCTGTCTTGTGAGAAGACTTGAGGATGGTTATGATTGGGAATTGGACCTTTAGAAAAGGTGAATGACCTATGTAATGAGCATGCTCAGATCAGCCTAGAGTTGAGTGAACTTTATGTACAGAACTTACGTGTTACAGACTTCTGGTTTAACAGTTCTATCATCCGACTAGATAGACCTGACTGGTGATTCTAGTTGAGAGAATGGGAACCCACAGCGGATTGAACATCGAGGATTGCTACAAGTGGATCCTCGAATCCCTAGTGCCCTCTTATAATTGTTTACATTCAATTTAGCTTAAACTGTTAATCACATACATTCTATTCAGACTTTGATTGATAGCTTCAATAGAAACTTGTGGATGAGTTTGTGACATCCTACATAAAGTCCCTGTGGATCGACCTAGGTATTACCGAGTTTATTACTACATCGCAACCCTACACTTGGGGAAGCGAACAAGTTTTTGGCGCCGTTGCCGGGGACTTTTGACGGTTTTCACAAATTTCTGAAATTAGAATCTATTTAGGATTTTTTTATTTTTAGACTAACTTAGTTTATTTATTTGATTTTTCTTTTCAGGGATTTTTAGGAAACCGAAGAAGAGTCAAGGATTTCAAGTGCAATTCAGGTGCTATCCTTCTAAAACCATTACTCTTCTCCTTCTCCTAGTCATTCTTATTTTATTCATCTCTTGTAGAGTGGGTGGAGACTCCTTTTGGATCTCTGAAAGGTCGGCCTTTTTGCCACCCGGATTCCTATTGGTCGGCTCTGCCGTCTTGGATCACCTTGTACTCAGGGATTTCTTTTCTCATCTCTACTCCTCTTTCTCCTTTGTCTGCACCTTTTCTCAAAAGATTCAAAGAGTGGGTGGGGTGTTCTCTGAACCCCTATTGACCAGGAGAAATCGGTCTCTATCTTTGTTTCTGGCCTAGCCATTGCAAGACACCTTGTGCTTCGGTCTTAGAGAAGAGTAAAGAAAAAGAAGGAAGAATTCTTTTTACTTTTTGTTTCTTATTTTTGATTTTGCATGCCACATTGGGCTCGGGATTCCAATAACCGACTCATAAGTGAAGGGGGGATAGTTGAAGGCATTGATAGAGAGCCACGTGTTAGGAAACATCTAGATTCTCCAATTTTATCTGAAAGTATGGCTACAAATCAACCTAACCCGGTTCAAAATCAAACCGAAACAGGGGAGAATGTGGTTGAGAATGTTCCCCGACCTAGGACTTTACGTGATTTCTTGCAACCTGCAAGAACGAGCACTCCCTCATGCATAGTATTTCCACCAAATGCAGGGAATGTGGATTTGAAACCGGGAGTGATTAATCTTCTCCCTAAATTCCATGGTTTAGACAGTGAAAGTGCCTATCAACACCTTAGGGAGTTTGATGAGGTAATCACCACCATGCACTTTGCAAATGTGACTGAAGATGTAGTAAGACTTAAATTCTTCCCTTTCACTCTTAAGGATAAAGCCAAGGGTTGGCTTTATGCATTGAGACCAAGATCAATTGGGTCATGGAATGATATGCACAGAGAATTTATAAAAAAATTCTTCCCTACTCACAAAACGAACATGCTTAAGCGCCTTATCATGAACTTTGCCCAAAAGGAGGATGAAACATTTTCCCAATGTTGGGAGAGATTCAAGGACCTATTAAACGCATGCCCACATCATGGCTATGAAAATTGGCGGATTATAAGTTTTTTCTATGAAGGACTGATTCCATCCATGCGCCAATTTATAGAGATGATGTGTAATGGGGAGTTCATGAATAAGGAAGCTGATGAAGCATGGGATTATCTGGAAGAATTGGCTGAAAGTGCACAATCTTGGGACACATCTAAACCAACAAATTCCAAGATTGGCCAACAAAAGGAAAAGGGAGGAATGTATGTCTTATCAGAAGAAGATAGCATAAGTGCACGGTTGGCTAGCCTTACAAGAAAGGTCGAAGCCATGGAATTAAGGAAAGGAGAAACAATCAACTCCACTGAGGTTGAAACTGTTTGTGGAATTTGTGCTGGAAATCAACATGCTACACCAGATTGTCCCACAATTTCAGCAGTCCAAAGCATCTTACAAGAACAAACAAATGCCATAAACAGTTATCAGCAGCAATATGGTGCTCCAAACTCAAACACGTATAATCCTAATTGGAAGAACCATCCCAACTTCAGTTGGAGGAATGGACCCACTGCAAATGCAAACAACACTCCAAAAGTATCACTAGAAGAGATGTTGGGTGCACTCATATCGGTCCAGAATGAGTATAACAAGACAAATTCTCTAAAAATAGATGGGTTCATGCAAGAGCAATTGAAATTCAATCAAAATTCAAACCAAGCCATTAATGAATTGAAAACATCTCTGGCTAGAGTTGAAGCTCACCTGAGTGGTAGAGAGAAGGGCACACTTCCTGCTCAAACTCTTCCTAACCCAAGGACCCAGTATGAGATACAAGATGCAAGCTCATCCTCCCACCATACGGAATATGTCCAAGCTATCACCACTTTGAGAAGTGGGAAAGAAATTGATAAATCCAATCCGGTGAAGGCCCCCAAGCCTAAGGATCCGAAAATTCCCAAAGAGGATGATAGTCCAAACAATATTCCACAAGAGAAAGAACCGGAAAGACAATACAAGCCGGTTGCCCCATTTCCACAAAGGTTGATTTCACCTAAACCTTTAGATAAAAATCTGGAAATTCTGAAAGTTTTCAAGCAGGTGAAGATCAACATTCCGCTGTTGGATGCAATAAAACAAATACCATCTTATGCCAAATTTTTAAAGGAATTGTGTACAATCAAAAGGAAACATAACGTTCACAACAAAGTGCTTTTGGCTGAGAATTTGAGTGCCATCATCAAACAAGAGGTGCCCCAAAAATACAAAGATCCGGGTAGTCCAACCATATCATGCATCATAGGAGACTACCAGATTAAACAAGCCCTACTCGACTTGGGGGCAAGTGTGAATCTCATTCCATACTCGGTCTATGAACAACTTGGGTTAGGTGAATTGAAACCCACCAAAACCACACTCCAACTTGCTGATAGATCCATCCGGATACCGAGAGGAATGGTAGAGGATGTTCTAGTCCAAGTTGATAAATTCTACTACCCAGTAGATTTTATTGTCTTGGACACACATCCTGTGATAGGCACTGGTACTCAAATTCCCGTCATACTTGGACGACCGTTTCTAGCTACCTCAAACGCCATTATCAATTGTAGAAACGGACTTGTACAAATGTCCTTTAGAAATATGACCCTTGAGCTTAACATATTTGAGTTATGAAAACAACCGCGGGAAGTTGATGATGATATCCATGAATTAAACATGATCGAATCATTCGTGGAAGATACAATCCCCTTGTCACTATTTTCCGACCCTTTGGAGGCATGTGTGGCCCATCTCCATGATATGAATGATGATACAACACAAGAGATGGATGCCATTCTAGATGTGATGATGGTTCGTGAAAATAAAAGATGGAGGACCCCAATTGAACCTTTGCCTATAAATGAGAACAAGGCCCTCCCATCCAACATTAAGGCACCAAAACTCGACCTAAAACCATTGCCAAGTGAGCTAAAATATGTTTATTTGGGTCGAGATGAGACATATCCAGTGGTGATTTCTTCCCACTTGGATGAGGAACAAGAGAGTAAGCTAATAGCCACTCTATTAGAGCACAAGAGTGCCATCGGATGGACAATTGCGGATCTCAAAGGCATAGACCCACTGATTTGCACTCACCGCATACACCTTGAGGAAAATGCAAAGACATCCCGGCAACCACAAAGATGACTAAATCCAAATATGAAGGATGTGGTTAAGGCCGAAGTGGTGAAACTATTGGATGTAGGTATCATTTACCCAATATCTGATAGCCAATGGGTGAGCCCAACTCAAGTGGTGCCTAAGAAATCCAGAATAACCATCGTAGCCAATGCCAATAATGAACTCGTACCAACTAGAGTCACTACCGGTTGGAGAATGTGCATTGACTACAGGAAGCTAAACACTGTCACGAGGAAAGAGCACTTCCCCCTACCGTTTGTTGATCAGATTTTAGAACGGTTGGCGGGTCATTCCCACTTTTGCTTCCTTGATGGCTATTCAGGCTACAACCAAATAGAAATTGCCCGTGAAGACCAAGAAAAGACTACATTCACATGTCCATTCGGCACTTTCGCCTATCGACGGATGCCGTTTGGACTATGTAATGCCCCTGCCACCTTTCAGCGTTGTATGATGAGCATCTTTTCTGACATGGTGGGGACAATTCTCGAAGTCTTCATGGATGATTTTTCCGTATTCGGTTGTAGCTTTGATGAGTGCCTTGAGCACTTGAAATCTGTGCTAAAAAGATGTGAAGAGAAGAACCTTATGCTCAATTGGGAAAAGTGTCACTTCATGGTTAAAAAGGGAATTGTACTTGGTCACATCGTTTCACAAAATGGAATTGAGGTGGACAAGGCGAAAATTGACCTTATCTCTAACCTTCCACCACCCAAAAGCATACGACATATACGGTCCTTTTTAGGACACGCAGGATTTTATAGACGGTTCATAAAGGATTTCAGTTCACTCTCTCGTCCTTTATGTAACCTACTTCAAAAGGAAAATTCATTTGAGTGGAGTGAAGAATGTCAAAAGGCCTTTACCACCCTTAAAGGCATGTTGACATGCGCCCCAATAATGCAACCACCTGATTGGAACCTTCCTTTTGAGATTATGTGCGATGCTAGCGACTATGCTATTGGGGCCGTGTTAGGCCAAAGAAAAGATAAAAAGCCATGTGTTATCTACTATGCAAGTAGAACCCTAAACTCAGCCCAGGCAAACTACACCACTACTGAAAAGGAACTTTTAGCCTGTAGTTTTTGCCTTGGAGAAGTTCAGATCCTACTTGATTGGATCCAAGATCATTGTATTCACTGACCATGCCGCACTTAAGTATCTTCTCTCTAAGAAGGATGCTAAACCACGGTTATTAAGATGGATCCTCCTACTCCAAGAATTCGACTTAGAAATACGTGATAAGAAAGGAGTAGAGAATGTAGTAGCTGACCACCTCTCTCGACTTGTCCTCACTGATTCCCCTGAAAACGACTGCAATCAATGACATGTTCCCTGATGAACAACTTTTTGCTGTTTCCCAATTGCCATGGTATGCGGACATTGCTAATTATCTTGCTACAGGTACAATTCCTACATATTGGAAAAAGCAAGATAAGGATAGATTCTTCTCAGAGGTACGGAAATTTCTATGGGACGACCCATACTTGTTCAAGTATTGTCCCGACCAAATCATAAGGAGATGTGTCCCAGATGATGAGCAACAAAGTATCATCTCCTTCTGTCATTCTCAAGCATGTGGTGGCCATTTTTCGGCTAAAAAGACCACAGCGAAAATTCTGCAATGTGTGTTTTATTGGCCCACCATGTTCAAAGACACACATGAGTTTTGCAAAGCTTGCGAACCTTGTCAGAAATTAGGAGGAATCTCCCGTAGAAATATGATGCCACTCAATCCCATCTTAATTATCGAAATTTTTTATTGTTGGGGCATCGATTTCATGGGCCCATTCCCATCTTCTTTTGGAAACTTATACATCTTGCTTGCCGTTGATTATGTTTCCAAATGGGTCGAGGCCATCCCTTGCCGGAATAATGACCATAAAACGGTCATTCGATTCTTAAAAGAAAACATTCTTTCTCGGTTTGGAACGCCTCGAGTCATCATAAGTGATGGAGGGTCTCACTTTTGCAATCGCCCTTTTGAAGCATTAATGAAGAAATATGGCGTAACGCACAAAGTGAGCACCCCCTATCACCCACAAACTAGTGGACAAGCTGAGATATCCAATAGGGAGATTAAACACATTTTAGAGAAAACGGTGAATCCCGATCGCAAGGATTGGTCACTTCGACTTACCGATGCGCTTTAGGCTTACCGTACTGCCTTTAAAACCCCTATTGGAATGTCTCCCTATAGACTTGTCTATGGGAAGGCTTGTCACTTGCCTGTGGAGTTGGAACATAAGGCATATTGGGCTATTAAGACAATGAATTTCAATTCTGACAAGGCAAGCTCGCTACGCAAACTTCAATTAAATGAACTTGCAGAAATCCGGAATGAAGCTTATGAGAATGCGAGAATTTACAAGGACAAGACGAAGACATTCCATGATAAGAATATTCTTCGTAAGACATTCACGATCAATCAAAAAGTCCTCATGTATAATTCTCGCTTACATCTATTTCCGGGAAAATTGAGATCTCGATAGACCGGTCCCTACATTGTGAAAACTGTCTATCCGTATGGGACTGTCGAGCTATTGAATCCAAGGAACGGCAATATTTTTAAGGCAAATGGGCAGCGATTAAAGCCGTTCTTTGAAAATTTTCCTTCAGAAGGTATGTCCATACCCCTGAATGATCCTGCGTATCAGGATGATTGATCTCCTAGTCTGATGGAGGTATAGAATAGTTAGGATTAGGATTTTGCTGCTTTTGTTTTCGTTTTCATAGGTTTGTTAGAAGGAGGAAGATTTCCACTTTTCACTCTCTCAGGTATTATCATTCCTCACTCCCTTTTATTTTCAAATTGCTCTCATGTTTTGCTCATTGTGCATCTTTTACATTGAGGACAATGCAAGATTTGGTTGGGGGGGTGTAGGATCACTTGGATAAATCCAGCGTTTCGCAACATTTCAAGCAATTATGTGGAAATTTTTCGATTTTTCAAAAATTTGAAACTCTTTTGGAAAACATTAGTTCTATGCATTCGAGTTGATAGGAGCATAAGAGGAGGAGATATGAAGTGTATAAGGCTGGATGTCTGGAATCTCTCATTGCATAATGGTTTTATATGTGAACTCCCCTATTTTTGTGATTGATAGAAAATCTGAACACTTTTACACCTAGTTCACATTACACGATTTTCATGAGTTGAAGGGATTATGTGATTTATGGATTAGCTAGACTTTGAATTAAAGTATTGAGCAATCAGGCCGGGGTACTTTGTCCATCCTTGTCCATGGGAAAATAATGAAAGATATGGATTTTTAAAAATCCTATCTAATTTAAAAAGAAAAAGGAAAAGGAAGGATGAAATTGGGAATGTGGAAAAACGGTGGAAAATTCCGATTAGGGCTACCTACTACCAACCGGGGGATGGTCTACCCGTAACCAAAGCCGGAAATGGGACGTAGTGTGAAAGTCGTCGGAAGGACGGTAAGGCAAATTCCTGTCATTGGCTTGATGTGGCTCTATGTACCTTGAGTTCTATAGTCTAGTTGATCTATGAAGAAGATAATCCTAGAAACTCGTGGAATGAATTTTCACTACCCACACTAGGTGAAATTTGTTCAAGTCTTTCTATTTATCAACCAATCAGCGGGAATTTCATATAAATGCTTATTATGTTTTGAGGGTTTACGGTTTCCACCTCTGTCGCCTAATATTTCTGAATCTTATGCTTATGTACCTTGGAATGTATAGAAGGAGGGTTTCTGAAGGAGAGTTGAGTTTTTGAAGAATAGGATTAGTTTCACGCATGTTTTGCTCGGGACTAGCAAAATGCTGGTTGGGGGGTGTGTTGAGCTCTTAATTGTGCATATTCTAACCCCAATTCATCACTCATGGTGTATGGTTTATATGGGTTGAAAGCTAATTCAATGCATGTTTTGTGACTACAGGATTGAAGGTGAACTCTACTCAATTAAAGACATAAAGAGATCATTTGGAACTATTCTAATGGAGATTACTTGAGGACCAAAGAAGAAAAGAAGAGAGAAAGTGAAAGAAAGAAGAAAGAAAAGGAAGAATGTAGATGCATGAAGACTGCCGACCGGTCATGACCGGTAGGCCAAGAGGGCCAGACCGGTCTTGACCGGCCAGCTATGAACAATGAACTAAGGCCGACCGGTCATGACCGGTCGGCCATGGCTGCTGGTATGAGAAGAAAAACGTCCGACCGGTCATGACCGGTCGGACATCATTGCTGGAATGAAGACTGCTGGAGTGCTTTCACTTGAGGCCGACCGGTCTTGACCGGTCGGCCATGCGTACTGAGATAGAATTTTCTAATTTCTTCCCGAAATTCTCTGCGCTGCGTAAGTGTTACGCACTTTCTCGATTCTTCCGAAGTCGTGGAGCCTCCAGACTATAAATAGACACCTAGGGATTGTTCCTAGGGCATCCTAGAAGGGTTCAAGCGAGGTTGGAGGCTGTGGAAGTGAATATTGGAGTTTCACAACTCCTTTTGGTTTGCTTTGTTGTTTTCATGCTTTTAGTAGTTGATTCATGTTTCCTTGGATCATGAGCAGCTAAACCTCTTAGCTAGGGCTAAGAGGTAAAGCTTGTAGTGTATCCAAGATGTTTTAATTCGTAGTTAAGTGGTTTCAGTTTGGAATTTATGATTATGAACTAAGGTTTGAAGTTTATACAAGTTTTTAAGTAATTTCTCTTAGTCTTGTGATGACTCATGGATGTTTGGATGAATTACTTATCTTCTTAATTTGTTTGCAACGGTCTAGACCTGTATGATCCGAGGAATTGGAGTGCGCTCTAGTACCAAGCTCTTCATAAAGGGGCTTCATGCCAAAGTTCTAGTTTTGGTTGATTATCTGGAATATGTATGAACTGTGCATATAATTTGAATCCAGTTCAAATCATGATCTAGCCTTGTCTTGTGAGAAGACTTGAGGATGGTTATGATTGGGAATTGGACCTTTAGAAAAGGTGAATGACCTATGCAATGAGCATGCTCAGATCAGCCTAGAGTTGAGTGAACTTTATGCACAGAACTTACGTGTTACAGACTTCTGGTTTAACAGTTCTATCATCCAACTAGATAGACCTGACTGGTGATTCTAGTTGAGAGAATGGGAACCCACAGCGGATTGAACATCGAGGATTGCTACAAGTGGATCCTCGAACCCCTAGTGCCCTCTTATAATTGTTTACATTCAATTTAGCTTAAACTGTTAATCACATACATTCTATTCAGACTTTGATTGATAGCTTCAATAGAAACTTGTGGATGAGTTTGTGACATCCTACATAAAGTCCCTGTGGATCGACCTCGGTATTACCGAGTTTATTACTACATCGCAACCCTACACTTGGGGAAGCGAACACTTCCCCAAGTGTAGGGTTGCGATGCAGTAATAATCTCTGTAAGACTGAGGTCGATCGACAAGGACTTATGTAGGAAGCCACAAAATACTTCCAATAGTTCTACTAAAGAGCTAACAAACAGATTTGATGTAAATAGTAATGTTGAATTAAACTGAAGGTAATAAATTAATAAAAAGGTACTAGGGGTTCAAGGATCCACTTGTAGCAACCCTTGATGCTCAATTCGCTGTGGTTTCTCACTTTCTCAGCTAGAATCGAAATTAAGTTCTATCTAGTCGGATGATAGAGCAGTTAAACCAAACAATCTGACATATGTATGATTCATGTACATGATTCTCTAGGTCAGTCCCGATTCCAATAGGTTAAGATCACAACCATAATCATCATTAAATCCTGTCACAAGATAAAACTAGATCATGATTTGAACTTGATCCAAATCATATACACAATCTCACATACTTCAGAAATTCCAGAAAAATAGACCTTTGGCATGAAGTTCCCACATGAGGATCATATGTCTAGAACGTATTGAATCCAATTCCTCGGATCATACAGGTCTAGAATAACTCAAAACAGTTAAGAACTCAAGCAATTCTTCTAAACATCCATGAGCCATCATAAGATTAAGAAAAACTACTTAGAACTTTATTTAAACTTCAAACCATTGTTCTTCAATAGAAATCCAACTTGAAACCAATAAAATGAATTAAACAACCTAAGAAAACTATAAGGTTCACCTCTTAGCTCTAGCAAAGAGATTAGCTAATGAAAAGCATATTAAAAATAAAACTAGAACTAGAACTAAAAGAAGAAGAAAACTAGTTGTAGGAGGCTAGGAAGCCTCCTAGGTCTTGAATCCTTTGCTCCCCACGTTGATGCCTTAGGAAGAGAGTGGAGGTGGCCTTTTATAAGTTGGAGCGGAAAATTTCAAATTGCGGAAGAAATCACGCAATTGCGCAGAGAAAATCGAAGCTTCACGGACAAGCTCTGTTACGCTGACGACCGGTCGCACGACCGGTCTAAGCTCATGAACTACCGGTAGCAAGACCGGTCTCAAAACCTAAAAAACACTCATCTCGACCTGTCTTGCGACCGGTCGGCGACCGATCTGGCGACCGTTCTAACTGTGTAGACCTATTTGGCGATCAGTCTGGCGACCGGTCTTTGGACAGGTCTTGGGACAGGTCTTGCGACAGGTCTGGGATAGGTCTTGAGATAGGTCTTCCATATTTTCTTCTCTTTCTTTCTTCTTCTTTCCTCCACCTTTTGTCACTTGTTATATTGATCTTCAATGCATATAAAGTGACTCTTTTAACCATGAATTGGTGAAGTCTCCTTCTCATTCCTACAATCACAAATCCATGCATTAGATTAGTCTTTAAATCATGAAAAGCATGCATAATGAGTGATGAATTGGGGTTAGAATATGCACAATTAAGAGCTCTACACAACCACCAACCAGCATTTTGCTAGTCCTGAGAAAAACATGCGTGAAATAAGTTTCATTCTCTGAAACCCAATGTTCGCTTCCCCAAGTGTAGGGTTGCAATGTAATAATAATCTTGGTAAGACCGAGGTCGATCCACAGGGACTTATGTAGGAATCCACAAAACACTTCTAATAGTTCTACTGAAAAGCTAACAAATAGATTTGTAGAAGATTGATGTAAATAGTAATTTTGAACTAAACTGAAGGTAATCAATTAATTAAAAGGCACTAGGGGTTCAAGGATCTACTTGTAGCAATCCTTGATGCTCAATTCGCTATGGTTTCTCACTTTCTCAACTAGAATCGAAATTAAGATCTATCTAGTTGGATGATAGAACAGTTAAACCAAACAATCTGCCATATGTAAGATCAATGTATATGATTCACTCAATGCAAGCTAGGACAAGCATACTCAATTGCATAGGTCAGTCCCAATTCCAATAGGCTAAGATCACAATCATAACCATCATTAAATCCTGTCACAAAATAAAACTAGATCATGATTTGAACTTGATTCAAATCACATAAACAGTCTTACATAATCCAGAATTTTCAGAAAAGTAGACTTTTGGTAAGAAGTTCCCACATGAAGCTCATAAATCTAGAGCGTATTCAAATTCCTTAGATCATACAAGTCTAGACTAGTTCACCATAATTAAGAACTCAAGCAATCCTTCCAAACATCCATGAGTCATCATAAGACTAAGAAAAACTACTTAGTACTTGAATTAAACTTCAAACCATTGTTCTTCAATAGAAATCCAACTTAAAATCAAAACAAACGAATTGATACATCTTAGATTCACTACAAGCTTCACCTCTTAGCCCTAGCAAAGAGGTTTAGCCATTCATGATCCAAGGAAGCATGAAAACAACTAAAAAAATATAAAAACTAGAAAGCAAACTGGGAGGAGTTGTAGAACTCCGAAATCGACTTCCGCCATCTCCCACCATGCTCAATCCATTCTCAGATACCCTAGGAACGATCCCTAGGTGTCCTTTTATAGTGGGGAAGCTCCGCAGCGTCGGAATCTTCCAGAATTTGCTTAAGGTTGCGCAGTGTGCAGAGAAAATCGGAGCAGAAATAGAAAGTTTGCTGTTTGAACGCATGGCCGACCGATCTAGACCGGTTGGACTGGGTTGGCCGACCGGTCACAACCGGTCTCGCCTGATAAAAAATAGTCCAGCGTGCACAGGGGACCATCAGATCTGTTGGCCGACCAGTCAAGACTGGTCGGATTGGGCTGGCCGACCGGTCAAGATTGGGCGGACCATATTGGTCATTGGCCAAAGAGTTCCAAAGGGTCAGGGGGAGATGGCCGACCGGTCTAGACCGGTCGTGGCCCTCCTAGCCGACCGGTCATGACCGGTGTTAGAACTTAGAAAAATCGTGCTCATCAGCAGTCTTTTTCCTATGTTTCATTATTCTGGGGGAATTCTGAGTATAGAGACATTCATAGACAATCATAAGTGATCACAAAGTATACACGAGAAAGCACCGCGAGGTGAATTTTATTCCAGAGATTCCGAGATCTTTTACATTCCGGGCTGTGAACTGGATGATCAATTACATCAACGAATGATCACCCTTGATTAAAAGGCAAAAGTAAATGCATGCATGTATCATAAATGAATTAATAAAGCGTTAAAAGAGCACAAGTATAAATAAAGCACAACATAGACAACACAGAGATTTTTACGTGAAAACCCTTACGGGAGAAAACCACGGCACAAAGCGATAAGATTCCACTATGAATTGCAGTTATACAATAGATGGAATATCAAAGGGATGAATCTCGGATAGATCGAGCAAGTAGTTTAAATCGTCAGGGATTGTAGTCTCGAGTTCATGGTCGCCTGAGACCAAGTCTGGGATTTATTATAAACCAAGCCATTGTTAAGACCAGTTAGATGTTGGTCCCATACTCTTCGGGCATTCCTAGTTGAGTAGCAACCAAGATTTTAATCGAGTCGTGTATCTCGGGGTCATGACGCGTCTCTATGGACGATATGACTTTCAGGGATACACTTCACGGTTTCCATTTAGTGCAACCAGGGCCAGTGACCGTCTCCGTTGGGACAGGTGACTTGCTGGAAGGCACTCCATAGGGTCTTAGTGCGACCTAGGGTTTCAACAGAGTCGTATATCTCAATGTCATGACGCGTCTCTATGGATGATATGACTTTTAGAAATACACTCCACGGTGTCCACTTACTGCAACCAGGGCCAGTGACCTTCTCCGTTGGGATGGGTGACTTACTAGAAGGCACTTCATGGGGTCTTAGTGCAACCAGGGTTTCAACTGAGTCGTATATCTCAGTGTTATGACGCGTCTCTATGGACGATATGATTTTCAGAAATACACTCCACGGTGTCCACTTACTGCAACAAGGGCCAATGACCGTCTCCGTTGGGACGGGTGACTTATTGAAAGGCACTCCATGGGGTCTTAGTGCGACCAGGGTTTCAACCGAGTCATATATCTCAGTGTCATGACGCGTCTCTATAGACAATATGACTTTCAGAAATACACTCTACAGTGTCCACTTACTGCAACTAGGGCCAGTGATCGTCTCTGTTGGGATGTGTGACTTACTGGAAGGCACTCCTTACATTAGCCACTCAACTGATGGATCCCGCCTTACATAGGACGCACATCAACTGGTCTTAACGATGAAGTATTTCAGACGTTTAGAACTCTTTCATTATGGTTTTCGATGATAACCATAGTCCCCTTCGATTTAGTTTCGTAACTCGATCCGAGATGAAATAAATTCATGCAATGGATGCAAATGAGTACAGTATAAAGTAACTATGCTTTATGCATGCTCGAGAGAGGATTGCATTTATGCTAGATGTTCAGTGTATCAGACAAATTATGCATTTGATTTGATCAATCCACTTCGTATATATCTTTGTGTCATCGATATTTTGCCCTCGCATCTTCAAGATCGCGATTGATTTCACTTGCGTTAGTAGATTTTCGGGCCATTAGGGCACTTCCCAGGGCTGAAAATGCGTAAGTAGTGGACCTGTTTGCGGTCTGATTGGAGCATTCAGTGAACATCATCAATGATCATCTTTGAACAGGGGTGGATTATGTCCACGAGGGTCGCAGTGCGATTGCATTTCGATTTGTTTAGCATGGGTCGATTTCTGAGCCGACAGGGCACTTCCCAGGGCTAGAAATGACTAAGTAGTGGGTCTGCTGACCGCTTAATTAGGGTATTCGGGGCTCCTGGGTTTGGACAACCTTGTTGCTGTTGAGCTCTTAATTGTGCATATTCTAACCCCAATTCATCACTCATTGTGCGAGATTTTCATAATTTAAAGACTAATTGAATGCATGTTTTGTAATTACAGGAATGAGAGTGGACTCTGCCTAATTGAAGATGAAAAGGGCCTATTTAGAACCATTTGAATGAAGATCGAAGGAGGACCAAAGTAAGAAGGAAGCAAGGAAAGAAGAAAAGAAGAAAGAAATGAAGAAAACAGGCCAAGACCGGTCGTGACTAGTCGGCCAGGAGGGCCACGACCAGTCGTGACCGGTCGGCCAGCCTTCCCAGATGTACTGAGCTCGCTGGATGTAGGACAAACACAGTCTGACCGGTCCAGACCGGTCGGCCAGAATACTTTTCCACCTCCAGAGGCTTCTGGACTGATTCCAATAGTGAGTCCGACCGGTCGTGACCGGTCGGCTAGTCACCCAGATCGGTCGTCCGACCGGTCGGCCATGCATCTAAAACAGAAACTTCTGTTTTTTGCGCCGAAAATCTCTGCGCACTGCGTAAGCTTACGCAGATTCTGGAATATTTTGAGGTTGCGGAGCCTCCCCACTATAAAAGGACACCTAGGGATCGTTCATAGGGTATCTTAGAAGAGTTTGAGCAAGGTGGGAGGCGGTAGAAGTGGATTTCGGAGTTCCACAACTCCTAGTTTGTTTTGCTATTTTTATGCTTTTCCTAGTTGTTTCATGTTTCCTTGGATCATGAGCAGCTAAACCTCTTAGCTAGGGCTAAGAGGTGAAGCTTGTAGTGTATCTAAGATGTTTCAATTCATTTTAAGTTGGTTTTAAGATTGAATTTCATGTTTATGAACAATGGTTTGAAGTTTATACAAGTTCTAAGTAAGTTTTTCTTAGTCTTATGATGACTCATGGATGTTTGGGAGAATTGCTTAAGTTCTTAATGGCTGTATGTTAGTCTAGACCTGTATGATCCGAGGAATTGGAGTATGCTCTAGTACTATGATCTTCATGTGGGAACTTCCTACCAAAGTTCTACTTTTCTGGTTTTCTGAATTATGTATGGGACTGTGCATGTGATTTGATTCAAGTTCAAATCATGATCTAGCTTTGTCTGGTGACAGGACTTAATAATGATCATGATTATGAACTTAGTTTATTGGAATTAGGACTGACCTATGCAATTGAGCATGCTCATCCTAGCTTGCATTGAGTGAATCATATACATTGGCCTTACATATGACAGATTGTTTGGTTTAACATCTCTATCATCCGGCTAGATAGATCTTAATTTCGATTCTAGTTGAGAGAATGAGAAACCACAGTGAATTGAGCATCAAGGATTGCTACAAGTGGATCCTTGAACCCCTAGTGCCTTTTTAAATTGTTTACCTTTAATTTAGTTCAAAGTTGTTACTTACATCAATCTCATACAAAATCCGATTGTTAGTTTTTTAATAGAAACTGTTGGATGTGTTTGTGAATTCCTACATAAGTCCCTGTGGATCGACCTTGGTCTTACCGAGATTTTTACTACATCGCAACCCTACACTTAGGGAAGCGAACAAGTTTTTGGCGCCGTTGCCGGGGACTTTGACGGTTTTTCACAAATTTCTGAAAATAGTATCTATTTAGGATTTTTAGGATTCTAGGACTAACTTAGTTTATTTTGTTCGATTTTTCTTTTACAGGGATTCCTAGGAAGTTGAAGAAGAAATAAGGATCTCAAGTGCTGAATTAGGTTCTATCTTTCTAAACCTTACTCTTCTTCTTCTCCTATTTGTTCCTATCGCATTCATCTCTTGTAGAGTGGGTGGAGACTCCTTTTAGATCTCTGAAAGGTAGGCCTTGTGCCACCTGGATTCCTATTGTTAGGCTCTGTCGTCTTGGATCACCTTGTGCTCAGAGATTTCTCTTCTCACCTCAACTCCTCTTTCTTCTTTTTCTGCACTTTTCTCAAAAGATTCAAAGAGTGGTGGGGAGTTCTCTGAACCCCTATTGACCAGGAGAAATCGGTCTCTATCCTTGCTTCTGGCTTAGCCATTGCAAGACACCTTGTGCTTCGATCTTAGAGAAGAGTAAAGAAAGGGAGGAAGAATTCTTCTTTCTCTTTGTTTCATACTTTTTGGTTTTGCATGCCACATTGGGCTCGGGATTCCAATAACCGACTCATAAGTGAAGGGGGAATAGTAGAAGGAATAGACAGAGAACCACATGCTAGGAGACATCTAACTTCTCCAATTTTGTCTGAAAATATAGCTGTAAATCAACCTAATCCGATGGTCAATCCTAATCTGGGCCAAAACCAAACTGAAACGGGGGAGAATGTGGTTGAGAATGTTCCCCGACCAAGAACTTTACGTGATTTCTTGCAACCAGCAAGAGCGAGCACTCCCTCATGCATAGTTTTTCCACAAAATGCAAGGAATGTGGATTTGAAACCGGGAGTGATCCAACTTCTCCCTAAATTTCATGGATTAGACAGTGAAAGTGCCTATCAACACCTTAAGGAGTTTGATGAGGTAATAACCACCATGCACTTTGCTAATGTGACTGATGATGTGGTGAGACTCAAATTCTTCCCTTTTACTCTTAAAAATAAAGCTAAAGGTTGGCTTCATGCATTAAGGCCAAGATCAATTGGTGCATGGATTGATATGCATAGGGAATTCATAAAAAAATTCTTCCCTACTCACAAAACAAACATGTTGAAGCGCCTTATCATGAACTTTGCCCAAAAGGAAGATGAAACCTTCTTCCAATGTTGGGAGAGGTTTAAGGACTTATTAAACGCATGCCCACATCATGGCTATGAAATTTGGCGGGTCATAAGCTTTTTTCTATGAAGGACTGACTTCACCCATGCGCCAATTTATAGAGATGATGTGTAATGGGGAGTTCATGAATAAGGAAGCTGATGAAGCATGGGATTATTTGAAAGAATTGGCTGAGAATGCATGGTCTTGGGATACATCGAAACCAACAAATTCCAAGACTGGCCAACAAAAGGAAAAAGGGGGAATGTATGTCTTATCAGAAGAGGATAGCTTAAGTGCACGGGTGGCTAGCCTCACAAGAAAAGTTGAGGCCATGGAATTAAGGAAAGCCTAGACGATCAACTCTAAGGACGTTGAAACTGTTTGTGGAATTTGTGCAGGAAATCAACATGTAACACAACATTGTCCCACAATTTTAGCAGTTCAAGACATCTTACAAGAACAATCAAATGCCATAAACAGTTACCAACAGCAATTTGGTGCTCCAAACTGAAACACGTTTAATTCTAGTTGGAAAAACCATCCCAACTTCAGTTGGAGGAATGGACCCACTGCGAATGCAAGTAATACTCCTCAAGCTCAACCTTTACTAGGTCCATCCCTAGTCATTACACCGAAAGCTACACTAGAGGAGATGTTGGGTGCATTTGTATCGGTTCAAGCTGAGTATAACAAGACAAATTCTCTGAAAATAGATGGGTTCATGCAAGAGCAATTGAAATTTAATCAAAATACAACCCAAGCCATCAATAACTTGAAAACCTCAATGGCTAGGGTTGAATCTCACCTCAGTGCTAGGGAGAAAGGCACACTTCCTGCCCAACCTCTTCCTAACCCAAGGACCCAATTTGAGATACAAGACGCAAGCTCATCCTCCCAACATATGGAGCATGTTCAACCTATCACCACTTTGCGAAGTGGGAAAATAATTGATAAATCTAATCCGGTGAAGGCCCTAAAGCCTAATGATCCAAAAAATTCTAAAGAGGATGATAGCCCGAACAACACTCCACAAGAGAAAGAACCGGAAAGGCAATACAAGCTGGTTGCCCCGTTTCCCCGAAGGTTGATTTCACCCAAACCTTTAGACAAAAACCTGAAGATTTTAGCTGTTTTCAAGCAGCTGACGATCAACATCCCATTGTTGGATGCTATTAAACAAATACCGTCATATGCTAAGTTTTTGAAGAATCTTTGCACAATAAAAAAAAATACATGTGCAAAAGAAGGCATTTTTGACAGAGAATGTAAGCACCATTATAAATCACGGGATGCCCAAGAAATACAAAGATCCTGGTAGTCCGACAATATCATGCATAATTGGAGACTACCGGGTGAAGCATGCCTTACTTGATCTAGGAGCAAGTGTAAACTTAATACCCTTTTCGGTCTATGAACAATTGGGTTTAGGTGAATTAAAACCCACCAAAACCACATTACAACTTGCTGACCGATCGATTCGTATTCCGAGAGGGGTGATTGAGGACGTTCTTGTCCAAGTTGACAAGGTCTACTACCCAGTGGACTTCATTGTCTTGGACACACAACCCATGGTTAATATTGGCCCTCAAATTCCTGTCATACTTGGCCGCCCATTCCTAGCTTCATCAAACGCTATCATAAATTGTAGGAGTGGGGTCATACAAATGTCCTTTGGTAATATGACGATTGAGTTAAATGCTTTCAATGTTGACAACCAACAAGAGGATGAAGATGAAGAGGTCCACGAAATAAACATGATCAATTCTATTGTGGAAGATGTGTCCCTCTCAACTCCTTACCCCAATCACTTAGAAAAAGATGTGGCCTATTCTCTTGATAAGAATGTGGATGTGATAGGAGATATAGTCACATCTTTCGAGTTGGTTTCGGCATATAATGTTAGCCAAGAGAAGGATGTGGAAACAATACTTTATTGTACTGAGACATCAATTCATATTCCCACACCTTTAAGGATCATGCATATTGACCTTTACCAACCATGGGATGATCCATACTTGCAAAATCAATACCCAGGAAAATCTGAATGGAGACATATTTTTTTCTGACAAATATGATACTGTCTCCTTTTATACATGTGGTGAAAACTATAATGAACCCATTGAAATTCTTTTTTAGAATTTTCAGTGGCTTATCTGGATCACTCACACACATGTACACTGTAATGCAGGATATTGGATGACGTTATTGCAAAACCTTTTGATCCATCTAATGATTCTGCTTGACTTCATGCTTTTGGACGATTTGTTGCAATTGATCTCCTAGTCTGATGGAGGTATAGAGTAGTTAGGATTAGGATTTTGTTGCTTTTGTTTACTTTTGCTTAGGTTGTTAGAAGGAGGAAGAATTCCACTTTTCACTTTTTCAGGTACTCTCATTCCTCACTCCCTTTTATGTTCAAATTGCTCTCATGTTTTGTTCATTGCACATCTTTTACATTGAGGACAATGCAAGATTTGGTTAGGGGGTGTACGATCACTTAGATGAATCCATCATTTTGTAACATTTCGAGCAATTATGTAGAAATTTTTTGATTTTTCTAAAATTCAAAACTCTTTTGGAAAATTTTGGTTCTATGCACTCAAGATGATATGAGCATAAGAGGAGGAGATATGAAGTGTATGAGGTTGTAAATCTTGATCTTCTCTTGGCATAATGGTTTTTGAGAATTCCCCTAATTCTGTGAGTGATAGAAAATCTGAACACTTTTACACCTAGTTCACATTACACGATTTTCATGGTTTGAAGGGATTATGTGATTTATGGATTAACTAGACTTTGAGTTAAGGTGTTGAGAAACCAAGCCGGGGTACTTTGTCCATCCTTGTCCATGGGAAAATAACGAAAGATATGGATTTCTAAAAATCCTATCTAATTTAAAAAAAAGAAAAAAAAAGAAAAGGAAGGATGAAATTGGGAATGATGGAAAAATGGTGGAAAATTTCGATTAGGGCTACCTACTACCAATCGGGGGATGGTCTACCCGTAACCAAAGCCGGAAATGGGACGTAGTGTGAAAGCCGTCGGATGGACGGTAAGGTAAATTCCTATCAGTGGCTTGTTGTTGCTCTATATACCTTGAGATCTATAGTCTGGTTGATTTATGAAGAAGATAACCCTAGAAACTCATGAAAAGAATTTTTTTTATGCACACTAGATTGAATTTGTTCAAGTTCTTCTATTTGTCAACCAATCAGCGGGAATTTCATATAGATACTCATTATGTTTTGAGAGTTTACGATTTCAACCTCTATCATCTAATTTCTCTAACTCTTACACTTGTGTATCTTGGGATGTATAGAAGAATACTTTCTAAAGGAGAGTTGAGTTTTGGAGAATGGAATTGATTTCACGCATGTTTTGCTCGGGACTAGCAAAATGCTGGTTGGGGGGTGTGTTGAGCTCTTAATTGTGCATATTCTAACCCCAATTCATCACTCATTGTGCGAGATTTTCATAATTTAAAGACTAATTGAATGCATGTTTTGTAATTACAGGAATGAGAGTGGACTCTGCCTAATTGAAGATGAAAAGGGCCTATTTAGAACCATTTGAATGAAGATCGAAGGAGGACCAAAGAAAGAAGGAAGCAAGGAAAGAAGAAAAGAAGAAAGAAATGAAGAAAACAGGCCAAGACCGGTCGTGACCGGTCGGCCAGGAGGGCCACGACCGGTCTAGATCGGTCGGCCAGCCTTCCTAGATGTGCTGAGCTCGCTGGATGTAGGACAAACACGGTCCGACCGGTCGTGACCGGTCGGCCAGGCTAGTCCGACAGGTCCAGACCGATCGGCCAGAATACTTTTCCACCTCCAGAGGTTGCTGGACTGATTTCAATAGTGAGTCCGACCGGTCATGACCGGTCGGCCAGTCACCCAGACCGGTCGTCCGACCGGTCGGCCATGCATCTAAAACAGAAACTTCTGTTTTTTGCGTCGAAAATCTCTGCGCACTGCGTAAGCTTACGCAGATTCTGGAATATTCTGAGGTTGCGGAGCCTCCCCGCTATAAAAGGACACCTAGGGATCATTCATAGGGTATCTTAGAAGAGTTTGAGCAAGGTGGGAGGCGGCGGAAGTGGATTTCAGAGTTCCAGAACTCCTTCTAGTTTGTTTTGCTGTTTTTATGCTTTTCCTAGTTGTTTCATGTTTCCTTGGATCATGAGAAGCTAAACCTCTTAGCTAGGGCTAAGAGGTGAAGCTTGTAGTGTATCTAAGATGTTTCAATTCATTTTAAGTTGGTTTTAAGATTGAATTTCATGTTTATGAACAATGGTTTGAAGTTTATACAAGTTCTAAGTAAGTTTTTCTTAGTCTTATGATGACTCATGGATGTTTGGGAGAATTACTTAAGTTCTTAATGGCTGTATGTTAGTCTAGACCTGTATGATCTGAGGAATTGGAGTACGCTCTAGTACTATGATCTTCATGTGGGAACTTCCTACCAAAGTTCTACTTTTCTGGTTTTCTGAATTATGTATGGGACTGTGCATGTGATTTGATTCAAGTTCAAATCATGATCTAGCTTTGTCTGGTGACAGGACTTAATAATGATCATGATTATGAACTTAGTTTATTGGAATTGGGACTGACCTATGCAATTGAGCATGCTCATCCTAGCTTGCATTAAGTGAATCATATACATTGGCCTTACATATGACAGATTGTTTGGTTTAACAGCTCTATCATCCGGCTATATAGATCTTAATTTCGATTCTAGTTGAGAGAATGAGAAACCACAGCGAATTGAGCATCAAGGATTGCTACAAGTGGATCCTTCAACCCCTAGTGCCTTTTTAAATTGTTTACCTTCAATTTAGTTCAAAGTTGTTACTTACATCAATCTCATACAAAATCCAATTGTTAGCTTTTTAATAGAAACTGTTGGATGTGTTTGTGAATTCCTACATAAGTCCCTGTGGATCGACCTCGGTCTTATCGAGATTTTTACTACATCGCAACCCTACACTTGGGGAAGCGAACAGTTGCGTTGCATGATTATAATATATCGTGTTATGGCGGAGAGAAGTTTCCCTCTCGGGTTTGGTCAAATTTCGCCCGATTCCTCTTGATTTCGGCCGTTTTCGGCTCTTTTGGAAGGGTTTTCAAGGTTTTTAATATTGGCTAAGTGTTGGCCTTTTGGATCAAATTGCTGATTTGGCCCATTTATCATTGACCGTTGGTGAATCCGGTCTGGGGGATGAATAGAGGACATAGATGTGTGTCCAGGAGAATCGGTTTGATCGAAAACATATTTAGATCTAAGGCGGGCCACATCATGGGAGATCTCACACCCCAACCAGCGTCTGGGCGCACCTGCTATGGGATGTGGGCGCACGTGGCTGAGGTGGGCGCATGTGCCCTCTCCTTCAAGTGCATGTGATGAGAAGAAAAGGAAGGAGAGAGAGGATGGATAGGAGGTGAGCACATGTGCCTCTCCCGGGCTCATGAGGCCTGCATGGGCGCATGTCACTATGCCCCTTAGTGCATATTTGCACATTTCCCCTCCAAAGTATGGGCGCATGTTATGCGACTTTGGAGAAATTTGAATCTTCTCCTTCCGGTGGGAGAAATCCCTTTCCGGCGATGGCATCCGACGAGGTATGGGCGCATGTGAATAGCTCATGGAGGATTTCGGCAAGGATTTTTACCTTGTTTTGATGATCCTTTCCAGAAAATGAAGCCTCTCTCTATGATTTAGAAGTGAGTGGGGTATTTATAGTATGTTAATCGGGTATCGGGTACCGGGCGCATGTTGTCTGCAAAAGGGAGGGCATGCGCATGCATTTGGAGAGAGGAGTCATGCGCATGTGATGGGGATTATGCGCATGTTACCATGCATCAGGCGCATGTGCCTTGGTGTGGGCGCATGTTGCCCCACTTCTTATATTTTCATGATTTTTTGTATTTTTATTTTATTTAGAATATTGAAAAGGGAGAGAGAGAGCTCTCATGCGCATGTGGTGAGAGGGCAAATGCATGTCTTCTCATGACATCTGCATGTGGAGAGAGAGTGGGCGAATGCATATTCCATTAAGAATATTTCAGGTTTTAAGCTCCGACGGGTGACCTCCATAGGGGGGCTACCTTTTCGGAGACCGAGGTCACTGACGCCAAGCCGCTTTTAGACCATGATCGACCTCCTGAATGAACGGGGTGGGGTACCGATGGTCATCTGCTGTGAATTTTGATAGTTCCTTCCCAATTTGGACCCTCTGATCGGCAATTTGCATAGGAATATTGTTCCGGGAAGTGCGCACGTAGAAATATACATCGCAAGGAATTCAAACTTGTTACTTAAGGTTTTTCGGGCATTCCAGATCATTTGGCGATCATCCGCATGTCTCATTCCACTCTAAAATGGTACCTGTAGGCTTTCGGGCCCTTACAGTCGGATACGATTAAGGCAAAATGCATTTGGAAGCGCGCGGGTAAAGATATGCCTCGCGTGACCTCAAAACTTGCAAGTTAAGGGTTTTAGGGCATTCCGGATCATTTGGCAGTAATCCGCATGTCCGATTCCACCCCAAAATAACATTTGTAGGTTTCGATCACGATCGCGCATGTTAGGGTTACACTGGCATTTTTTGAGTATTTTGGATCTCGAAATCAATCCAAATCGTCGTAGATGGATCGCTGAATACTAGTTTTACAATGGGTACGAATTTGAGCCCCAACAAGTGCCCCCCCGGTGCGCTGCGATGGATGCTTACTTCAGGCCAATGCGGTGCACCGGTCCCCAGGCTCAAGTATAAATACCGGACTCACTGAGTCATTTGGTCATTTCTGAATCAAGAAAAAGTAAAATTTAATAGGTGAGAGAGCTCCTCATGAGGTAGTAGGCGCATGTTGCCTTCCCATGGGTGCATGTGATACCAATTTCTAAGAAGAAACCCAGGCGGAGGTAAAGTTACCTTCCAAGCGTAGAAAAAATCACTTAAAATTAAACTTTCGTTTACAATTGGTTCTATTACTACCAATTCAGGATATTTAAAGATAAATAAATAATTTGACATAAAATACTTTGTATTAAAAGATTGAGAAAGAAGATTACAGAAAACTACGGATTACAATTGAAACTACTGATTACAAATACTTACAGAATACTTTGTAAAAGACTTGCTTGTTGAAAATACAACTTTGAAAAATAAATGGGACTATTGATTACAGGAAGATTGAAAGATTGAAGAGGCTAAGAACACTCGCTCACTGGGATGAAACGTAAGAAGCTTTAGCTGGGAATGGAATTGAGATGCTTGTTTAAGTGAAGGAAGCAACTTATATAGGCGGAGAACTTGAAACTGTGCGGGTTTGAAGCTATCTGGAATCTGCGGACTTCAGAGGCTCTGGAATTTAGGAGCTTATCTTGTTGCTGAGCTGGAACGATAAGATCTTGTCTTTTAGTGCTACTGGCTGGTACTATTCTGTCGGTATGGCAAGAAAGTCAAAAGTGCTATAGTAAAAGCCATAAATTACGGAGATATTGTCGGGCGTGTGTTGAACCTCAAATTTATACATTGCATTGCCCAGTACATCACATTATATGCACGGTTTTCATGCTTAAAAGGCCTATCTAATGCATGTTTTGTGATTTCAGGAATGAGAGCGGACTTCACCAAATTGGAGACTAAAAAGGGTTATTTGAAGCCATTGGATGAAGAAGAAAGAAGGACCAAAGAAAGTGGAAAGAGAGGAGAAGAAAGGAAGAAAGAAGTCCAAGGAGAAAGCAGAAAACAAAGGTTAAGACCGGTCGTGCGACAGGTCGTCCATCGCCAGGACCGGTCGTCCGACCGGTCCGATTATGCACAGAAGGAAGAAGTTCAGAGAAGGTCACTGGACCATTCACGACCGGTCGTGCGACCGGTCGTCCGATGCCCAGACTGGTCGTGCGATCGGTCCTTGAATTAAAATTTTAAATCAGAATTTTGGCAAAACTCTCTGGACTGTTTTTGACAATTTGCGACCGGTCGTGCGACCGGTCGTCAGGGGCTCAGACCGGTCGTTCAACCAGTCGTCTGCGTAATAAAACTTCTCCGTGAAGCTCCGAGATTTTCTGCGCAGTGCGTAACCTTGCGCAATTTCTGGATGTTTCCGACGCAAGGGGCTTCCACACTATAAAAGGACACCTAGGGGCTCTTCCTAGGGCATCAGAGAAGCTAAGGGACGTGGTTTTAGAGAGAGAAAGCTGTCGTGGAGCGTCTGCAACTCTCCAATTTCCGATTTTTCTAGTTTTTATGCTTTTATTATGAGTTGTAGTATGACAATGCTCGGCTAGAATCTCTCAGCTAAGGCTGAGAGGTGAAGCTTGTAGCTAATTTCATGTTTGATTCAAGTTAATTCAAGTACTTTTTAATTCAAGTTTGGATTTTTCATATTCTAATTCTTAAAGTGGTAGTTTGAGATGTTTTATGAGAGTTCATGTGCTCCGGACATGAATTCCTTGCAATTCTCTGAGATTATCATATAATGCTTGTTTAGATTGGAATTATAGTAATCCTTGAGCAGGCCATAGTCCATAGGCATGGCTGTTACTCCGAAGGCTATGGTTTTGAATTCTACATTGATTGAATGAGACTAGAACTTGGAAGTTCAACTTGATTTGGATTGAATGTGTGTGAATGCTTTATTTTCCAACTAGATGAGAGATAGGACTTCAAATCTTGTTGTGTTCTCTACTTGGATTGACTGAATTGACATGGGATTGCTACAAGTGGATCCTTGAATGCCTTAGTACTTTAAATCACTGAATTTCCATTAAGTTACTATTTTAGTTTAATTACCCAATTAAATATGATTTTCTTGCAAAACTGAGTTGCTGGAATAGCTTGGAAGTTGTCTCTAATTCCCTGTGGATCGACCTCGATCTTACCGAGTTTTATTACTACATCGCAACCTTACACTTGAGGCGAGCGAAGTGCAAAAGAAATTTGTCTTGTTGCTAGCTGGTCTACTACTACTGCTGCTGGTCTACTGCTACTGCTGCTAGCCTACTACTGCTGGTTTACTGTTGCTGGTCTACTGCTACTGCTACTGCTGCTGGCTTACTACTGCTGGTCTACTGCTGCTGGTCTACTGTTACTGCTGCTGAGCTGTCTAGTCTACTGTAACTAGTCTACTGTTGCTGGGCTGTGCTAGTCTACTATTATTTGTAGAGCTGATGGTCATAGTCTTCAAGGCCGTAAGTGGTTTCTTCATTGTCTTGAGCATAATTGGTTTGGGAAGAGTCCAAAAGTAAATCATCATCATCATCAGAAGCTATTTGAGAAAGAGCATCCAGAAGAGATTTCTTGTATGCAGTTCTGCTATTGGTTTTTGCTATCTCGCATTGGAGTCTTGATTTATTAAGTAAAAATTCATGATCAGAGGTTTTAATTGGTGTTTTGGAAAATTGAGAATTTTGAGAAAAATAGGTTTCTAAAGCTGGTTTGATAACTTTACTGGTATCTAGTTTTTGACACCACTTGGTTTTAAAACGACTAACTAAAAAAGAAATACTTGTATTTATGCTAATGGTTTGGATATTATATTCCCACATAGAAATCCAGGCTAAATTAAATTGTGCAAAATACACTAGTAAAGGAGGGACTTGATCTTGTGGAAAACTAGAGGTATCTTTGAAATAATTAAAACCTTCTAAAACTGGTGTAGGTAAGTTGGAGATGTTTGGTCCTAAGTAATTCCAAAATTTGTGAAACCAGGCGGGAAATTTTAAAAGGTTGGACATAGAAAATTGAAAAAACCATGAATGGTTAAAATGTTTATTTTGGAAGAAAAAGGCTAATAACCAGGCTTCTTGGTAATCATAATAAGTAAATGAAGGAGGATTAAAGTTAACTGAAAATTGTTTTGGTGTATTAGGGTTTTGTCCCCAATCTGGTAAAGTAAGGATTTTGTAAATTCCGCATTTTGAATATGAGATTTTTGTGGGATCAAGTAAATCTGGTATGTGAGTAAAGCTACAAGAATCTGTATCTACTAATATAAACTCATAATATTTCTGGGTCTTAGATCCTATAGTGGCTGGCCACTGCCACTCGGGAAGGAAATGGTCCTGGACTATCTGGAGAGTATTCTGTTGTCTCATTTCTAGTTCTATGGCTATGACAGGACATACTTTATCTTTGTATAAGTATTGGGGGCTAAGACTAAAGAGGTTATCTTTTGAAGAAGAACTAGATGCAGATGGTGGAGAATTTTGGGCTAGTTGAGGGCTTAATGGTGGATTTTGGACTACTTTGGAAAAAGACTAAGGTTTAGGTGTTTGAGAAGGAGATGGAGATAATGGTTGGAAATGATTCTTGTGAATAGGAAAATTTGAAAAAGTTGGTTTAGGGCTAATGGTGCTTCCTACAATGGGACTTTGTACTATTTGTTTTTGTTTAGCTGTAGGCTTAGCTGGTGCTAAAGCATAATCTTGCTTTGTTGTTGGACGAGGCCGACTATTCATTGTGACTGGTTTGAAGGTACTCTCTGAAAAGGAAATCAGGGAGAGAATTAGTGTCCCCTTTAATAAATTCTATTTTAAAATCAAAACTAGATAAAATAGCTTGCCAACGGGTGAAAATCTGTTTATGTGCTAAATTCTTAACAACTTTTTCTAAAACATCTTTTGCGCTTTTACAATCAATACGTAAAAGAAATTCTTTGTTGAGTAAATCACTTTGAAATTTAGTAATACATAAAACCATCGCTAAAATTTCTTGTTTTATAGTACTGTAATTCTTTTGTGCATTGTTCCATACTCCTGATGTATATCTAATTATTTCTTCTTTACTATCTATTTTTTGTTTTAATATGCCTCTATAACCTATACCTGAAGCGTCTGTTTCTACAATCTTAAAGGCTTGTGGGTCTGCTATATGTAATAAAGGAATGTTTTTAACCTTTTGTTTGATTATTTTAATAATGTTTGTATGTTCTTCAGTCCATGGCTGAGGATTCTTTTTTAGTATATCATATAATGGTTTACAGATTTTATTTAAATTTTCTATAAATTCTCTTACATAATCAAGGCTTTCTAAAAATCTTTGTAATTATTTTTCCTCTTTTATTTCATCTGGGAATTTATTGGTAAATTCTAAACTTCGTTCTATAGGTACTATGGTGTTATTATATATATGATGTCCTAAAAATCGTATTCTAGTCTGGAACAATTTTATCTTAGTGGCTGAAACTACTAGTCCATTTATTTTTATTATTTATAAAAATATTTTAAGATGTTTTCAGTGTTCTTCTATATTGGTGGAGAATATTAAAACATCATCAATATAAATTATAGAGAAGTGAGAGTAAGGATTAAAAATATTATTCATTATATTCTGGAATTCAGATGGTGCATTTTTAAGGCCAAATGGCATAACATTCCATTCATATTGTCCAAAAGGTACATTAAAGGCTGTTTTCTATTTATCTCGTTCTGATATATGAATTTGCCAAAATCCTGATTTCATATCAAACTTAGAATAGATAGATGCATTGACTAATCTATTTAATAAATCTTTTTTATTTGGTATAGGGTATCTAATCCACTGTAATACTTTATTTAATGGTTTATAATTAATCACTAACCTAGGTGTTCCTCTTTCTATTTCTGCACTCTTGTTGACGTAAAAGGCTGAACAACTCCATGGTGACTTACTTGGTCTGATTAGATTTTTGTTTAACAATTCTTGTATTTCTTTCTTACAATATTCTAATAATTCCTGGTTCATTTATATGCGTTTAGCCTTAGTAGGTATTTTATTTTCTCGAAAATCTTGTTCATAAGGTAAATCTACTATATGTCTTTTCCTATTCCAAAATGCATGAGGTAAATCAGCACATATTTCTTGTTTAAGTTTTTCTTCGAACTGGATTATTTTATTTTTAAAATGTTATTTTCCTAATTCGGCTTCTATCTTTTTAAGGTATATTTCTTGCTTTAAATGGCGCAGATAATTTGTTTTAGTTTCTATTAAGTTTATAACTTTATTATAATGTTGTTGTTTTAATTCATTAATGTTTCTGATTTGTGGAGGGTTAATGAATTCAAAAGTAATTTTTTCTCCTAATATTTTGGTATGGAGTCCTATATTATCTACACTGAAAGGTTTAAGTAATTCTATAAATGGTGTTCCTAGAATTACTAGTCTATTTATATCTTTAATTACAAGGAAATCAGTGGTGAGACAGATCCCTTGTATGCAGACTTTTGCATTGGGTTATTTATATCTAACATTAAGCCTTGAACTATTTGCTGTCCTAAGTTCTTCAGAGGTTTTCTCAAAATATTCGCTAGGAATTATTCCTTCTTGTATACAATTCATATCTGCTCCGGTATCTATCAATGCTACGGTAGTAAAGTGGTGTTCGTTAACTACTATTGAGACATAAACATGCCATTTCTGAGACTCTATTTCTGTTATTGTATCTAATTGGTTTGTTTCAGGCATATGGGCTAGATCTGAAGAAGTAGATGGTTGATCATTGTTATTTATGGATACAGTTTGGTTTATAGTTAATATAGCTATTTGTCTTTTTAATTCCTGGATGTCCCTTTTTGTATTTTTTAACTCATATTGTAAATCTTCTACTGTTGGTGTTCTAATTATCAGATCATCGAATCTTGCTATTATATTTTTGACATTATAAGACTCTATTGTTTGCTTTGGTAGTTTATTTAAAGAGTCATGTAGTTGTTTTAAGTAATCTCTCTTTAATTCTGGATTATCTATCTTATTAGCAAATTCTATAAGTATCTTTTGATCATTAGTAAGTGTGTAAATTTCTTTGGTTAAAACATTAATTGTTTTACGTTTTCCCTTATTACAATCCTGGCAATAATTATAATTTGATTGCATAGAATTACTATTACTACTATCTGTACTATCAGATGAGTCGTCTAGGATATCTATTTCATTATCTGAGAAATCTGAAATTTATGATTCTTTTTCTTAGTCTTCTTCAGAATCGGAAGAATGTTCTTTAAGTATATTATATAGATTTTGTTTTAACTTATCATCTATTTCTAATTCAAATATCTGTCTTTAATGGGCATTTATTCTTATAATGTCCTACTTTTCCACATTTATAGCATGTTGGTGGAGTTTTACTGTTTTGATTGGGAAATGTCCTAAAAGGTTTTCTAAACTTATTTTGTTGAGAATAATTTTTAAAAGATTTTCTTTTAGATGGATATTTTTGTTTCCAATGATAAAGTTTATTAAAATTTCTTTTAAATTTCTTATGTTTTTTATATGATTTTCTCTTTTGGACAGAGGGAGGTATTAACGGTTGGAACCCAAATTGTTCACAAAATAAGCCTATTTGTTTCTTCCCTAATCTAGATTCTTTATCTATTCTATTTTTTATTCTTTGCTCATTACAGAATACTAATGCATCGTTATTGATATCGGAAATTATATCTCCATAGGTTATTCTATCGTAAGGAATTGTATTATTGTAATGATTAAGTAATTTATTTCTAACTCTTTCTGCAAATAATTTCGGTAATCCTAATATAAATCTTTCTTTCCAGAAAGCCATATTGCAGTCTGTTCTAAGCATGATCTTACTAATAAAGTTGTCTTTATACCATCTAAAATCAGACATATCATTTATTCTAAGATTGTTTAGAAGTATATTTTGTCTTTCTCTAATGATATTAGGATCTCCTGTGAAATGTTTAAGGATAGTAAATATAATTGTATTAACTGCATCTGGGACAGGTTGTCCGTTTTCCAAAATAGGTGTTCCTGTTGGATCTACTTTTAATCTAGTTAGAAGGGCATTTCTATCATCTTGGCTTAAGTAATTATCCTACCAGCCTTTAAGATGTCCAGTGAATCCGGTAACGAGGAGCTGGGCAGTTTGAAAGTCTGTATTGTTTCTAGTTTTGTAAGTAGTTGCTACCGTGGCCATCTCATGTACCATATTTAGAATCTGATACTCGGCTAATCCGTCTATATTCCATTCATATATCGAGTCACCACTATAGCTACTTTGTACGTGTTGTCCTCTTTCTTCAAATTGTAAATCTATGGTTGAGGGGCGAGGATAATAGTTACGGGTTTCTGGTAATGGAGTATAAAGATGTCTTTGTCTTAAGGTATTAGTATTAATTGTATTAGGAATATTTTCTATAACAGATTCATGAGGATTATTGCTAGAGGATGGTCTAGGAAGTTGATGTCTAGGATTATCTTGAGTCTGTAATTCTGCTAATTTATCGGTGATAGCTTGAAGGAATTCTTCTGTATTATTGCTATGTAGATGTATATCACTGGAGAGTTCAGGTGGTCTAAACATTGGTTGTTCAGTATCTATATTGTCTTTGAATGGTAGTGGAGTATCTCTACTGTGGAGTACGCTATAGTTATCAGTTAACATAGTTCTAGTTTGAGTTACTGTGTTTTTAATACGTCCTAATTGTTTGCCAATGTTTTGTAAGTATAGATTGCTATAGTTGTTCTGATCTAAAATAGCTTTAAACGATTTATTTTGTTCTGTTTCAGTAAGAGCTTTAAAAGGTGTAGCTTGTATACTTGTATTTTGACCTTGGATTCTTAAGTTTTCATTTGGTGGATTTGTAGCTTGTATTCTATGGTTATCTATTGCTGTCTAGGTACTTATAGGTTTCGTAACTACATTAACTTGTTTTATAGGGTAATATTCATCTATCCTGTCAAAAAAATGCATATATTCTACTTTGTCGCAATACATTAAATGTCCTTTACGGAGTTTCTGTTGGATAATAGGAGAGTAATTGTCACAGAAATTTTTTCATTTCTCTAGATTGTTCATATTAAGATAATCTAATTCTATTTTGCATATATAGTCATTATCTAAGTTATGGGATACCATATTTATAAAGTTTTATGGAGCATGATCTGCCATTTGTGAATGAGTAGGTGAAAAACTAGTTGGTTGGTTAGATTGATCATAAACAGGTTGAGCTAGATTATTCTGTGTATTAGTTTTGATTCCATGTAATTGTGTAATTATACGATCTATGGGATTGGATGAAGAAGGCTTGAATTGTGAGTTTGTGGTTCTAAATGATTGTGAAGATAAAGAATTTATGGGGCTATTAACTTTAATAATTGTTTGTCTGTTTGGAGTAAAATTTAGGATTATACTACCATCTGGTGATTCTACAATCTGTTCTATCTCATTGTTTTCTACTGGAGGTGGTGCCTGTATATTTTCTAGGTTCCATGTAGAGGGTAGAGAAACGTCTTCCCATTCTATAATTCTAGGTATCATAGTATGAAGATTCTATATATCTGATTCTAATAACATAGTTTTACCTCTAGGGCTCTCTCTAAGTGCTTGGGGACTAAGGGTTGTATTTATACCTTATAACATACTTTATAGACTACTGCTAGGCTATCACTTCCCTGTAATAATTTTATCCTCCGTGTTTGTATATTTAGAACTAAACTCCTTAATACATTATGGTCATTAATATTTACTTTAAAATTCGGATAACAATCAAAATGGACTGGTCCTTTGTTTAAACTAGTTTCTACGACACCTAATAGTGTATCTTGAAATGTTGTAATATGTCTAGCATCCCTTAAACATAAAAGTATACTAACATTTAATCCTTGCTTAAATAGAGGTTGAACTCCAACTTGTATTAATCCTATGTGTAGGAACTTGTATTTTTTCTTATATTTTCTTAGTTCTTCTGCTGTAAATAATTCTATTTCCTTTTGCTCCTTTTCTAAATTAACTATTTTTTCTATGGTTTTTACATAATAATCATATGAAAAATCAAATCTACCTTCTCTTTTATAAACTTCTTCTTTCTTTACTACAGGTAATTCGAGTTACTTGGATTACTATTTAAATTTAGATCTGTATAGTTTTCATGCAGACTATTTATAGTACTGTTATCGTCTATACTATTTCTAGAAGAACTGCTACTGCTTCTGAATAAACTATTCATCTTGCTACTATGGAGAGACTAGACTATTCAATTTCGGACTCCCTGACATCATAACGGCATCCACGCCTAAGACGTTCCACTAGGCTCACACCTTAGAACAATAGATCAATCTCTACAGTATTGAACACAAATAGTTTAGACAGAAAACAGTGGTCTGGTTCTCCCAGAGATAGGGTCGACAATAACCAAAGGACTACTATAGTCTGGTTCACCTTCACTAGTAAATCTCTGAGGTTTAGCTGTTCATGATCCAAGGAAACATGAAAACAACTAAAAAAACATAAAAACTAGAAAGCAAACTAGGAGGAGTTGTAGAACTCCGAAATCGACTTCCGCCATCTCCCACTGTGCTTAATCCGTTCTCAGATACCCTAGGAACGATCCCTAGGTGTCCTTTTATAGTGGGGAAGCTCCGCAGCATCGGAATCTTCCAGAATTTGCTTAAGGTTACGCAGTGCGCAGAGAAAATCGGAGCAGAAATAGAAAGTTTGCTGTTTGAATGCATGGCCGACCTGTCACGACCGGTCTCGCCTAATCAAAAACAGTCCAGCGTGCACAGGGGACCATCAGATCTGTTGGCCGACCGGTCAAGAGTGGTCGGATTGGGCTAGCCGACCGGTCAAGACCGGTCGGACCATATTGGTCACTGGCCAAAGAGTTCCAAAGGGTCAGGGGGAGATGGCCGACCAGTCACAACCGGTGTTAGAACTTAGAAAAATCGTGCTCGTCAGCAGTCCTTTTCCTATGTTTCATTATTCTGGGGGAATTCTGAGTATAGAGACATTCATAGACAATCATAAGCGATCACAAAGTATACACGAGAAAGCACCACGAGGCGAATTTTATTCCAGAGATTCCAAGATCTTTTACATTCCGGGCTATGAACTGGTCACGAACCCTCAATTACATCAACGGATGATCACCCTTGATTAAAAGGAAAAATTAAATGCATTCATGTATCATAAATGAATTAATAAAGTGTTAAAAGAGCACAAGTATAAATAAAGCACAACATAGACAACACATAGATTTTTATGTGGAAACCCATACGGGAGAAAACCACGGCACAAAGCGACAAGATTCCACTATGAATTGCAGTTATACAATAGGTGGAATATCAAAGGGATGAAGCTCGGATAGATCGAGCAAGTAGTTTAAATCGTCAGGGATTGTAGTCTCGAGTTCATGGTCACCGAGACCAAGTCTGGGATTTATTATAAACCAAGCCATTGTTAAGACCAGTTAGATGTTGGTCCCATACTCTTCGGGCATTCCTAGTTGAGTAGCAACCAGGATTTTAATCGTGTCGTGTATCTCGGGGTCATGACGCGTCTCTATGGATGATATGACTTTCAAGGATACACTTCACGGTTTTCGTTTAGTGCAACTAGGGCCAGTGATCGTCTCCGTTGGGACGGGTGACTTGCTGGAAGGCACTCCATGGGGTCTTAGTGCGACCAGGGTTTCAACCGAGTCGTATATCTCAGTGTCATGACGCGTCTCTATGGACGATATGACTTTCAGAACTAAACTCCACGGTGTCCACTTACTGCAACCAGAGCCAGTGACCATCTCTGTTGGGACGGGTGACTTACTAGAAGGCACTCCATGGGGTCTTAGTGCGACCAGGGTTTCAACCGAGTTGTATATCTCAGTGTCATGACGCGTCTCTATGGATGATATGACTTTCAGAAATACACTCCACGGTGTTCACTTACTGCAACCAGGGCCAATGACCGTCTCCGTTGGGACGGGTGACTTACTGGAAGGCACTCCATGGGGTCTTAGTGCGACCAGGGTTTCAACCGAGTCATATATCTCAGTGTCATGACGCGTCTCTATGGACGATATGACTTTCAGAAATACACTCCACGGTGTCCACTTACTGCAACCAGGGCCAGTGACCGTCTCCGATGGGATGGGTGACTTACTGGAAGGCACTCCTTACATTAGCCACTCAACTGATGGATCCCGCCTTGGACAGGACGCACATCAACTGGTCTTAACGATGAAGTATTTCAGACGTTTAGAACTCTTTCATTATGGTTTTCGATGATAACCATAGTCCCCTTCGATTTAGTTTTGTAACTCGATCCGAGATGAAATAAATTCATGCAATGGATGCAAGTGAGTACAGTACAAAGTAACTATGCTTTATGCATGCTCGAGAGAGGATTGCATTTATGCTAGATGTTCAGTGTATCAGACAAATTATGCATTTGATTTGATCAATCCACTTCGTATATATCTTTGTGTCATCGATATTTTACCCTCGCATCTTTGAGATCGCGATTGATTTCACTTGGCGTTAGTAGATTTTCGGGCCATTAGGGCACTTCCCAGGGCTGAAAATGAGTAAGTAGTGGACCTGTTTGTGGTCTGATCGGAGCATTCGGTGAACATCATCAATGATCGTCTTTGAACAGGGGTGGATTATGTCCACAAGGGTCGCAGTGCGATCGCATTTCGATTTGTTTAGCATGGGTCGATTTCTGAGCCGACAGGGCACTTCCCAGGGCTAGAAATGACTAAGTAGTGGGTCTGATGACCGCTTAATTAGGGTATTCGGGGCTCCTGGGTTTGGATAACCTTGTTGCGGTGCATGATTATGATATATCGTGTTATGGCGGAGAGAAGTTTCCCTCTCGGGTTTGGTCAAATTTCGCCCGATTCCTCTTGATTTCGGCCGTTTCCGGCTCTTTTGGAAGGGTTTTCAAGGTTTTTAATATTGGCTAAGTGTTGGCCTTTTGGATCAAATTGCTGATTTGGCCCATTTATCATTGACCGTTGGTGAATCCGGTCCGGGGGATGAATAGAGGACATAGATGTGTGTCCAGGAGAATCGGTTTGATCGAAAACATATTTAGATCTAAGGCGGGCCACATCATGGGAGATCTCACACCCCAACCAGCGTCTGGGCGCACCTGCTATGGGATGTGGGAGCACGTGGCTGAGGTGGGCGCATGTGCCCTCTCCTTCAAGCGCATGTGATGAGAAGAAAAGGAAGGAGAGAGAGGATGGATAGGAGGTGAGCACATGTGCCTCTCCCGGGCTCATGAGGCCTGCATGGGCGCATGTCACTATGCCCCTTAGTGCATATTTGCACATTTCCCCTCCAAAGTATGGGCGCATGTTATGCGACTTTGGAGAAATTTGAATCTTCTCCTTCCGGTGTGAGAATGAAATTGCGTCGGGTAGCCTAACACGACACCCTACGCATACGCGTGCGGAAGCTTGAGGAGCAACTAGAATTATGGCTAAACCTATAGGAGGGGGGTGATTAGGACCTTTTTTAAAAAAATCTTTTTGCCTACTTTAACAAATCAGCAAATTAAAATACGTAAGCGATTAACACTTCGGCTTCCAAGCCTAAGTGGGTCCAATTAAAAGACTAGCAAGAGATAAGAGCAATAAACAACCTAGTCTAAACAAGCATAGATTAATAAATGATTAAGCTAATGAAGAACCTAATCTATGCTACTCAAATAGACTTGAATGAGGATGGATCAATAAGTTCAAGTCTACTTGAGGTAGTGAAAGTACATCTTATGAGTGTGGATGTGCCTATTAAGTGCTAAGCATACATTCCTAACTAAGCATACATAATTAACAATTAAACACAATGCATAAAGAGAAATGTGCTCAAGATCAATCACAAACACAAGGATGTATAGTGGTTCGACTACTTGTCTACTCCACTCCCGGTTCAAGTACTCAACCCCTTTGAGTACACCGGCATTCACTGGGGAGTTTAAATCTGGTTCCTCCCAACCAAGGTGTTTTAACTCGGATCCACCCAACCGGGGAGTTTACAGGTTCCTCCCAACCTACACGTTTGCACCCGTGTTGGTGGCTCCCCCTTGGAGACTTTGTTTTAGGCCCGACTGACGTGCCAAGGAACGGCTGACGTCCCTAGAGTTTAGGCCCAACTAATAGGCCAAGGATCGACTGACGACCCCGGGGCGAGTTTGTCAAACAAACTCTACACTCAACTCCCACAGGGAATTGAGTGGATGGACTCTTAGCAAGACAACCTACTTGTCGGATTGAGCCCCTTGTTCAGCGCCGCTTCGGGTTGCTTCTTCTCGCTCTCCCGTGCTTGAATCAGCTCCCCTTGTGCTCCCCCGATCTTTGACGCCGTTGCTTTGCCAAGGCTTCAGCTCCAAGATCAGCTACCTTGCATGTGATGCTCCATTGGAGATGCCCAAGGTGCTAGGGAATGGTGAAACCTCTACAAATGGTAGGAAATGGGTTTCCTAGAGGAATGCACCTAAATGGACTCCTAGGTAGTGTTTAGACAAAGGATTTAACTATCATCAAGGTGTCTAAACCCTAGGAATCAAGAGGGAACAAGTCCATTCTCAAGATGCCATTGAATGGCCCAAGCTTGTGATGAAAACACAAGGAGAATGACTTGCTTTAGGTTTGGGATAGAGCCTCTAATGATCTCTAGCAATGGTGGCTTCTATCTCCTCAAAATCCCCTCTCTTGGCTCAAAAAATGAATCCCCCTTTTAAATAGATTTTCTTCCAACGGTCAAAAAATGGGCAGATTCGCGCATCTCCGATTGATCGGAAGAAGTTCCGATTGATCGGAGACCTGTCCGATTGATCGGAGACAAGTCCGATTGATCGAAAATCTATCCAGTGAAGTCTCTGGAAGATATTCCGATTGATCGGAACACTGTCCGATTGATCGGACGGACCCCTTCCGATGGATCGGAAGACTGTCCGATTGATCGGAAATATGTCCAGTGGATTTTCAAGGTTGCTGGAAAAATTTCCGATTGATCGGAGATTCTGTCCGATTGATCGGAGCTTCTGTCCGATTGATCGGAGTCCTATCGGAGCCACTGTCCGATTGATCGGAGTCCTATCGGAACACCTATCGGAAACTGCTGTTTGAGCCTTTTTTATTGCAGCAGCTTCCACCTCTTAAATTAGTCTATCTTATCATGTTTTTCATGGAGTTCTAAGACTAATGATGATGACTAAGGGTATACCTAGTTGGTCCAAGTCATCTAAGAGGTTATGGGTTAGGTTTTGGTCAAGGCAAGGCACACCAAGGCATCACATTTACCTGTTTCTTCTTTCTTGATGCAGCCGGGCCACTTGAGTCTTCGGTCTTCGTCTTCATTACGCTCAACCGACACTAGACCTACTGACCTAAGTAATTGACAAACAAGGTGCACTAGTATACCACAGAAAAGTGCACTAACAATCTCCCCCTTTGTCAATTACTTACAAAAACCTAACCTACCAAAACAAATACATGTACAAGAGATTACATTGATATAAAATGAAATACAGGACTCTTGACATGCCTAATCTAAGCAGCTCCTCTTCAGTTTGCTCCCCCATAACCTGTCAATCCCTGCATCACAAAACATAGCAAACTAGTTTTGGTGGGACTTGATCTTTCTCCCCCTTTTTGTTAGCAATTGACAAGCTATTCTCTCCCCCTTAATGATGCAACAATTAAGGTCAAGGTAAGAGAAGATAGTATGTCATAATTATAACTATAAACACATGCTAACAAGGAGAGTATAGGGTGCATGATACATAAATACATGGAGCATGCTAAGGAACATGATTAACAAGAAAATGAAACTATCTAAGCATAGTTAATCATGCATAATTGGTCATCTATGATATACACTAAGCATTAAAGCTCAAGGGCTTATAGCCCAATCAACCAACCTCCCCCATTGGTATATCAAGACCAATACTAAGCAAAGATTAGCATACAATGAAGCATAAAACTCAAGATGATTAACTAATCTAAGCATGGTGATAATCTAGCAAGCAAATGTATCAAATAAAAGCAAGGCTAAATTACCAAAATTTGGGCTCATGAGGCTTGAATCCTCTGATTTGCCCATACACACATAAATGAGGTGGAAATCCTCAGATTTACCTATATAAGCATTTCTAGCTACCCTCACTAACTATGTTTAGTTTGATAAGCCTAAGGGTAACTAATTTCCTCAACACCCTCATAAAATGTAGCATGAGGTGAGGGGTTGGGAACACCTTCTACTCCTAGAAGGGATAGCGGTTGGGATCCCCTCTTAGATAAGCGGGAAGAGGGGTAGTGGTGGAAGCCGAGAGAGCTAGATCATTATATTGGCTCCCATCACTAGCAGAGTCATCGGATTTGGAGTCCGACTCCTCCGTATTATCCCACGTGGCAGCCATCGCCTTTTTACCTTTCGGTTTAGGCGTTTCCGGACAGTCCGGGGTAATATGGCCACGTTGACCGCAACCGTAACATCGGACGGATGAAGGTTTGGATGATTTTCCTTTATGTTTATCACCCTTCTTGTCCTTCTTGTCACGGCTATTCCCTCTATCAAATTTGAGGAATCGCTTGAATTTTTTGTTTAATTTTTCTTCCTCATCATCCTCATCATCGCTATCTTCCTCCGACTCACTCTTAATTTTCTTTTGTTTGTGAGAGGATTTTAGGGCGATGTTTTTCTTCCTAGAGGGGGCCTTAAAGTGAAGTTCATGAGTTTGTAGGGAACCTATGAGTTCTTCTACTTTCATGTTATCTATGTCTCTACACTCCTCTAAGGCAACTATCTTGGAGTCAAATCTTCCCGGGAGGGACCTAAGTATGTTTCTACAAATCCTTCCTTCCGGAACCCGATCCCCCAAGACAAACATGGAGTTGCAAATATCTGACAATTTAGTATAAAACTCCATGAAAGTTTCAGTCTCTTCCATCCTAATGTTTTCAAATTTGGTGGTTTAAGAGCTGAAGCTTCGAGCGTCTTACTGTGCTAGTTCCCTCGTGGGTAACCTCAAGTATATCCCACGCTTCTTTTGCAGTTGCGCATGTGAGGATGCGCTGAAATTCATCCGGGGAAACCGCACAGCAAATCGCATTGAGAGCTTTGGCATTTGCCATGTATTGAGCTCTCTCTATGTCATCCCATTTGGAATCATCTTTGGGAATGACAATGTTTTTCCCATCAACCTCCACTTGCTCGGTGGGCAAGGTATATCCAGTTTGTGTGCTAAGCCACACCGGACGGTCCATGGATTGGAGAAAAATTCTCATTCTCGCTTTCCAATAAGCATAGTTGGACCCGTCAAAGAAAGGTGGACGGTTGGTGGCACTCCCATCACGGTTAGACATTATGCTCGTGCTCCGGTATCGGATCTTTACTCTAGACGATTACGTCCTTGAAGAGCAACCCGCTCTGATACCAATTGAAATTGCGTCGGGTAGCCTAACACGACACCCTACGCATACGCGTGCGGAAGCTTGAGGAGCAACTAGAATTATGGCTAAACCTATAGGAGGGGGGTGATTAGGACCTTTTTTAAAAAATCTTTTCGCCTACTTTAACAAATCAGCAAATTAAAATACGTAAGCGATTAACACTTCGGCTTCCAAGCCTAAATGGGTCCAATTAAAAGACTAGCAAGAGATAAGAGCAATAAACAACCTAGTCTAAACAAGCATAGATTAATAAATGATTAAGCTAATGAAGAACCTAATCTATGCTACTCAAATAGACTTGAATGAGGATGGATCAATAAGTTCAAGTCTACTTGAGGTAGTGAAAGTACATCTTATGAGTGTGGATGTGCCTATTAAGTGCTAAGCATACATTCCTAACTAAGCATACATAATTAACAATTAAACACAATGCATAAAGAGAAATGTGCTCAAGATCAATCATAAACACAAGGATGTATAGTGGTTCGACTACTTGTCTACTCCACTCCCGGTTCAAGTACTCAACCCCTTTGAGTACACCGGCATTCACTGGGGAGTTTAAATCTGGTTCCTCCCAACCAAGGTGTTTTAACTCGGATCCACCCAACCGGGGAGTTTACAGGTTCCTCCCAACCTACACGTTTGCACCCGTGTTGGTGGCTCCCCCTTGAAGACTTTGTTTTAGGCCCGACTGACGTGCCAAGGAACGGCTGACGTCCCTAGAGTTTAGGCCCAACTAATAGGCCAAGGATCGACTGACGACCCCGGGGCGAGTTTGTCAAACAAACTCTACACTCAACTCCCACAGGGAATTGAGTGGATGGACTCTTAGTAAGACAACCTACTTGTCGGATTGAGCCCCTTGTTCAGCGCCGCTTCGGGTTGCTTCTTCTCGCTCTCCCGTGCTTGAATCAGCTCCCCTTGTGCTCCCCCGATCTTTGACGCCGTTGCTTTGCCAAGGCTTCAGCTCCAAGATCAGCTACCTTGCATGTGATGCTCCATTGGAGATGCCCAAGGTGCTAGGGAATGGTGAAACCTCTACAAATGGTAGGAAATGGGTTTCCTAGAGGAATGCACCTAAATGGACTCCTAGGTAGTGTTTAGACAAAGGATTTAACTATCATCAAGGTGTCTAAACCCTAGGAATCAAGAGGGAACAAGTCCATTCTCAAGATGCCATTGAATGGCCCAAGCTTGTGATGAAAACACAAGGAGAATGACTTGCTTTAGGTTTGGGATAGAGCCTCTAATGATCTCTAGCAATGGTGGCTTCTATCTCCTCAAAATCTCCTCTCTTGGCTCAAAAAACGAATCCCCCTTTTAAATAGATTTTCTTCCAACGGTCAAAAAACGGGCAGATTCGCGCATCTCCGATTGATCGGAAGAAGTTCCGATTGATCGGAGACCTGTCCGATTGATCGGAGACAAGTCCGATTGATCGAAAATCTATCCAGTGAAGTCTCTGGAAGATATTCCGATTGATCGGAACACTGTCCGATTGATCGGACGGACCCCTTCCGATGGATCGGAAGACTGTCCGATTGATCGGAAATATGTCCAGTGGATTTTCAAGGTTGCTGGAAAAATTTCCGATTGATCGGAGATTCTGTCCGATTGATCGGAGTCCTATCGGAGCCACTGTCCGATTGATCGGAGTCCTATCGGAACACCTATCGGAAACTGCTGTTTGAGCCTTTTTTATTGCAGCAGCTTCCACCTCTTAAATTAGTCTATCTTATCATGTTTTTCATGGAGTTCTAAGACTAATGATGATGACTAAGGGTATACCTAGTTGGTCCAAGTCATCTAAGAGGTTATGGGTTAGGTTTTGGTCAAGGCAAGGCACACCAAGGCATCACATTTACCTGTTTCTTCTTTCTTGATGCAGCCGGGCCACTTGAGTCTTCGGTCTTCGTCTTCATTACGCTCAACCGACACTAGACCTACTGACCTAAGTAATTGACAAACAAGGTGCACTAGTATACCACAGAAAAGTGCACTAACAGAGAAATCCCTTTCCGGCGATGGCATCCGACAAGGCATGGGCGCATGTGAATAGCCCATGGAGGATTTCGGCAAGGATTTTTACCTTGTTCTGATGATCCTTTCCAGAAAATGAAGCCTCTCTCTATGATTTAGAAGTGAGTGGGGTATTTATAGTATGTTAATCGGGTATCGGGTACCGGGTTCATGTTGTCTGCAAAAGGGAGGGCATGCACATGCATTTGGAGAGAGGAGTCATGCGCATGTGATGGGGATCATGTGCATGTTACCATGCATCAGGCGCATGTGCCTTGGTGTGGGCGCATGTGCCCCTAGTATGGTCGCATGTGGCCTTTATGGTGGGCGCATGTTGCCCCACTTCTTATATTTTCATGATTTTTTGTATTTTTTATTTTATTTAGAATATTGAAAAGGGGGAGAGAGAGCTCTCATGCGCATGTGGTGAGAGGGCAAATGCATGTCTTCTCATGGCATCTGCATGTGGAGAGAGAGTGGGCGAATGCATGTTTCATTACTTAGAATATTTCAGGTTTTAGGCTCCGACGGGTGACCTCCATAGGAGGGATACCTTTTCGGAGACCGAGGTCACTGACGCCAAGCCGCTTTTAGGCCATAATCGACCTCTTGAATGAACGGGGTGGGCTACCGATGGTCATCTGCTGTGAATTTTGGTAGTTCCTTCCCAATTTGGACCCTCCGATCGGCTATTTGCATAGGAATATTGTTCTGGGAAGCGCGCACGTAGAAATATACATCGTAAGGACTTCAAACTTGCTACTTAAGGTTTTTCGGGCATTCCGGATCATTTGGCGATCATCCGCATGTCTCATTCCACTCTAAAATGGTACCTGTAGGCTTTCGGGCCCTTACAGTCGGATACGATTAAGGCAAAATGCATTTGGAAGCGCGCGGGTAAAGATATGTATCGCGCGACCTCAAAACTTGCAAATTAAGGGTTTTAGGGCATTCCGGATCATTTGGCAGTAATCCGCATGTCGGATTCCACCCCGAAATAACATTTGTAGATTCCGATCACAATCGCGCATGTTAGGGTTGCACTGGCATTTTTCGAGTATTTTGGATCTCAAAATCAGTCCAAATCATCGTAGATGGATCACTGAATACTGTTTTACAATGGGTACGAATTTGAGCCCCAACAAGTGCCCTCCCGGTGCGCTGCGATGGATGCTTACTTCAGGCCAATGCGGTGCACCGGTCCCCAGGCTCAAGTATAAATACCGGACTCACTAAGTCATTTGGTCATTTTCGAATCAAGAAAAAGTAAAATTTAATAGGTGAGAGAGCTCCTCGTGAGGGAGTAGGTGCATGTTGCCTTCCCATGGGCGCATGTGCTCTCCCAACTTGTTAATGAATGCATTGGACTTTGGTTCAGGCGCATGTCTCTTGTTCTAGGCGAATGCCTCTTGCTCCAGGAGCATGTAGTAGTGCATCTTTATGGAGTGGGCACATGTGCTAATACTCAGGTGCATGTAGGCTCATGTTGTTGATGCAGTAGGCGCATGTGGGAGTATTTTAGCAATCAGGTGCATGTGAGAGGCCACATGCGCCTGGGGCATCTCCTTGGGCGCATGGGGTTCCACTACTTAATTTTTGGAATTTAGACCCCACTTCTGCCCTTGGTGAAAAACTGATGCATCGGGGTCCATTCTAGACCGAATTTGATGTCGTTTGCGGCCAGATAGCTCAATGCTCGAATATGATTGGGGCTTAGTGCTCGAGGCCCATAATATGCTGCTTATGTTATTCTTTTATGGCTTGCAACTGCTCCTTTAAGCGGTTCTATGATGTGCACTTCCGAGCGGGTGCATGATCACTCCCCAAGTGTAGGGTTGTGAAGTAGTAATAATTCGAAAAGACCGAGTATCGTTCCCACAGAGATTTATGAATGGGTATTCTCAGAATTTGTCTAAAACAACTAGTAATTAAGATCCTATTAAGAACTAAAGTTGGAAAATAGTGATTTGTGTTTAAACAATGATTTATGAAAGGTAATATCAATCTAAAAAGGCACTAGAGCGCTAAGGATCCACTTTTGACAAGTTTCAATGCATCAACACAACTAGGTCTCTTACAACTCAATCAGAATCGAATTCATATCTCTATCCGATCGGAATATAGAGCGGTTCAATCACAATTATCCAAAAAAGTGTTTATTCATTGATTTGATTCCCACAATAATACTCAGGCCTTGGGCACACTCAATTGTGTAGGCCAAGCCTCTTTCCAATCTAGTTGAGACTCACAACCATAGCTTTCATCAAATCCTGTCACTAGACTTGATTACAATTAATGATTAGAACTCTAATTAAATCAAAATCAATCAGCAAACAACTATTTCAGATTATAACAAAAAGATAAGAACTTTAGTTGAATGAGTTCCCACATGAAGATCGGGCCATTGTACACAAGGCAATCAAAGGGTCTACCATGCCCGGAGTCGATGATATATCAATGAACTACACAAGCATAAACAATGCTCAGAAGGTAAATTACTAAGTTAGGATCACTAAGAATCACATGAGCCCGGAGTCATCAAGAGATCAAAGTAAAAACCCAACTAGAACTTGATTCAAACTCACATTAACTAAAATTCATCAATTAAATCATAAAAAGGGAACCTAGGTTGCATCAATCCATCAAAAACAAATCAAAAGCTTCACCTCTTAGCCCTAGCTAAGCGGTTTTAGTTCATCTCTAACATCCTTGAACTAGAAGCCTCAAAAACATAAGAAAACTACTAAAACAGGAAGAAAACTAGAAATTCGAAGTAGAATCCGTCTCCCAAGCAATCCCCACATCCTAGCATGCTCTGGTATGAAGGGAAGAAGTCCTTTTATAGCTTGGAGGTGTCCATTGCGTAAGAAACTTCCAGATTTCTCGTAAAAGTACTAACTTGCACAGAGAATTTCGGCGCCCGAAAATAGAAACTGCCGTTTTTGCATGACCGACAGGTCGGACTGGCCTAGCCGACCGGTCACGACCGGTCGGACCTGTTAGTCCATCTGTCCAGCGAGCTCTAAAAGGGGTGCGACCTGTTAGCCGACCGGTCTTGACCGGTCGGTTTAAAGGACTAATGTAATGTCTAGTGACTTCCTTGATGTGGCCGACCAGTCCTGACCGGTCGGGTTTCCTTGGCCGACCGGTCGTCCGACCGGTCTAGACCTTTTTCTTCTTTATTTCTTTCTTTCTTTCTCCACTATGCTTTCTCCTTTCTTTCTTTTCTCTCCTTGCTTTCTTCTTCCACCCTTTCATGCTTAGTCTTGTGATCTTTAATGTATATAAAGTGCTCCTATTTAGCCTTGAATTAGTGAAATCTTCATCTTGTCCTACAATCACAAATCATGCATTACATTAGTCCTTTAAACATGTAAACCGTGCATAATGAGTGATAAATTGGGGTTAGAATATGCACAATTAAGAGCTCAACAGTGCACATGCATCATTTGGGGTTAGTACGAATTCGCACGCACTCCGGGTGTACAAGTAGGGCTGTTACTATATTTGCTGCACTATGATATGTGCACGCTTGTTTGTCGGATGTGCGCTCGAATTCCACTGTTTCCATATTGTTGTGGTCCATGATTTTATGCATGTATTTACTGACGTGTTTTGTGTGTGAAATCTGTGTTGCCTGTTGCGTGCGCTGGTCTTTTGTTTGATGTGCTTTTGTTTACGTGTTACAGTGAATCATGGCGACAGCAGCAAGATCTTCCGATGAAGCTTCCAAATCGCAAGTTTCTGGCTCTTCGTTTGTGTGACGCGGGAAGAAGAGGGTAACTGGAGATACTACTAACCTGTCTTCGGTAGAGTGTCATTCGCAATCCTTTGAGACAATCAAATCCGAAGTGAAGGATTTCTCTGATCGAATTAAGCAACTCTCCCATGAAGTATTACTGCGTATCTATGTGGACAAAACCACATCTGAGCCTTCGACGCAAGGGACTGAAGGGGAATATTCTGCCTGGTATCGTCAGTTCACTGACGCTGCCAATGTTGTTGAGGCAAGCCCTTCTAGTGTGCGCGGCCGACATTCCGAGGATGATCAGGAAGGTCAGAGGAAGAAGAGACGAAATTGAGGTAAGAAGCCGGCTGAGGAAGTTAACCAGGCGAAGCAATCGCCACAGCTCATTGATCCAAAGAATGACCGGATGAAGATCGGCTGGAATAGAAACAAGGTCATTATGACATGCGGTTTCTCCATCGTCAACCCTTATACCGACCGAGTTATCTTGCATGAAACATCTCTTACGAGGCACAAGCCCTTCCCGAACATCGAACCATCCAACGTTCAAGGCCCTTTTCAGTTCTATGGAGTCTAGAGGTGGACATCTGCCCTCGAGCAGTTATTAACTACCATACTAGTCGATGATGGGAGAGAACAACGGGTAGGTTTTTCGAGAGAAATGGTTTTCCTTGTGCCTACTTGTGATCCTCACACTCCTTCTCCAGTCCATTATTTTGAGACAGTGCAGCAAAGGTTTCGACACATGGACAAGGCGACGATGTGGGCGACGAAGAGCTTTCGCACGCGGGGTCATTTGAACGAGCGAGTTGGTTATGAGCCATGGGCAAAAGAGATTTTGATCCGACATGAGAGAATTTTAAAACAAGTCGGCCTGTATTAGGCTATCGATGCAACTTCCGAACATTTCTCCCGAGATCCAACGATTCTTCGAAGCTTCTTGAACTACTGGTCTTTCGTTACCAATTCATTCCACTTTCCATATGGAGAGATGAGCATAACCTTATGGGATCTCCGGATGATGGCTGGGTTGTCTGTGATAGGAGAATATTACTAGGAATACGTCCCAACTGATGAAGAGCTGTCTTCTTCTCGGCTCAAAAGTCCTCGAGATGCTTATCATTCAAAGGCTTGTCTAGAGCTGTTTGCTGAGTTGTCGCAGTTCGACAATATTACAAAGATTCACTATGACGACTGGTTGATCTACTTCAGCCAGAGGATGAAGTAATACTTCTTTCGATGCCTTCTTTTGTACTTCATGCTCTGCATACTTTAATTTCTTTGTTTCTGACATGGGCACTTCTTTCTTCTTGCAGCATTGGTTACGAAGAGTATGACATCTTACCCGAAGACCAAGCTTTAATGAGGGAACGTTTCGAACAAAATTTTCGCAATCCAAATGAGCTTACGCCGTCTTGTGAACTGGCAGGCTTCTTAGCATACTGGCTGTCGGCGGTTATGTTGCCTAGCTTCAAGAGTGCTGATGGTGTCAGGGTTTCTTGCTTTGCCATGGCGGGAGCTCTTGCAAATGGTTGTCAATTTTCTCTAGCACCGCCGATGCTATGCAGTTTATATAGGGCTTTTGGCAATATTGCGAGTAACAAAGACCAACCCTGTCGAGGAATGAACGCGGCTTATTGCCCATGGCATTTCTTCTGCGGATGGTTGGGCATATATTTCCCGTGGACATACGAAGCGGATCTCTTCCAGTATCTCCACGCCGATCACGCACCTCTTTATCGCTATAGAAAACTTAACATGATAACGCAGTCGTATGATTGGATAGCTTCCAAAATTGGCAGTTGGGCGGAGATTTGTTTATACCACTTCCCTGTTTCTGATGCCGGGCAAGATTGAGAAGTCGTTGACGATGAACATTCTGTGGATACCACTGATAGGAAATTTTTGGTGTCTATTCGTACTGCCTCACTTCCGCTGCGCGAAGGAATAGAGTTCTGGCGAGAACCTTATTACCCTAGTCGATTTTCCAGGCAATTCGGGTATGATCAGGGTGTTCCGATGACGTTATCAGATGTAACTAAAGTAGAGCGGGTGTACGGCACAGGTCCTGCTCATTGGGAGTGGATATGGCATCAACTTTTGATGACGCGAGCAGGCCCAAGGTTCATGCTTCCCGGCCTCTATCGGAAGACTAGCGGTCCTTATAACTGGTTGAGATGGTGGGTGCATCAGTATGCTCTGGTCCGGAACAACATCTTTGTTGATGATCCACTCTACATTCCTCCTCCAGGGCTGACAGAGGTCCTCGCTGACAGATTGGGTTATTATAGAGAGCAGGTTGAAGCGTATTTATCGTCGAGCATTAAGCATACGATCTCCCTGAGTGTGTCAATTGACCATCGTAAAGAGGATACTGCGTTGGATGGCTGGCATACTTTTGAGATACCTTTAGCGAAATGGTCTCAAGAGGCCGGGTTCACACGTCTTCTGGTGGTTAACGGTGATAAGGGTGCCGGTCGATCAATTAGTGAAGATGACCCGACGATGACTGGGTCGACGACTGCAATATCAGACCATGCTAGAGTGAGAGAGCAGGCTGAGCCGATTGGAGAGGATAATCTGTAAGGGTCCACTATGCCAGGGAATGACACGACTGTGTCATGGCCCCTGGTGCTTCCAGTGTTGAGGGTATGGCGGAGTCGCCGGCGGTAATTGAAATGATCGATACTGATAGCGACACTACTGAACTTCTGGATGTGACCTCGACACCACTGACCGAGACTATTGAGCCATTCCCTGATGCGACGATACATACTGCAAATTCCTCCGAACCTGTCGTCGACCCATCTTTCGGTATAGTTCTTTCATAGTTCCTTGGTGTATTCTTTTTTTATACTTGTCATTTCATTGCATACTCGCTCTGTTCCTTTTGTTGCAGATACTACCAGTTCTGATGCGGCTACCCATGGAGCATTCGATTTCCTTGTTTCGATCATTTAGATTATTTCAGACAGAGCGTATTGAGGGGTCTACTATCCAACATTTCAAAGGCATTGGCTGAGCCAAGCGAGTGGCATACACTAGGAGCAGGGGTGAAGGCATTGGAAGCTTGCGCAGGAGTAATCGGGCCTGATGTATCCAAAATAGTTTGTCGCATTTCTTCTTTCGAGGATTCTGTTGCGCAGGTTATTATGACTGAACAGATTGAACCTGACCCTACGGTCGAAGAGAAATGGCGAGTGCTGTCTTATTTGCGGCCTGTCGTAGAGCAACGAGAACATTAGGCAGTTAATGCTAGAACAACCTTAGAAGATAGTGAGACTCAACGTCGCGGGTGTATTAATCATCTTGCTGATGTCAAATCTGAGATCGTGCGGCTACAAGCGGAAGAAACGGCCATAAATCTTGAGGTTACCCGCCTTGATCTTGTCGTTAATCAAAATCGTGCTGAGGTCGCACAACTCGAGAGTGAAAGAGAAGCAGCGCGCAGGCAAATGTCAGACTTAGAAATCGAACTTCGTGATATTTCGGATCCTGCGCTGATGCTAACGGAGGTAAAGGCCACCATGGAGGCAACGCGGAAAGATGTGATGAAGTTCATAACAGGGTGCCTGGAGAAGCTGTAATTCTGTTCTTTTGCTTTTTACGGTCATTGTCAGACAAAAATAGTATTAGACAGCTGTCCGGAATACCTGACTGTCACTTTTATTCGATGTAATCAACATCGGAACTTGTTAACTGCATGCTTTATGATCTAAAATAATGACAATGATTCTTTTGCTAAACCACTACTTGGTGTTCTGTGTTTGAGACTAGTATGCATAAAATGATGTATGATGTATGAGTTTAATGTAAACTGAGTATATCAAAGCATAAAAATGGAAGAACCCATAGGAATAATACTTCCCTTTTTACTTAACCTGTGTACTCTTGAGTCATTGCTTTCGAGAGACGTTCATGTCATAAGTCCAAAACTTTCTTTTAGCTCCATGTTTTCAGGTTTATCTGTCATCCTTCTTGGCCTGCCCCCAGTCATTCCTTTCTGCAGATTTGAGATTTTAATAATATATTAGGGCTTGCCCCAGTCGTCTTCTTCTTATAAGCTCGAGTTTCTCATAATATATTAGGGCTTGCCCCCAGTGCTTCTGACTCGTCACTTTGTAAGACCACTTCATTCTAATGAGACAGATCATGTGCTTTAGGAATCCGTGCCGAATATCCGTCCGATCATAATCTTTAATTGCATATTCTTGTCGTAGAGTTCTTCATAAGAGAAAGTTGTCGATATTTTCAAGGTGAAGTGATACATAATAGAATGCCCTAACCATCTTTATATAAGGCCGTATGTATACATATGTATACAGGAGATTCCCAACCGTGACTTATCTTCATATACAATAGAAGAATAATGCGATAATGATGGGAGATCCATGACATAATACGAAAGCTGGATATAAATAGTTGTTGAGCTCTTAATTGTGCATATTTTAACCCTAATTCATCACTCATTATGCAAGGTTTTCACGATTTATAGACTAATTGTTGGGGCTCAAATTTGTACCCATTATAAAATGGTATTCAACGGTCCATCTACGATGATTCGGACTGATTTCGAGATCCGAAATACTCGAAAAATGCCAGTGCCGCCCTAACATGCGCAATCGTGACTGAAACCTATGAATGCTATTTCGGGGTGGAATCGGACATGCAAATTACCGCCAAATGATCCGGAACGCCCTAAAACCCTTAACCTGCAAGTTTCGAGGTCGCACGATGCATATCTTTACCAGTGCGCTTCCAAATGCATTTTTTGGCCCTGACTTATCTGACTATAAGGGCCCAAAAGCCTACAGGTACCATTTCAGGCTGGAATCTGACATGCGGATTACCGCCAAATGATTCGGAATGCCCGAAAAACCTTAAGTAGCAAGTTTGAAGTCATTGCGGTGCATATTTCCACATGGATTCGTTCACTCTCTCTCCACATGCATTCGTTCACTCTCTCTCCACATGCATTCATTCACTCTCTCTCCACATGCGAAGGTCATAAAAAGACATGCGTTAACTCTCTCACCACATGCGCATGAGAGCTCTCTCTCTCCCTTTTCAATATTCTAAATAAAATTAAAAAAAAGTACAAAAATCATGAAAATATGCTAAGTGGGGCCACATGCGCCCAACACAGAGAGCACATGCGCCCATACCAGTGGCACATGCGCCCATGCCATGCTACATGCGCCTGGTGCATGGGTACATGCGCATGATCCCATGCGCATGACTCGTCTCTCCAGAATATTTCCATGCGCATAATCCCCACAACATGCGCATGACTTGTCTCTCCAGAATAGTTCCATATGCATGATCAACATGCGCATGACTCGTCTCTCCAGAATATTTTCATGCGCAAAAATCCCCACAACATGCGCATGACTCGTCTCTCCAGAATATTTCCATGCGCATGCCCTCCTTTTTTTTTACAAACAACATGCGCCCGGTACCCGATACCCGATTAACATGCTATAAATACCCCTCCAGTGATAAGACAGGGACAACGAGATCATCACTCCCAGAGCACACTTCTTGCAGAGGTAGAAATTCCTCACCGGAATCCTCACATGCGCCCATTCCTTCGCCGGATGCCCTTGCCGGAAAGGGATTTTTCCCACCGGCGCAGAATCCTCCAAGTCACATAGTGACATGCGCTCACCCATTCTTGGGAGGGGAAATGCACAAAAATCCCTAAGTCCCATGAAGACATGCGCCCATGGCTGGAATGTTGGGCGCATGTGCATGTCACATGCGCTTGATAATAAGTGCATTCACACAGGACATGCGCCTGGGGCGAATAAGTGCATTCACACAGGACATTCACACAGGACATGCGCCTAGGGCGAATAAGTGCATTCACACAGGACATGCGCCTGGGGCGAATAAGTGCATTCACACAGGACATTCACACAGGACATGCGCTTGGGGCGAATAAGTGCATTCACACAGGACATGCGCCTGGGGCGAATAAGTGCATCCACCTAGGACATGCGCCCATGTCTAACGCAACATGCGCCCAACCCAACCTCCCATGCGCCTGGACGTTGATGGGGAGGTGGGGCCTCCTGTGATGTGGCCCGCCTTCGATGTGGCCCGCCTTCCGATCGTGTCAGCACTCCTAGACACACATCAATGCCCTCTATCCATCCCCCGGACCGGATTCACCAACGGTCGATGTTAAGTGGGCCAAATCAGCAATTTGATCGAAAAGGCCTACACTTAGCCAATATTGTAAACCTCGGAAATCCCTCCGAAAGAACCGGAAATGGCCGAAATCGAGAGAAATCGGGCGGAATTTGACCGAACCCGAGAGGGAGACTTCTCTCCGCCATAACATGATACACCATAATCATGCATTACAATGAGATTACCTGATCTCAGGATCTCCGAGAAACCTTGATCAGACCATAAACAGGTCCACTACTTAGTCGTTTTTAGCCCTGGGAAGTGCCCTGTTGGCTCAAAAATCGACTTACACTAAACAAATCGAAATGCGATCGCACTGTGACCCTCGTGGACATAATCCACCTCTATCCAAAGACGATCGTGACAGGTATTCACCAAATCCTTCTATCAGATCGTAAACAGGCCCTGGGAAGTGCCCTGACGGCCCGAAAATCTACTAATGCCAAATGAAATCAATCGCGATCTCAAAGACGCGAGGGCAAAACATCGATGACACAAAGATATATACGAAGCCGATTGATCAAATCAAATGCATAATTTGTCTGATACACTGAGCATCTAGCATAAATGCAATCTTCTCTTGAACATGCATAAAACATAGTTACTCTGTACTGTACTCATTTGCATCCATTGCATGAATATATTTCATCTCGGATCAAGATACGAAACTAAATCGAAGGGGATTATGGTTATCGTCGGAAACCATAATGAAAGAGTTCTAAACTTCTGAAATACTTCATCGTTAAGACCAGTTGATGTGCGTCCTGTCCAAAGGCGGGATCCGTCAGTTGAGTGGCTAAGGGAATGAGTGCCCTCCAGTAAGTCACCCGTCCAGCAGAGACGGTCACTGGCCCTGGTTGTAGTAAGTGGACGCCGTGGAGTGTATTTCTGAAAGTCATATCGTCCATAGAGACGCGTCATGACACTGAGATATACGACTCGGTCGAAACCCTGTTTGCACAAAGACCCCATGGAGTGCCCTCCAGTAAGTCACCCGTCCAGCTGAGACGGTCACTGGCCCTGGTTGCAGTAAGTGGACGCCGTGGAGTGTATTTCTGAAAGTCATATCGTCCATAGAGACGCGTCATGACACTGAGATATACGACTCGGTCGAAACCCTGTTCGCACAAAGACCCCATGGAGTGCCCTCCAGTAAGTCACCCGTCCAGCTGAGACGGTCACTTGCCCTGGTTGCAGTAAGTGGATGCCGTGGAGTGTATTTCTGAAAGTCATATCGTCCATAGAGACGCGTCATGACACTGAGATATACGACTCGGTCGAAACCCTGTTTGCACAAAGACCCCATGGAGTGCCCTCCAGTAAGTCACCCGTCCAGCTGAGACGATCACTGGCCCTGGTTGTAGTAAGTGGACGCCGTGGAGTGTATTTCTGAAAGTCATATCGTCCATAGAGACGCGTCATGACACTGAGATATACGACTCGGTCGAAACCCTGTTTGCACAAAGACCCCATGGAGTGCCCTCTAGTAAGTCACCCGTCCAGCTGAGACGGTCACTGGCCCTGGTTGCAGTAAGTGGACGCCGTGAAGTGTATTTCTGAAAGTCATATCGTCCATAGAGACGCGTCATGACACTGAGATATACGACTCGGTCGAAACCCTGTTTGCACAAAGACCCCATGGAGTGCCCTCTAGTAAGTCACCCGTCCAGCTGAGACGGTCACTGGCCCTGGTTGCAGTAAGTGGACGCCGTGGAGTGTATTTCTGAAAGTCATATCGTCCATAGAGACGCGTCATGACACTGAGATATACGACTCGGTCGAAACCCTGTTTGCACAAAGACCCCATGGAGTGCCCTCCAGTAAGTCACCCGTCCGGCTGAGACGGTCACTGGCCCTGGTTGCAGTAAGTGGATGCCGTGAAGTGTATTTCTGAAAGTCATATCATCCATCGAGATGCGTCATGACACTGAGATATACGACTCGGTCGAAACCCTGTTTGCACAAAGACCCCATGGAGTGCCTTCTAGTAAGTCACCCGTCCAGCTGAGACAGTCACTGGCCCTGGTTGCACTAAACGAAAATCGTGAAGTGTATCCCTGAAAGTCTTATCATCCATAGAGACGCGTCATGACACTGAGATACGCGACTCGGTTAAAATCCTGGTTGCTATTCAACTAGGAATACCCGAGGAGTATGGGACCAACATCTAACTGATCTTAACGGTGAAGTATTCCATAATAAATCCTAGACTTGGTCTCGGCGACCATGAACTCGAGACTATAATCCCTTACGATTTAAACTACTTGCTCGATCTATCCGAGCTTTATCCCTTTGATATTCCATCTATTGTATAACTGAAATTCATAGTGGAATCTTGTCGCTTTGTGTCGTGGTTTTCTCCCGTAAGGGTTTCCACGTAAAAATCTCTATGTGGTCTATGCTGTGCTTTATTTATATTTATGCTCCTTTAATGCTTTATTTAATTCATTTATGATACATGCATGCATTTGCTTTTGCCTTCTAATCAAGGGTGATCATCCGTTGATGTAATTAAGGGTTCGTGACCAGTTCACAGCCCGGAATGTAAAAGTCCTCGGAATCTCTGGAATAAAATTCACCTCGCGGTGCTTTCTCGTGTATACTTTGTGATTGTTTATGATTGTCTATAAATGTCTCTATACTTAGAATTCCCCCAGAATAATGAAACACAGGAAAAAGACTGCTGACGAGCAGTTTCGACTTTTTCTTTAGGTTCTAACAAACTGGCGACTCCACTGGGGAATCGAATAATACCAGAATCTCTGGTTATCTCTGAGTAAAGAAACATCCTAAGATAAATCATTCACAAACATAGATGTATATGTAAGAAAGTTCCGCTAGGAGAAATGTTCGGCGCCTTTACGGGCGCCAAACTGGCGACTCTCAACGGGAACGTTCTTCCCTTCATCTTTAAAGCAAAAGTTTTCTAAAAGAATTTCAAAATCTCGTATGGCATGCATATGATTTGTACTTATATGCTTTTGTCGGTCATTGAGCCATATCGTGATTGGTAAGGACGCATCTTCTCTCCTTTCAAAGGTGTGGGGTGTTCTAATGTTCGTGTGACTGTGTAGAAAGACAGAAAGACAGAAAAGAATCAACCATCAAAGCTATACAAATGGCAACCACTATGGTCCTCCTAGTTTCTGGGGGATTTTACTTCAATAATCGTGAGCGCATACAAATAGTTCTGACGGTTTATAAAGTAGATATGGATATACTTATGTTCTCTCATGCATCTATTTCATCTGTATGTTGTGCTTCATACTTGTTTACAGGCTCACTCACATCATACTGTTGTGCATATGAATATAAAATGTTCGCAGAGCTCTTCTTAATGACAGGTACCATAGTCGGAGAATATTAAAGAATCGACTCCACGAATCATCAACCGAATTATTATATCCTCATCAGACAGGTCGAATCAGGAGGGAATATCTTATAGAAAGTCTACGTGAATCACAACATCCCCATATTATGGTATCTTCGTCACAAGTTCTCATATTAAGTATCTTGGTATTCCGGCATTCCTCTGCTTAATAGGAGAATACTTCAGAATTGATGGATTCTCATATATATGTATATGTGGTTCTCTACATGAAGACGGCCGAGATACTCTATTATTATCGATCTCTTATACTTATGCACAATGTTTTATATGAAGATGATCGGAACATCGCTATCTATATCCAGCTTTCGTGTTATGTCATGGATCTTCCATCATTATCGCATTATTCTTTTACTGAATATGAAGATAAGTCACGATTGGGAATCTCCGGTATACTTATTTATATATACGGCCTTATATGAAGACGATTAGGGCATTCTATTATGTATCACTTTACCTTGAAATTATTGACAACTTTCTCTTATGAAGAATTCTGCGACAAGAATATGCAATTAAAGATTATGATCGGACGGGTATTCGGCACGGATTCCTAAAGCACAAGATCTGTCTCATTAGAATGAAGTGGTCTTACAGAGTGACGAGCCAGAAGCACTGGGGGCAAGCCCCAATATATTATGAGAAACTCGAGTTTATAAGAAGAAGACGACTGGGGGCAAGCCCTAATATATTATCAAAATATCAAGTCTGCAGAAAGAAATGAATGGGGGCAGGCCAGGGAGGATGACGTATAAACCTGAAAACATGGAGCTAAAAGAAAGTTTTGGACTTATAACATGAACGTCTCCCGAAACCAATGATCCAAGAGTACACAGGTTAAGTAAAAAGGGAAGCATTATTTCTATGGGTTCTTCTATTTTTATGCTTTGATATACTCAGTTTACATTAAGCTCATACATAATACATCATTTTGTGCATACTAGTCTTAAACACATAATACCAAGTAGTGGTTTAGCAAAAGAATCATTGTCATTATTTTAGATCATGAAGCATGCAGCTAACAAGTTCTGATGTCAATTACGTCAGATACAAGTCACAGTTGGGTATTCAGGACAGCTGTCTAATACTATTTTTGTCTGACAATGACCTTAAAAGAAAGCAAAAGAACAGAATTACAGCTTCTCCAGGCATCCTGTTATGAACTTCATCACATCCTTCCGCGTTGCCTCCATGGTGGCCTTTGCCTCCGTTAGCGTCAGCGCAGGATTCGGAATATCACGAAGTTCGATTTCTAAATCTTCCACTTGCTTGCGTGCCACCTCTCCTTCACTCTCGAGTTGTGCGACCTCGGCACGGTTCTGATTAATGACAAGATCAAGGCGGGCAACCTCAAGATTTATGGCCGTTTCTTCCGCCTGTAGCCGCGCGATCTCAGATTTGACATCAGCAAGATGATTAATACACCCGTGACGTTGAGTCTCGCTATCTTCTAAGGTTGTTCTAGCATTAACCGCCGAACATTCTCGTTGCTCTATGACAGGCCGCAAAGAAGACAGCACTCGCCGTTTCTCTTCAGCCGTAGGGTCAGGTTCAATCCGTTCAGTCATAATAACCTGCGTAACAGAATCCTCGAAAGAAGAAATACGACAGACTATTTCGGATACATCAGGCCCGATTACTCCTGTACAAGCTTCCAATGCCTTCACCCCTGCTCCTAGTGTATGCCACTCGCTTGGTTCAGTCAACGCCCTTGAAATATTGGATAGTAAACCCCTCAGTACGCTCTGCCCGAAACAGTCTAAATGATCGAAACAGGGAACATCGAATGCTCCGTGGGCAGCGGCCTCGAAATTGACAGTATCTGCAACAAGAGGAACAGAGCGAGTATGCAATGAAATGACAAGTATAGAAAAAGAATACACCAAGGAACTATGAAAGAACTATACTGAAAGATGGGTTGAATACAGGTTCTGAGGAAGTTGCAGTATGTATCTTCGCATCAGGGAAAGGCTTAATAGTCTCAGTCAGTGGTGTCGAGGTCACATCCAGAAATTTAGTAGTGTCACTATCAGTATCGATTATTTCAGTTACCGCTGGCGACTCCGCAATACCCTCAACACTGGAAGCACCAGGGGCTATAGATACAGTCGTGTTATTCCTCGGCGTAGTGGACCCTTGCAGATTATCCTCTCCAATCGGCTCAGCCTGCTCTCTCATGCTAGCATGGTCTGATCTTGCCTTCGTCGGCCCAATCATCGTCGGGTCATCATCACTAATTAACCGACCGGCATCCTTATCACCTCCAATCACCAGAAGACGTGTGAACCCGGCTTCTTGAGACCATTTCGCTAAAGGTATTTCGAAAGTATGCCAGCCATCCAACGCGGTGTCCTCCTTACGATGGTCAATTGACACACTCAAGGAGATCTTATGCTTAATGCTCGACGATAAATACGCTTCATCCTGCTCTCTATAATAACCCAATCCGTCAGCGAAGACCTCTGTCAGCCCTGGAGGAGGAATGTAGAGTGGATCATCGACAGAGCTGTTTTTCCGGACCAGAGCATACTGATGCACCCACCATCTCAGCCAGCTATAAGAACCGCTAGTCTTCCGATAGAGGCCGGGAAGCATGAATCTCGTGCCTGTTCGCGTCATCAAAAGTTGATGCCATATCCACTCCCAATGAACAGGACCTGTACCATATGCCCGCTCTACTTTAGTTACATCTGGTAACGTCATCGGAACACCCTGATCGTACCCAAATTGCCTGGCAAACCGACTAGGGTAATAAGGTTCTCGCCAGAACTTTATTCCTTCGCGTAGCGGAAGTGAGGCAGTACGAATAGACACCAGAAATTCCCTACCAGTGACATCCACAGAATGTTCATTGTCAACGACTTCTCGATCTTCTCCGGCATCAGAAACAGGAAAGTGGTAGAAACAAATATCCGCCCAATTGCCAATTTTGGTAGCTATCCAATCAGACGACCGCGTTATCATGTTAAGTTTTCTATAGCGATAAAGAGGTGCGTGATCGGTGTGAAAATACTGGAAGAGATCCACTCCGTAGGTCCACGGGAAATATATGCCTAACCATCCGCAGAAGAAATGCCATGGGCAATAAGTCACATTCATCCCTCGCCAGGGTTGATCTTTGTTACTCGCAATATTGCCAAAAGCCCTATATAAACTGCATAGCACCGGCGGTGCTAGAGAAAATTGACGACCACTTGCAAGAGCTCCCACCACAACGAAGCAAGAAACCCTGACGCCATCAACACTCTTGGAGCTAGGCAACATAACCGCCGACAGCCAGTATGCTAAGAAACCCGCCAGTTCACAAGACGGTGTAAGCTCGTTCGGATTGCTAAACTTTCGTTCAAAACGTTCCTTCATCAAAGCCTGGTCTTCGGGTAAGATCTCATACCCTTCGTAATCAATGCTGCAAGAAGAAAGAAGTGCCCATGTCAGAAACAAAGAAATTAAAGTATGCAGAGCACGTAGTACAAAAGAAGGCATTGGAAGAAGTACTACTTCATCCTCTGGCTGAAGTAGATCAACCAGTCATCATAGTGAATCTTTGTAATATTGTCGAACTGCGACAACTCAGCAAACAACTCTAGACAAGCCTTTGAATGATAAGCATCTAGAGGACTTTTGAGCCGAAATGAAGACAGCTCTTCATCAGTTGGGACGTATTCCTGGTAATATTCTCCTATCACAGACAACCCAGCCATCATCCGGAGATCCCATAAAGTTATGCTCATCTCTCCACACGGAAAGTGGAACGAATTGGTAACGAAAGACCAGTAGTTCAAGAAGCTTCGAAGAATTGTTGGATCTCGGGAGAAATGTTCGGAGGTCGCATTGATAGCCTGGTACAGGTCGACTTGCTTTAAAATCGTCTTATGCCGGATCAAAATCTCTTTTGCCCACGGCTCATAACCAACTCGCTCATTTAAATGACCCCGCGTACGAAAGCTCTTCGTCGCCCACATCGTCGCCTTGTCCATGTGTTGAAATCGTTGCTGCACTGTCTCAAAATAATGGACTAGAGAAGGAGTGTGAGGATCACAAGTAGGCGCAAGGAAAACCATTTCTCTCGAGGAACCTACCCGCTGTTCTCTCCCATCGTCTACCAGTATGGTAGTGAACAACTGCTCGGGGGCAGATGTCCACCTCTCGACTCCATAGAATTGAAAAGGGCCTTGAACGTTGGATGGTTCGATGCTCGGGAAGGGCTTGTGCCTCGTAAGAGATTTCTCATGTAAGATGACTCGGTTGGTATAAGGGTTGACGATGGAGAAACCGCATGTAGTAATGATCTTGTTTCTATTCCAGCCGATCTTCATCCGCTCATTCTTCGGATCAATGAGTTGTGGCGATTGCTCCGCCTTGTCAACTTCCTCAGCCGGCTTCGTACCTCGATTTCATCTCTTCTTCTTCTGACCTTCCTGATCATCCTCGGAATGTCGGCTGCGCACGCTAGAAGGGCCTGCCTCAACGACATTGGCAGCATCAGTAAACTGACAATACCAGGTGGACCATTCCCCTTCAGTCCCTTGTGTCGGAGGCTCAGATATTGTTTTGTCCACATAGATACGCAGTAATACTTCATGGGAGAGTTGCTTAATTCGATCAGAGAAATCCTCCACTTCGGATTCGATTGTCTCGAAAGATTGCGAATGACACTATACCGGAGACGGGTTAGCAGTATCTCCAGTCGCCCTCTTTTTACCGCGTCGTCGTATAGATGAAGAGCTGGAAACTTGCGATTTGGAAACTTCACCAGAAGAACCTGCTATTGTCGCCATGATTCACTACAATACGCAAACAAAAGTGCATCAAACAGAAGACCAGCGCATGCAACAGGCAACACAATAAGGTAAGCATTGCATCATTCAATCACGGATTTCACACACAAAATACATCAGTAAACACATGCATAAAGTCATGACCTACAGCAATATGGAAATAGTGGAATTCGAGCGCACATTCGATAAGCAAGCACGCACATATCATAGCGCAGCAAATACAGTAGCAGCTCTACATGTACACTCTGAGCGCGTGCGAATTCACACTAACTCCAAATGATGTGTGTGCACCTGCATAGAAGTGCACATCATAGAACCGCTTAAAGAAGCAGTTGTGAGCCATCAAAGACCAGCATAAGCAATATACTATGGGCCCCGAGCACTAAATCCCAATCGTATTTGAGCGTTGAGTGAGATAGCCGCAAACGGCATCGAATTTGGCTGAGAATCAAGCCAGATATGCCACTTTTTCACCGAAGGCAAGTGCTGGGGCCAAAATTCCATTATTTCACTAAGTGGTGGAACCACATGCTCCCAAGGAGATGCCCCAAGCACATGTGGCCTCTCACATGCGCCTGATCACCTCTCACATGCGCCTAATGCATCTGCAACATGCGCCTGGACCAAAGCTCAATGCATCCATTAACAAGTTGGAGAGCACATGCGCCCAAGGAGAGCACATGCGCCTACTCCCTCATGAGGAGTTCTCTCACCTCTTAGAATTTTCGTTTTCTTGATTCGGAAGTGAACAAATGACTCAGTGAGTCCGGTATTTATACTTGAGCCTGTGGACCGGTGCACCGCACTGGCCTGACATAAGCATCCATCGCAGCGCACCGGGGGGGCACTTGTTGGGGCTCAAATTTGTACCCATTATAAAATGGTATTCAACGGTCCATCTACGATGATTCGGACTGATTTCGAGATCCGAAATACTCAAAAAATGTCAGTGCCGCCCTAACATGCGCAATCGTGACTGAAACCTATGAATGCTATTTCGGGGTGGAATCGGACATGCGAATTACCGCCAAATGATCCGGAACACCCTAAAACCCTTAACCTGCAAGTTTCGAGGTCGCACGATGCATATCTTTACCAGCGCGCTTCCAAATGCATTTTTTAGCCCTGACTTATCCGACTATAAGGGCCCAAAAGCCTACAGGTACCATTTCGGGCTGGAATCTGACATGCGGATTACCGCCAAATGATCCGGAATGCCCGAAAAACCTTAAGTAGCAAGTTTGAAGTCATTGCGGTGCATATTTCCACATGCATTCGTTCACTCTCTCTCCACATGCATTCATTCACTCTCTCTCCACATGTGAAGGTCATAAGGAGACATGCGTTAACTCTCTCACCACATGCGCATGAGAGCTCTCTCTCTCCCTTTTCAATATTCTAAATAAAATAAAAAAGTACAAAAATCATGAAAATATGCTAAGTGGGGCCACATGCGCCCAACACAGAGAGCACATGCGCCCATACCAGTGGCACATGCGCCCATGCCATGCTACATGCGCCTGGTGCATGGGTACATGCGCATGATCCCATGCGCATGACTCGTCTCTCCAGAATATTTCCATGCGCATAATCCCCACAACATGCGCATGACTCGTCTCTCCAGAATAGTTCCATATGCATGATCAACATGCGCATGACTCGTCTCTCCAGAATATTTCCATGCGCAAAAATCCCCACAACATGCGCATGACTCGTCTCTCCAGAATATTTCCATGCGCATGCCCTCCATTTTTTTTGCAAACAACATGCGCCCGGTACCCGATACCCGATTAACATGCTATAAATACCCCTCCAGTGATAAGACAGGGACAACGAGATCATCACTCCCAGAGCACACTTCTTGCAGAGGTAGAAATTCCTCACCGGAATCCTCACATGCGCCCATTCCTTCGCCGGATGCCCTCGCTGGAAAGGGATTTTTCCCACCGGCGCAAAATCCTCCAAGTCACATAGTGACATGCGCTCACCCATTCTTGGGAGGGGAAATGCGCAAAAATCCCTAAGTCCCATGAAGACATGCGCCCATGGCTGGAATGTTGGGCGCATGTGCATGTCACATGCGCTTGATAATAAGTGCATTCACACAGGACATGCGCCTGGGGCGAATAAGTGCATTCACACAGGACATTCACACAGGACATGCGCTTGGGGCGAATAAGTGCATTCACACAGGACATGCGCCTGGGGCGAATAAGTGCATCCACCTAGGACATGCGCCCATGTCTAACGCAACATGCGCCCAACCCAACCTCCCATGCGCCTGGACGTTGATGGGGAGGTGGGGCCTCCTGTGATGTGGCCCGCCTTCGATGTGGCCCGCCTTCCGATCGTGTCAGCACTCCTAGACACACATCAATGCCCTCTATCCATCCCCCGGACCGGATTCGCCAACGGTCAATGTTAAGTGGGCTAAATCAGCAATTTGATCGAAAAGGCCTACACTTAGCCAATATTGTAAACCTCGGAAATCCCTCCGAAAGAACCGGAAATGGCCGAAATCGAGAGAAATCGGGCGAAATTTGACCGAATCCTAGAGGGAGACTTCTCTCCGCCATAACATGATACACCATAATCATGCATTACAATGAGATTACCTGATCTCAGGATCTCCGAGAAACCTTGATCAGACCATAAACAGGTCCACTACTTAGTCATTTTTAGCCCTGGGAAGCGCCCTGTTGGCTCAGAAATCGACTTACACTAAACAAATCGAAATGCGATCGCACTGCGACCCTCGTGGACATAATCCACCTCTATGCAAAGACGATCGTGACAGGTATTCACCAAATCCTCCGATCAGATCGTAAACAGGCCCTGGGAAGTGCCCTGACGGCCCGAAAATCTACTAATGCCAAATGAAATCAATCGCGATCTCAAAGACGCGAGGGTAAAACATCGATGACACAAAGATATATACGAAGCCGATTGATCAAATCAAATGCATAATTTGTCTGATACACAGAGCATCTAGCATAAATGCAATCTTCTCTTGAACATGCATAAAACATAGTTACTCTGTACTGTACTCATTTGCATCCATTGCATGAATATATTTCATCTCGGATCAAGATACGAAACTAAATCGAAGGGGATTATGGTTATCGTCGGAAACCATAATGAAAGAGTTCTAAACTTCTGAAATACTTCATCGTTAAGACCAGTTGATGTGAGTCCTGTCCAAAGGCGGGATCCGTCAGTTGAGTGGCTAAGGGAATGAGTGCCCTCCAGTAAGTCACCCGTCCAGCAGAGACGGTCACTGGCCCTGGTTGCAGTAAGTGGACGCCGTGGAGTGTATTTCTGAAAGTCATATCATCCATAGAGACGCGTCATGACACTGAGATATACGACTCGGTCGAAACCCTGTTTGCACAAAGACCCCATGGAGTGCCCTCCAGTAAGTCACCCGTCCAGCTGAGACGGTCACTGGCCCTGGTTGCAGTAAGTGGACGCCGTGGAGTGTATTTCTGAAAGTCATATCGTCCATAGAGACGCGTCATGACACTGAGATATACGACTCGGTCGAAACCCTGTTCGCACAAAGACCCCATGGAGTGCCCTCCAGTAAGTCACCCGTCCAGCTGAGACGGTCACTGGCCCTGGTTGCAGTAAGTGGACGCCGTGGAGTGTATTTCTGAAAGTCATATCGTCCATAGAGATGCGTCATGACACTGAGATATACGACTCGGTCGAAACCCTATTCGCACAAAGACCCCATGGAGTGCCCTCCAGTAAGTCACCCGTCCAGCTGAGACGGTCACTTGCCCTGGTTGCAGTAAGTGGATGCCGTGGAGTGTATTTCTGAAAGTCATATCGTCCATAGAGACGCGTCATGACACTGAGATATACGACTCGGTCGAAACCCTGTTTGCACAAAGACCCCATGGAGTGCCCTCCAGTAAGTCACCCGTCCGGCTGAGACGGTCACTGGCCCTGGTTGCAGTAAGTGGATGCCGTGAAGTGTATTTCTGAAAGTCATATCGTCCATAGAGATGCGTCATGACACTGAGATATACGACTCGGTCGAAATCCTGTTTGCACAAAGACCCCATGGAGTGCCTTCTAGTAAGTCACCCGTCCAGCTAAGACGGTCACTGGCCCTGGTTGCACTAAACGGAAACTGTGAAGTGTATCCCTGAAAGTCATATCGTCCATAGAGACGCGTCATGACACTGAGATACGCAACTCGGTTAAAATCGTGGTTACTATTCAACTAGGAATACCCGAGGAGTATGGGACCAACATCTAACTGATCTTAACGGTGAAGTATTCCATAATAAATCCTAGACTTGGTCTCGGCGACCATGAACTCGAGACTATAATCCCTGACGATTTAAACTACTTGCTCGATCTATCCGAGCTTTATCCCTTTGATATTCCATCTATTGTATAACTGAAATTCATAGTGGAATCTTGTCGCTTTGTGCCGTGGTTTTCTCCCGTAAGGGTTTTCACGTAAAAATCTCTATGTGGTCTATGCTGTGCTTTATTTATATTTATGCTCCTTTAATGCTTTATTTAATTCATTTATGATACATGCATGCATTTACTTTTGCCTTCTAATCAAGGGTGATCATCCGTTGATGTAATTAAGGGTTCGTGACCAGTTCACAGCCCGGAATGTAAAAGTCCTCGGAATCTCTGGAATAAAATTCATCTCGCGGTGCTTTCTCGTGTATACTTTGTGATTGTTTATGATTGTCTATGAATGTCTCTATACTTAGAATTCCCCCAGAATAATGAAACACAGGAAAAAGACTGCTGACGAGCAGTTTCGACTTTTTCTTTAGTTCTAACACTAATCTAATGCATGAATTTGTGATGGAAGGGATGAGAGAGAGGAATCATCAAATGGAGACTTAAAGACGTTATTTAGAAGCAAAGAAGACCAAAGGACCAAGTGGGAAAGGGTTGAAGAAAGAAGCAAAGAAGGAAGAAGAAGACACCCAAGACCGGTCGTCCGACCGGTCGTCCAAGGCCCAGGACCGGTCGTCTGACCGGTCTGATCACTCAATAGAGGGGCCCAGAGGCCACAACTCACTGGACTGTCTGCGACCGGTCGTCCATTGCTGCGATCGGTCGTGCAACCAGTCCTTGAATTAATTTTCTAGGTAGAAAATTTCCAAAACTCTCTGGACGATTTTGACGTTTTTGAGACCGGTCATCTAGTAGCTCAGACCGGTCGTGGGACCGGTAGTCTGCGTAATGAGGCGTGTTCTACAAGCTCCTGATTTCTCTGCGCACCGCGTAAGCTTACGGAAATTCGAGAAGATTCTGATGCTGCGGAGCCTCCCCACTATAAAAGGACACCTAGGGATCGTTCCTAGGGTATCTTAGGAGGGTTTGAGCAAGGTGGGAGGCAGCGGAAGTGGATTTCAGAGTTCCACAACTCCTCCTAGTTTGTTGCTATTTTTATATTTTTCTTAGTTGTTTCATGTTTCCTTGGATCATGAACGGCTAAACCTCTTAGCTAGGGCTAAGAGGTGAAGCTTGTAGTGAACCTAAGATGTTTCAATTCATTTAAAGTTGGTTTTAAGATTGGATTTCATGTTAATGAACAATGGTTTGAAGTTTAATTCAAGTTCTAAGTAGTTTTTCTTCGTCTTATGATGACTCATAGATGTTTGGAAGAATTGCTTGAGTTATTAATTGTTGTGTGCTAGTCTAGACCTGTATGATCCGAGGAATTGGAGTACGCTCTAGTACTATGATCCTCATGTGGGAACTTCCTACCAAAGTTCTACTTTTCTGGATTTCTGTAGTATGTATGGGACTGTGTATGTGATTTGGATCAAGTTCAAATCATGATCTAGCTTTGTCTTGTGACAGGACTTAATGATGATTATGATTGTGGACTTAATCTATTGGAATTGGGACTGACCTATGCAATTGAGCATGCTCATCCTAGCTTGCATTGAGTGAATCATATACATTGTTCATACATATGACAGGTTGTTTGGTTTAACTGCTCTATCATCCAACTAGATAGATCTTAATTTCGATTCTAGTTGAGAAAGTGAGAAACCACAGCGAATTGAGCATCAAGGATTGCTACAAGTGGATCCTTGAACCACTAGTGCTTTTTACTAATTGATTACTTTAGTTTAAATTCAATATTGCTATTTACATCAATCTCATCAAATCTGGTTATTAGCTTTTCAATAGAAGCTATTGGAAGTGTTTGTGAATTCCTATATAAGTCCCTGTGGATCGACCTTGGTCTTACCAAGTTTATTACTACATCGCAGCCCTACACTTGGGGAAGCAAACAATAGTGATGTTCCGATCATCTTCATATAAAACATTGTGCATAAGTATGAGAGATTGATAATAATAGAGCATCCCGACTGTCTTCATATAGAACCACATATACATATATATGAGAATCCATCAATTCTGAAGTATTCTCCTATTAAGCAGAGGAATGCCAGAATATCAAGATACTTAATATGAGAACCTGTGACGAAGATACCATAATATGGGGATGTCGTGATTCGCGTAGACTTTCTATAAGATATTCTCTCCTGATTCGACCGGTTTGATGAGGATATAATAAGTCGGTTGATGATTCGTGGAGTCGATTCTTTGATATTCTCCGACTATGGTACTTGTCATTAAGAAGAGCTCTACGAACATTTTATATTCATATGCACAACAGTATGATGTGAGTGAACACGTAAACAAGTATGAAGCACAGCATACAGATGAAGTAGATGCATGAGGGAACATAAGTATATCCATATCTACTTTATAAACCGTCAGAACTATTTGTAAGTGCTCATGATTATTGAAGTTTAGGAAATGGAGTTCTTCGAGCGAAGTTCTCCCTAAGTGATATCTATTGGGACTGCACTGGCCGGGGCTCTATCAGAGCCTCCCATCTTCAAACTGACGATGCCTTGGTTTATCATCTTTTGTATCTTTCCATTCAGAACGAAGCATTCCCAAGTTTTATGGCCTATGCATCTATGATATTCGCAATAGTTGGGATCGTCCACGCGTCCTACTTCTGCTGGTCGAACAGACTTTGGGAGTCACAATTTTCCTTCTTCGATTAGTCGCTCCATGATTGGGACAAGGTCTTTGAGGTCAAATGTATATGGTCCGTTCTTTTCGTCTCGCTCACTGATTGTCATGCGCTGCGACTTCTGAGGTTCTTTGCCCTTCTCTTGTGTCCTCATTACATTGGTCTCTGCCTCATATCCTGGACTCGATCGTTTTCGATTTCGAGGGTTCTTTTTTACGTCTACTCATGTCCTCTTTCTCATTTTGTGTCTTGACTTTTCTGCTTGAGATCGTGTTTCTGAAACGGATTGCTCTATCATGCGAACCTCTGCAGCCAGGTTACGAAGGGTGAAAGAGATATTGCCTAGCAGTTCGTATGGGATCATGGAGTCTGAACCCGACATATTGTTCGCTTCCCCAAGTGTAGGGTTGCGATGTAGTAATAAACTCGGTAATACCAAGGTCGATCCACAGGGACTTATGTAGGAATTCACAAACACATCCAACAGTTTCTATTAAAAAGCTAACAATCGGATTTTGTATGAGATTGATGTAAGTAACAACTTTGAACTAAATTGAAGGTAAACAATTTAAAAAGGCACTAGGGGTTCAAGGATCCACTTGTAGCAATCCTTGATGCTCAATTCGCTGTGGTTTCTCATTCTCTCAACTAGAATCGAAATTAAGATCTATCTAGCCGGATGATAGAGCTGTTAAACCAAACAATCTGTCATATGTAAGGCCAATGTATATGATTCACTCAATGCAAGCTAGGATGAGCATGCTCAATTGCATAGGTCAGTCCCAATTCCAATAAACTAAGTTCATAATCATGATCATCATTAACTCCTGTCACCAGACAAAGCTAGATCATGATTTGAACTTGAATCAAATCACATGCACAGTCCTATACATAATTCAGAAAACCAGAAAAGTAGAACTTTGGTAGGAAGTTCCCACATGAAGATCATAGTACTAGAACGTACTCCAATTCCTCGGATCATACAGGTCTAGACTAACATTCAGCCATTAAGAACTTAAGTAATTCTCCCAAACATCCATGAGTCATCATAAGACTAAGAAAAACTTACTTAGAACTTGTATAAACTTCAAACCATTGTTCATAAACATGAAATTCAATCTTAAAACCAACTTATAACGAATTGAAACATCTTAGATCCACTACAAGCTTCACCTCTTAGCCCTAGCTAAGAGGTTTAGCTGCTCATGATCCAAGGAAACATGAAACAATTAGGAAAAGCATAAAAATAGCAAAACAAACTAGAAGGAGTTGTGGAACTCCGAAATCCACTTCCGCCGCCTCCCACCTTGCTCAAACTCTTCTAAGATACCCTAGGAACGATCCCTAGGTGTCCTTTTATAGTGGGGAGGCTCCGCAACATCAGAAACTTTCAGAATTTGCGTAAGCTTACGCAGTGCGCAGAGAAAATCGGCGCCCAAAGTAGAAGTTTTTGTTTTAAACACATACCGGTCGGACTGGGCTGGCCGACCGGTCACGACCAGTCGGCTTGATCTGGCACAGTCCAGGGACTTCTGGAGGTGGAAAAATGCCCTGGCCGACCGGTCAAGACCGCTCGGCCCTGTTGTGCTGCGGGTCCACAGGGGAAACAAGGGATGGCCGACCGGTCACGACCGGTCTAGCCTTTTTCTTCTTCAATTCCTTCTTCTTTTTTTCTTTCTCTGCTTCCTTCTTTCTTCAGTCCTCCTTCAACCTTCATCCAGTGGCTCTAAATGGACCCTTTTCATCTTTAATTGAGTGAAGTCCGCTCTCATTCCTACAACCACAAAACATGCCTTAGATTAGTCTTTAAATCGTGAAAACCATGCATAATGAGTGATGAATTGGGGTTAGAATATGCACAATTAAGAGCTCAACACACGCCCCCAACCAGCATTTTGCTAGTCCTGAGCAAAACATGCGTGAAACCAAATCCATTCTCCAAAACCCAACTCTCCTTTAGAAACCATTTTTCTATACATCCCAAGACACACAAGTATAAGATTCAGAAATATTAGATGACAGAGGTTGAAACCGTAAACCCTCCAAACATGATAAGCATTCATATGAAATTCCCACTGATTGGTTGATAAATAGAAGGACTTGAACAAATTCAACCTAGTGTGCATAGTGAAAATTCATCTCATGAGTTTCTAAGATTATCTTCTTCATAAATTAACCAGACTATAGATCTCAAGGTATATAGAGCAACAACAAGCCAATGACGGGAATTTGCCTTACTGTCCTTCCGACGGCTTTCACACTACGTCCCATTTCCGACTTTGGTTACGGGTAGACCATCCCCCGGTTGGTAATAGGTAGCCCTAATCGGAATTTCCACCATTTTTCCATCTTTCCCAATTTCATCCTTCCTTTTCCTTTTTCTTTTAGATTAGATAGGATTTTTAGAAATCCATATCTTTCGTTATTTTCCCATGGACAAGGATGGACAAAGTACCACGGCTTGGTTTCTCAGCACCTTAAATCAAAGTTTAGCTACTCCATAAATCACATAATCCCTTCAACCCATGAAAATCGTGTAACGTGAACTAGGTGTAAGAGTGTTCAAATTTTCTATCAATCACCGAATTAGGGGAATTCTCATATAAAACCATTATGCTAAGAGAAAATCAAGATTTACAACTTCATACACTTCATATCTCCTCCTCTTATGCTCATATAATCTTGAATGCATAGAACCAAAGTTTTCCAAAAGAGTTTTGAATTTTTGAAAAATTGAAAAATTTCTACATAATTGCTCGAAATGTTACAAAAAGCTGGATTCATCCAAGTGATCCTACACCCCCAACCAAATCTTGCATTGTCCTCAATGTAAAAGATGTGTAATGAACAAAACATGACAGCAATTTGAAAATAAAAGGGAGTGAGGAATGATAGTACCCTAGACAGTGAAAAGTGGAATTCTTCTTCCTTTTAGCAAACGTAAGCAAAAGTAAACAAAAACAACAAAATCCTAATCCTAACTACTCTATACCTCCATCAGACTAGGAGATCAATCATCCTGATACACAGGATCAGTCAGAGGTATGAACATACCTTCTGAAGAAAATTTCTCAAAGAACGGCTTTAATCGCTGACCATTCGCCTTAAAAATATTGCAGTTTCTTGGATTTAACAACTCGACGGTCCCATATGGATAGAAAGTTTGCACAATGTAGGGACCGGTCCATCGAGATCTCAATTTTCCCGAAAATAAATGTAGGTGGGAATTATACAGAAGAACTTTTTGATTAATTGTGAATGTCTTACGAAGAATGTTCTTATCATGGAATATCTTCATCTTGTCCTTGTAAATTCTCGTATTCTCATATGCTTCGTTCCGAATTTCTACAAGTTCATTCAATTGTAGTTTGTCCAATGAGCTCGCCTTGTCAGAATCAAAATTCATCTTCTTAATTACCCAATATGCCCTATGTTCCAACTCCACAGGCAAGAGACAAGCCTTCCCATAGACAAGTCTATAGGGAGACATTCCAATAGGGGTTTTAAAAGCAGTACGGTAGGCCCAAAGCGCATCGGTAAGCCGAAGCGACCAATCCTTGCGATCGGGGTTTACCGTTTTCTCTAAAATGTGTTTAACCTCCCTATTAGATATCTCAGCTTGCCCACTAGTTTGTGGGTGATAGGGAGTGCTCACTTTGTGTGTTACGCCATATTTCTTCATTAAGGTTTCAAATGGGCGATTATAAAAGTGAGACCCCCCATCACTTATGATGACTCGAGGTGTACCAAACCGGGAAAGAATATTCTCTTTTAAGAAGAGAATGACCGTTTTATGGTCATTATTCCGGCAAGGGATGGCCTCGACCCATTTGGATACATAGTCAACAGCAAGCAAGACGTATGCGTTTCCAAAAGAAGATGGAAATGGACCCATGAAATTGATGCCCCAACAATAAAAAAAATCGATTATTAAGATGGGATTGAGTGGCATCATATTTCTACTGGAGATTCCTCGCAATTTCTGACAAGGTTCACATGTTTTGCAAAACTCATGTGTGTCTTTGAACATAGTGGGCCAATAAAACCCACATTGCAGAATTTTTGCTGTGGTCTTTTTAGCCGAAAAGTGGCCACCACATGCCTGAGAATGACAGAAGGAGATGATACTTCGTTGTTCATCATCGGGGACACATCTCCTTATGATTTGATCGGGATAATACTTGAATAAGTATGGGTCGTCCCATAGGAATTTTCGCATCTCAGCGAAGAATTTATCCTTATCTTGCTTTTTCCAATGTGTAGGAATTGTACCTGTAGCAAGAAAGTTAGCAATGTCCACATACCATGGCAATTGAGAAACAACAAAAAGTTGTTCATCAGGGAACATATCATTGATCGCGGTCGTTTCAGGGGAATCGGTAAGGACAAGTCGAGAGAGATGGTCAGCCACGACATTTTCTACTCCTTTCTTATCACGTATTTCTATGTCAAATTGCTGGAGTAGAAGGATCCATCTTAACAACCGTAGTTTAGCATCCTTCTTAGAGAGAAGGTACTTAAGCGCGGCATGGTCAGTGAATATGATGATCTTGGATCCAATCAAGTAGGACCCAAACTTGTCCAAGGCAAAAACTACGGCTAAAAGTTCTTTTCGGTAGTAGTGTAGTTTGCTTGGGCTGAGTTTAAGGTTCTACTTGCATAGTAGATGACACATGGCTTCTTTTCTTTTCTTTGGCCTAGCACGGCCCCAATAGCATAGTCACTTGCGTCGCACATAATTTCAAAAGGAAGGCTCCAATCAGGTGGTTGCATTATGGGAGCACATGTCAACATACCTTTAAGTGTGGTAAAGGCCTTTTGACATTCTTCATTCCACTCGAATGAGTTTTCCTTTTGAAGTAGGTTACATAAAGGACGAGAGAGTGAACTGAAGTCCTTTATGAACCTTCTATAAAATCCTTCGTGTCCCAAAAAGGACCGCACGTCTCGTATGCTCTTGGGTGGTGGAAGGTTAGAGATAAGATCAATTTTCGCTTTGACCACCTCGATTCCATTTTGTGAAACGATGTGACCAAGTACAATTCCCTTTTGAACCATAAAGTGACACATTTCCCAATTCAGCATGGGGTTCTTCTCTTCACATCTTTTCAGCACAGATTTTAAGTGCACAAGGCACTCATCAAAGCTACAACCAAATACTGAGAAATCATCCATGAAGACTTCGAGGATTGTCCCCACCATATCAGAAAATATACTCATCATACAACATTGAAAGGTGACAGGGGCATTACATAGTCCAAACGGCATCCGTCGATAGGCGAAAGTGCCGAATGGACATGTGAATGTAGTCTTTTCTTGGTCTTCACGGGCAATCTCTATTTGGTTGTACCCTGAATAGCCATCAAGGAAGCAAAAATGGGAATGACCCGCCAATCGTTCTAAAATTTGATCAACAAACGGTAGGGGGAAGTGGTCTTTCCTCGTGACAGTGTTTAGCTTCCTGTAGTCAATGCACATTCTCCAACCGGTAGTGACTCTAGTTGGCACGAGTTCATTATTAGCATTGGCTATAATGGTTATTCCGGATTTCTTAGGCACCACCTGAGTTGGGCTCACCCATTGACTATCGGATATTCGGTAAATAATACCCACATCCAATAGTTTCACCACTTCGGCCTTAACCACATCCTTCATATTTGGATTGAGTCGTCTTTGTGGTTAACTGGATGCCTTCGCATTCTCCTCAAGGTGTATGCGATGAGTACAAATCACTGGGTCTATGCCTTTAAGATCCGCAATCGACCACCCAATGGCACTCTTGTGCTCTAATAGAGTGGCCATTAGCCTACTCTTCTGTTCCTCATCCAAGTGGGAAGAAATCACCACCGGATATGTCTCATCTCGACCTAAATAGACATATTTTAGCTCACTTGGTAATGGTTTTAGGTCGAGTGTTAGTGCCTTGATATTGGATGGGAGGGCTTTGTTCTCATTTACAGGCAAAGGCTCAAATAGGGCCCTCCATCTTTTATTATCAAGCACCGGCATCGCATCTAAAATGGCATCCATCTCTCGTATTGTGTCATCATTTATCTCATGAGAGTGGGCCACACATGCCTCCAAAGGGTCGGAATATAATGTTGAGGGGAAAGTTTCCTCCACGAATGATTCAATAAAGTTTATCTCGTGGATCTCCTCATCAACCTCTCGTGGTTGCTTGCATAAATCAAATATATTTAGCTCGAGTGTCATATTTCCAAAGGACATTTGTACCAGCCCGTTTCTAAAATTGATAATCGCATTGGAAGTGGCTAGAAAAGGGCGGCCAAGTGTAACAGGAATTTGAGCACCGGTACCTATCACGGGATGTGTATCCAAGACAATAAAGTCTACTGGATAGTAGAATTTATCAACTTGGACTAGAACATCCTCAATCATTCCTCTCCGTATACGAATGGATCTATCAGCAAGTTGGAGTGTGGTTTTGGTGGGTTTCAATTCGCCTAACCCAAGTTGTTCGTAAACCGAGTATGGAATGAGGTTTACACTTGCCACCAAGTCGAGTAAGGCTGGTTTAATCCGGTAGTCTCCTATGATGAATGAGTGTTCACTTCCCCAAGTGTAGGGTTGCGATGTAGTAATAATCTCGGTAAGACCGAGGTCGATCCACAGGGACTTATGTAGGATTTCACAAACTCATCCACAAGTGTCTATTGAAATCTACTAACCAGATTTTTATATGAAATTGATGTGAGTAACAAAAGTTGAATTAAATTGAAAGTAACTAATTATAAGAAGGCACTAGGGGTTTAAGGATCCACTTGTAGCAATCCTTGATGATCAATCCGTTGTGGTTTTTCATTCTCTCAACTAGAATCGACATTAAGGTCTATCTAGTCAGATGATAGAGCTGTTAAACCAAACAGTCTGTAATATGTAAGTTCTATGCATAAGATTCACTCAATGCAGGCTGATCTGAGCATGCTCAATTGCATAGGTCATTCCCCTTTTCAAAAGGTCTAGTTCACAATCATAACCATCCTCAAGTCCTGTCACAAGACAAGGCTAGATCAGGATTTGAACTAGATTCAAATCACATGCACAGTCCATACATATTCCAGAAAAACAGAAAAATAGAACTTTGGTAGGAAGTTCCTTTATGAAGATCATAGTACTAGAGCGCACTCCGATTCCTCAGATCATACAGGTCTAGACCGTCACAAACCAATTAAGCAATTAAGTAATTCTCCCAAACATCCATGAGTCATCACAAGACTAAGAAAAACTACTAAAAAAACTTGTATAAACTTCAAACCATAGTTCATAATCATGAATTCCACACTTAAAACCACTTAACTACGAATTAAAACATCTTGGATCCACTACAAGCTTCACCTCTTAGCCCTAGCTAAGAGGTTTAGCTGCTCATGATCCAAGGAAACATGAAACAACTACAAAAAGCATGAAAACAACAAAGTAAACCAAAAGGAGTTGTGAAACTCCAATCTCCACTTCCACAGCCTCCAACCTCGCTTGAACCCCTCTAGGATACCCTAGGAACAATCCCTAGGTGTCCTTTTATAGTCTGGAGGCTCCATAACTTCGGAAGAATCGAGAAATTGCGTAAGACTTACGCAGCGCAGAGAAAATCGGACTTGATTTGGAAACTTCTAAGTTCTTACGCATGGCCGACCGGTCCCGACCGGTCATGACCGGTCGGCCTCAATGAATGATCACTCCAGCAAGCATAGCCGACCGGTCATGACTGGTCGGCCTTGTTCAATGTTAATCCAGCAAGCATGTCCGACCGGTCATGACCGGTCGGACGTTTTCCTTTATATTCCAGCAGCCATGGCCGACCGGTCATGACCTGTCGGCCTTATACAATCTTCCTCCAGCGACTGTGTCCGACCGGTCATGACCGGTCGGACGTCTTCAGCAATCTCCCAATGTACATGGCTGACCGGTCACGACCGGTCAGCTCCCTTTTCTTCTTTCTTCTGCTTTCTTCCTTTCTTTCTTCTGCTTTCTTCTTTCCTTCTTTCTTTGCTCCCTTCTTCCTTCGGCCCTCCTTGGATCTTCATCTCAGGTTCTAAATCAGCCCTTTTTATCTTCAATTAGGTGGAACCACTCTCAGTCCTGTAGTCACAAAACATGCATTGGATTAGCCTACAAACCGTACAAACCTTGCACAATGAGTGATGAATTGGGGTTAGAATATGCACAATTAAGAGCTCAACACACCCCCCAACCAGCATTTTGCTAGTCCCGAGCAAAACATGCGTGAAACTAATCACATTCTTCAAAACTCAACTCTCTTTCAGAAACCATCCTTCTATACATTCCAAGGTTCATAAGTGTAAGATTCAGAAAGATTAGGCGTCAAAGGTTGGAATTGTAAATCCTCAAAACATAATAAGCATTCATATGAAATTCCCGCTGATTGGTTGATAAATAGAAGGACTTGAACAAATTCAACCTAGTGTGGGTAGTGAAAATTCATCCCACAAGTTTCTAGGATTACCTTCTTCGTAGATCAACTAGACTATAGAACTCAAGGAACATAGAGCCACATCAAGCCAATGACAGGAATTTGCCTTACCGTCCTTCCGACGACTTTCACACTACGTCCCATTTCCGGCTTTGGTTACGGGTAGACCATCCCCCGGTTGGTAGTAGGTAGCCCTAATCGGAATTTTCCACCGTTTTTCATCATTCCCAATTTCATCCTTCCTTTTCCTTTTTCTTTTTAAATTAGATAGGATTTTTAAAAATCCATATCTTTCATTATTTTCTCATGGACAAGGATGGACAAAGTACCCCAGCCTGATTTCTCAACACCTTAATTCAAAGTCTAGCTAATCCATAAATCACATAATCCCTTCAACTCATGAAAATTGTGTAATGTGAACTAGGTGTAAAAGTGTTCAAATTTTCTATCAATCACAAAAATAGGGGAGTTCACATATAAAACCATTATGCTATGAGAGATTCCAGACATCCAGCCCCATACACTTCATATCTCCTCCTCTTATGCTCATATCAACTTGAATGCATAGAACCGGTGTTTTCCAAAAGAGTTTCGAATTTTTGAAAAATCGAAAAATTTCCACATAATTGCTTGAAATGTTGCAAAACGCTGGATTCATCCAAGTGATCCTACACCCCCCAACCAAATCTTGCATTGTCCTCAATGTAAAAGATGTGCAATGAGCAAAACATGAGAGCAATTTGAAAATAAGAGGGAGTGAGGAATGATAGTACCTGAGAGAGTGAAAAGTGGAAATCTTCCTCCTTCTAACAAACCTATGAAAAAGAAAACAAAAGTAGCAAAATCCTAATCCTAACTACTCTATACCTCCATCAGACTAGGAGATCAATCATCCTGATACACAGGATCATTCAGAGGTATGGACATACCTTCTGAAGGAAATTTCTCAAAGAATGGCTTTAGTCGCTGCCCATTTGCTTTAAAAATGTTGCCGTTCCTCGGATTCAACAGCTCCACAGTCCCATATGGATAGACAGTTTGCACAATGTAGGGACCGGTCCACCGAGATCTCAATTTTCCCGGAAATAGATGTAAGCGAGAATTATACATGAGGACTTTTTGATTTATCGTGAATGTCTTGCGAAGAATATTCTTATCATGGAATATCTTCGTCTTGTCCTTGTAAATTCTCGCATTCTCATAAGCTTCATTCCGGATTTCTGCAAGTTCATTCAATTGTAGTTTGAGTAACGAGCTTGCCTTGTCAGAATTGAAATTCATCTTCTTAATAGCCCAATATGCCCTATGTTCCAACTCCACAGGCAAGTGACAAGCCTTCCCATAGACAAGTCTATAGGGAGACATTCCAATAGGGGTTTTGAAAGCTGTACGGTAAGCCCAAAGCGCATCGGTAAGCCGAAGCGACCAATCCTTGCGATCGGGGTTCACCGTTTTCTCTAAAATGTGTTTAATCTCCCTATTGGATATCTCAGCTTGTTCACTAGTTTGTGGGTGATAGGGAGTGCTCACTTTGTGTGTTACGCCATATTTCTTCATTAAGGTTTCAAAAGGGCGATTGCAAAAGTGAGACCCTCCATCACTTATGATGACTTGAGGCGTTCCAAACCGGGAAAGAATATTGTCTTTTAAAAATCGAATGACCATTTTATGGTCATTATTCCGGCAAGGGATGGCCTCGACCCATTTGGAAACATAGTCAACGGCAAGCAAGATGTATAGGTTTCCAAAAGAAGATGGGAATGGGCCTATGAAATCGATGCCCCAACAATAAAAAATTTCGATTATTAAGATGGGATTGAGTGGCATCATATTTCTACGGGAGATTCCCCCTAATTTCTGACAAGGTTCACATGCTTTGCAAAACTCATGTGTGTCTTTGAACATGGTGGGCCAATAAAATCCACATTGCAGAATTTTTGCTGTGGTCTTTTTAGCCGAAAAGTGGCCACCACATGCTTGAGAATGACAGAAGGAGATGATACTTTGTTGCTCATCATCTGGGACACATCTCCTTATGATTTGATCGGGACAATACTTGAATAAGTATGGGTCGTCCCATAGGAATTTCCGTACCTCCGTGAAGAATCTATCCTTATCTTGCTTTTTCCAATATGTAGGAATTGTACCTGTAGCAAGATAGTTAGCAATGTCCGCATACCATGGTAATTGGGAAACAGCAAAAAGTTGTTCATCAGGGAACATGTCATTGATTGCAGTCGTTTCAGGGGAATCGGTGAGGACAAGTCGAGAGAGGTGGTCAGCTACTACATTCTCTACTCCTTTCTTATCACGTATTTCTATGTCAAATTCTTGGAGTAGAAGGATCCATCTTAACAACCGTGGTTTAGCATCCTTCTTAGAAAGAAGATACTTAAGCGCGGCATGGTCTGTGAATATAATGATCTTGGATCCAATCAAGTAGGACCTAAACTTGTCCAAGGCAAAAACTACGGCTAAAAGTTCTTTTTCAGTAGTAGTGTAGTTTGCTTGGGCTGAGTTTAGGGTTCTACTTGCATAGTAGATAACACATGGATTTTTATCTTTTCTTTGGCCTAGCACGGCCCTAATAGCATAGTCGCTAGCATCGCACATAATCTCAAAAGGAAGGCCCCAATCAGGTGGTTGCATTATTGGGGCACATGTCAACATACCTTTAAGGGTGGTAAAGGCCTTTTAACATTCTTCATTCCACTCGAATGAATTTTCCTTTTGAAGTAGGTTACATAAAGGGCGAGAGAGTGAACTGAAGTCCTTTATGAACCTTCTGTAGAATCCTGTGTGTCCTAAAAAGGACCGTACATCTCGTATGCTTTTGGGTGGTGGAAGGTTAGAGATAAGATCAATTTTCGCTTTGTCCACCTCCATTCCATTTTGTGAAACGATGTGACCAAGTACAATTCCCTTTTGAACCATGAAGTGACACTTTTCCCAATTCAGCACAAGGTTCTTCTCTTCACATCTTTTCAGCACAGATTTCAAGTGCTCAAGGCACTCATCAAAGCTACAACCAAATACGAAAAAATCATCCTTGAAGACTTCGAGAATGGTCCCCACCATGTCAGAAAAGATGCTCATCATACAACGCTGAAAGGTGGCAGGGGCATTACATAGTCCAAACGGCATCCGTCGATAGGCGAAAGTGCCGAATGGACATGTGAATGTAGTCTTTTCTTAGTCTTCACGGGCAATTTCTATTTGGTTGTACCCTGAATAGCCATCAAGGAAGCAAAAGTGGGAATGACCCGCCAACCGTTCTAAAATCTGATCAACAAATGGTAGGGGGAAGTGGTCTTTCCTCGTGACGGTGTTTAGCTTCCTGTAGTCAATGCACATTCTCCAACCGGTAGTGACTCTAGTTGGCACGAGTTCGTTATTGGCATTAGCTACGATGGTTATTCCGAATTTCTTAGGCACCACTTGAGTTGGACTCACCCATTGGCTATCGGATATTGGGTAAATGATACCTACATCCAATAGTTTCACCACTTCAGCCTTAACCACATCCTTCATGTTTGGATTTAGTCGTCTTTGTGGTTGCCGGGATGTCTTTGTATTTTCCTCAAGGTGTATGCGGTGAGTACAAATCAGTGGGTCTATGCCTTTGAGATCCGCAATTGACCATCCAATGGCACTCTTGTGCTCTAATATAGAGTGGCTATTAGCCTACTCTCTTGTTCCTCATCCAAGTGGGAAGAAATCACCACTGGATATGTCTCATCTCGACCTAAATAAACATATTTTAGCTCACTTGGCAATGGTTTTAGGTCGAGTGTTGGTGCCTTGATGTTGGATGGGAGGGCCTTGTTCTCATTTACAGGCAAAGGCTCTATTGGGGCCCTCCATCTTTTATTCTCAAGCACCGGCATCACATCTAGAATGGCATCCATCTCTTGTGTTGTGTCATCATTCATCTCATGAGGATGGGCCACACATGCCTCCAAAGAGTCGGAAAATAGTGACAAGGGGACTGTATCCTCCACGAATGATTCAATCATGTTTAACTCGTGGACATCATCATCAACCTCCCGTGGTTGTTTGCATAAATCAAATATGTTAAGCTCAAGGGTCATATTTCCAAAGGACATTTGTACAAGTCCGTTTCTACAATTGATAATGGCATTTGAGGTAGCTAGAAACGGTCGTACAAGTATGACGGGAATTTGAGCACCGGTGCCTATCAAGGGATGTGTGTCCAAGACAATAAAATCTACTGGGTAGTAGAATTTATCAACTTGGACTAGAACATCCTCTATCATTCCTCTCGGTATCTGGATGGATCTATTAGCAAGTTGGAGTGTGGTTTTGGTGGGTTTCAATTCACCTAACCCAAGTTGTTGGTAGACCGAATATGGAATGAGATTCACACTTGCCCCCAAGTCGAGTAGGGCTTGTTTGATCTGATAGTCTCCTATGATGCATGAGATGGTTGGACTATCCGAATCCTTGTATTTTTGGGGCACCTCTTGTTTGATGATGGCGCTCAAATTCTCAGTCAAAAGAACTTTGTTGTGAACGTTGTGTTTCCTTTTGACTGTACACAATTCCTTTAGAAATTTGGCATAAGATGGTATTTGTTTTATTGCATCCAACAGCGGGATGTTGATCTTCACCTGCTTGAAAAGTTTCAGAATCTCCAGATTTTTATCTAAAGGTTTAGGTGAAATCAACCTTTGTGGAAATGGGGCAACCGGCTTGTATTGTCTTTCCGGTTCTTTCTCTTGTGGAATATTGTTTGGGCTATCATCCTCTTTGGGAATTTCCGGATCCTTAGGCTTTAGAGCCTTCACCGGATTAGATTTGTCAATTTCTTTCCCACTTCTCAAAGTGGTGATAGCTTAGACATGTTCCGTATGGTGGGAGGATGAGCTTGCATCTTGTATCTCATACTGGGTCCTTAGGTTAGGAAGAGGTTGAGCAGGAAGTGTGCCCTTCTCTCTAACACTAAGGTGAGATTTAACTCTAGCCAGAGATGTTTTCAATTCATTGATGGCTTGAGCTGAATTTTGATTGAATTTCAATTGCTCTTGCATGAACCCATCTATTTTTAGAGAATTTGTCTTGTTATACTCATTCTGGACTGATACGAATGCACCCAACATTTCTTCTAGTGATACTTTTGGAGTGTTGTTTGCATTTGCAGTGGGTCCATTCCTCCAACTGAAGTTGGGATGGTTCTTCCAATTAGGATTAAACGTGTTTGAGTTTGGAGCACCATATTGCTGTTGATAACTGTTTATGGCATTTGTTTATTCTTGTAAGATGCCTTGGACTGCTGAAATTGTGGGACAATCTTGTGTAGCATGTTGATTTCTAGCACAAATTCCACAAACAGTTTCAACGTCAGTGGAGTTGATTGTTTCTCCTTTCCTTAATTCCATGGCTTCGACCTTTCTTGTGAGGCTAGCCAACCGTGCACTTATGCTATCTTCTTCTGATAAGACATACATTCCTCCCTTTTCCTTTTGTTGGCCAGTCTTGGAATTTGTTGGTTTAGATGTGTCCCAAGACTGTGCACTCTCAGCCAATTCTTCCAAATAATCCCATGCTTCATCAGCTTCCTTATTCATGAACTCCCCATTACACATCATCTCTACAAATTGGTGCATGGGTGAAGTCAGTCCTTCATAGAAAAAGCTTATAACCCGCCAAATTTTATACCCATGATGTGGGCATGCGTTTAATAGGTCCTTAAACCTCTCCCAACATTGGAAAAAGGTTTCATCTTCCTTTTGGGCAAAGTTCATGATAAGGCGCTTCAACATATTCGTTTTGTAAGTAGGGAAGAATTTCTTTATGAATTCTCTGTGCATATCAGTCTATGCACCAATTGATCTTGGCCTCAATGCATAAAGCCAACCCTTAGCTTTATCTTTAAGAGTGAAAGGGAAGAATTTAAGTCTCACCACATCTTCCGTTACGTTTGCAAAGTGCATGGTGGTGATTACCTCGTCAAACTCTTTAAGGTGTTGATAAGCACTTTCACTATCTAATCCATGGAATTTAGCGAGAAGTTGAATCACTCCCGGTTTCAAATCTACGTTCCCTGCATTTGGTGGAAATCCTATGCATGAGGAAGTGCTCGTTCTTGCAGGTTGCAAGAAATCACGTAAAGTCCTAGGTCGGGGAACATTCTCAACCACATTCTCCCCTGTTTTAGTTTAATTTTGGACCGGGTCAGGTTGATTTGCAGCCATATTTTCAGATGAAATTGGAGAGTCTAGATGTCTCCTAGCACGTGGCTCTCTATCAAGTCCTTCTACTATCCCCCCTTCACTTATGAGTCGGTTATTGGAATCCCGAGCCCAATGTGGCATGCAAAACCAAAAATAAGAAACAGAAAGAAAGAAGAATTCTTCCTCCCTTTTCTTTACTTTTCTCTAAGACCGAAGCACAAGGTGTCTTGCAATGGCTAGGCCAGAAGCAAGGATAGAGACCGATTTCTCCTGGTCAATAGGGGTTCAGAGAACTCCCCACCCACTCTTTGAATCTTTTGAGAAAAAGTGCAAAAAAAGGAGAAAGAGGAGTAGAGATGAGAAAAGAAATCTCTGAGCACAAGGTGATCCAAGACGGCAGAGCCGACCAATAGGAATCCAGGTGGCAAAAAGGCCGACCTTTCAGAGATCCAAAAGAAGTCTCCACCCACTCTACAAGAGATGAATAAGATAGGAAAGAATAGGAGAAGGAGAAGAGTAAGGTTTAGAAAGATAGAACCTGATTCGCACTTAAAAATCCTTGTATCTTCTTCAGCTTCCTAGAAATCCCTGAAAAGAAAAATCAAATAAACAAACAAGTTAGTCCTAAAATCCTAAAAATCCTAAATAGATACTAATTTCAGAAATTTGTGAAAACCGTCAAACTCCCCGGCAACGGCGCCAAAAACTTGTTCGCTTCCCCAAGTGTAGGGTTGCGATGTAGTAATAATCTCGGTAAGACCGAGGTCGATCCACAGGGACTTATGTAGGATTTCACAAACTCATCCACAAGTGTCTATTGAAATCTACTAACCAGATTTTTATATGAAATTGATGTGAGTAACAAAAGTTGAATTAAATTGAAAGTAACTAATTATAAGAAGGCACTAGGGGTTTAAGGATCCACTTGTAGCAATCCTTGATGTTCAATCCGTTGTGGTTTTTCATTCTCTCAACTAGAATCGACATTAAGGTCTATCTAGTCGGATGATAGAGCTGTTAAACCAAACAGTCTGTAATATGTAAGTTCTATGCATAAGATTCACTCAATGCAGGCTGATCTAAGCATGCTCAATTGCATAGGTCATTCCCCTTTTCAAAAGGTCTAGTTCACAATCATAACCATCCTCAAGTCCTGTCACAAGACAAGGCTAGATCAGGATTTGAACTGGATTCAAATCACATGCACAGTCCATACATATTCCAGAAAAACAGAAAAATAGAACTTTGGTAGGAAGTTCCTTTATGAAGATCATAGTACTAGAGCGCACTCCGATTCCTCGGATCATACAGGTCTAGACCGTCACAAACCAATTAATCAATTAAGTAATTCTCCCAAACGTCCATGAGTCATCATAAGACTAAGAAAAACTACTAAAAAAACTTGTATAAACTTCAAACCATAGTTCATAATCATGAATTCCACACTTAAAACCACTTAACTATGAATTAAAACATCTTAGATCCACTGCAAGCTTCACCTCTTAGCCCTAGCTAAGAGGTTTAGCTGCTCATGATCCAAGGAAACATGAAACAACTACAAAAAGCATGAAAACAACAAAGCAAACCAAAAGGAGTTGTGAAACTCCAATCTCCACTTCCACAGCCTCCAACCTCGCTTGAACCCCTCTAGGATACCTTAGGAACAATCCCTAGGTGTCCTTTTATAGTCTGGAGGCTCCATAACTTCGGAAGAATCGAGAAATTGCGTAAGACTTACGCAGCGCAGAGAAAATCGGACTTGATTTGAAAACTTCTAAGTTCTTACGCATGGCCGACCGGTCATGACCGGTCGGCCTCAATGAATGATCACTCCAGCAAGCATAGCCGACCGGTCATGACCGGTCGGCCTTGTTCAATGTTAATCCAGCAAGCATGTCCGACCGGTCATGACCGGTCGGACGTTTTCCTTTATATTCCAGCAGCCATGGCCGACCGGTCATAACCGGTCGGCCTTATACAATCTTCCTCCAGCGACTGTGTCCGACCGGTCATGACCGGTCGGACGTCTTCGGCAGTCTCCCAATGTACATGGCTGACCGGTCACGACCGGTCAGCTCCCTTTTCTTCTTGTTTTCTTCCTTTCTTTCTTCTGCTTTCTTCTTTCCTTACTTCTTTCTTTGCTCCCTTCTTCCTTCGGCCCTCCTTGGATCTTCATCTCAGGTTCTAAATCAGCCCTTTTTATCTTCAATTAGGTGGAACCACTCTCAGTCCTGTAGTCACAAAACATGCATTGGATTAGCCTACAAACCGTACAAACCTTGCACAATGAGTGATGAATTGGGGTTAGAATATGCACAATTAAGAGCTCAACAATGAGATGGTTGGACTACCCGGATCCTTGTATTTTTGGGGCACCTCTTGTTTGATGATAGCGCTCAAATTCTTAGTCAAAAGTATTTTGTTGTGAACGTTGTGTTTTCTTTTGACCGTACACAATTCCTTTAGAATTTTGGCATAAGATGGTATTTGTTTTATGGCATCCAACAACGGGATGTTGATCCACCTACTTGAAAACCTCTAATATTTCCAGATTTTTGTCTAAAGGTTTAGGTGAAATCAACCTTTGGGGAAACGGGGCAACCGGCTTGTATTGCCTTTCCGGTTCTTTCTCTTGTGGAGTGTTGTTTGGGCTATCATCCGCTTTGGAATTTTTCGGATCCTTAGGCTTTGGGGCCTTCACCGGATTAGATTTGTCAATTACTTTTCCACTTCTCAAAGTGGTGATAGCTTGAACATGCTCCGTATGTTGGGAGGATGAGCTTGCATCTTGTATCTCAAATTGGGTTCTTGGGTTAGGAAGAGGTTGGGCAGGAAGTGTGCCTTTCTCCCTAACACTGAGATGAGATTCAACTCTAGCCATTGAGGTTTTCAATTCATTGATGGCTTGAGTTGAATTTTGATTGAATTTCAATTGCTCTTGCATGAACCCATCTATTTTCAGAGAATTTGTCTTGTTATACTCAGCTTGAACCTATACAAATGCACCCAACATCTCCTCTAGCGTAACTTTTGGAGTTATGACTAGAGATGGACCTAGTATAGGTTGAGCTTGAGGGATATTGGTTGCATTCCTAGTGGGTCCATTCCTCCAACTGAAGTTGGGATGGTTCTTCCAACTAGCATTAAACGTGTTTGAGTTTGGAGCACCAAATTACCGTTGATAACTGTTTATGGCATTTGATTGTTCTTGTAAGATGTCCTGAACCGTTGAAATTGTGGGACAATCTTGTGTTGCATGTTGATTTCCGGCACAAATTCCACAAACAGTTTCAACGTCATTGGAGTTAATTGTCTCTCCTTTCCTCAATTCCATGGCGTCAACTTTTCTTGTGAGGCTTGCCACCCGTGCACTTATGCTATCCTCTTCTGATAAGACATAAATTCTGAAAATGCTGTATAAGTTTGATTACCGCTTTTGTAGAAGCAAGAAACAAATTACCTTGTCCTAGAGGGGGGTGAATAGGACACTTTTTAAAATTACCAAATTACACACTTGTAAACATGCAAGGTATTCTTAGAGAACTTACTTCAAGCACAAGATATGCAAAATATTAATCAATAAAAACACAAGTGAAAGAAGTAAAGCAGTTCAACCATTCATCACACAACAAGAGATTTTTATAGTGGTTCGGTTATGTACCTACTCCACTCCCGGCTGATCCACTCACTCCTTGAGTGGCCGGATTTCACTATCACTATGGTTTTAAATGAGGTTAACCATAAACCTTAACAGCCTATAAAAGGACTTAAAACTCAACACATGGATTCATCCTTCCATAGGACTAATCCATGAACCACTTTGTCCTACACAAGGGCTTGTCCTACTCAAGGACTTGTCCTACGCAAGGACTCTTACGAGTTTGGGTCTTCAAACTCTGAAACCCAAATCTCAACTTTGAGGAGGTTTCTTGGACTCGAAAGACTAAATATACTTAGCTGATTGAGCCCCTTGATGATGCCTTTGTTGAAGAAGCTTCGGCTTGCACGGAAGATACCTTCTTCAGCTCCCTCGATCAGCAACCTTGCTACGGATGACTCCTTGTAGATTCCAAGGTGAGGGATTAGGGTTTGGTTGAGGCTATATTAGGATATGGCTTTTATATGAGGAGTAACTTCTACTTAAACCACCATTAATGGCATTGATGACAAGAGTATAACTTTGAGAGGTAGGTCAAGATGCCATTAAAGAGGGGTTGAGTTCATGATTCAATCCAAGCTTTGAATGCTCTTCAATGTTGGTCAAATCAACATGGATTGAAGTATAAACTCAACAAATCACAGGGTATGAGAGAAGGGGATCTAAAGGAGAAAGCTCAAACAAACCCTAGATGATGCTCAAGGTGATTTCCACAAGATCCAACCGAGTTCCATATATAGAGATGACTTTCAACGGTCAGAAAACGGTCACCTCGATAGGATCCGATCGATCGGACATAAGTATTAGCTTGATTTGAATTTTTGCTAAAAAACAGGTTCTTCGATTGATCGGACTTAGTTTCGATTGATCGGAGGACCCTGTCCGATTGATCAGATAGATGGTCCGATTGATCGTAATTTCTTCCAGAGAGTTTATGTGTTTTACTGGATTTTCGTCCGATGGATCGGATGTCCTTCCGATGGATCGGAGCACCCCGTCCAATTGATCAGACAAATGTTCCGATTGATCGTAATTTCTTCTAGAGAGTTTATGTGATTTTCTGGATTTTCGTCCGATGGATCGGATCATTCTCCGATTGATCGGAGCACCCTATCCGATTGATCGGACAGTCCTCCGAGTGATCGGAAAAATGTCCAGAGAGTTTTTCAAATTTGCTGGACAAATCTCCGATTGATCGGACATAACTTCCGATTGATCGGACACCTATCGAACACATCTCCGATGGATTGGACACCTATCGGAGACAGCAGATATACTATTTTTCATCTTTTAAGAAACAACTACCATAATGGACACTTCCATAGCTGATCTTTATGGAAGGTGGACTATAGATGGGGCTAAGGATGTAACTAGAAAGGATTGGGCTATTTATAGAAGGGTTTTGGGATCAAAGGTTTGGATGAAGAGGCTTGAAGCTTGACTGGATGAGCGATCTTCTTTGAGTAGCTTTTGTCTTCAGCTGCAAGCAGACTTGACAACACACTAACCATGGTAATTGGCAAAACTTTGCATTAACAATCTCCCCCTTTGTCAATTACCGGACAATTGACAACACACTAAACATGGTAATTGACAAAACTTTGCATTAACAATCTCCCCCTTTGTCAATTACCGGACAAAACCAAACCTATAAAAGTCTTGGTCCATACCACAGACTTTTCCTAGACACCAAAACCAAAATACATACATACATTGAACATGTCGTAAAAATAAATGCTTTACACATAGACATGACTCATTACATATAAAATGTACAGACTCAATGTACAGACTAGGCTTCACTTGAACTCCCCCTAAGTCCCTGCACACAAAAGATCAACAACAAAAAATAACCTGGACCTTTTGGTGGGATAACTTCTCCCCATTTTTGTCAGTGATTGACAAAGGTTAGTGAAATGATAATGCAGCACATATGTCATAGACTGAAGGAGGAAATAGACATGAACGAGCAGAGGGAGGAAGCCAAATACACATGGTCATGCAAGGATATACAAGTATATGACAGTAAGCACAGTGGGCATATAGCCCAAGCAGCCAACCTCCCCTTCTGAAATGTATATCATGACCAAACATCCCATATATACAACCCAAAATGGGGCAAGAAGCCCAATAAGGATAAAGCAATTACGCACAAGTATATATATACGCATAGGAGTCAGATAAATGAGAAATGATGCACAAACTAAGTAATATCAAAATATCCAAATCCAACACAGGATCATCAAAATATCCAAAACAACATGATCATCAAAATATCCAAAACAAAAGGATCATAGAGTCAGATCCAGCAATGAGCGCAACAAAATGTGTGAAAGAAAAATCTATCAAAAGATATAACTATGAAGGTGCTGAACTTGGGTGCTAAAGTCTCCCCAAAAAGATATCCGCGACTGTGCACACACTAAGGATCCTAGCCAGAAATATAGACAGTTACGGAGCAGGTCCAGAGACGTCATCACATCGACACGAGAGAGCTGATGCGAGGCGCTGAACGGCATCGTGTACGGTCTGCATCAGGCTCTCAAGACGAGTCAACCGCTCACCGTGCTGATCTAGGGCGCCCTCCACACGATCCAGTTGAGCAATGATCTGCTCCGAGTTGGGAGGAGGAGGTGCGAAAGAGGCGTCAAACTGAAGTCGCCGCTTGACCGATCGTCGAGCTGGGGCCGGCGTCGGGGCTAGGGCTGAAGACCCGCTATGGGTGCCAGAAGACACCTGTGTGGGAGTATGGGAGAAGTCCCATTCTTCCACGTCATCCTCTCTTGGTAGAGCCATATTTTTTATATTGAGGTCCTTAAAGGTACATCGAGGAATAGGATGAACCACAATATTGGTGAACCTGCAGTCTTGGCCCAGACGAGTAATGATCCAGCCAAAAGGGATGGTGTTGCGGGTGTTAGGCAGAGAATCCAGAATGTGATGCAAAATGATGGATGGAAGACATAGACACGTCCCGTGACCAGCGTGATAGAGTAAATTGACCATATTAGCTGTGAGATCTGATTTGTTGGTCTACGCGGGTACACATTGGTGCTGAAAATTTGGTGGAGCACTCGGAATCTATTGGACATTTCGGACGCCCGGAGTGCACTACCATCTATCCACTCGAGATTGGGACCCCGATACAAATATCGTGTCCAATCAGCCCGAAGAGAAGAGTCAAGAAGATTGTCATTAGGTTGGGGGGCTGTGGACATGGGAATCCCAATGAGGTCTCTTATTGTTTGGGCAGTGATCTTCACAACACGACCTCCGGCAATGACCTCGCACGATGGAGGATTTCCAACAGGGTTGATAATTTTGGATAAGAAGACATACACAACCTCTAGATGTGCCACGCCTCCAAACTGTAGCACACCATCCCAACCGATCTGTGCGAGGAGTGCTGGAATGCCAAACGGCTCCACGCACGACAGGACGACCTCCCGCTCATAGATGATGGTGCGGGACTGAAAGCGGGATATTGTAGATGGACCCTCAGGTTGGGCAGGAGGAGCAGTAGGAGGTGGAGAACCCTGAGATGGTCGAGTAGTTTGGAGCTTCTTAGTCCTGGAGGTGGTGGATGGCCCCGCAACCATCTTGGACTTGCCTTTAGGGTCTTTAGGCATGGTTTTGAAGATTGTAGGAATGGTTGAACAATGAACAGACCAAGATGAACAGGAAGGAAATAATCTAGCAGTAAGAGCTCCAAATCCCTAACAATGATAAGCTAATAGAGGAAGGGGGAAGAAGCAATCGAACTGACAAATCTAGAAACCTTACCTAGGAGACACGTGAAACCACCATTTCTGCAAATGAGGACAGTTGGAGGGCTGGCCGAGCTACTGTCCGATCACTAGAAGATGCCCTACCAGGAGAGTTTGAAAAGAAACAGGAAAATAGGGCAGAATGAACAGAGCTCGCATATATAGCCATCGGACCCCCGATATTTCCGATTGATCGGAGAAGTGTCCGATCAATCGGAAATGTCTCCAGTGATATTTGGACAGTCGAACCCTTCCAGCCTGTTGCAAATGATGAGCCAGCCTATTTTGGAAGGATGTAAGCTTGAGAATATTGATTATCATTCAATTATATGAGGCTTATTCCTCAGATATACCTATATGCACATGATTTTTCCAACCGACTAGAGTGAGCATACCCCGATAGACTTCCGAAGGTGTTCAAACCTTGTAGAATCTAACGGCTTTGTAAGAATGTCGGCCAATTGTTGCTCGGTTTGGATGTATTCAAGATTGACCACTTTTTCTTCAACTAATTCTCTTATAAAATGGTGCCGGATGTCGTATGCTTGGTTCGAGAATGTTGAACAGGATTTTTTGAAATATTAATGGTGCTTATGTTGTCATAAAAGAGCGTCATTTCGTCCTGATTAATACCATAATCCTTCAACATCTGCTTCATCCAAAGTAGTTGAGCGCAGCAACTACCGGCAGCAATATATTCAGCTTCAGCAGTGGACAATGAGATGGAGTTTTGCTTTTTGCTATGCCAAGCAACTAAGCAGTTTCCGACGTAAAAACAGCCACCGCTTGTGGATTTTCGATCATCCATATTTCCGGCCCAATCGGCATCGGAGTACCCCGCAATGATGGTTGAGGTGTCAAAGGGGTACCACAAGCCATATTCAGTTGTGCAGGCCACATATCTGATCACTCTTTTTACAGTAATGAGGTGTGATTCCCTAGGATCGGCTTGAAATCTAGCACATGCCCCTATGCTAAAGACAATATCGGGTCTACTTGCTGTGACGTAGAGGAGACTCCCAATCATACTTCTATATAAATGTTGATCAACACTTTTGCCTGACAGATCTTTGGAAAGTTTAATGGTAGTGGCCATAGGCGTGGTGTGTGATCGACCCGAGTCTAGCCCAAACCTCTTTAGTAAATCTTTTGCATACTTAGTTTGGTTGATGAAGATTCCATTTTTCAGTTGTTTAACTTGCAATCCTAGAAAAAAATTCAGTTCGCCTACCATACTCATCTCAAATTCAGATTTCATTAATTCAGCAAATAAGCCAGAAAATTCTTCACAGTTTGAGCCAAATACAATATCATCCACATAAATCTGAGCAATGAGAAATGAATCAGTCGTCCTTTTAACAAATAGTGTTTTGTCAACACTCCCCCTAACAAACTTGTGTGCAATTAGAAATTGAGTAAGACGTTCATACCATGCTCGGGGGGCTTGTTTTAACCCATAGAGAGCCTTTTTCAATCGGTAGACTCTTTGAGGATAACTAGGGTCCACAAACCCTTTGGGTTGTTCAACATAAACTTCCTCATCAAGTATACCATTTAGAAAGGCACTCTTCACGTCCATTTGAAATAATTTGAATTTGAGTGCACATGCTATGGACATGAGAATTCGGATGGATTCTAGTCTAGCAACCGGGGCAAAAGTTTCATCAAAATCAATTCCCTCGATTTGAGAGTACCTTGAGCTACAAGACGTGCTTTGTTTCGAATCACATTGCCAGATTCATCTGTTTTGTTTTTGAAGATCCATTTAGTTCCAATGACATTCTTCTCATATGGTCTTTCAACCAGAAACCAAACTTCATTTTTGGTGAACTGTTGAAGTTCCTCTTGCATTGCAAGTATCCAAAACTCATCATTGAGAGCCTCATTTATATTTTTTTGTTCAATTTTTGAGGTGAAGCACACATGACTTTTGATGGCCTCAAGTTGTCTCCTAGTCTTGACTCCAACATCCGGATCTCCAATGATTTGATTGAGGGGATGATCCTTGAAATGTGGAACATTTCCAGAAGCTATTGAGGCATTGGGAGTGGGAGATTTTTCAACAGGTTTACCTATGTGGCATGGTTCTCCCACTTCATCATCGTCAAGTCTTGTATCTTCTTTGGATTGGTCATCAATGATAACATTTATGGATTCTTGAGTTATTTTAGTCCTTGTGTTGTACACTCTATAGGCACGACTATCAGAAGCATATCCTAGAAATATTCCCTCATCGCTCTTAGAGTCAAATTTTCCTAGATTTTCTCGATCTCGAAGGATGTGACATTTGCTACCAAAGACCCTAAAGTACTTGATGTTTGGAACTTTTCCATTCCACAGTTCATATGGGGTTTTATCTAGGCCGGCTCTCAAATAAACTCGATTAATGATGTGACAAGCTGTATTCACTGCTTCGGCCCACATATTTTTTGCTATATTTCTGCTGTTCATCATAACTGTGGCCATGTCAAGTAGAACTCTGTTTTTCCTCTCTGCTACTCCATTCTGTTATGGAGTTTTTGGGGCTGAGAATTCATGTTTAATGCCTAGATTTTCGTAGAATAGTTCAAATCGCCCATCCTCGAATTCCCCCCCATGATCACTCCTAATACGTTTCACTGTACATTCCTTCTCATTGTGGAGTTGTTTCATGAGTTTCTCAAATTCCTCAAATGTATCAGACTTTTCTTTCAAAAATACAACCCAAGTATATCGAGAATAGTCGTCAACGATAACAAAGAAGTACCTCTTACCACCTTGACTCATTACTCTTGTGGGACCTACGAGATCCATGTGAAGTAGATCAAGGGGTTTTGATGTAGCAATGATAGATGTCTTCTTACGTGCAACTTTAATTTGTTTACCTTTCAAGCACTCTGCACATACTTCTTTTGGTTTCTTCCCAATCTTAGGTAATCCTCTAACTAATTTCTTTCTACTCAACCTAGCAAGGTTCCTATAATGGACATGACCAAGCCGTTGATGCCATAACTCAGTCTCATCATTAATGGCCATGTGGCATACGGCAGATGGTCCCTCATCACCCTTGTTTTCAATAACATAGCAGTTATCTCCAGTGCGAAGCCCTTTTAGTATCAATTTTCCAGTTTGGTCCATAATTTCGTACATTTCTTTGGAGAATTTTACGGAATGCTGTTCATCACATATTTGAGAGATGCTTAATAAATTATGTTTCAAACCGTTAACACACAATACATCCTCAATTTTGGGCAATCCTGGCCCGGTGATGGTTCCCTTTCCAAAAATTTTGGCAACGCTCCCATCTCCAAAGGTAACAGACCCACCATCAAACTCAGCATAATCACAAAACTGAGTCCCGTCACCTGTCATGTGTCGGGAGCATCCACTATCAAGATACCACCTAGTGTTTCTTCCTGCTCTAAGGGCTGTATGGATAATTAAGCATTTGTTCTTTACTACCCATTTAGATACTATCCTTTTTGGAGAACCAGGCTTCTTGGTTGATTCTAGAGATGTCATCGTTTGAGCATAAGGTGTTGAGTTTTTTTCTTTGCTTGATTTCTCTTGCATCAGCTCCATGGTTCTTTTGTTTAACTGTTTTACCATTTCAAGGAGCTCTTCCATTCTTTTGTCTTTCTTAGGTGGAGTGGGATAATTCCTCCTCATGTTTCCATTTTTGTATGGTGTTTGTTTTGGAGGACTCCACATATGATTCATCCTTTTTTCGGTAGGTACAAATTTACCTTTTAAGTTCCGAGCCGGATTCTTAAAGATCAAGCATTCAAACTTTAAATGTCCAACATCTCCGCATGCATGGCATATAGGTGAATTTTTCTTAGCGCTTCCTGATGCATTCCTAATCTTTTCAGGTTCTGGGTTACTAACCTTAGTTTGCTCACCATAGCCTAGCCCTCTTGTATTCCTACAAGGCTTACCTGATTTAAGGATATCGTCTAGTTTTTCTCTACTCTGAGCAATTCTTTCATTGAGTTGACGTTCTTGATTAAGCTGCAAGATTAGACATTGATTTGTAGATTTTGCCTTTTTCAGCTCATCTTCTAGGGTATTAATTTTGTCTTGAGCTGCTTTGTTTTTCCTTTCCAAGTCACAAATCTGAAAGTGAAATCTGTTGTTTTCTCCTTTCACTTCTTGCATTTCATCAGCCAATTTATTGTTGTCAATATTAGCTTGGCTCAACTCATTGGTAAGAAGGATGCTTTGACGAAATAACTCATCATAGGCAACTTGCAAACCTTTATTATCATCCTCGTCATCATCGGAGGATGTCACATTGTTTTCTGATGGCTCATGATCATCCTTGTCTCTTTCGCCTTGTATGTCTGGGACAATCCCCGAGATAGAGGCCATCAAAATTTTAACTGATCCTCTCCCATCACTTTGATATTCATCTGTTTCTGAATCTGTACTCTCGAGGTTGTCCCATGTGGCTGCCATTGCTTTCTTTTTTAATTTTTCTTTGGCAGGAGCTTGGCAATCAGAGGCAATATGACCATAGTGTCCACAGTTGTAGCACTTAGGATCTTTTGGCTTATTGTAAGATTTTCCTGTATAGCGCTTTTTGTCAAAAGATTTGCTATTTTTGTCAACCCTCTTTCCTTTGTTTTTGAAGAATTTTCTAAACTTCTTGGCCATAAGATCCATTTCATTCATATCCATTTCTTCATCACTATCAACTACAGATTCTTGTATAGTGTGTGAAGTTTTCAGCACTGTGTATCTACTTTTTGGGGATTTCTTGAAATGAAGTTCATGGGTCTATAGAGATCCTAGTAAGTCTTCTATTTTCATAGTATCAATATCTCTACATTCCTCAATAGTTATGACCTTGGAGGAAAATCGTTCGGGTAAGGATCTTAGAATTTTCCTACAAATGCGCGGATCCGATATCCTCTCCCCCAATCCCCCCATAGCATTGGTGACATCACTCAGCCGGGTGTAAAAGTCCATGAAGTTCTCATGTTCTTACATTTTCATATTCTCAAATTGAGTAGTCAAGAGCTGAAGTTTCGACCTCTTGACTGTACTAGTCCCTTCATGAGTAGTTTCAAAGATGTCCCATGCTTCCTTAGCAGTTGTGCAATTACAAATTCTTTTGAACTCATCTGCTGAAACGGCACAAAAGATAGCATTGAGTGCCTTTGCATTGCTAATGTATCTCAGTTGTTCAAGATCAGTCCATAAATCATCAGGTTTGACTGTGGTGGTGGTGACCCCATCTGTGACTGTGCTCAAGAGAGGTATTTCATATTTGATTTCCACAGACCTCCATGTTGCATGATCCAATGATTGCAAGAAGACTCTCATTCTTGCTTTCCAATATGCATAGTTTGATCCATCAAAATATAGAGGTTTGCAAACCATACTAGAATCCCCTTTTGACATGATTTCAAGCTTCTAGAAAAGGATCACTCTTCGGGCTGTTACGCCTTTGAGGAGGAACCCGCTCTGATACCAATTGAAAATGCGGTATAAGTTTGATTGCCGCTTTTGTAGAAGCAAGAAATAAGTTACCTTGTCCTAGAGGGGGGTGAATAGGACACTTTTTAAAATTACCAAATTACACACTTGTAAACATGCAAGGTATTCTTAGAGAACTTACTTCAAGCACAAGATATGCAGAATATTAATCAATAAAAACACAAGTGAAAGAAGTAAAGCAGTTCAACCATTCATCACACAACAAGAGATTTTTATAGTGGTGTTGAGCTCTTAATTGTGCATATTCTAACCCCAATTCATCACTCATTATGCATGGTTTTCATGATTTAAAGGCTAATCTAATGCATAGTTTTGTGGTTGTAGGAATGAAAGAGAGACTTCATCATTCGGATGCTTTGAGACCCTTCTTACATATCTTGAAGATCAAAGGAAAGGAAGAACAAAAGATGGAAGAAGGAAGGAAAGAAGAGAAAGAAGAAAGGAAAGAAAAAGGAGCCCCACAAGGTGGTCCGACTGGTCTTGACCGGTTGGCCAAACAGTCCCCGACCGGTCTTGACCGGTCGGCCAATTGATTTCTCCTTTCACATGCTGCTGGACAGCCACCCAGACAGGCTAGACCGGTCTTGACCGGTCGGCCAGCCCTGTCCGACCGGTCGGCCATGCAAGTTCACACTTCCAGATTCCAAACAGCAGGCTATTCCCGTGTCTGGTTTTTTGGACCAGTTTTCTAGGCCCATCTTGATGATATTTGGAAATCCAACAAGTCCATGTCCAAGAGGAGCTCGACGCCGAACTAACCCAAGTGCTTTCGTGTCGATCGGAGCTACGGATTGATCGTGGTGGCCAAAAGAATACGAACTGTCCAGAAAGTTTCAGATTTCGCTGTTCCACTCTGGGCCGGTCCAGGTGACCCATCATTGATGATATGAAGAATCTAATTTGACCATCTTCTAGACCACATCCATATATAAATAACCACAAAGTTTCAGATCAAAAGGATGTGTGGTTTGATCGTACCGGTTGAAGAAAGATGGACCATCCAGAAAGATCCAACTGCGCAGAGTTTATAAAAGCCTTAAGTGTTGTAATTTTCGGACCACATTCTGGGATTATTTTGGACAATCTAATCCTTCTATCATGTAGAGGAGGAAGTTTTCTACCAATGTTCAAAATTTTGAATCAATCCGACATCTGTACACTCCGGAGCATTGAAAGCAAGATGACTGGTTCTGAAGGTACCCGAAGTGCGCGATTTTGAGAGGCGGTCGGTGATCTGATTGGTGGGCCCATTCAGAGGATAATCTTAGAAATCTAAATCATCTATGAGGAAGATCACATCACAAGGAAGCTACAAATCAATTTTGAAGGCAATCCGACCATTGGTTAAGCCGTACGAAGCGAAACAAGATCTGTTATGTTGCGGTACTCTTGCTGCACTATAAAAGGAGGTGCTCTCTTCTATTCCAGGTCAAGCAAGGACGTGGGGAGCAAGGAGTTCAAGTCATAGGAGGCTTCCTAGCCTCCTCCAGCTAGTTTTTCTTCCTTTTCTTAGTTCTAGTTTTATTTTTAATATGCTTTTCATTAGCTAATCTCTTAACTAGAGCTAAGAGGTGAACCTTATAGTTTTCTTAGATTGTTTAATTCGTTTTATTGGTTTCAAGTTGGATTTCATGTTTAAGAACAATGGTTTGAAGTTTAATTCAAGTAATAAAGTAGTTTTTCTTAGTCTTATGATGACTCATGGATGTTTGGAAGAATTACTTGAGTTCTTAATTGTTATGTGTTAGTCTAGACCTATATGATCCGAGGAATTAGAGTACGCTCTAGTACTATGATCTTCATGTGGGAACTTCCTACCAAAGTTCTACTTTTATGGATTTCTGAAGTATGTTTAAGACTATGTATGTGATTTGAATCAAGTTCAAATCATGATCTAGCTTTGTCTTGTGACAGGATTTAATGATGGTTATGATTGTGATCTTAGCCTATTGGAATTGGGATTGACCTATGCAATTGAGTATGCTCGTCCTAGCTTACATTGAGTGAATCATATACATGGATCATACATATGTCAGGTTGATTGTTTTAACCGCTCTGTCATCCGACTAGATAGATCTTAATTTCGATTCTAGTTGAGAAAATGAGAAACCATAGCGAATTATGCATCTAAGGAGAGCTATAAGTGGATCCTTAATGCTCTAGTTATCTTTTCATTATCAGATTTTCTATTTTATGTTCAAAACCAATTTCACAACCCTCTTAAGATTCTAGTTATTAGGATAGTTTGAATTGTTTACTTCCTTCCCTGTGGATCGACCTCGGTCTTACCGAGATTATTACTACATCGCAACCCTAGACTTAGGGAAGCGAACAAGTTTTTGGCGCAGTTGCCGGGAAAGAGGTTAAACGGTTCTAATTGTTCTAGTAGCTATAGAGTAGTTTTAGTTAGGTAGGATTTTTTATTTTTATAGAAGTAGATTTTCTGATTTTTTTTTCCTAGATTACTAACAATTTTTTGTTTGATTTTGTAGGACATTGTTGCTGACATAGCTCTCACCTTCATTGGTAACATCTCTCCATCTCCCTTTCTTCTTTTTGTTTTTCTTCCTAGATTAGGGATTATTTCAACTTCTTATAATTTCATTATGAATGATTGGACGGGTGGATTGTCTAAATACCTTTTGGAAGATGAGAGGATGAACCAAATAAAAAATCATTATGATTGGAACCATTACAAGCATGAATATTTTTCTAAGACTCAATCTTCTTCTAATACTCCCCCACGTAAGACAATGGGAGAGTATCGGAAAGAGATGGATAATGTTCCACTGGTTAGGACAATGTATGATCACTTGTATGGTTACACATATCAACAACCATCTAAAAGCCCAACATATGACATGCATAATCCAAATTGGTGGGAGCATCAAAATTTCAACTTGGAAGATGAGCCAACCATGGATGCCAACAATTATCCTCAAGAGTTTCTTTCTCATGAGCCACAACCGACACGAACTCTTGAGGATATGCTGCGAGAGTTTATGGAAATAACTGAGCAATGCATACAAAACCTCTCGCCATCTCAAAATCCTGAACCCGACATTGGGAACACTGAATCAATCCCCAACATAGAGGAGGATGTGGTTATCCAAGCCCAACCCTCTTCCGATTTGATGACTAAACTTTTAGAGGATGTAGATCTCAGTGATCCCACCATTACCATCGATTATGGTAAATCAACTATCTCTTTTAGTTATTTCGATTTGAATGATGAAGAGATTTCAAGGACGGTTGACGAACCCGAGGAATCTACAAAATTTGAAAGTAATAGTTTGATTACCTACAATGAGGGTTTGAAGGATGATTATGAGTCCATGATTTCTTCTTCCAAAGGGCCGAATGTTTTTGAGCCACCGAAAGATATTCTTGCTAGAGAGATGGCAGAAGTCGATATTTTTGAGTCCTTCCACCAACAACACATGCCGGATTCTATTGTGGAAGAATTCCCTTGGATTGAAAATTCTGTTTCTTTGGATGACGGGGTGGCACAATCTGAAATTTCAAAAGATCAACCAATGCTAGATGATGTGCTTACCACTGAATCTGAAAAAATTTCTTTGGAAGACATCCCCTCTATAGAGGAGGAATTCCTTACCCTTGAAATAGAATTTCCTCAATCAGTTAGGGAGAACAAGGACCCTTCATCCGACTCTCTCGATTTCCTAGAGGAATGCATGACCCACCCCTATGATCTAGATGATGAGATGATTAAGGAGTTAGATAGTTTGTTAGACACGGTGTCGGTGCCTGAAGAACACCATTCCACTAATTTACACTCTTTACCATTATTTGTGGAAACACCGTGCAATTCTGAATTTGTGGAGGAGACAACCCAAACCGAAAAATATTTAATGAATGTCTCTCCACCATCATGGGTTCTTCAACACATTGAAAATTCTGATTGGGAGGACCCGTTTTAAATCAATTACAACCCAATTCAGAACTTGAGGAGATATCTTTTTGCTACTCTTATCTCCTCCTTACATGCGTGTGGTGCACACTATGATTGGACCTTCATGAAGAAACGCACCCATGTATACATTCGAGCAAGACTTTGGATGGTCCTCATGAGAAACCTATTGAAATTCATGAAGATCCTGCTCAAATTTGATCATGTAGTCGATCAAACTAATCAAAGGTAGGTAGGTAGGTTAGGATTTCTTTCTGCATTTAGGATTGAATAAGTCTCATTGAGACAATGGAAGATGCTAGAATTGATCAACTTGTTACCTCAGGTACTCTCGTTCTCACTCTCCTTTGTTTTATGTCATTGCTCTCATGTTATGCATATTGCATATCTTATTACATTGAGGACAATGTAAGATTTTGGTTGGGGGGTGAGATTCCTTAGATGAATCTACTAGCTTTTGTGACATTTCAAGCAATTATGTAGAAAATTTTCGATTTTTCTAAAATTCAAAACTCTTTTGGAAAACATTGTTTCTATGCATTCAAGATGATACGAGTATAAGAAGAGGAGATACAAAGTGAGTGATGTTGCAAGCTTTGAATTTCTCTTAATATAATGGTTTTATATGTGAATTCCCCTATTTATGTGAGTGATAGAAAATTTGAACACTTTTACACCTAGTTCACATTACACGATTTTCATGGGTTGAAAGGATTATGTGATTTGTGGATTAGCTAGACTTTGATTTAAGGTGTTGAGAAACCAAGCCAGGTACTTTGTCCATCCTTGTCCATGGGAAAATAACGAAAGATACGGATTTCTAAAAATCCTATCTAATGAAAAAGAAAAAGGAAAAGGAAGGATGAAATTGGGAATGATAGAAAAATGGTGGAAAATTCCAAAAAGGGCTACCTATTACCAACCGGGGGATGGTCTACCCATAACCAAAGCCGGAAATGGGAAGTAGTGTGAAAGCCGTCGGAAGGACGGTAAGACAAATTCCTGTCATAGGCTCGTTGTTGCTTTGTGCACCTTGAAATCCATAGTTTAGTTGATCTATGATGAAGATAAGCTCAGAAAATCATGAGATGAACTTTCACTATGCACACTAGGTTGAATTTGTTCGAGTTCTTCTATTCATCAATCAATCAGCGAGAATTTCATATGGACACTTATTATGTTTTGAGAGTTTAAGGTTTCAACTTCTATCACCTAATTTTTCTGGATTTTACACTTGTATGTCTCAGAATGGATAGAAGCATATTTTCTGAAGGAGAGTTGGTTTTTGGAGAATTGAACTTGTTTCACGCATGTTTTGCTCAGGACTAGCAAAATGCTGGTTGGGGGGTGTGTTGAACTCTTAATTGTGCATATTCTAACCCCAATTCATCACTCATTATGCATGGTTTTCATGATTTAAAGGCTAATCTAATGCATAGTTTTGTGGTTGTAGGAATGAAAGAGAGACTTCATCATTCGGATGCTTTGAGACCCTTCTTACATACCTTGAAGATCAAAGGAAAGGAAGAACAAAAGATGGAAGAAGAAAGGAAAGAAGAGAAAGAAGAAAGGAAAGAAAAAGGAGCCCCACAAGGTGGTCCGACCGGTCTTGACCGGTCAGCCAACTGATTTCTCCTTTCACATGCTGCTGGACAGCCACCCAGACAGGCTAGATCGGTCTTGACCGGTCGGCCAGCCCTATCTGACCGGTCTTGACCGGTCGGCCATGCAAGTTCACACTTCCAGATTCCAAACAGCAGGCTATTCCCGTGTCTGATTTTTTAGACCAGTTTTCTAGGCCCATCTTGATGATATTTGGAAATCCAACAAGTCCATGTCCAAGAGGAGCTCGACGCCGAACTAACCCAAGTGCTTTCGTGTCGATCGGAGCTACGGATTGATCGTGGTGGCCAAAAGAATACGAACTGTCCAGAAAGTTCCAGATTTCGCTGTTCCACTCTGGGCAGGTCCAGGTGACCCATCATTGATGATATGAAGAATCTAATTTGACCATCTTCTAGACCACATCCATATATAAATAACCACAAAGTTTCAGATCAAAAGGATGTGTGGTTTGATCGTACCGGTTGAAGAAAGATGGACCATCCAGAAAGATCCAACTGCGCAGAGTTTATAAAAGCCTTAAGTGTTGTAATTTTCGGACCATATTCTGGGATTATTTTGGACAATCTAATCCTTCTATCATGTAGAAGAGGAAGTTTTCTACCAATGTTCAAAATTTGGAATCAATCCGACATCTGTACACTCCGGAGCGTTGAAAGCAAGATGACTGGTTCTGAAGGTACCCGAAGTGCGCGATTTTGAGAGGCGGTCGGTGATCTGATTGGTGGACCCATTCAGAGGATAATCTTGGAAATCTAAATCATCTATGAGGAAGATCACATCACAAGGAAGCTACAAATCAATTTTGAAGGCAATCCGACCATTGGTTAAGCCGTACGAAGCGAAACAAGATCTGTTATGTTGCGGTACTCTTGCTGCACTATAAAAGGAGGTGCTCTCTTCTATTCCAGGTCAAGCAAGGACGTGGGGAGCAAGGAGTTCAAGTCATAGGAGGCTTCCTAGCCTCCTCCAGCTAGTTTTTCTTCCTTTTCTTAGTTCTAGTTTTATTTTTAATATGTTTTTCATTAGTTAATCTCTTAACTAGAGCTAAGAGGTGAACCTTATAGTTTTCTTAGATTGTTTAATTCGTTTTATTGGTTTCAAGTTGGATTTCATGTTTAAGAACAATGGTTTGAAGTTTAATTCAAGTAATAAAGTAGTTTTTCTTAGTCTTATGATGACTCATGGATGTTTGGAAGAATTACTTGAGTTCTTAATTGTTATGTGTTAGTCTAGACCTGTATGATCCGAGGAATTGGAGTACGCTCTAGTACTATGATCTTCATGTGGGAACTTCCTACCAAAGTTCTACTTTTATGGATTTCTGAAGTATGTTTGAGACTATGTATGTGATTTGAATCAAGTTCAAATCATGATCTAGCTTTGTCTTGTGACAGGATTTAATGATGGTTATGATTGTGATCTTAGCCTATTGGAATTGGGATTGACCTATGCAATTGAGTATGCTCGTCCTAGCTTACATTGAGTGAATCATATACATGGATCATACATATGTCAGGTTGATTGTTTTAACCGCTCTGTCATCCGACTAGATAGATCTTAATTTTGATTCTAGTTGAGAAAATGAGAAACCATAGCGAATTATGCATCTAAGGAGAGCTATAAGTGGATCCTTAATGCTCTAGTTATCTTTTTATTATCAGATTTTCTATTTTATGTTCCAAACCAATTTCACAACCCTCTTAAGATTCTAGTTATTAGGATAGTTTGAATTGTTTACTTCTTTCCCTGTGGATCGACCTCGGTTTTACCGAGATTATTACTACATCGCAACCCTACACTTGGGGAAGCGAACAAGTTTTTGGCGCCGTTGCCGGGAAAGAGGTTAAACGGTTCTAATTGTTCTAGTAGCTATAGAGTAGTTTTAGTTAGGTAGGATTTTTTTTTTTTTTTATAGAAGTAGATTTTCTAATTTTTTTTCCTAGATTACTAACAATTTTTTGTTTGATTTTGTAGGACATTGTTGCTGATATAGCTCTCAACTTCACTGGTAACATCTCTCCATCTCCCTTTCTTCTTTTTGTTTTTCTTCCTAGATTAGGGATTATTTCAACTTCTTATAATTTCATTATGAATGATTGGACGGGTGGATTGTCTAAATACCTTTTGGAAGATGAGAGGATGAACCAAATAAAAAATCATTATGATTGGAACCATTACAAGCATGAATATTTTTCTAAGACTCAATCTTCTTCTAATACTCCCCCACGTAAGACAATGGGAGAGTATCGAAAAGAGATGGATAATGTTCCACTGGTTAGGACAATGTATGATCACTTGTATGGTTACACATATCAACAACCATCTAAAAGCCCAACATATGACATGCATAATCCAAATTGGTGAGAGCATCAAAATTTCAACTTAGAAGATGAGCCAACCATGGATGCCAACAATTATCCTCAAGAGTTTCTTTCTCATGAGCCGCAACCGACACGAACTCTTGAGGATATGCTGCGAGAGTTTATGAAAATAACTGAGCAATGCATACAAAACTCTTACGAATTCAAGGACTTGTCCTACGCAAGGACTCTGACGAGTTTGGGTCTTCAAACTCTGAAACCCAAATCTCAACTTTGAGGAGGTTTCTTGGACTCGAAAGACTAAATATACTTAGCTGATTGAGCCCCTTGATGATGCCTTTGTTGAAGAAGCTTCGGCTTACACGGAAGATACCTTCTTCAGCTCCTTCGATCAGCAACCTTGCTACGGATGACTCCTTGTAGATTCCAAGGTGAGGGATTAGGGTTTGGTTGAGGCTATATTGGGATATGGCTTTTATATGAGGAGTAGCTTCTACCTAAACCACTATTAATGGCATTGATGACAAGAGTATAACTTTGAGAGGTAGGTCAAGATGCCATTAAAGAGGGGTTGAGTTCATGATTCAATCCAAGCTTTGAATGCTCTTCAATGTTGGTCAAATCAACATGGATTGAAGTATGAACTCAACAAATCACAGGGTATGAGAGAAGGGGATCTAAAGGAGAAAGCTCAAACAAACCCTAGATGATGCTCAAGGTGATTTCCACAAGATCCAACCGAGTTCCATATATAGAGATGAGGTCACCTCGATAGGATCCGATCGATCGGACATAAGTATTAGCTTGATTTGAATTTTTGCTGAAAAACAGGTTCTCCGATTGATCGGACTTAATTCCGATTGATCGGAGGACCCTGTCCGATTGATCGGACAAATGGTCCGATTGATCGTAATTTCTTCCAGAGAGTTTATGCGTTTTTCTGGATTTTCATCCGATGGATCGGATGTCCTTCCGATGGATCGGAGCACCCTATCCGATTGATCAGATAGATGTTCCGATTGATCGTAATTTCTTCCAGAGAGTTTTCTGGATTTTCATCCAATGGATCGGATCATTCTCCGATTGATCGGAGCACCCTGTCCGATTGATCGGACAGTCCTCCGAGTGATCGGAAAAATGTCCAGAGAGTTTTTCAAAATTGCTGGACAAATCTCCGATTGATCGGACATAACTTCCGATTGATCGGACACCTATCGGACACATCTCCGATGGATCGGACCCCTATCGGAGACAGCAGATATACTATTTTTCATCTTTTAAGCAACAACTGCCATAATGGACACTTCCATAGCTGATCTTTATGGAAGGTGGACTATAGATGGGGCTAAGGATGTAACTAGGAAGGATTGGGCCATCTATAGAAGGGTTTTGGGATCAAAGGTTTGGATGAAGAGGCTTGAAGCTTGACTGGATGAGCGATCTTCTTTGAGTAGCTTTTATCTTCAGCCGCAAGCAGACTTGACAACACACTAACCATGGTAATTGACAAAACTTTGCATTAACAAATTCCTCCTTTCTCTTTTTGTTAGCCAGTCTTGGAATTTGCTGGTTTCGATGTATCCCAAGACTGTGCATTCTCAGCCACTTCCTCCAAGTAGTCCCATGCTTCATCGGCTTCCTTATTCATGAACTCCCCATTACACATCATCTCTACAAATTGGCGCATGGGTGAAGTTAGTCCATCATAGAAAAAACTTATAACCCGTCAAATTTCATAGCCATGATGTGGGCATGCATTTAACAAGTCCTTAAACCTCTCCTAACATTGGAAGACTGTCTCATCTTCCTTTTGGGCGAAGTTCATGATAAGGCGCCTCAACATGTTCGTTTTATGAGTAGGGAAGAATTTTTTTAATGAATTCCCTGTGCATATCAGTCCATGCACCAATTGATCTTGGCCTTAATGCATGAAGCCAACCTTTAGCTTTATCTTTAAGAGTGAAAGGAAATGATTTAAGTCTTACCACATCATCTGTAACATTCGCAAAGTGCATGGTGGTTATTACCTCATCAAACTCCTTAAGGTGTGGATAGGCACTTTCACTATCCAATCCATGAAATTTTGGTAAGAGTTGGATCACTCCCGGTTTCAAATCTACATTCCCTACATTTTGTGGAAAGATTATGCATGAGGGAGTGCTCGCTCTTGCTGGTTGCAAGTAATCACGTAATGTTCTTGGTCGGGGAACATTCTCAACCACATTCTCTCCCGTTTCGGTTTGGTTTTGGTCCAGATTAGGATTGGCCATCGGATTAGGTTGATTCACAGCCATACTTTCAAACAAAATTGGAGAAGTTAGATGTCTCCTAGCACGTGGTTCTCTGTCAATTCCTTCTACTATCCCCCCTTCACTTATGAGTCGATTATTGGAATCCCGAGCCCAATGTGGCATGCAAAATCCTAAAAGATTGAAACAAAAAGGAAAAAGAATTCTTCCTTCCTTTCTTTACTCTTCTCTAAGATCGAAGCACAAGGTATCTTACAATGGCTAGGCCAGAAGCAAGGATAAAGACCAATTTCTCCTGGTCAATAGGGGTTCAGAGAACTCCCGACCCACTCTTTGAATCTTTTGAGAAAAAGCGTAGAAAAAGAAGAAAGAGGGGTAGAGGTGAGAAGAGAAATCTCTGAGCACAAGGTGATCCAAGACGGCAGAGCCGACTAATAGGAATCCAGGTGGCACAAGGCCTTCCTTTCAGAGATCCAAAAAGGAATCTCCACCCACTCTACATGAGATGAATGCAATAGGAACGAATAGGAGAAGAAGAAGAGTAAGGTTTAGAAAGATAAACCCTGATTCGGCACTTGAGATCCTTATATCTTCTTCAGCTTCCTAGAAATCCCTACAAAGAAAAATCAAACAAAACAAACTAAGTTAGTCCTAGAATCCTAAAAATCCTAAATAGATACTATTTTCAGAAATTTGTGAAAAAACCGTCAAGTCCCCGGCAACGGCGCCAAAAACTTGTTCGCTTCCCCAAGTGTAGGGTTGCGATGTAGTAATAAACTCGGTAAGACTGAGGTCGATCCACAGGGACTTATGTAGGAATTCACAAACACATCCAACAGTTTCTATTAAAAAGCTAACAATCGAATTTTGTATAAGATTGATGTAAGTAACAACTTTGAACTAAATTGAAGGTAAACAATTTAAAAAGGCACTAGGGGTTCAAGGATCCACTTGTAGCAATCCTTGATGCTCAATTCGCTGTGGTTTCTCATTCTCTTAACTAGAATCGAAATTAAGATCTATCTAGCCGGATGATAGAGCTGTTAAACCAAACAATCTGTCATATGTAAGGCCAATGTATATGATTCACTCAATGCAAGCTAGGATGAGCATGCTCAATTGCATAGGTCAGTCCCAATTCCAATAAACTAAGTTCATAATCATGATCATTAACTCCTGTCACTAGACAAAGCTAGATCATGATTTGAACTTGAATCAAATCACATGCACAGTCCCATACATAATTCAGAAAACCAGAAAAGTAGAACTTTGGTAGGAAGTTCCCACATGAAGATCATAGTACTAGAGCGTACTCCAATTCCTCGGATCATACAGGTCTAGACTAACATTCAGCCATTAAGAACTTAAGTAATTCTCCCAAACATCCATGAGTCATCATAAGACTAAGAAAAACTTACTTAGAACTTGTATAAACTTCAAACCATTGTTCATAAACATGAAATTCAATCTTAAAACCAACTTATAACGAATTGAAACATCTTAGATCCACTACAAGCTTCACTCTTAGCCCTAGCTAAGAGGTTTAGCTGCTCATGATCCAAGAAAACATGAAACAACTAGGAAAAGCATAAAAACAGCAAAACAAACTAGAAGGAGTTGTGGAACTCCGAAATCCACTTCCGCCGCCTGCCACCTTGCTCAAACTCTTCTAAGATACCCTAGAAACAATCCCTAGGTGTCCTTTTATAGTGGGGATGATCTGCAACATCAGAAACTTCCAGAATTTGCGTAAGCTTACGTAGTGCGCAGAGAAAATCGGCGCCCAAAGTAGAAGTTTTTATTTTAAACACATGGCCACGACCGGTCGGGCTTGATCTGGCACAGTCCAGGGACTTCTGGAGGTGGAAAAATGCCCTGGCCGACCAGTTAAGACCGGTCGGCCCTGTTGTGCTGCGGGTCCACAGGGGAAACAAGGGATGGCCGACCGGTCTAGACCGGTCGTGGCCCCCCTGGCCGACCGGTCACGACCGGTCTATCCTTTTTCTTCTTCAATTCCTTCTTCTTTTCTTCTTTCTCTGCTTCCTTCTTTCTTCAGTCCTCCTTCAATCTTCATCTAGTGGCTCTAAATGGACCCTTTTCATCTTCAATTGAGTGAAGACCGCTCTCATTCCTACAACCACAAAACATGCCTTAGATTAGTCTTTAAATCGTGAAAACCATGCATAATGAGTGATGAATTGGGGTTATAATATGCACAATTAAGAGCTCAACACATATACGCATTTATTTGTCCAGTGTGGCTCTGTTGTCTTACTTCAACAACATTACGGGCTGCCCCCGGTGCTTCTTCTTCCAACTGTCGGACAGGCAAAGCGGTACTAGGGGTCGCTTTCTTTGAGATCAAGATGGCTAAAGCCTTCTAAACTTCTCCCATCTGTTTGGATAGCTCCCTATGGGCTTGGACCAATTCGCTAACTTGCTCTCGGATCGCCAACAATTCAACGTCGTGTCCTGCTGATTCCCTTTCTTCGATAGCCTGTACCATTGTTGTTTGTACCAGTCTTTCATCATGAACTGGTGGTATCGTAGGTGTTATTGTCACTACAGCTGACGTAACCCGACTGATTTCTTCTGTCATTAGCTTAATGATACCCTGGTTGATCAGTCTCTGCACTTTCCCTTTCAAGATGAGGCATTCTCCTGTCTCATGTCCCAGGCTTCGATGATACTTACAATAATTGGGGGCATCCATTTGTCCTGCTTCCTTTGGTCGAGTTGGTTCTGGCAATTGTAGCTCCCCTTCTTCAACTAGGCATTCCATTATTGGAACAAGGTCTTCTGGGTCAAACGAGTAACGTCCTTCTACCCTGCCCTGTCCGACGATCGTCATCTTTCTCGATTTTCGTGGCCCTTTGGCTCTGAACTGAGTTTCTGCTGGCTTGCCTTTAATCTTGTGTTTTGGATGTGGCCTTTTTCGATCTTTCGAGGCTTTGCTTTTGTCGACGTAACTTGATGTGACCATCTTCTCGATCTCACGCTTTGGTCTCTCCGCTTTGAACTACGTTCTTAGTGCGGCTTCCTCTACCATATGGTCCTTTGTCATTAGGTCCCTGAACGTTGAGAAATTGTGTCTGCATAAACCAAATGAGATTATTGGGTCCATGGCTTATGTACACATCTTGACTTGCTCAGGCTCGCGAGGTAACTCTCGGCATTGCTCCGCTATGGCTCCCCATCTGTCAATAAACGCGACTGACTCTCCTTGCCTCTGATGGACTAAGGCTAAATCCGTCAGCGAGACTTCTCGCTCAGTGGAGAAAAATTTGGAAATGAACAAATCTTGCATCTGATCCCAGGTCTTGATAGACCCTACGGGTAATGACATATACCATTGAAATGCCTTTCCAGTCAGCGTCGACCCAAACAATCAGAGGCAATATTGAGGTACTACGGACAAATTCCCTAGCATCGTCATGAATTGGGTCATATGTTCCTTTGGTGACCCTTTGCAGTCGAATTGTGGGAAGTCAGGATGCCTAAAGTCGTCAAGGAACGGGATTTCGTTAACTTCGGGCTGATATGGTATCCGATATACATATTTTCCTCTCTTCTCCTTTTCTCTTTCCTGACACATCAGGTTCACGACTGTCTGGGACAACTCTTCTTTCGTGGCATGAGACGGTTGCGGCGGTGCACGCTCGAATGCAACATTCCTTAGGCGAACTTGTGGTTCGGCGGCTATTGGTTCTCCTGTCGCCTCCTGTGACTCTCCCAGTGGTTGTCCGATGGGAATGGTTGGGCTTCTGACTGCCCCCTGGGCGACGAGAGCCACAAATGCTTCTTTTATTTCTCTGATCTCTCTGGTTGTGTCTTCTTGGACCTGAATGATTTCATCTATTTGTTCTTGGATCTGAGGCAGCTCTGTGTTTTGTTCGCTCTCCTCCCTTTCTATGACTAGCACCACTGCGACCTGCACTCACTGTGGTATAGCCTTGGTCATATTGGTTTCAGTAGAGCATGCCTTCATTGCAGTCTCGGTCAATCCCCGGATAGTGAATTGATTCGGTGTCTTGACTAGTAGCGCTGTTCCCGTCATTACCGGAAATCGGCAATGGCGAAGGAGAATTTTGGCCTGGGTGACATGGTAGCTCTGATAGCATTGCGGGTTTCATTCCTGCAAACCGGCTTCCACTGTTTCCTCACACTGCTCTGTGTCTTCACTATTTTTGCTCTGACTGAAGTCACTTGTCTACTTTTGGCTTTCTTTGGTGATCGGCGTCTCTGGACAAGTTGCCAATCGGTTTCGGGAATCACTGTTTCTACTGTCGTGAGGTGAGGGAAGTAAAATCCCCCAGAAGCTAGGAAGACCATAGTGACTACCATTTGTATAGTTTTGATGTTTGATTCTTTTCTGTCTTTCTGTCTTTCTCTCTTTCTCTGCATAGTCATACGCACATTAGAACACCCCACACCTTTGAAAGGAGAGAAGATGCGTCCTTACCAGTCGCGATATGGCTCAATGACCGACAAAAGCATATAAGTACGAATCATATGCATGCCATGCAAGATTTTGAAATTCTTCTAGAAAAATTTTGCTTTAAAGATGAAGGGAAGAACGTTCCCGTTGAGAGTCGCCAGTTTGACGCCCGTAAAGGCGCCGAACATTTCTCCCAGCGAAACTTTCTCACGTATACATCTGTGTTTACGAATGATTTATCATAGAATGTCTACTCACTCAGAAATAACTAGAGATTCTGGGTTCGATCCCCAGCAGAGTCGCCAGTTTGTTAGAATTTAGAAAAATCGTGCTCGTCAGCAGTCTTTTTCCTGTGTTTCATTATTCTGGGTGAATTCTGAGTATAGAGACATTCATAGACAATCAAAAGCGATCACAAAGTATACACGAGAAAGCACCGCGAGGTGAATTTTATTCCAGAGATTCCGAGATCTTTTACATTCCGGGCTGTGAACTGGTCACGAACCCTCAATTACATCAACAAATGATCACCCTTGATTAAAAGGCAAAAGTAAATGCATGTATGTATCATAAATGAATTAAATAAAGTGTTAAAAGAGCACAAGTATAAATAAAGCACAACATAGACAACACAGAGATTTTTACGTGGAAACCCTTACGGGAGAAAACCACGGCACAAAGCGACAAGATTCCACTATGAATTGCAGTTATACAATAGATGGAATATCAAAGGGATAAAGCTCGGATAGATCTAGCAAGTAGTTTAAACCATTAGGGATTGTAGTCTCGAGTTCATGGTCGCCGAGACCAAGTCTGGGATTTATTATAAACCAAGCCATTGTTAAGACCAGTTAGATGTTGGTCCCATACTCTTCGAGCATTCCTAGTTGAGTAGCAACCAGGATTTTAACCGAGTCGTGTATCTCAGGGTCATGACGCGTCTCTATGGACGATATGATTTTCAGGGATACACTTCACGATTTTCATTTAGTGCAACCAGGGCCAGTGACCGTCTCCGTTGGGACTGGTGACTTGCTGGAAGGCACTCCATGGGGTCTTAGTGCAACCAGGGTTTCAACCGAGTCGTATATCTCAGTGTCATGACGCGTCTCTATGGACGATATGACTTTCAAAAATACACTCCACGGTGTCCACTTACTGCAACCAGGGCCAGTGACAGTCTCCGTTGGGACGGGTGACTTCCTAGAAGGCAGTCCATGGGGTCTTAGTTCGATCAGGGTTTCAACCGAGTCGTATATCTCAGTGTCATGACGCGTCTCTATGGACGATATGACTTTCAAAAATACACTCCACGGTGTCCACTTACTGCAACCAGGGCCAGTGACCGTCTCCGTTGGGACGGGTGACTTACTGAAAGGCACTCCATTGGGTCTTAGTGCGACCAGGGTTTCAACCGAGTCGTATATCTCAGTGCCATGACGCGTCTTTATGGATGATATGACTTTCAGAAATACACTCCACGGTGTCCACTTACTGTAACCAGGGCCAGTGACCGTCTCCGTTGGGACAGGTGACTTACTAAAAGGCACTCCATGGGGTCTTAGTGCGACCAGGGTTTCAACCGAGTCGTATATCTCAGTGTCATGACGCGTCTCTATGGACGATATGACTTTCAGAAATACACTCCACGGTGTCCACTTACTACAACCAGGGCCAGTGACGGTCTCCGTTGGGAGGGGTGACTTACTGGAAGGCACTCCATGGGGTGTTAGTACGACCAGGGTTTCAACCGAGTCGTATATCTCAGTGTCATGACGCGTCTCTATGGACGATATGACTTTCAGGGATACACTCCACGGTGTCCACTTACTGCAACCAGGGCCAGTTACCGTCTCCGTTGGGACGGGTGACTTACTGGAAGTCACTCCTTACCTTACCCACTCAAATGACGGATCCCGCCTTGGACGGGACGCACATCAACTGGTCTTAACGATGAAGTATTTCAGACGTTTAGAACTCTTTCATTATGGTTTTCGATGATAACCATAGTCCCCTTCGATTTAGTTTCGTAACTCGATCCGAGATGAAATAAATTCATGCAATGGATGCAAATGAGTACAATACAAAGTAACTATGCTTTATGCATGCTCGAGAGAGGATTGCATTTATGCTAGATGTTCAGTGTATCAGACAAATTATGCATTTGATTTGATCAATCCACTTCATATATATCTTTGTGTCATCGATATTTTACCCTCGCATCTTTGAGATCACGATTGATTTCACTTGGCGTTAGTAGATTTTCGGGCCATTAGGGCACTTCCCAGGGCTGAAAATGAGTAAGTAGTGGACCTGTTTGCGGTCTGATAGGAGCATTCGGTGAACATCATCAATGATCGTCTTTGAACAGGGGTGGATTATTGTTGAGCTCTTAATTGTGCATATTCTAACCCCAATTCATCACTCATTATGCATGGTTTTCATGATTTAAAGGCTAATCTAATGCATAGTTTTGTGGTTGTAGGAATGAAAGAGAGACTTCATCATTTGGATGCTTTGAGACCCTTCTTACATACCTTGAAGATCAAAGGAAAGGAAGAACAAAAGAGGGAAGAAGAAAGGAAAGAAGAGAAAGAAGAAAAGTATGAAAAGAAGCCCCACAAGGTGGTCCGACCGGTCTTGACCGGTCAGCCAAACAGTCCCCGACCGGTCTTGACCGGTCGGCCAATTGATTTCTCCTTTCATATGCTGTTGGACAGCCACCCAGATAGGCTAGACCGGTCAAGACCGGTCGGCCAGCCCTGTCCGACCGGTCGGCCATGCAAATTCCAGATTTCAGATTGCAGACAGCAGGACATTCCCATTTCTGGTTTTTTGGACCAGTTTTCTGGGCCCATCTTAATGATATTTGAAAATACAACACATCCATGTCTAAGAGGAGCTCGACTTCGAACTAACCCAAGTGGTTTCATGTCGATCGGAGCTACGGATTGATCGTGGTGGCCAAAACAATACGAACTGTCCAGAAAGTTCCAGATTCTGCCTACTGCACTCTGGGCCAGTCCAGGTGACTCATCATTGATAATATAAAGAATCTACTTTGACCATCTTCTAGACCACATCCATATATGAATAACCACAAATTTTCAGATCAAAAGGATGTGTGGTTTGATCGTACCGGTTGAAGAAAGATGGACCGTCCAGAAAGATCCAACTGCGCAAAGTTTATAAAAGCCCTAAGTGTTCTAATTTTCGGACCACATTCTGGGATTTTTTTTGGACAATCTAATCCATCTATCATGAAGAGGAGGAATTTTTCTACCAATTTTCAAAATTTGGAATCAATCCGACATCTGTACACTCCGGAGCGTTGAAAGCAAGATGACTGGTTCTGAAGGTACCCGAAGTGCGCGATTTTGAGAGGCGGTCGGTGATCTGATTGGTGGGCCCATTCAGAAGATAATCTTGGAATCTAAATCATCTATGAGGAAGATTACATTATAAGGAAGCAACAAATCAAATTTGAAGGCAATCCGACCATTGGTTAAGCCGTACTAAGCGAAACAAATTCTGCTATGTTGCTGTACTATTGTTGCACTATAAAAGGAGGTGCTCTCTTCTATTCCAAATCAAGCAAGGACGTGGGGAGCAAGGAGTTCAAGTCATAGGAGGCTTCCTAGCCTCCTCCAGCTAGTTTTTCTTCCTTTTCTTAGTTCTAGTTTTATTTTTAATATGCTTTTCATTAGCTAATCTCTTAGCTAGAGCTAAGAGGTGAGCCTTATAGTTTTCTTAGATTGTTTAATTGGTTTTATTGGATTTAAAGTTGGATTTTATGTTTATGAACAATGGTTTGAAGTTAATACAAGTTCCAAGTAGTTTTTCTTAGTCTTATGATGACTCGTGGATGTTTGGGAGAATTGCTTGAGTTCTTAATGGTTGTGTGCTAGTCTAGACCTGTATGATCCGAGGAATTGGAGTACGCTCTAGTACTATGATCTTCATGTGGGAACTTCCTACCAAAGTTCTACTTTTCTGGAATTCTGAACTATGTGAGACTGTGTATGTGATTTGAATCAAGTTTAAATCATAATCTAGTTTTGTCTTGTGACAGGATTTAATGATATTTATGATTGTGATCTTAGCCTATTGGAATTGGGACTGACCTATACAATTGAGTATGCTCGTCCTAGCTTGCATTGAGTGAATCATATACATAGATCATACATATGACAGATTGTTGGTTTAATTGTTCTATCATCCGACTAGATAGATCTTAATTTCGATTCTAGTTGAGAAAGTGTGAAACCATAGCGAATTATGCATCTAAGGAGAGCTATAAGTGGATCCTTGATGCTCTAGTTATCTTTTCATTATCAGATTTTCTATTTTATCTTCAAAACCAATTTCACAAACCTCTTTGATTCTAGTTATTAGGATAGTTGGAATTGTTTACTTCCTTCCCTGTGGATCGACCTCGGTCTTACCGAGATTATTACTACATCGCAACCCAACACTTGGGGAAGCGAACAATTATGTCCACGAGGGTCGCAGTGCGATTGCATTTCGATTTGTTTAGCACGGGTCGATTTCTGAGCAGACAGGGCACTTCCCAGGGCTAGAAATGACTAAGTAGTGGGTCTGCTGACCGCTTAATTAGGGTATTCGGGGCTCCTGGGTTTGGATAACCTTGTTGCGGTGCACGATTATGATATATCGTGTTGTGGCGGAGAGAAGTTTCCCTCTCGGGTTTGGTCAAATTTTGCCCGATTCCTCTTGATTTCGGCCGTTTCCGGCTCTTTTGGAAGGGTTTCCGAGGTTTGTAATATTGGCTAAGTGTTGGCCTTTTGGATCAAATTGCTGATTTGGCCCATTTATCATTGACCGTTGGTGAATCCGGTCCGAGGGATGAATAGAGGACATAGATGTGTGTCCAGGAGAATCGGTTTGATCGAAAACCGATTTAGATCTAAGGCGGGCCACATCATGAGAGATCTCACACCCCAACCAGCGTCTGGGCACACCTGCTATGGGATGTGGGCGCACGTGGCTGAGGTGGGCACATGTGCCCTCTCCCTCGAGCGCATGTGATGAGAAGAAAAGGAAGGAGAGAGAGGATGGATAGGAGGTGAGCGCATGTGCCTCTCCCGGGCGCATGAGGCTTGCATGGGCGCATGTCACTATGCCCCTTAGTGCATATTTGCACATTTCCCCTCCAAAGTATGGGCGCATGTTATGCGACTTTGGAGAAATTTGAATCTTCTCCTTCTGGTGGGAGAAATCCCTTTCCGATGATGGCATCCGACGAGGTATGGGCGCATGTGAATAGCCTATGGAGGATTCCGGCAAGGATTTTTACCTTGTTCTGATGATCCTTTCCATAAAATGAAGCCTCTCTCTATGATTTAGAAGTGAGTGGGGTATTTATAGTATGTTAATCGGGTATCGGGTACCGGGCGCATGTTGTCTACAAAAGGGAGGGCATGCACATGCATTTAGAAAGAGGAGTCATGCGCATGTGATGGGGATCATGCGCATGTTACCATGCATCAGGCGTATGTGCCTTGGTGTGGGCGCATGTGCCCCTGGTATGGGCGCATGTGGCCTCTGTGGTGGGTGCATGTTGCCCCACTTCTTATATTTTCATGATTTTTTGTATTTTTTTTATTTTATTTAGAATATTGAAAAGGGAGAGAGAGAGCTCTCATGCGCATGTGGTGAGAGGGCAAATGCATGTCTTCTCATGGCATCTGCATGTGGAGAGAGAGTGGGCGAATGCATGTTCCATTACTTAGAATATTTTAGGTTTTAGGCTCCGACGGGTGACCTCCAGAGGGGGGCTACCTTTTCGGAGACCGAGGTCACTGATGCTAAGCCGCTTTTAGGCCATGATCGACCTCCTGAATGAACGGAGTGACTTGATCCAAATCATATACACAATCTCACATACTTCAGAAATTCCAGAAAAATAGACCTTTGGCATGAAGTTCCCACATGAGGATCATATGTCTAGAGCGTATTGAATCCAATTCCTCAGATCATACAGGTCTAGAATAACTCAAAATAGTTAAGAACTCAAGCAATTATTCTAAACATCCATGAGCCATCATAAGATTAAGAAAAACTACTTAGAACTTTATTTAAACTTCAAACCATTGTTCTTCAATAGAAATCCAACTTGAAACTAATAAAACGAATTAAACAATCTAAGAAAACTATAAGGTTCACCTCTTAGCTCTAGCTAAGAGATTAGCTAATGAAAAGCATATTAAAAATAAAACTAGAACTAGAACTAAAAGAAGAAGAAAACTAGTTGTAGGAGGCTAGGAAGCCTCCTAGGTCTTGAATCCTTTGCTCCCCACGTTGCTAGATGCCCTAGGAAGAGAGTGGAGGTGGCCTTTTATAAGTTGGAGCGGAAGATTTCAGATTGAGCAAGAAATCACGCAATTGCGCAGAGAAAATCGGAGCTTCACGAACAAGCTCTGTTACGCTGACGACCGGTCGCACGACCAGTCTCAAAACCTCAAAAACAGTCCAGTAAGTTATGTTTCTCTGGACTCATCTCGACCTGTCTGGCGACCGGTCGGGCGACCGGTCTGGCGATCGGTTTTGGGACAGGTCTTGGGATAGGTCTTGGGATAAGTCTTGAGACAAGTCTTCCATATTTTCTTCTCTTTCTTTCTTCTTCTTTCCTCCACCTTTTATCACTTGTTATATTGATCTTCAATGCATATAAAGTGACTCTTTTAACCATGAATTGGTGAAGTCCCTTCTCATTCCTACAATCACAAATCCATGCATTAGATTAGTCTTTAAATCATGAAAAGCATGCATAATGAGTGATGAATTGGGGTTAGAATATGCACAATTAAGAGCTCAACAACACACATGTGGATTGTTATAGCCAAATTGAGGTGGTCAGAGATAGCAAAGACTCAAAGCCCGCGAGCACCTTTGTGACGATATTCGACATGCGAGCCCTCATGGTCGAGGCTCGCATATTGGCAAAAGTACGATGTACAACCCCCGAACCAGCGAGCCCACATGGTCGAGGCTCGCATATTGGCAAAAGTATGATGTACAACCCCTGAACCAGCGAGCCCTTCTGGTCGAGGCTCGTATATAGGGAAAGTGCGGAATATCCTTCTGAAGATGCGAGCATCTCGATTAGTGGTCGTTGAAAGGTTCTGCATCTCGAATATGCGTGATGTTACTGTTCGCTTCCCCAAGTGTAGGGTTGCGATGTAGTAATAATCTCGGTAAGACCGAGGTCGATCCACAGGGACTTATGTAAGATTTCACAAACACATCCAAAAGTGTCTATTGAAAGCTAATAATCAGATTTTGAATAGGATTGATGTGAGTAATAATTTTAAACTAATTTGAATGTAAACTATTATAAAAAGGCACTAGGGGTTCAAGGATCCACTTGTAGCAATCCTTGATGTTCAATCCGCTGTGGTTTCTCATTCTCTCAACTAGAATCGATATTAAGATCTATCTAGTTGGATGATAGAGCTGTTAAACCAAACAATCTGCTATATGTAAGTTCAATGCATAGGATTCACTCAATGTGAGCTGAGCTGAGCATGCTCAATTGCATAGGTCAGTCTCCATTCCAAAAGGTTTAGTTCACAATCATAACCATCCTCAAGTCCTGTCACAAGACAAGTCTAGATCAGGATTTGAACTTGATTTAAATCACATGCACAGTCCATACATATTACAGAAAATCTGAAAAATAGAACTTTGGTAGGAAGTCCCTTCATGAAGATCATAGTACTAGAGCGCACTCCAATTCCTCGGATCATACAGGTCTAGACTGATACAGACCAATTAAGAATTTAAGTAATTCTCCCAAACATCCATGAGTCATCATAAGACTAAGAAAAACTACTTAAAAACTTGTATAAACTTCAAACCATTGTTCATAAACATGAATTCCACACTTAAAACCAACTGAAAATGAATTGAAACATCTTGGATCCACTACAAGCTTCACCTCTTAGCCCTAGCTAAGAGGTTTAGCTGCTCATGATCCAAGGAAACATGAAACAACTAAAATAATCATAAAAACAGCAAAACATACTAGAAGGAGTTGTGGAACTCCGAAATCCACTTCCGCCGCCTCCAAGCTTGCTTAAACCCTTCCAAGATACCCTAGGAACGATCCCTAGGTGTCCTTTTATAGTGAGGAGGCTCCACAACTTCAGAAGATTCGAGAATCTGCGTAACACTTACGCATTGTGCAGAGAAAATCGGCGCCAGAAATAGAAGGTTTGAATCTTACGCAGGCGACCGGTCGTACGACCGGTTGCAGTGGCTGGACGACCGGTCGTGGACGCTGGACGACTGGTCTCAAAACGACCAAAAACAGTCCAGAGAGTTTCAGCTTGGAAAATTAATTTAAAGACCGGTCGCAGAAGTGGACGACCGGTCGTGAACAGTCCAGAGAGCTATGGCCTCTATGCCTCCTCTGTGCATGTGCGGACCGGTCAGACGACCTGTCCTTGGCTTTGGACGACCAGTCGGACGACCGGTCGTGGGCACCTTCTTCTGCATTCTTTCTTTCATTTCTCTGGCTTCTTTCTTCCATTCTTTTCTCCTTTCCTTGCTTCCTTCTTTCTTTGGTCCTCCTTCGATCTTCATCTAAATAGTCCCAAATAAGCTCTTTTCATCTTCAATTAGGCGGAGTCCACTCTCAATCCTGCAATCACCAAACATGCATTCAATTAGTCTTTAAATCATGAAAATCTTGCACAATGAGTGATGAATTGGGGTTAGAATATACACAATTAAGAGCTCAACACCCCCCCAACCAGCATTTTGCTAGTCCCGAGCAAAACATGCGTGAAACTAATTCCATCCTTCAAAACTCAACTCTCTTCCAGAAACCATTCTTCTATACATCCCAAGACATACAAGTGTAAGATTCAGAAATGTTAGGCGACAGAGGTTGAAACCGTAAACCCTCAAAACATAATAAGCATTCATATGAGATTCCCGCTGATTGGTTGATAAATAGAAGGACTTGAACAAATTCAATCTAGTGTGGATAGTGAAAATTCATCTCACGAGTTTCTAGGATTATCTTCTTCATAGATCAACTAGACTATAAAACTCACGGTACATAGAGCCACATCAAGCCAATGACAGAAATTTGCCTTACCATCCTTCCGACGACTTTCACACTACATCCCATTTCCGGCTTTGGTTACGGGTAGACCATCCCCAGGTTGGTAGTAGGTAGCCCTAATCGGAATTTTCCACCCTTTTTTTCCATCATTCCCAATTTCTTCCTTCCTTTTCCTTTTTCTTTTAATTTAGAAAGGATTTTTAGAAATCCATATCATTCGTTGTTTTCCCATGGACAAGGATGGACAAAGTACCCCGACCTGAATTCTCAACACCTTAATTCAAAGTCTAGCTAATCCATGAATCACATAATCCCTTCAACCCATGAAAATCGTGTAATGTGGACTAGGTGTAAAAGTGTTCAGATTTTCTATCAATCACAAAAATAGGGGAATTCACATATAAAACCATTATGCTATGAGAGATTCCAGACATACAGCCCCATACACTTCATATCTCCTCCTCTTATGCTCATATCATCTTGAATGCATAGAAACGATGTTTTCCAAAAGAGTTTCAAATTTTTTAAAAAATCGAAAAATTTTCATATAATTGCTTGAAATGTTACAAAACGCTGGATTCATCCAGGCGATCCTACACCCCCCAACCAAATCTTGCGTTGTCCTCAATGTAAAAGATGTGCAATGAACAAAACATGAGAGCAATTTGAAAAATAAAAGGGAGTGAGGAATGATAGTACTTGAGAGAGTGAAAAGTGGAATTCTTCCTCCCTCTAACAACCCTATGAAAAAGAAAACAAAAGCAGCAAAATCATAATCCTAACTACTCTATACCTCCATCAGACTAGGAGATCAATCATCCTGATACACAGGATCATTCAGAGGTATGGACATACCTTCTGAAGGAAATTTCTCAAAGAACGGCTTTAATCGCTGTTATAGGCAAAATGATGGAGATAAGATTTCACGCGGAAATGCCCAAAACGTCCATTCGACTCTCGAGATTATCTGATCGAGAGTCGAATGTTTGATAGGTGCGGGACGTCCATTCGACTCTCGAGATTATCTGATCGAGAGTCGAATGTTTGATAGGTGCGGGACGTCCATTCGACTCTCGAGATCACCTGATCAAGAGTCATAGATTGAAAAATACGGCAAAGCTCGATCCGCGAGCAGACCTTCTCACAAGTCGTTGAAAGACATTACACCCAAAATATATACTTGGACTCGCGACCACATTTTAACCTGCGAGCAGCTTTACTACGGGCGTCTCCTTCCTTTTCGGAGGCCATGACTCCCAGCTACGGGCGTCTCCTTCCTTTTCGGAGGCTATGACTCCAACTATGGCTTCCGGCCGGATCCAGTCGGATTTCAAGGGATTACCATCTAGGGGCGTGATTGTTGGAATATATCATTGGGTTGGATCTGACTAAAAAGATAGGATCTTATCCCATGAAATCAGCGGATTCTCAGTATCGTATGCGACATCAACGGGATTTCGACAACTCACGTAACAGATTGGATTGTTTCAGATCTATATAAGGGGATGGCTCCCTTGAATAGGAGGTACGTACTCATCATTCAATCTTGGTCCTGTTTTGCTTGGCTTCTCTTCTGTGGCCTAACTTAAGCGTCGGAGGGCTAACGGCTGGTCCCCAGCCACCCTTATTCGCTGTCTTGCTTCAGGTCTGGTGGTGGAAATCCCTCCTGGAGCGAAGGAGAAAAGCCGGAGGATCTCGTTACAAAATCTGACATTAACAGTTTGGCGCCGTCTGTGGGAACGACTTGATCATCAAAATCAATCGTGTTAACCACCAATCAAAATTCTTCGGTGATGCCTCCTAAAAAGATAGTTCATCCTTCAACTTCGAGGCAGGCACCACCTCCGCCCGGTGAGACGGAATCCACACCTGCCCTCCCACCTGTTCCGACGGATATCCCTCAAGGAGCCCCAAATATGCCATCAACAAATCCATTATTGGAGGCTTCTGGAAATCAGGATGATGTCCTACGATTCCTCGGGAACACTCTCCTAACTCTAAACGCCGGAGTTCAGGCACTGTCAAATCGACTTGATCAGCACTTCCCTGAACCGCAAAGACAACCCTCCGAAGGGTTACCACCGCCACCCATACCAGTTGCTTCCAGGCATTCTATGGATGAACCACAGGTCCCGCCACTTGGCGGCCATCCCCCTGTGCCGTCTCCACATTCTATACATTCCAGTTCGTCTCGACAACCTCAACCGCAAGGCTCCACCGCCGAAACGTCTAGCTATACCTTGCCATGGGAAGGAGATCTCAAAAGAATCCAAGACCGTTTTGATGTCATGGAGCAGAGATACCAGGCAAATCGGCCATCTGCTGTCATGGCGGCAATACATCAATCTGAATCTCCCTTCACAAGCGAGGTCATGGAAGCCCCGTTGCCCAGAAAGTATCGAACGCCTGTTATCGCTCCGTATACAGGCATTGGCGATCCTCTGGAACATCTGGAAACATATAAGTCCCTCATGGAGTTGGAGGGACATGGTTCAGAAATCATGTGTAGGGCTTTTCCCCTTACATTGAAGGAAGCGGCTCGTACGTGGTTTAGGGGGTTAAAGCCACTTTCCATCAGTTCCTTTTCCCAATTGTCGGAGATATTTCTTTCTCAATTCATGGGAAGTATTCGCATTAAAAAGCCAGCCTCCCATCTGATGAATCTGAAACAGCAACATGGGGAGACAATAAAAGAGTTCATAGTACGGTTCACTGCCGAAGCCGTTCAAACCGAGGGTTACACTGAAGAAAAGTGTCTCACAGCCCTCATTGCCGGAATAACGAGCGAGAAATTTAGGTTTGCCTTGGATAAGAGCCCGCCGAAAACTATGGCGGAATTCCAAGCCAAAGCTCAGAAATATATCAATGCAGAAGAAGTCGCATTGACACGTCATGGAGTACAAAGTAAGAAACGCAAGCCAGAAGGAACTTCTACAGATAAAAAATACCATCGCGATCAGCGCGATCGCTCTCCCAGGAAGCCTTACTCTGGTAAATATCATAATTACACTCCTCTTAATCGGTCTCCTGAAAAGGTTCTAATGGAGATAAAACACAAGCCATATGTGAAGTGGCCTGCAAAGATTAAATCCGATCCCGAGAAGAGAGATAAGAGTAAGTTCTGTTACTTTCACAAAGATCATGGGCATAGGACCCAGGACTGTATCTCCCTACGAGACCATATCGAAGCTCTTATTCGAAAAGGCCATCTCCAGGATTATGTTACTCGTAAAAATAGGTCACCAGAAAGGGCGAAGACCTCATCTCGCCAGAAGGAACCGTCTCATCATCAAACCGACCAAGAGGATGCTGAGCCCACAGGAGAAATTCGCACTATCGTCGGGGTTCCAGCTTGCGGGGGTGACTCTCAAGCTTCAAGAAAGGCATACGCCCGAAAGGCGTCCAAAGAACCCCAGCAGATCTATTGGCTGGAACAAACGTCCAACTCTTCGAAGGCTAGCCCTCCCCCAATTTCTTTCACCCTCGAAGATGCAGCGGGAATTCATTTCCCTCATGAAGATTCCATCGTAGTCACACTGAAGGTATCAAATTATCTGACTCATCGAATTATGGTGGATACAGGTAGCTCGGCCGATATTCTGTATTTGGAGGCTTTCGACAAGATGGCACTTGCCAGAGACCTCCTCAAGCCAGTATCGACCCCTCTTGTCGGCTTTGGAGGAGAAGTGGTGACACCTGAAGGAAGTATCGATCTCCCAGTCACCTTTGGGGAGAGTCCAGCGAAGACTACCGTCTTCGTAAACTTCCTCGTCGTAGATCGAAAATCAGCATATAACGCCATTTTGGGGAGACCGTCACTAACTAAGGTTGGAGCGGCCTTGCACCCATCATATTTATGCGTTAAATTTCCAACCCCAAATGGCATAGGGGTCGTGCGAGGAAGTCAGCAGGAGGCACGGTCCTGTTACCAGATAGCCCTCCAAGATCGAAAGAAGGCTCAAGCGACACCTGTCATGGAAATAGTTCAAGGATCATCCGACGTTCTCGCCACCACGTTGGATCCAAGAGAAAGTGCTCTGAAATCAGGAACTCCAGGGGAGGAAACAGTGGCGATCCGCTTGACCGAAGACGACCAGTCTAAGATCGTGCACATCGGTTCCTCCTTAAACAGTATCCACCGCGAAGATCTGATCCGTTTCCTCACTGAATACCAGGACGTGTTTGCTTGGTCTCATAAAGATATGCCGGGCATCGATCCTAATGTCATCGTACATCGTCTCAACATTGACCCAAAGCATAAACCCGTACATCAGCGTCGACGTGCTTTCACTGCAGAAAGACAAATGGCGATCAAAACTGAAGTTGAGAAGCTGCTCGCGGCAAATTTCATAAAAGAAGTTGACTACCCACAGTGGGTCGCCAACGTAGTTCTCGTCCGGAAAGCTAATGGCAAATGGAGGATGTGCGTCGATTATTCAGACTTAAACAAAGCATGTCCCAAAGATAGCTTCCCGACACCACGAATCGACCAGTTGGTCGACTCGACAGCTGGACACGCCCTCCTCAGTTTTATGGATGCTTACTCTGGTTACAACCAGATTATGATGCATCCACCTGATGGCCAACATACTGCCTTCATCACAGATCGAGGACTATATTGCTACCAGGTAATGCCGTTTGGACTCAAAAATGCAGGGGCCACTTATCAGCGTCTTGTCAACAAAATATTCGCTGCTCAAATCGGTAGGAACATGGAAGTTTATGTTGACGATATGCTTGTTAAAAGCATCGATGAAGATGACCACATTCCTGATCTTCGAGAAGCCTTTGACCTGATGAGGAAGTATCAGATGAAATTAAATCCAGAAAAATGTGCGTTTGGAGTATCTGCAGGGAAATTTCTTGGGTTCATGGTTGGCCAACGTGGAATTGAGGCGAATCCCGAAAAGATTAAAGCATTAATAGAGATGAAATCCCCAGTGACTCTGAAGGACGTTCAGCGTCTAGCTGGTCGCATCGCATCATTGAACAGGTTCATCTCGCGAGCATCCGACAAGTGCCTGCCCTTCTTCAAACTCCTTCGTGCAACGGCCAAGTCTGATTGGAAGTGGACACCTCAATGTGAAGAAGCTTTTCAACAACTGAAGCTATATATGAGCGCTCCCCCCATTTTATCTAAGCCTGTGGCACATGAGCAACTCATTCTTTATTTATCTGTGTCTTCCACGGCCATTAGTGCCGCTTTAATAAGAGAAGATTCCGGGGTACAAAGGCCAGTTTATTATATCAGTCGAGCAATGGTTGATGCAGAAACTAGGTATTCTGATTTGGAGAAACTGGCCCTAGCCTTAATCACGGCAGCTCGAAAACTGCGACCATACTTTCAAGCCCATGCCATTTTAGTGCCAACAAATCATCCACTACGTCAAGTCCTTCAAAAGCTTGAGGCTTCCGGGCGCTTAACTAAATGGGCGGTCGAGATCAGCGAGCATGATATTTCATTCTGTCCTAGGACCGCAGTCAAAGGCCAGGCCGTGGCTGACTTCATCGTCGAATTTACATATTCTTCTAAAGATGGCGTCATGACCAGCGATCAACCTCCTTGGTCGCTCTTCGTGGACGGGTCGTCACGGGCCAGTGGCAGTGGAGCGGGCCTGATTTTAGTGGCTCCAGACGGGTCGCATTTTCAATACGCTCTGCGTTTCAAATCACGCGTCTCCAATAATGAAGCAGAATATGAGGCCCTTATTGTTGGCCTCGAGCTAGCCGTTGTCCTCGCAGTCCAGAATTTGATAATTCATAGCGACTCCCAGCTCATTGTCAACCAAGTTCTTGGCGAATTCGAAACCAAAGAAGAAAGAATGGCCTTATACAAATCTCGTGTCCTCATCCTGCTCGCCAAACTGAAGACTTACAAAATATTCCATATCCCTCGCGAGCAGAACCAACTGGCCGATTCCTTGGCAAAACTCGCGTCTGCACCAGAATCAGAACTATCGCATTCGATCCCCATCGAGCACCGTCAACATTTGAGTATCGATCAAGTGACTCCCGAGCAAGTTATATCGGTACAATCGTCTCCATGCTGGATGGATCCTATCATCCTTTATCTCAGAGATGGATACCTACCAGAAAATAAGAAAGCTGCAAGACAAATTCAGCTTCGAGCTGCCAGGTACACCTTACAAGATGGAATCTTGTTGCGAAAAAGCTTCTCCTTGCCTTATTTGAGGTGTCTTCACCCAGAAGAAGCACATCGTGTTCTAGATGAAGTACACCAGGGGGCATGTGGTAATCATCCCAGGGGGCGATCTCTAGCATATAAAGCGATGAGGCAAGGATATTATTGGCCTACTATGAAAGCAGATGCCATAGAATTTTCTAAAAAATGCGACAAGTGTCAACGATATCAACCTATACCTCGCGTACCATCTGAGCGGATGACCCCAGTCGACAGCCCTTGGCCTTTTGCTCAGTGGGGGATCGATATCATCGGTCCCTTACCTATGGGAAAGGGACAGAATAGGTTCGCGATCGTGGCGGTTGATTATTTCACCAAATGGGCCGAGGCAGAACCATTAGCAAAAATTACTGAAAAACAAACTACTAAGTTTATGTGGAGAAATATTATATGTCGCTTCGGACTTCCTCATACCATAATTACCGATAACGGAACGCAGTTCGACAACGCAGCCTTTGATGAATTTTGCGACAAATGGAAGATACGTAATCTCCGCACTTCTCCATATCATCCACAGGCGAATGGGCAGGTCGAGGCAGTGAATAAAATTATAAAGCATCATTTAAAGACCAAGCTAAGTGAATGTAAAGGGGGGTGGCTAGAACTTCTGCCAGAAGTGTTATGGGCCTATAGAACCACGGCTTGTACATCGACAGGTGAAACTCCTTTCTCCTTAGCATTTGGTGTTGACGCAGTGGTACCAGTGGAAATTCAAGTGCCCTCATATCGGATCGAACAGTATAATCCCGCGAGCAATCAGGAAAATATCCGACTTCATCTCGATCTCTTGGAAGAGCGAAGAAATGCTTCCCAAGTACGAGTGGCGGCATATCAACAACGTATTGCTCGTTATCGGAATGCAAAAGTTCGACCTAGATCTTTCCAGTTCGGAGATTTGGTTCTAAGGCAAAATCTTGGAATTCATGTTCGTTCATTGGATCCGAATTGGGAAGGCCCGTATCGGGTTATTAGGGTTGTGCGACCCGGTACTTATTATCTTGAAGACATGCAAGGGAAGCCTGGACGTCGCCCTTGGCACGTGGAGCATTTGCTAAGATACTACCCCTAGATTCGATGTAGTTTATCATAACATCTTATGAATAAAGTGAAAGATATCTTTTGGCCGCTACTCCATTTATATGGATCGGAATAGCCCTGAAGAGTGCTTACACGTCCTCTTGGCCAATTGCCTACCTCTGGTAGGATTGAAATCATTACTAGTTGGTCGCTTCTCCATTCTCATGGACCTGAACAGCCCCGAAGAGAATGAATACCATCTCTTGACCAACCTTCTACCCTTGGTAGAATCAAAACCTCAATCGATAGATCAGTCTATCTCAACGCGGACATGGTCTCACGACCCCCGGATTGAGTCTAATTCATTTTTTCATGAGTTAGTTACTCGCAATTGGTGAGAAGAGGAATCACACTCCAAAATGCGAGCACCACAGCTCGCGCCCAAATTAGGGCCGCGAACGGGGTCACATCCTGATCGCGAGCAGCTTAGCTCACGCTCGAATTAAAGGGTCACATCTCTGACGAATCCATTCAAGATTATAACAAGCAAAAAATAAAAGATGAAGGGAGAACAGCAATGAAACAGCGACACTTCCAGAAACATCTTTTCATTAATAAATCAGATGATTACATATACATTTGTATAAAAGAAAATAAAAGGAAATCAATCGCTAGGAGGAGCCACGCTCTCGACTTCAGGGCCCATTTCAGGAGCCCCTCCAGCCTGCGTGGCTTCGGTCACCTCGTTCTCGGCAGCAGCTTGCTCTTCTGCAGCTATGATGGTCGCGACTCGACCGAATTCCCCCATATCGAAGGATGGGATCATTCGTTGCACTACTCTCAGTGCAAAGTCTCGACCAGCATCGTATGACTCATATCGTTCATCATCATACAGCTGCGAAGTCCGGAACTCGGAAACTGCCCGAGTACCTTCCTCCGAGAGCATTTTTACAAGGGCGACTCTCTCCTCGTCCCAGTGGATCGAGTCGTCCTTAAGCTGCGCAAGAGCGGTGCGCTCCCGAGTCAGGTTGTCGTAGGCCTCCTTGAGCTGCGACCTGGCTCCCGCGAATTGCTCCTCTAATGAGATCTTGTCCTGTCGGAAGATCTCCCTCTCTCTCTCTGCCTTCTCCTTCAGACCCGTGAGCTTCACGTAGTCTGAGTCCAAGGCCTGATGCCTGTCGGTCAGGACTTGGATCTTCTCAATGAGGATCTTTTTCTCCTCATCTCTCTTCGAGATCACTGCCTCACGAGCCTTGAGCAGTTGATCTCTTCCTTGAACTGCCTTTTCCAAGGCAGTCCTCTTTCCCTCAGCCTCCTCTATTGTGCGACGGGCGGCAACGATATCACGCCTCGTTCGCAGAATAAGATCTAAACCCTGCAAAGAGATGAAAAATATAAGATTTCTGGAACGTATCAACAGGTCGAAACAGATCTTGACAAAATCTTACCTGAACCATCCTCATCCCCGCTTCAAGGATAAGGTTCTCAGGGCTTGGCTCGGGGAGAGAACCAAAGGCGTGAGGCGGAACGTTCTCGAACAAGAACTTACACACGGGGTGGAGGTGGCGTGGAATCGAATACGTCCCGCTCCCAGACGGTTGGGCAACGACCAAACCGGTCTGCTCGCGAGCTGGAGGCATGGACTCGCGAGCAGGTCCCTGCTCGGCAGCTGGGACCAGTTCCCGAGCAGGAGTTGGCTCTTGAGGCTCTACCTGCTCTCGAGCCTCTTCAGCTGGGGGGCAGCTGGACCCCACCCCATCTGGGGAATTGTCTGCAATGTTGATCACTGGTGGCCCAGGTGCGACCACCAGTGAAGGGATAGTAGGCCCAGCTGGGGCCCCCACCATGCTCGCGGGAAGGGCAGGCTGATAGCTGCCCGCGCGGACGGAAGATTGAGACGGTTCGGCAGGGGTTCTCTTCTGCCTTTTGGAACCTGTGCCCTTCAGACGGGGCAGTAGGCCTCTCTTCTCTCCAGCCTTCGTCATTTCGACTTCTCTCCTGGATATGAGGCCTGCTGCTGCAAGTCGCGAAGGAGATAAGCAAGCCTCGATATGCCTATCTCCGACAGGCACCTTATACACTCTGACGATCTTCTCGTTGATCCCACCCTTCAAATTCGGTTTCAGCAATGCCGGGATACCTGCGAGCACAAATAATGGTCAAACGAAGCAAAACCCTAAAAATTATTCTAAGGAAACTGCACAATACGGGATTGTGTCTACCTTCACAGAAAAACCGGGTCACTCCTGGACCCCTGGAGGAGGCAGACTCCCAGCTCCCGGAAGCATAGAACCACCGCTTCCTCCAGCCGGGATAGTTCGAGGAGGGTTTACCCAACACGAAGTTATCCCGGTGCCAGTAACATAAATAATACCAGCCTTCGCTGGATGGAGCTTTCTTCAGGCGGAACATACGGAGGAACTCCTCCGCCGTGAGTTCCCCGTTGCCAGCCTGAGCCCAAAGGGCAAAGGAGCCCAACACCACCCTCCACCCGTTCACAATGAGTTGCCCAGGGGCAATCTTATAACACCGTAATACATCGCGAACAAAGGGATGGAGGGGAAGGCGTACCCCCAAGATGAGCTGGTACTCGTAAAATGCTACGCATCCTGGGGGGGGGGGGGGGAGTCGGGTGTTTCTCCACCTCCGGGCAAGCGGAGAGTTACAGAGTCTGGGATTTGGTATCTCTCCCGTAGCTCAGCCAGCCGGTCCTCCGATAAAACGGAAGGATATCCGGCTGCTGTGTATCTCCCCGCCGAAACCCTTGCACTGCTGGAGGCAGAGGACTCCGGAGTGGCATCGCCAAGGGGGACAGTAGTCTCGTCAGAGTTCCCAGCCATGGGGAGATGAAAATAAAAGAAGACGAAAAAGGAAGTATACCGAGAAAAAGAAAGATTAAGCGCCGGAAGAGGAAGAAGAATGGAAAGAAAGGGTTGCAGGATTCTTTCGAAAAACTTCTGTAGAAAATCAAAGAAATGGCGGACTCCGTATATTTATAGGCAATCATTCCGCCGTATCTGATGGCACGTGGCAGTCCCTCGTTGGACACAGCGCTCGAGCAGGCACGCCCATTAACTCCTCAAACACGTGGCGAGCGCCCCTTCATTTTCCATCAGCGAAAAGACTGCGAAAAGCTGGCGCTCATTAATTTCAGCCCATCATGAGGGGTGTCATTCTCGATGAAGGTAGCGAGCGGTTTCGTGTGATAGTGAGCTAAGTCCTTTCCTTAAGAATTCTTGACGGCAAGGACTTGGGGGGCATCTGTTATAGGCAAAATGATGGAGATAAGATTTCACGCGGAAATGCCCAAAACGTCCATTCGACTCTCGAGATTATCTGATCGAGAGTCGAATGTTTGATAGGTGCGGGACGTCCATTCGACTCTCGAGATTATCTGATCGAGAGTCGAATGTTTGATAGGTGCGGGACGTCCATTCGACTCTCGAGATCACCTGATCAAGAGTCATAGATTGAAAAATACGGCAAAGCTCGATCCGCGAGCAGACCTTCTCACAAGTCGTTGAAAGACATTACACCCAAAATATATACTTGGACTCGCGACCACATTTTAACCTGCGAGCAGCTTTACTACGGGCGTCTCCTTCCTTTTCGGAGGCCATGACTCCCAGCTACGGGCGTCGCCTTCCTTTTCGGAGGCTATGACTCCAACTATGGCTTCCGGCCGGATCCAGTCGGATTTCAAGGGATTACCATCTAGGGGCGTGATTGTTGGAATATATCATTGGGTTGGATCTGACTAAAAAGATAGGATCTTATCCCATGAAATCAGCGGATTCTCAGTATCGTATGCGACATCAACGGGATTTTGACAACTCACGTAACAGATTGGATTGTTTCAGATCTATATAAGGGGATGGCTCCCTTGAATAGGAGGTACGTACTCATCATTCAATCTTGGTCCTGTTTTGCTTGGCTTCTCTTCTGTGGCCTAACTTAAGCGTCGGAGGGCTAACGGCTGGTCCCCAGCCACCCTTATTCGCTGTCTTGCTTCAGGTCTGGTGGTGGAAATCCCTCCTGGAGCGAAGGAGAAAAGCCGGAGGATCTCGTTACAAAATCTGACATTAACAATCGCTGCCCATTCGCCTTAAAAATGTTGCCGTTCCTCGGATTTAACAGCTCGACAGTCCCATATGGGTAGACAGTTTGTACAATGTAGGGACCGGTCCATCGAGATCTCAATTTTCCCATAAATAGATGTAAGCGAGAATTATACATGAGGACTTTTTGATTGATCGTGAATGTCTTGCAAAGAATATTCTTATCATGAAATATCTTCGTCTTGTCCTTGTAAATTCTGGTATTCTCATATGCTTCGTTCCGGATTTCTGCAAGTTCATTCAATTGTAGTTTGCGCAACGAGCTTGCCTTGTCAGAATTGAAATTCATCTTCTTAATTGCCCAATATGCCCTATGTTCCAACTCCACAGGCAAGTGACACGCCTTCCCATAGACAAGTCTATAGGGAGACATTCCAATAGGGGTTTTGAAAGCAGTACGGTAGGCCCAAAGCGCATCGGTAAGCTGAAGTGACCAATCCTTACGATCGGGGTTCACCGTTTTCTCTAAAATGTGTTTAATCTCCCTATTGGATATCTCAGCTTGTCCACTAGTTTGTGGGTGATAGGGAGTGCTCACTTTGTGTGTTACGCCATATTTCTTCATTAATGTTTCAAAAGGGCGATTGCAAAAGTGAGACCCTCCATCACTTATAATGACTCGAGGTGTTCCAAACCGGGAAAGAATATTCTCTTTTAAGAAGCGAATGACCGTTTTATGGTCATTATTCCGGCAAGGGATGGCCTCGACCCATTTGGAAACATAATCAACGGCAAGCAAGATGTATAGGTTTCCAAAAGAAGATGGGAATGGGCCCATGAAATCGATGCCCCAACAATAAAAAATTTCGATTATTAAGATGGGATTGAGTGGCATCATATTTCTACGGGAGATTCCTCCGAATTTCTGACAAGGTTCACATGCTTTGCAAAACTCATGTGTGTCTTTGAACATGGTGGGCCAATAAAACCCACATTGCAGAATTTTCGCTGTGGTCTTTTTAGCCGAAAAGTGGCCACCACATGCCTGAGAATGACAGAAGGAGATGATACTTTGTTGTTCCTCATCTGGAACACATCTCCTTATGATTTGATTGGGACAATACTTGAATAAGTATGGGTCCTCCCATAGGAATTTTCGCACCTCTATGAAGAATTTATCCTTATCTTGCTTTTTCCAATGTGTAGGAATTGTACCTGTAGGAAGATAGTTAGCAATGGCCGCATACCATAGCAATTGGGAAACAGCAAAAAGTTGTTCATCAGGGAACATGTCATTGATTGCAGTCGTTTCAGGGGAATCTGTGAGGACAAGTCTAGAGAGATGGTCAGCTACTACATTTTCTACTCCTTTCTTATCACGTATTTCTATGTCAAATTCCTGGAGTAGAAGGATCCATCTTAACAACCGTGGTTTAGCATCCTTCTTAGAGAGAAGATACTTAAGCGCGGCATGGTCAGTGAATATAATGATCTTGGATCCAATCAAGTAGGACCTAAACTTGTCCAAGGCAAAAACTACGGCTAAAAGTTCTTTTTCAGTAGTGGTGTAGTTTGCTTGGGCTGAGTTTAGGGTTCTACTTGCATAGTAAATGACACATGGCTTTTTCTCTTTTCTTTGGCCTAGCACGGCCCCAATAGCATAGTCACTAGCATCGCACATAATCTCAAAAGGAAGGCTCCAATCAGGTGGTTGCATTATGGGAGCACATGTCAACATACCTTTGAGGGTGGTAAAGGCCTTTTGACATTCTTCATTCCACTCGAATGAATTTTCCTTTCGAAGTAGGTTACATAAAGGGTGAGAGAGTGAACTGAAGTCCTTTATGAACCTTCTGTAAAATCCTGCGTGTCCCAAAAAGGACCGTACATCTCGTATGCTCTTGGGTGGTGGAAGGTTAGAGATAAGATCAATTTTTTCTGTCCACCTCGATTCCATTTTGTGAAACGATGTAACCAAGGACAATTCCCTTTTGAACCATGAAGTGGCACTTCTCCCAATTCAGCACAAGGTTCTTCTCTTCACATCTTTTCAGCACCGATTTCAAGTGCTCAAGGCACTCATCAAAGCTATAACCAAATACGGAAAAATCATCCATGAAGACTTCGAGAATGGTCCCCACCGTGTCAGAAAAGATACTCATCATACAACGCTGAAAGGTGGCAGGGGTATTACATAGTCCAAACGGCATCCGTCGATAGGCGAAAGTGCCGAATGGACATGTGAATGTAGTCTTTTCTTGGTCTTCACGGGCAATTTCTATTTGGTTGTACCCTGAATAGCCATCAAGGAAGCAAAAGTGGGAATGACCCGCCAACCGTTCTAAAATCTGATCAACAAATGGTAGGGGGAAGTGGTCTTTCCTCGTGACTGTGTTTAACTTCCTGTAGTCAATGCACATTCTCCAACCAGTAGTGACTCTAGTTGGCACGAGTTCATTATTGGCATTGGCTACGATGGTTATTCTGGATTTCTTAGGCACCACTTGAGTTGGGCTCACCCATTGACTATCGGATATTGGGTAAATAATACCCACATCCAATAGTTTCACCACTTCGGCCTTAACCACATCCTTCATGTTTGGATTTAGTCGTCGTTGTGGTTGCTTAGATGTCTTCGCATTCTCCTCAAGGTGTATGCGATGAGTACAAATCAGTGGGTCTATGCCTTTGAGATCCGCAATTGACCATCCAATGGCACTCTTGTGCTCTAATAGAGTGGCTATTAGCCTACTCTCTTGTTCCTCATCCAAGTGGGAAGAAATCACCACTGGATATGTCTCGTCTCGACCTAAAAAAACATATTTCAGCTCACTTGGTAATCGTTTTAGGTCGAGTGTTGGTGCCTTGATGTTGGATGGGAGGGCCTTGTTCTTGTTTACAAGCAAAGGCTCAAATAAGGCCCTCCATCTTTTATTATCAAGCACCGGCATCATCTCTAGTATGGCATCCATCTCTTGTATTGTGTCATCATTTATCTCATGAGAATGGGCCACACATGCCTCCAAAGGGTCAGAGGATAGTGACAAGGGGACTGTATCCTCCACGAATGATTCAATCATGTTTAATTCTTGGACATCATCATCAACCTCCCATGGTTGTTTGCATAAATCAAATATATTAAGCTCAAGGGTCATATTTCCAAAGGACATTTGTACAAGTCCATTTCTACAATTGATAATGGCATTTGAAGTAGCTAGAAACGGTCGTCCAAGTATGACGGGAATTTGAGCATCGATGCCTATCACGGGATGTGTATCCAAGACAATAAAGTCTACTGGGTAGTAGAATTTATCAACTTGGACTAGAACATCCTCTATCATTCCTCTCGGTATACGGATGGATCTATTAGCAAGTTGGTGTGTGGTTTTGGTGGGTTTCAATTCACCTAACCCAAGTTGTTCGTAGACCGAGTATGGAATGAGATTCACACTTGCCCCCAAGTCGAGTAGGGCTTGTTTAATCCGGTAGTCTCCTATGATGCATGAGATGGTTGGACTACCTGGATCCTTGTATTTTTGGGGCACCTCTTGTTTGATAATGGCGCTCAAATTCTCAGTCAAAAGAACTTTGTTGTGAACATTGTGTTTCCTTTTGACTGTACATAATTCCTTTAGAAATTTGGCATAAGATGATATTTGTTTTATTGCATCCAACAACGGGATGTTGATCTTCACCTGCTTGAATACTTCTAAGATTTCCAGATTTTTATCTAAAGGTTTAGGTGAAATCAACCTTTGTGGAAACGGAGCAACTGGCTTGTATCGCCTTTCCGGTTTTTTCTCTTGTGGGGTGTTATTCGAGCTATCATCCTCTTTGGAAATTTCCTGATCGGGGCCTTCACCGGATTAGATTTGTCAATTTCTTTCCCACTTCTCAAAGTGGTGATAGCTTGAACATGTTCCGTGTGGTGTGAGGATGAGCTTGCATCTTGTATCTCAAACTGGGTTCTTGGGTTAGGAAGAGGTTGGGCAGGAAGCGTGCCCTTCTCTCTAACACTAAGATGAGATTCAACTCTAGCCAGTGATGTTTTCAATTCATTGATGGCTTGAGTTGGATTTTGATTGAATTTCAATTGCTCTTGCATGAACCCATCTATTTTTAGAGAATTTGTCTTGTTATACTCAGCTTGGACCGATACGAATGCACCCAACATCTTCTCTAGTGATACTTTTGGAGTGTTGTTTGCATTTGCAGTGGGTCCATTCCTCCAACTGAAGTTGGGATGGTTCCTCCAATTAGGATTAAACGTGTTTGAGTTTGGAGCACCAAATTGCTGTTGATAACTGTTTATGGCATTTGTTTGTTCTTGTAAGATGCCTTGAACTGCTGAAATTGTGGGACAATCTTGTGTTGCATGTTGGGTTCCAGCACAAATTCCACAAACAGTTTCAACGTCAGTGGAGTTGATCGTTTCTCCTTTCCTTAATTCCATGGTTTCGATCTTTCTTGTGAGGCTAGCCACCCGTGCACTTATGCTATCCTCTTCTGATAAGACATACATTCCCCCCTTTTCCTTTTGTTGGCCAGTCTTGGAATTTGTTGGTTTCGATGTGTCCTAAGACTGTGCATTCTCAGCCAATTCTTCCAAATAATCCCATGCTTCATCAGCTTCCTTATTCATGAACTCCCCATTACACATCATCTCTACAAATTGGCGCATGGGTGAAGTCAGTCCTTCATAAAAAAAAGCTTATAACCCGCCAAATTTCATACCCATGATGTGGGCATGCATTTAATAAATCCTTAAACCTCTCCCAACATTGGAAGAAGGTTTCTTCTTCCTTTTGGGCAAAGTTCATGATAAGGCGCTTCAACATGTTCGTTTTGTGAGTAGGGAAGAATTTTTTTATGAATTCTCTGTGCATATCAGTCCATGCACCAATTGATCTTGGCCTCAATGCATAAAGCCAACCCTTAGCTTTATCTTTAAGAGTGAAAGGGAAGAATTTGAGTCTCACCACATCTTCAGTCACATTTGCAAAGTGCATGGTGGTTATTACCTCATCAAACTCCTTAAGGTGTTGATAGGCACTTTTACTGTCTAATCCATGGAATTTAGGGAGAAGTTGAATCACTCCCGGTTTCAAATCCACATTCCCTACATTTTGTGGAAAAACTATGCATGAGGGAGTGCTCGCTCTTGCGGGTTGCAAGAAATCACGTAAAGTTCTAGGTCGGGGAACATTCTCAACCACATTCTCCCCTGTTTCAGTTTGGTTTTGGCCTGGATTAGGTTGATTTGCAGCCATATTTTCGGATAAAATTGGAGAGTTTAGATGTCTCCTAGCACGTGGTTCTCTATCAATTCCTTCTACTATCCCCCCTTCACTTATGAGTCGGTTATTGGAATCTCGAGCCCAATGTGGCATGCAAGACCAAAATATGAAACAAAGAGAAAGACGAATTCTTCCTCCCTTTCTTCACCCTTCTCTAAGACCGAAGCACAAGGTGTCTTGCAATGGCTAAGCCAGAAGCAAGGATAGAGACCGATTTCTCCTGGTCAATAGGGGTTCAAAGAACTCCCCACCCACTCTTTAAATCTTTTGAGAAAAAGTGCAGAAAAAGGAGAAAGAGGAGTAGAGGTGAGAAAAGAAATCTCTGAGCACAAGGTGATCCAAGACGGCAGAGCCGACCAATAGGAATCCAGGTGGCACAAGGCCGACCTTTCAGAGATCCAAAAGGAGTCTCCACCCACTCTACAAGAGATGAATATGATAGGAATGAATAGGAGAAGGAGAAGAGTAAGGTTTAGAAGGATAGAACCTGATTTGGCACTTGAATTCCTTATATCTTCTTCAGCTTCCTAGAAATCCCTGCAAAAAGAAAAATCAAATAAAACAAACTAAGTTAGTTCTAAAATCCTAAAAATCCCAAATAAATACTAATTTCAGAAATTTGTGAAAACCGTCAAAATCCCCGGCAGCAGCGCCAAAAACTTGTTCGCTTCCCCAAGTGTAGGGTTGCGATGTAGTAATAATCTCGGTAAGACCGAGGTCGATCCACAGGGACTTATGTAGGATTTCACAAACACATCAAAAAGTGTCTATTGAAAGCTAATAATCAGATTTTGAATAGGATTGATGTCAGTAATAATTTTAAACTAATTTGAATGTAAACTATTATAAAAAGGCACTAGGGGTTCAAGGATCCACTTGTAGCAATCCTTGATGTTCAATCCGCTGTGGTTTCTCATTCTCTCAACTAGAATCGATATTAAGATCTATCTAGTCGGATGATAGAGCTGTTAAACCAAACAATCTGCTATATGTAAGCTCAATGCATAGGATTCACTCAATGTGGGCTGAGCTGAGCATGCTCAATTGCATAGGTCAGTCTCCATTCCAAAAGGTTTAGTTCACAATCATAACCATCCTCAAGTCCTGTCACAAGACAAGTCTAGATCAGGATTTGAACTTGATTTAAATCACATGCACAGTCCATACATATTACAGAAAATCTGAAAAATAGAACTTTGGTAGGAAGTCCCTTCATGAAGATCATAGTACTAGAGCGCACTCCAATTCCTCGGATCATACAGGTCTAGACTGATACAAACCAATTAAGAAGTTAAGTAATTCTCCCAAACATCCATGAGTCATCATAAGACTAAGAAAAACTACTTAAAAACTTATATAAACTTCAAACCATTGTTCATAAACATGAATTCCACACTTAAAACCAACTGAAAACGAATTGAAACATCTTAGATCCACTACAAGCTTCACCTCTTAGCCCTAGCTAAGAGGTTTAGCTGCTCATGATCCAAGGAAACATGAAACAACAAAAAAAATCATAAAAACAGCAAAACAAACTAGAAGGAGTTGTGGAACTCCGAAATCCACTTCCGCCGCCTCTAAGCTTGCTTAAACCCTTCCAAGATACCCTAGGAACGATCCCTAGGTGTCCTTTTATAGTGGGGAGGCTCCACAACTTCAGAAGATTCGAGAATCTGCGTAACACTTACGCACTGCGCAGAGAAAATCGGTGCCAGAAATAGAAGGTTTGAATCTTACGCAGGCGACCGGTCGTACGACCGGTCGCAGTGGCTGGACGACCGGTCGTGGATGCTGGACGACCGGTCTCAAAACGACCAAAAACAGTCCAGAGAGTTTCAGCTTGGAAAATTAATTTAAGGACCGGTTGCAGAAGTGGACGACCGGTCGTGAACAGTCCAGAGAGCTATGGCCTCTGTGCCTCCTCTGTGCCTGTGCGGACCGGTCAGACGACCGGTCCTTGGCTTTAGAAGACCGGTCGGACGACCGGTCGTGGGCAACTTCTTCTGCATTCTTTCTTTCATTTCTTCGGCTTCTTTCTTCCATTCTTTTCTCCTTTCCTTGCTTCCTTCTTTCTTTGGTCCTCCTTCGATCTTCATCCAAATAGTCCCAAATAAGCTCTTTTCATCTTCAATTAGGCGGAGTCCACTCTCAATCCTGCAATCACCAAACATGCATTCAATTACTCTTTAAATCATGAAAATTTTGCACAATGAGTGATAATTGGGGTTAGAATATACACAATTAAGAGCTCAACAGTTACCCCCGAGCCCGAACGTCCTCCACCTTTTCAGTACCAGCAGCCCATATAGACCGATTTTGGGCTTATATTAATTCGTGGTTCCGAACCTCAGGGGATTACCATCAGGGAACGTAATCGACCAGATGTCTAATTAGACCAGGCCATCCCCTTATCTAAGGAGCCACAGGATAAACACCTTATCTCTGGAGATCAGTAGTAATCTTAACGCCTTGCATAACAGAATGGATCACTTGAACCTATATAAATGGGTGGCTTCATAATGAAAAAGGTATCACAATCTCTAAGCTAAAAATCACATCGTTTCCTTTTACAACCATGTCCCATCTAACTTAAGCTTTGGAGGGCCAACGGCTGGACGCCGACCACCCTTAGTTTTCCCTTATGTTCTTTCAGGTTCGAAAAGAAGCTAGCTTGAAGGAAGGCGAACGTCTGGAGGATCCTGTTACCAAATCCGACGTAAACAGATTGGCGCCGTCTGTGGGAACTGATCGTCATGATTAGCCATTCTAATCACTGATCGAAGTTCTCCCACCATGCCTCCCAAGAAGACGATTCATCCTTCCACTTCAAGGCAGACGCTACCTCCACCTGTCGTTACCGAACCAGCGTCTAACCTCCCTCAGACTGCTTCGACGGGCATTCCCCAGGGAGACCCTAACGTGCTGTCACAAAATCCATTGTTTGATACGTCCGGCAATCAAGAAGACATTATGCGTTTCCTCGAAAACACGCTTCTAACTCTCAAAGCCGGATTTCAAGCCTTATCTAATCGGCTTGATCAGCATTTTCTGGAGCCTCAGCGACAACCTCCAGAAGGGCCGTCGGCGTAACCTATACCAGTGGCTTCCAGACATTCTGCGGGCGAGCCACAGACCCAGCAAAATCCTCCTCCATCAAATCGAATGCCACTCGGCAACCAAGTCCCTGTACTTCCTCCACGTTTTATACATTCCAGTACTTCCTGTCAACAGCAATCTCAGGGGTCCACCGTCAAAGCTTCAGGCTACACCTTACCATGGGAAGGAGACCTCAAGAGAATCCACTATCGTTTCGACGATATGGAACAACGATATCAGGTGAATCGACCATCTATTGCTGTGGCGTCAATACATCGATCCGAATCTCCTTTCACCCGCGAGGTCATGGAAGCACCCTTACCTAAGAAGTATCACACGCCTATCATCACTCCATATACGGGCACTGGCGATCCTCTCGAACATCTGAAAATGTATAAGTCTCTTATGGAGCTGGAGGGACATGGCTCAGAAATCATGTGTAGGGCCTTTTCCCTAACCCTAAAGGATGCAGCGCGTACATGGTTCCGGGGGTTGAAACCCCGATCCATCGGGTCCTTTTCTCAACTATCAAAGCTCTTCCTTTCTCAATTCATGTGGAGCATCTACACCAAAAAGCCGGCATCTCATTTAATGGACCTGAAGCAGCAACACGGGGAGACGATAAAGGAGTTTACAGTTCGGTTCACTGCAGAAGCCGTCCAGACTGAAGGTTATACCGAAGATAAAGGCCTTACCGCCCTCATAGCCGGAATTACAAGCGAGAAGTTCAGATTCGCCCTAGATAAAAAACCCCCCTAAAACTATAGTGGAATTCCAAGAAAAAACCCAGAAATACATCAATGCAGAAGAGGTGGCTTTGGCACGTCATGGTATACAAGGCAAGAAGCGCAAGCCGGAGCAGATTTCCCCCCCGGATAAGAAATACCGGCGCGACCGACAGGACCGCTCCCCTAAGAGGCCTTACTCGGGTAAATATCGAAATTATACCCCTCTTATCCAATCTCCTGAGAAAGTATTAATGGACATCAAGCACAAGCCTTACGTGAAATGGCCTTCAAAGATCAAGTACGATCCCGAAAAAAGAGATAAGGGTAAGTTTTGTTATTTCCATAAAGATCATGGGCACAACACCCAAGAATGTATATCACTAAGAGATCATATCGAAGCTCTCATCCAGAAAGGCCATCTCCGGGATTTTGTAGCTCGACAAGGTCGGTCACCTAAAAGGGCGGAAGCCCCACTACACTAGAAGAAATCACCTCAACGCCATGCTTTGCAAGAAGACGTTGAACCCACCGGTGAGATCCGGACCATCGCCGGAGGACTGGCTTGCGGGGGAGATTCTCAAGCCTCAAGAAAAGCGTACACTCGCAAGGCGTCTTAGAAGCCCCAGCATATCTATTGGTTGGAAAAGACGCCCGACACGTCAAAACCTGGCCATCCTCCGATCTCCTTCTCTCTCGAGGATGCAGAAGGGATTCACTTCCCTCACGAAGACTCCATTGTGGTCGCATTAAAGGTATCGAATTATTTGACTCATCGTATTATGGTGGATACAGGCAGCTCCGCTGATATTCTCTACCTGGAAGCTTTCAACAAAATGGCACTCGCCAGGGGCTTGCTCAAATCGTCTCAACTCCTCTCGTCGGCTTCGGGGGCGAAGTGATGACGCCGGAAGGAAGCATTGACCTTCCAGTCACCTTTGGAGCCAGTCCAGCGAAAACGGCTATCTTCGTTAATTTCCTCGTGGTAGATCGGAGATCGGTGTACAACGCCATTTTAGGCCAACCTTCGCTCAATAAGGTAGGGGCAGCTTTATATCCTTTGTACTTATGCATCAAATTCCCTACCCCAAATGGAGTCAGGGTTGTACAAGGAAATCAAAAGGAAGCGTGAGCGTGTTACGAGATCGCCGTACAAGACCGAAAGAAGGCCCAGATAACACCAATTATGATGGTGACGAAAGATTCCTCAAGCCCTCTCAATGGCTACCTCGTTGGACCCAAGGGAGAGTGCTCTCCAATCAGGAACTCCAGGGGAAGAGACAGTTGCAATCCACTTAACTGAAGATGATTCGTCCAAAATTGTCTACGTTGGGTCCTCTTTAAGCAGTGTCTTTCAAGAAAATCTGGTCCTTTTGGTCACTGAATATCAAGATGTGTTTGCCTGGTCTCACAGTGATATGCAGGGTATCGACCCCAGCGTCATAGCACATCATTTGAATGTTGATCCGAAGTATAAACCTGTTCACCAGCGCCGGCATGCCTTCACTACAGAAAGGCAAATGGTAATTAAGGCTGAAGTTGAGAAGCTGCTCACAGTCAATTTCATAAAAGAAGTTGACTACCCAGAATGGGTCGCGAACGTGGTTCTCGTTCGAAAGGCTAACGGTAACTGGAGAATGTGCATTGATTATTCTGATTTGAACAAAGCATGCCCCAAAGACAGCTTCCCGACCCCGCGAATCGACCAGCTGGTTGATTCGACGGCAAGGCATGCCCTGCTCAGTTTTATGGACGCTTATTCTGGCTATAACCAGATTATGATGCATCCGCCCGACCAACAACACATTGCCTTCATCACTGACCGCGGTCTGTATTGCTACCAGGTAATGCCTTTTGGTCTTAAAAATGCCGGAGCTACCTATCAGCGTCTAGTCAATAAAATATTCACCGCACAAATCGATAGGAATATGGAGGTTTATGTCGACGACATGCTCGCGAAAATCGTCGTAGAAAACGACCACCTTACAGATCTTCGAGAAGCTTTCAACTTAATGAGGAAGTATCAGATGAAGTTAAATCCAGAGAAATGTGCGTTCGGAGTGTCCGCTGGGAAATTTCTCGGATTTATGGTCTGCCAATGAGGAATCGAGGCGAATCTTGAAAAAATAAAGACTCTAATTGAGATGAAGTCTCCGTCCACTCTCAAAGATGTCCAGCATCTGGATGGCCGCATTGCATCATTGAACAGATTCATTTCACGGGCCTCTGATAAGTGCTTACCCTTCTTTAAGCTCCTCCGAGCCACCGCCAGAGCCGACTGGGAGTGGACATCGCAATGTGAGGAAGCGTTCCAAAAACTGAAGCAATATATGAGCGTACCTCCCGTTTTATCCAAACCTGTGGCACATGAGCAACTTCTTCTTTATTTATCTGTCTTTTACGGCCGTCAGTGCCGCATTAATAAGAGAAGACTCCGGGGTACAAAAGCCCGTTTATTATATTAGTCGAGTGATGGTGGATTCCGAAACTCGGTATTTTGATATGGAGAAGTTGGCCCTCGCCTTAGTCCCTGCCAATCGAAAACTGCAACCCTATTTTCAGGCCCATGCTATATTAGTGCCAACAAACCATCCGTTAAGGCAAGTCCTTAAAAAACCTGAGGTTTCGAGGCGATTAACTAAATGGGCGATTGAGATCAGCGAGCATGATATTTCGTTCTGCCCCAGAACCGCCGTCAAGGGTAAAGCCGTGGCCGATTTCAATGCCGAATTCACATATTCTTCTTCTGATGATAACCCTACGACCAGCGACCGGATCCCCTGGTCGCTCTTCGTGGATGGGTCTTCACGGGCCACCGGAGTGGAGCGGGCTTAATCTTAGTCGTTCTTGACGGGTCGCACTTTCAATATGCCTTACGATTTGACTCTCACGTCTCAAACAATGAAGCAGAATATGAGGCTTTGATCGTCGGCCTCGAATTAGTAAACGTCCTCTCGATTCAGAGTTTACTTATTCATAGTGATTCTCAGCTCATAGTCAATCAAGTACTCGGCGAATTTGAGGCGAGAGAAGAACGGATGGCTGTATACAAATCCCAAGTGCTCATCCTACTCGCAAGGCTGAAGAATTATGAAATAATCCACATCCCTCGCGAGAAGAACAAACTCGTAGATTCTTTGGCAAAACTAGCCTCCGCACCCGAATATGAATTATTGCAATCTATTCCCATCAAGCATCTTCATGCTCCAAGTATCAACCAAACAACCTCCGATCAAGTGATCACTGTACACTCCTCTCCATGTTGGATGAACCCCATCACCCTTTATCTCAGAGACAGGCAACTCCCGGATGATAAGAAATCCGCATGCCAAATCAGTCATCGCGCTGCCAGATATACTTTACAAAACGGAACGCTTTTGCGCAAGAGCTTCACTTTACCATACTTAAGGTGTCTTCACCCAGAAGAAGTGCATCGCGTTCTGGATGAAATACACCAGGGGGCATGTGGTAACCATCCTAAGGGACGGTCTCTAGCATATAAGGCGATGAGGCAAGGGTATTATTGGCCCACTATGAAGCGGATGCGATCGAATTCTCTAAAAGATGTGATAAGTGCCAGTGATATTCTCTTATACCTCGTGTACCGTCTGAGCAAATGACGCCAATGGATGGCCCTTGGCCCTTCGCCCAATGGGGAGTCGATATCATCGGGCCCTTGCCTACCGAAAAAGGTCAGAACAGGTTTGCAATCGTGGCAGTCGATTATTTCACCAAATGGGTCGAGGCAGAACCATTAGCCAGAATCACCGAAAAACAGACCACTACGTTCGTATGGAGAAATATCGTATGCCGTTATGGGCTCCCCCATACTATAATCACCGATAATGGAAAGCAATTCGACAACGCCGCGTTTGCAGAATTTTGTGAAAAATGGAAGATATGTAATGTTCGCACCTCCCCATATCATCCTCAGGCCAATGGGCAAGTTGAAGCGGTGAATAAGATCATCAAACATCATTTAAAGACCAAGCTCAGTGAATATAAAGGCATGTGGCCAGAACTCCTGCCAGAAGTCTTATGGGCCTATAGGACTACGACTCGCACGTCAATAGGAGAAACTCCTTTCTCCTTGGCTTTCGGCACCGACGTCGTGGTTCCAGTTGAAGTTCAGGTGCCCTCGTATCGGATCGAGCAGTATAATCCCACTTGTAATCAGGAAGGTCTGAAGCTTCATCTCGACCTCTTTGAAGAGCGGAGGGATGCATCCCAGCTTCGAGCGGCAGCTTATCAACAGCGCATCGCTCGTTATCGTAACGCCAAAGTCCAACCTAGAGCTTTTCGGCTCGGCGATATGGTCCTTAGACAGAACCTCGAAATTCCTGCTCATTCGCTGGATCTAAATTGGGAAGGTCCGTATCGAGTCATCAAAATTATGTGACCCGGTACCTATTATCTTGAAGATATGCAAGGAATACCCGTACGTCGCCCTTGGCATGTGGAACATTTGCTACGGTATTTCCCTTAAATTTGATGTAAGTCTAAACGATATCCGAATAAAGGTGGATTGTCTTTTGGTCGCTACTCCATTTTATTGGACCCGAATAGCCCCGAAGAGAATACACACATTCTCTTGGCCAATCTTCTACCCTTGGTAGAATCAAAGTCTCAATCGATAAATCAGTTTATCTCCATGCGGATATGGTCACCAAGACCCCCGGATTGAGCCTAACTCATTGCTTCATGAGTTAAGTATAAAGGCATTCAGTACACGAGAAAGCAAGAACAAAGGAAGGAGAAAAAAGACCCAAATAATATCATTCAAATTTTTTTTTTCATTCATCGCATTGACTATAAAAGTCAAGTTGTTTACAAACAAAAAGGGAAAAACTGATACATGAGATAGAAAGATGTTCATCCTTGCGCATCGGTCGGAGGAGGAGCGGTACTCTCGGCTTCCGGGCCCACTTCCGCGACCCCTCCTGCTTGAGTGACCTTAGTCACCTCGTTCTCGACAGCCGCTCTTTCCTCCGCAGCTATGACGGCCGCGGCCTTCTCGAACTCTCCCATATCGAAAGATGGGGACATCCGTTGCACCACTCGTAGTGCGAAGTCGCGACCAGCATCGTACGACTCATATCTTTCATCATCGTACAGCTGCGAAGTCCGGAACTCCATGATGGCTCGGGACCCCTCTTCAGATAGCATCTTGACAAGGGCCACTCTCTCCTCCTCCCAGTGGATCGAGTCATCCTTGAGCTGTGCAAGGGTGGAGCGCTCTCTCTCCAGATTGTCGCTAACTTCCTTGAGCTACGACTTGATTTCTGCGAGCCTCTCCTCCAACGAGATCTTGTCCTGACGGAAGATCTCTCTTTCTCTCTCTGCCTTCTCCTTTATCTCCGCGAGCTTGGCGAAGTTCGAGTCCAAAGCCTGATATCTGTCAGTCAGGACTTAGACCTTCTGGATGAGGATTTTTCTCTCCTCGGTCATCTTCACGATCAAGGTCTCGCGAGACTTGATGACTTGGTCCCTTTCATGGACCGCAAACCTCCAATTTATACATTGCATTGCCCACTACATGACATTGTATGCATGGTTTTCATGATTAAAAGGCCCATCTAACGCATGTTTTGTGATTGTAGGGATGAGAGCAAACTTCACTCAATTGGAGACCAAAAAGGGTCCATTTAGAACCTTTGAAGGAAGGTCCAAGGTGGACCAAAGAAGGAAGAAGAAAGAGGGAGAAAAGAGAATGAAGAAAAGAAGAAAAAGAACAAGAAAAGCATGTCCGACCGGTCGTCCGACCGGTCGGCCACGCCTCTGGACACCACTGGAAAAAGGACCAGTTGGTCTGACCGGTCTTGACCGTTCGGCCAACCGGTCGATGCTGATGTTGAGCTCGCTGGACACATGATCAGTTTGGTCCGACCGGTCGTGAGCGTCGGCCAACAGGTCGTGGATGCTGGGGAAACCCTCTGAACTAAAAACAGACAGGTCCGACCGGTCGTGATCGGTCGGCTAGGCCAGTCCAACCGGTCCTCCGACCGGTCGGCCACGTTAAAAATCAGGTAGTTTCTAAAACGGGATTCCAGGAAATTTCTGTGCAGTGCATAACCTTACGCAATTTCTGGATGTTTCCGACGCAAGGGGGGCTTTCCCACTATAAAAGGACACCTATGGGCTCTTCCTAGGGTATCATAGAAGCTAAGGGACATGGTTCTAGAGAGAGGAAGCTGTCATGGAGGATCTGCAACCCTCCAATTTTCGGTTTTTCTAGTTTTTATGCTTTTTATTATGAGTTCTAGTTGTAGTATGACAATGCTCGGCTAGAATCTCTCAGCTAAGGCTGAGAGGTGAAGCTTGTAGCTAATTTCATGTTTGATTCAGTTTAATTCAAGTAATTTCAATTCAAGTTTGGATTTTTATTTATTTTAGTCCCTTAAGTTGGTAGTTTGAAATGTTTTATGAGAGTTCATGTGCTCCGGATATGGATTCCTTGCAATTCTCTGAGATTATCATATTGTGTTTGTTTAGGTTCGAATTATGGTAACCCTTGAGCAAGCCATAGTCCATAGGCATGGCTGTTACTCCGAAGGCTATGATTTCGAATCCTACATGTGTTGAATGGGACTAGAACTTGGAAGTTCAGCTTGAATGGAATTGAATGTGTTTGAATGCTTTATTTTCCAACTAGATGAGAGATAGGACTTCAAATCTAGTTGTGCTCTATACTTGGATTGATTGAAATGACATGGGATTGCTACAAGTGGATCCTTGAATGCCTTAGTACCTTAAATTACTGATTTTTCTTTAAGTTTCTGTTTTAGTTTAATTACTCAATTGAAACTCATATCCATTGCAAACTGAGTTGCTGGAATAGTTTGAAAGTTGTTTCTAATTCCCTGTGGATCAACCTCGGTCTTACCAAGATTTATTACTACATCGCAGCCTTACACTTGAGCCGAGCGAACAAGTTTTTGGCGCCGCTGCCGGGGAATTTAGATAACGGTTTTCAAATTGTTTTAGTGGCTGTAGAAGTAGAAGTTAATAGGTTTTCTAATTTTTTTTTTAGAACTAACAAATTGTTTTATTTTGTAGGATTTCTTATCTAGTTCAAGCACATTGGGTACTTACCTTTCTAACTTAGCTTTTTATAGATTTTCTATTTTCAGATTAATTTCATATTTCTAGGATTTAGGACTAGTTTAGTTTTTGGTTGAGTGGTTTATGTCCCGTTGGGAACGTAACCACTCAAATCGTCTCCAATCTGAAGGTGGTTTAGTTGGACCATTGTCAGTCCATAGACGAGTCCGAAATCACCAAGAGCATTGTGAAAGTTTGGGGAGTATGGATCAAACACCTTTAAGGAATCCTCCCCCCCTTACTCCAACTACAAACGCAAATCAAGGAGTAGGAGAGAATGAGGTACATAACATTCCTCCAATGAGATCATTGCAGGATTACCTACAACCAGCCCGTGCAATTACACCCTCTTGTGTGGTTCTACCACCAAACGGGGGAAACATTGACATAAAGCCGGGTGTAATTCAACTTATACCAAAGTTCCATAGGCTAGACTCTGACCGCCCATATCTGCACTTGAAAGAATTCGAAGAAGTGGTGGCTACCTTGCAATACACCAATGTTTCAGAAGATACCATTAGACTTAAACTTTTTCCCTTTTCATTGAAAGAAAGAGCCAAAGATTGGCTTCACTCTCTTAGACCACATTCGATTGGGTCATGGAATGAGATGACCCAGGAATTCTTGAAAAAGTTCTTCCCGGCTCATAAAACGAACACCCTTCGAAGAGCCATAATGAACTTCTCGGCTAAAGAGGGTGAATCTTTCTTCCAATGTTGGGAGAGATTTAAGGACCTCCTACTTGCTTGCCCACATCATGGTTATGAGAGTTCGCGAATTATAAATTTTTTCAATGATGGATTAAGTTTCAATATGCGCCAATTTGTAGAGATGATGTGCAATGGCGAGTTTATGAGCAAAAATCTAGATGAGGCTTGGAGTTACTTGGACATGTTGGCTGAAAATGCCCAATCTTGGGATACCTCGGATAAACCCAATAACCCCAAGCCTATTCAAGAGAAAGGAGGGATCTATATGCTTAAGGAGGAAGACGACGTGAATGCAAGGATAGCCAACCTCACAAGGAAGGTCGAGGCCATGGAACTTAGTAAAAGTGGAGTTCCAATGTCCAATGAAGCTATTGAAACCATATGTGGGATTTGTCTCACCAATTTACACGCTATGCAAGATTGTCCCACAATTCCTGCATTTCAAGAGGTATTACATGAACATGAAATGCCACATATGGGTATCAACGGCCTTTCAATGGACCGGTGGGTAATACGTACAATGACAGTTGGAAGAACCACCCAAATTTTAGTTGGAAGAATGCTCCTACGGGCAATCCTACCAACTCCCAAAGAGGGCCACCCATGCAAAATATGGCCTCACCTCAGTTCTCAATAGAGGATACCTTGAAAGCGTTTATACAAGGGTAAACACAAATCAATCAAACAAATCAGCAAATGTTCCAAGAGCTTAAAGTCTCGGTTGATGAGATTAAGGGACGCTTGAATGCTAGGGAAGGGACCTTTCCGGCCCAACCTCAGCCCAATCCAAAGCAAGTACATGAAGTGAGCATTCCTAATCCTTCCAACCAACACATGGAGCAAGCCAAATCCATCACCACTCTTAGAAGTGGTAAACAAATTGACAAATCTATTCCTGTGAAGGCCGATAAGCTTAATGATCCAGTAAATTCTGAGGATGAGGATGGATTTAACTTAGCCCCACAAGAAACGGAACGCGTTTACAAGCCCGTAGCACCATTCCCTTCGAGATTGGTTGCCCCAGAATCTCTCCCAAACTCTCATGATATTCTAGAGATTTTCAGACAAGTCAAGATTAACATCCCTTTGCTTGATGCCATCAAACAAATCCCCTCTTATGCCAAGTTTCTAAAGGACCTATGCACAACAAAACGCAAATATAATGTGCAGCAAAAGGCCTTCTTAAATGAGCAAGTGAGTGCCATTCTTACTCAAAAGACCCCCCCAAAATTCAAAGATCCCGGTAGTCCCACCGTCTCATGTATCATTGGAGACTACCGGATTGAGCGTGCCTTGCTAGATTTGGGGGCGAGTGTGAACTTGATCCCATACTCGGTATATGAGCAATTAGGTCTTGGTGAATTAAAACCCACCAAAACCATGTTGCAACTCGCCGATAGATCTATCCGTGTACCGGGGGGGATAGTTGAGGATGTTCTAGTCCAAGTTGACAAATTCTACTACCCGGTAGATTTTATCATCTTGTACACACAACCGGTTTTGGATGCTAGCACTCAAATACCGATGATATTAGGCTGCCCATTCCTTGCCACATCAAACGCAATCATCAATTGCCAGAATGGGGTGATACAACTATCCTTTGGAAACATGACATTAGAGGTGAATGTGTTTCACTTGGGCAAAAGACATAGGGATGTCGATGATGATGAGTTCTTCGAGGTAAACATGCTTGAATCTTTTGAAGAAGAAGAACTCCTCCAACTTGAACCACTAGAAAGCTTGGAGACATGCTTGGCACATTTCATGGATTCTGAAGACCCCATCATTAGTGAAATTGTGCAAGCATTGAATATAGAAAGACCGGTAGTTGGTACTAGCCGGTGGAGGCCCCATTTTGAAAAGTTGCCACCAACCACATCAAGGCCTCTACCGTCTAACATCAAACCACCGAAGCTTGACCTTAAACCATTGACATCCGAGCTTAAATATGTATATTTGGGTCAAGAAGAAACTTTCCCAGTTGTCATTGCCTCTCACCTAGAGAAAGACCAAGAGCTCAAGTTAATTGAGCTACTCAAAGAACATAGGGGAGCCATAGGTTGGACAATAGCGGATCTCAAAGGGATAGATTCTTCGGTTTGCACTTACCATATACACCTTGAAGAAAATACAAAAACGACTAGACAACCTCAAAGACGGCTAAATCCAAACATGATGGAGGTTGTCAAAGCCGAGGTGTTAAAGCTATTAGATGTGGGTATCATCTACCCCATCTCAGATAGCCAATGGGTGAGTCCTACCTAAGTTGTCCCCAAGAAATCCGGTATTACCATCATAGAAAACGCCAACAACGAGCTTATACCGACTAGGGTGACCACCGGTTGGCGTATGTGCATTGATTATCGGAAGCTCAACACGGTTACTAGGAAAGACCACTTCCCTCTCCCATTTATGGATCAAATTTTGGAGAGATTAGCAGGCCATTCCTATTATTGCTTCCTAGATGGCTATTCCGGATACAACCAAATTGAGATAGCTTCGGAGGACCAAGAGAAAACCACATTTACATGCCCGTTTAGTACCTTCGCTTACCGAAGAATGCCATTCGGGCTATGTAATGCACCCGCCACATTCCAACGATGCATATTGAGTATTTTCTCGGACATGGTGGGTGAGTTTCTTGAGGTATTTATGGACGACTTTTCTGTTTTTGGTTATACGTTTGATGAGTGCCTCAAGCACTTGAAGTTGGTCTTGATGAGGTGTAAGGAGAAGAAACTCGTCTTAAATTGGGAAAAGTGTCATTTCATGGTACAAAGAGGAATAGTCCTTGGACATATCATCTCGTCCAATGGAATAGAGGTAGACCGGGCAAAAATTGACATAATTTCTAATCTACCACCACCCAAAAGCATACGCGATGTGCGGTCCTTCCTTGGACACGCCGGTTTCTATAGAAGATTTATAAAGGATTTTAGTCATATCTCAAGGCCTTTATGTAACCTTCTACAAAAGGAGAACCAATTTGAGTGGAGTGGTGAATGTCAATTAGCTTTTTCAAAGCTAAAAGACATATTGACAACCGCTCCTATCATGCAACCACCAGATTGGTCCATTCCTTTTGAGTTGATGTGCGATGCGAGCGATTATGCTATTGGGGCGGTGTTAGGCCAAAAGAAGGATAAGAAGCCCCATGTTATCTACTACGCAAGTAGGACCTTGAATCCCGCCCAAGTTAATTACTCGACTACGGAGAAAGAGCTCCTAGCCGTCATCTTTGCCTTGGACAAATTCAGGCCTTACTTAATAGGATCTAAAGTAATCGTTTACACAGATCATGCGGCGCTGAAACACCTTCTTTCTAAGAAGGATGCCAAGCCCCGCTTGCTTAGATGGATCCTACTCCTTCAAGAATTCGATTTGGAGATCAAAGACAAGAAGGGAGTAGAAAATGTGGTGGCGGATCATCTCTCCCGCCTAGTCCTACCAAATTCCATGGACGAATCACCTATAGAGGACTCATTCCCTGATGAGCAACTCTTTGTTGCTTTGCATCCACCATGGTACGCTGACATAGTTAATTATCTATCCACAGGTGCGATGCCGATTCATTGGACTGCGCAGGACAAACGTAAATTTCTAAGGGAAGTGCGCAGATTTTTCTGGGATGATCCTTTATTGTTTAAATATTGCCCAGACCAAATCATAAGGAGATGTGTCCCTGATGATGAACATAATTCCGTCATCTCCTTTTGTCATGATCAAGCATGTGGGGGTCATTTTTCAGCCAAGAAAACAACTATAAAAATTCTGCAGTGTGGTTTTTATTGGCCCACGCTATTTAAGGACACCCACGAGTTTTGCAAAGCATGCGAGCGCTGCAAAAAGTTAGGAGGATTATCCCGTCGAAATATGATGCCTCTCACCCCAATTCAACATCTTGAAGTCTTTGACTGTTGGGGCATCGATTTCATGGGACCATTCCCCTCATCTTTTGGACATGTCTTTATTTTGCTTGTCGTAGACTATGTGTCTAAATGGATAGAGGCTATCCCATGTAGAACCAACGATCATCGCACGGTTCTCAAGTTTCTCAAAGAAAACATACTCTCTAGATTTAGGACGCCTCGAGCCATCATTAGTAATGGTGGTTCTCACTTTTGCAACAAACCTTTTGAAGCTTTAATGAAGAAATACGATATTAGGCATAAAGTGAGTACCCCATACCACCCACGGACAAGTGGGTAAGCTGAAATCTCCAATAGGGAAATCAAACAGATTTTGGAAAAGACGGTGAGACCGGATCGCAAGGATTGGTCCCTAAGATTAGATGATGCACTTTGGGCTCACCGTACTGCCTATAAGACACCCATTGGAATGTCCCCTTATAGACTTGTCTATGGGAAAGCTTGCCACTTGCCTATGGAGATAGAACACAAAGCCTATTGGGCAATTCGGGCTTTAAATTTTGACATTGACAAGGCGAGCTCGCTTCGCAAACTTTAATTAAATGAGCTTGATGAGATCCGGAACGATGCATATGAGAATTCGAGAATTTACAAGAGTAAGATGAAGGCCTTTCATGACAAGCACATCTTAAGGAAATCTTTCCATGAAGGACAGAAAGTGCTCTTGTACAATGCCCGACTTCATCTTTTTTCGTGAAAATTACGATCTCGATGGACCGGCCCATATATTATCAAAGAAGTTTTTCCTCATGGGGCTGTTGAGATTGAGAATGCAGCGAATGGTAACTATTTTAAAGTTAATGGACAACGCCTTAAACCATTTGTTGAGAAATTTGATTCAGAGGACATGTCCATCACTCTGAATGATCCTGTCTATCAGGATGATTGATCTCTTAGTCTGATGGAGGTATAACATAGGTAGGTTTAGTTTTATTTAGTTTTACTGTTTTAGTAGGTTTTAGTTGTTGGGTTGTAGACTTCCATGATCGCTCTCTCAGGTACTATTGGTCTCACTCTCTCATATTTTACCATTGCTCTCATGTTCATGCTCATTGCATATCTTTTTACATTGAGGACAATGCAAGAATTGGTTAGGGGGTGAGATGAGATTCCTCATCTAGCAGTTTGCAACATTTCGAGCTTCATATGCGCAAATTTTTTCGAATTTTTTTTAAAATTTCAAAACTCTTTTAGAAAACCTTATTTCCATGCATTCGAGATGATAGGAGTATAGGAAGAGGAGATACAAAGTGTACGACGTTGTAAGTCTTGAACTTCTCCCAACATAATGGTTTTATATGTTAGTTCTCCTATTGTTGTGATTGATAGAAAATTTGAACACTTTTTACACCTAGTTCACATTACATGATTTTCATGAGTTGAACGGTTTATGTGATTTGTGGATTAGCTAGACTTTGATTTAGAGGTGTTGAGAAACCAAGCCGGGGTATTTTGTCCATCCTTGTCCATGGGAAAATAACGAAAGCTATGGAGTTTTAAAAATCCTATCTAAATCAAAATAAAAAGGAAAAGAAAGGAAGAAATCGGGAATGAAGGAAAAATGGTGGAAAATTCTGAAAAGGGCTACCTATTACCAACCGGGGGATGGTCGAACCGTAACCAAAGTCGGAAATGGGATGTAGTGTGAAAGCCGTCGGAAGGACGGTAAGGCAAATTCCTGTCATAGGCTTGTTGTTGCTCTGTGCACCTTAAAATTTTTAGTTTACTTAATCTATGAAGAAGGTAATCCCAGAGACTCATGAGATGAACTTTCACTATGCACACTGGGTTGAAATTGTTCGAGTTCTTCTATTTATCAATCAATCAGCGGGAATTTCATGTAGACACTTCTTATGCTTTGAGAGTTTAAGTTTGCAATTTCTATCACCTAGTTTCTCCAAATTTTATACTTGTATGTCTTGGAATGGATAGAAACATGTTTTCTGAAAGAGAGTTGGGTTTGGAGGTTTGAAATTGTTTCACGCATGTTTTGCTCAGGACTAGCAAAAAGCTGGTTGGGGTGTGTGTTGAACCTCCAATTTATACATTGCATTGCCCACTACATGACATTGTATGCATGGTTTTCATGATTAAAAGGCCCATCTAACGCCTGTTTTGTGATTGTAGGGATGAAAGCAGACTTCACCCAATTGGAGACAAAAAAGGGTCCATTTAGAACCTTTGAAGGAAGGTCCAAGGTGGACCAAAGAAGGAAGAAGAAAGAGGGAGAAAAGAGAATGAAAAAAAGAAGAAAAAGAACAAGAAAAGCATGTCCGACCAGTCGTCCGACTGGTCGGCCACCCCTCTGGACACCACTGGAAAAAGGACTAGTTGGTCCGACCGGTCTTGACCGGTCGGCCAACCGGTCGGTGTTGATGTTGAGCTCGCTGGACACATGACCAGTTTGGTCCGACCGATCGTGACCGGTCGGCCAACAGGTCGTGGATGCTAAGGAAACCCTTTGGACTAAAAACAGACAGGTCCCACCGGTCGTGACCAGTCCACTAGGCCAGTCCGACCGGTCGGCCACATTATCAAGAAGTTTCTAAAACGGGATTCCGAAAATTTCTGCGCAGTGCGTAACCTTACGCAATTTCTGGATGTTTCCGACGCAAGGGAGCTTTCCCACCATAAAAGGACACTTAGGGGCTCTTCCTAGGGCATCATAGAAGCTAAGGGACGTGGTTCTAGAGAGAGGAAGCTATCGTGGAGCGTCTGCAACCCTCTAATTTCCGATTTTTCTAGTTTTTATGCTTTTTATTATGAGTTCTAGTTGTAGTATGACAATGCTCGGCTAGAATCTCTCAGCTAAGGCTGAGAGGTGAAGCTTGTAGCTAATTTCATGTTTGATTCAGTTTAATTCAAGTAATTTCAATTCAAGTTTGGATTTTTATTTATTTTAGTCCCTTAAGTTGGTAGTTTGAGATGTTTTATGAGAGTTCATGTGCTTCGGATATGGATTCCTTGCAATTCTCTGAGATTATCATATTGTATTTGTTTAGGTTCGAATTATGGTAACCCTTGAGCAAGCCATAGTCCATGGGCATGGCTGTTACTCCGAAGGCTATGATTTCGAATCCTACATGTGTTGAATGGGACTAGAACTTGGAAGTTCAGCTTGAATGGAATTGAATGTGTTTGAATGCTTTATTTTCCAACTAGATGAGAGATAGGACTTCAAATCTAGTTGTGCTCTATACTTGGATTGATTGAATTGACATGGGATTGCTACAAGTGGATCCTTGAATGCCTTAGTACCTTAAATTATTGATTTTTCGTTAAGTTTCTGTTTTAGTTTAATTACTCAATTGAAACTCATATCCATTGCAAACTGAGTTGCTGGAATAGTTTGAAAGTTGTTTCTAATTCCCTGTGGATCAACCTCGGTCTTACCGAGATTTATTACTACATCGCAGCCTTACACTTGAGGCGAGCGAACACAACCCTCTTTCCCTCAGCCTCATTTATTATACCACGGGCGGCAAGGATGTCACGCCTCGTTTGTAAGATGAGGTCCAAGGCCTGCAGGACAGAAGGAAGGTTATGAGATAAGTGTTCGGAAGTTAACAAAGAAAGCAAAAATGGGGTCAAATTAAAGCACATTTTACCTAGATCATCCTCACCCCCGCGTCAAGGAAAAGGGTTTTCAGGACTTGGTTCGGGGAGGGCGCCGAAAGTCTGGGGGGAGATGTTGTCAAAAAGGAACTTGCAGATTGGGTGGAGGTGACTGGGGACGGTGAACGTTCCGACTCCAGAGGGCTGGGCTACGACTAGCCCAGCTGGGCTCGCATCTTGAGCAGTAGTCTTCTCGCGAGTAGGGATCAGCTCGTGAGCACCTTCAGGCTCGCGAGATTCTTCAGCCGGGGGAAGCTTGACCCCGCCCCAGCGTTCCTCGGGGAGTTGTCGACGATATCAATGACCTGTGGTTCAGGAGGTACCACCGGTGCAGGAACCACTGGTGCAGCCACCGCAGCCTCAGGAAGTGGGGTTTGAGCAGTTTCACCGGGCCGGTTAGACGTATGAGAAGGACCGGCAGATGTCTTCTTCTGTCTCTTCGAGCTGGTGCCCTTTAGACGAGGCAGCAACCCTCTCTTCTCCCCCGCATTTGTCATCGCGATCTCCTCGCTAGATATCAGCCCAGCCGCTGCGAGTCGAGAGGCTGACAAACAAGCCTCGATATGCCTGTCGCGAGCCGGCAACTTGTAAACTTTCACGATCTTCTTGTGAATTCCTCCTTTTAAGTTCGGCTTCCCCAGATTCGGAACACCTGCGAATACGAGCAAAGGTGAGAAAAGCAAAGAACCCTAAGTCAGCTCATAAATCTGGGAAGAGTGAAGCTACGCCCACCTTCACAGAAAAATCGGCTCACGTTGTGCCCCCGGCGGCGGACCCCGTCTCAGATTCCCAGCTCCCGAAAGCGTAAAAACAACGTTTCCTCCATCCGGGGTAATTCGAAGAGGGTTTCCCCAAGACGAAATTATCTCGGTGCCAGTAACACAGGTAGTACCAGTCCTTGCTGGAGGGGGCTTTCTTGAGTTGGTACATTCGGAGGAACTCTTCTGCCGTTAACTCCCTGTTACCAGCTTGCGCCCAAAGAGTGAAAGAGCTCAGAATTACCCTCCAGCCGTTCACAATAAGTTGCCCGGGGGCAATCTTATAACTTCGAAGTACGCCACGAATGAAGGGGTGGAGGGAAAGGCGAACCCCAAGAGTGAAGAAATACTCATAGAGGGCGACGCAGCCGGGGGGAGGTGAGTCTGGGGTTTCTCCCTCTTCGTGTAACTGAAAAACGACTGAGTTAGAAACCTGGTATCTCTCCCGCAACTCACTTAGACGTTCCTCCGTCATGATGGAAGGGTACCCGGACGCAGAGTATCTGCCGGCCGGAACCCTCGCATTGTTGGAGGAAGAAGACTCTGGGGTAGTATCCCCCAGGAGGACGGTCTCCTCGTCAGAATCCTCCGCCATGGACGTTTAAAGATAAAAAAAAAAAGGAGGAAAATAGCACTTTGGAAGAGAAGGAGAATGAGGGAATGAAGTTCTACCAGAGAGAATCGGAGGAACAGAGTCACACCAGAGGAAGAGAGTTACACCAGAAGGAAGCAAAGAAAGAAGAAGGGTTTTCGAAAACTCCGGACGAAATTCCGAAAACCTTGCAGGCTCCGTATATTTATAAGCAATCATTCCTCAAGATTTGGTGACACGTGGCGAATGTTTGTTTGGCGCAACAATCGAACAGGAACGGCCATTAATTCTATAGATATGTGGCAGGCGCCTCTTCATTTCCTCTCTGCCGAAAAGCTGCGGAAGACTGGCGCTCATTAATGCCAACCCAATCATGTACGGCTTTACCTCCAATAAAGGCATTTAGGCGGTCGTGCATGCCAGTAAGCAAGTCCTTCCCTTAAACTTCTCAACGACAAGGACTTGGGGGGCATCTGTTATAGCCAAATTGCGATAGTCAGAGATAGCAAAGACTCGAAGCCCACGAGCACGTTTTTGACGATATTTGACCTGCGAGCCCTCATGGTCGAGGCTCGTATATTGGCAAAAGTACGATGTACAACCCCTGAACCAGCGAGCCCACATGGTCGAGGCTCGCATATTGGCAAAAGTACGATGTACAACCCCTGAACCAGCGAGCCCTTCTGGTCAAGGCTCGTATATAGGGAAAGTGCGGGATATCCTTCTGAAGATGCGAGCATCTCAATTAGTGGTCGTTGAAAGGTTCTGCATCTCGAATATGCGTGATGTTACCCCCGAGCCCGAACGTCCTCCACCTTTTCAGTACCAGCAGCCCATATAGACCGATTTTGGGCTTATCTTAATTCGTGGTCCCGAACCTCAGGGGATTACCATCAGGGAACGTAATCGACCAGATGTCTAATTAAACCAGGCCATCCCCTTATCTAAAAAGCCACAAGATAAACACCTTATCTCCGAAGATCAGTAGTAATCTTAACGCCTTACGTAACAGAATGGATCACTTGAATCTATATAAATGGGTGGCTTCATAATGAAAAAGGTATCACAATCTCTAAGCTAAAAATCCCATCGTTTCCTTTTACAACCATGTCCCGTCTAACTTAAGCTTCGGAGGGCCAACGGCTGGACGCCGGCCACCCATAGTTTTCCCTTGTGTTCTTTCAGGTTCGAAAGGAAACTAGCTTGAAGGAAGGCGAATGTCTGGAGGATCCTGTTACCAAATCCGACGTGAACATGGACCGATCCAACAACCAACCCCTATTCACACCAAATGGACCAGAACATCTCTAATCCACCTCCATCCAGCCTTATGAACGCACCACCAACTCAGCAAGTGTGGAGGAGATCTCCACCGTTTAAGCATGCAGCCCATCCATCAGTAGCAGTAGGGCCACTGATCCAATCTCAGCCATCCATTAAGGTGGACCCCACCTATTGAGCACGTCCAAACCTCAACCGTCCACTCACTTCAGCCATGGAGGTCACATCCATCATCACCATCCAATTTAGCAAGGTGGCCCACATCTTCATCTTCCATCTCCATCATCGGCCAACAAAATCATCACCATCCATCATGCTACAAGGCAAGCTGCTTCCAATCAAGTGATGGACAGATCTCCAGCCCTCCAAATCCATCAGATTCCACCGTTCAGCAACGTGGTTCCCACCTTCACAAGTGCAGCTCACCATTGTCCACCGTCCAACAGCAACAGCTGCTCTCCCCCACCAACGTGCTGATTCAACGGTCCATCCAGTGGACGTCCAAGCTGCAAGGTGGGCCACACACCGCATCTTCAACACCACCATCCAAAGTGGACCCCACAAACTCCAGCACGTGCCAAGCTACAGCAGCGTCCACAACAACCCCATGTACAGCAGCACGTGGTCCCCATTCCAAACCGTCCATCCAGTTCAACCGATGGGCTGCCACACGTGCCACTTCACATCCACCGTCTAGCAAAAGTGGACCCATCAGCGTCTAGCTGATTCTGATCGTCCAGCAAGGATGGACATCCACCAGCCTCACACGTGCCAGATCAACAAGGTGGGCCACACAGCAGTCCAGCTGCAGCTGCAGTTGCATCAGCGTGCAATCGAATCTCCACCGTCCAAAGGTGGACTCCATCCTCACCTCTACACACGTGAAATTAGTGGGTGATTTTTCATCCCCACACGTGCCATCAAAGGATGTCTATCATCCTTCAATTGTGTAACAGCAATGAAGATGTCTCCACCGTCCATCTCCAAGCTCCAGCGTCCAACAATCTTAGCTAGCCACCATCTTCATCTCCACCATCCATCCATGGTGGAGCAAATCCAAGTTTTCACGCGTGCATCAGCACCCAGCAGATACATCCAGCCTTACATTCAAACAGCAGTGCAATCAGTGGTCCCCACCTTCAGTGTGCAGCAAACTCCAGCAGCCCACGAGCAGCCAGCTCCTCAACAACCCATCTCCACCATCCGTTCCATCATTCATCTGCACCATCCAAACAACATCCAATGGATGGAAGGTCAGCAACATCAATTCCAGTGGACCTTCATCACAGCTGCCACATCTCCAACGTTCACCAGCAATGGACGATTCGGATTGTCTAGATTCTCCATGTGGACCCAGTCAACTCTAACTCATGTGGACCTAGTTAACTCTCCTAGTTACCTTCCATGCTGTGGCCAAGCAAATGCTCTCTCCATCCTCTTCCATCCATGAGCTCCAAACCAAAAAGAAAAGTTTGCATTGGGCATTCCAAGCCTAACTCCTAACCCAAACCTAAAAAGCAAAACTATTGGCTTGGAAGTGCCACCTCATCATCCAAGCCTAACTCCAAGCCCAAACTTAGAGGAAATTCGCTTGGAGTGCCACCTAGGCTTGGAGTACCACATAAGCTTCTCAAGAGGCTATAAAAGGAACACTCCTCTCACCTATTCCCATCATCCCACAATCCAAATCCTCTCTTCTTAGTTTTCTTTCTTTTTATTTTCTTAGAGTAGTGTAGTTTTTCTTTTGTAGAGAATTTAGTCTTCCATTGTAGCATGGTTGGCTAAACCTCTAGCTAAAGTTAGGGGTGAAGCCTTTAAAGAAATTTGTAAGTTTTGGTTCTTTTGATTTAACAGTTGTGCTTGAATGTTGGAGTTCTCTTTGGTTGATTGGTTTGGTTATCTACCTCGGCGGACGCTATTGTTGTGTAAGCCCCTTGATCCATCGTTGACTCCGGGCACGTTGGATGCTTGGGATCCCTTGCACACCAATTAGCTAGTTTATGATCGATAAAGTCCCTTGATACATCGTTGACTTCGGGCATGATGGATGCTTTGGATTCCCTACGGTCATCGAGCTAGTGCAGGTAAAGTCATCGATCTGTAAAATCCCTTGATCCATTGTAGACTCCGGGCACATTGGATGCTTTAGATTCCCTGCGATCAATAGACGATATCTTAACGGTTGGATCGGTCAATTAAAGCCTCATATCTTGTAAGTATGCATTTGATCATATGATTTGTGATCTTATCGGTTGACTTGTTGGCAAAGTTGTTAATTTGTACAATTCTTTGATCAGTTGTTGACTCCGGGAATAGTGGATGCTTGGAATTCCCTGCGATCAACTAACGAGTGCTTCAGGGTCAAATCAATCAGTTTAGATCACCATCTTTTATGAAATATGCAAGTGGTTTAACAACTTTATCTTCCGATTGGAATGGATCTTTATTCGATTCCAATTGAGTTATAGTTGGACCAATGAATCAAACTTTGTGGACAAATCAAAGGTGGATCCCTAATGCCTTAGCCCCTTTTCTATTTTTGTCTTTCACCACACACAACTTGCTCCACTCTCGTGGATAATTCAGATTTCATCTTTCACACCTAAACGAATTCCTCTAAGTGTTCTTAACCTCAATCCCTGTGGTTCGACCTCGCTCTCACCGAGTATTTTACTACTTCGCTACCTGCACTTGGGTGTGCAATATTCGGATTGTAGTAGTCACCCATCCCAAACTGAGATGGTAAATGGCACTGGTTGCGCTAAGAAACCATGGAGTTTCTTCTAGCAAGTCACCCATCCCAAACTGAGACGGTCAATGGCACTGATTGTGCTAAGAAACCATGGAGTGTCTTCCAGCAAGTCACCCGTCCCAAATTGATACGATCAATGGCACTAGTTGCGATAAGAAACCATGGAATGTCTTCCAACAAGTCACCCGTCCCAAACTGAGACGGTCAATGGCACTGGTTGTGCTAAGAAACCATCGAGTGTCTTCCAGCAAGTCACCCATTCCAAACTGAGATGGTCAATGCAACTGGTTGTACTAAGAAACCATGGAGTGTCTTCCAGCAAGTCACCCGTCCCAAACTGAGACGGTTTATTTACACTAAATGGAAACTGTGGAGTGTATTCCTAAAAGTCATTCCGTCCACAGAGACACCCGATGACACTGTGATATATGACTCAGTTAAATCCTATTTGCTACTCAACTAGGAACACCCGAAAGAGCATGGGACCAACATCTAACTAGTCTTAGCAATGGCTTGGTCCATAAGAGATCCTAAACCTTGTCTTTATGAGTGTGAATTCAAGACTATAATCCCTGATGATTTAAATTACTTGCTCGATCTGTCTGGGCTTCATCCCTAATATTCCTTCTATTGTATAATTGCATTCATAGTGGAATCTTATCGCTTTGTGCCATGGTTTTCTCCCGCATGGGTTTCCACGTAAAAATCTTTGTGTTGTCTATGTTGTGCTTTATTTATATTCATAATCTTTCAATGCTTAATTTAACTAATTTATGATGCATGCATGCATTTACTTTTTCCTTTTAATCAAGGGTGATCATCCATTGATGTAATTAAGGGTTCATGACCAGTTCACAGCCTGGAATGTAAAAGATTTCGGAATCTCTAGAATAAAATTCACCTTGCGGTGCTTTCTCGTGTATATTTTGTGATTGCTTGTGATTGTCTACGAATGCTTCTATACTTAGAATCCCAGAATAACGAAACACAGGAAAAACTGCCTTTGAGCATTTTTCTAGTTTTAACAAACTGACGACTCTGCTGGGGATCGAACATACCAGAATCTCTGGTTACCTCTGAGTAAAGAAATATTCTAAGATAAATCATTTGCAAACACAGACGTATACTTAAGAAAGGTTGCCGCGAGGAGAAATGCTCGGTGCCTTCATGGGCGCTAAACTGGTGACTCTCAACGGGAACGTTCTTCCCTTCATCTTTAAGGCAAAAGAATTTTAAAAAGTTTTCTAAAAGAATTTCAAAATTTCGCATAACATGCATATGATTCGTACTTATATATTTCTGTTGATCGTTAAGCCATATCGCGATTGGTAAGGTCGCATCTTCTCCCCTTTTCAAGGGCGCGGGGTGTTCTAATGCATGTATGACCATACAGAGAGACAGAGAGACAGAGAGAGAGAGAGAGAGAGAGAGAGAGAAGAAGAACCAACCATCAAAATTACACAAATGGCATCCACTATGATTTTCCTAGCTTCTTGAGGGTTTTACTTCCCTCACCTCGCAATAGCAGAAGCAGTGATTCCCGAAGCCGATTGACAACTTGTCAAGAAGTGTCGACCACTAAAGAAGCCTGAAAATAGGCAAGTGACTCCAGTCAGAGCAAAGACAATAAAGACACAGAGCAGTGTGAGAAAACAGTGGAAGCTGTTAGTGCACTTTTCTGCGGCATACTAGTGCACCGTGTTTGTCAATTACTTAGGTCAGTGAGTCTAATGTCGGTTGAGCTGAATGAAGACGAAGACCGAAGACTCAAGACGGACCTGCTGCATCAAAAAGAAGAAACAGGTAAATGTGATGCCTTGGTTAGCCTTAACCTAGTACCTACCCAAAACCATTAACCTCTAGATGACCATGACCCAATAGGCATACCCTTAGTCATCTTAGATTGGCCTTAGGTGTCCTAAAAGACCACCAAAAGAATGGCCAAAGAGGTTGCATGTTCTACTGAAAAACAGAAAAAATACAGCAGGAAAACATGCTTGGCCGGGCGCCCGACCCAGTGTCCACCAGGCGCTCGACCAAAGAGGGAATCCGTCCAAGAGAGTTGGCTTAAGTCCAAGGGTCATCGGGCGCCCGACCACAACATGTCCGGCGCCCGACCAGTGCACGAAATGTCCAGCAGCACAGACCATAATCTGGACTGAATTTCGGGCGCCCGGTCAAGTAAACCATCCTTGCATGATCTCCAAATCAAATTCTTGGAGTAGGATCCATCTAAGCAAACGGGGCTTGGCATCCTTCTTAGAAAGAAGGTGTTTCAGCGCCGCATGATCTGTGTAAATGATGACCTTGGATCCTATTAAGTGAGGCCTAAATTTGTCCAAGGTAAAGATGACGGCTAGGAGCTCTTTCTCTGTAGTCGAGTAATTAACTTGGGCGGGATTCAAGATAACATGGGGCTTCTTGTCCTTCTTTTGGCCTAAACATCGTCCCAATAGCATAATCGCACGTGTCGTACATCAACTCAAAAGGTATGGACCAATCTAGTGGTTGCATGATAGGAGCGGTTGTCAACATGTCTTTTAGCTTTAGAAAAGTTAATTGACATTCGGTACTCCACTCAAATTGGTTCTCCTTTGGAGAAGGTTACATAAGGGCCTAGAGATATGACTAAAGTCCTTTATGAACCTTCTGTAAAAAACCCGGCGTGTCCAAGGAAAGACCGCACATCGCGTATGCTTTTGGGTGGTGGTAGATTGGAAATTAAGTCAATTTTTGCCCGATCTACCTCTATTCCATTGAACGAGATGATATTTCCATGGACTATTCCTCTTTGTACCATGAAATGACACTTTTTCCAATTTAAAACGAGGTTCTTCTCCTCACACCTCATCAAGACCAACTTCAAGTGATTGAGGCACTCATCAAAAGTACAACCAAAAATAGAAAAACCATCCATGAACACCTCAAGAAATTCACCCACTATGTCCGAGAAAATACTCAACATTCATCGTTGGAATGTGGCGGTGCAATTACATAGCCCGAATGGCATTCTTCAGTATGCGAAGGTACCAAACGGGCATGTAAATGTGGTTTCTCTTGGTCCTCTGGGGCTATCTCAATTTGGTTATAGCCGGAATAGCCATCTAGGAAGCAATAATAGGAATGACCCGCTAACCTCTCTAAAATTTGATCCATGAATGGGAGAGGGAAGTGGTCCTTCTTAGTGACTGTGTTGAGCTTCTGATAATCAATGCACATACGCCAACCGGTGGTTACTTCTAGTCGGTATAAGCTCGTTGTTGGCGCTTTCTATGATGGTAATACCCAATTTCTTGGGACAACTTGAGTAGGACTCACCCATTGGCTATCCGATATGGGGTAAATGATACCCACATCTAGTAGCTTTAACACCTCGGCTTTGACAACCTCCATCATGTTAATGCAAGATTTATCAAATTACCATGCTCAGTGTGTCGTCAAGTCTGTAAAACCGCTTGCGGCTGAAGATTGAAGCCCTTGGACATCTCCTACAGAAGCTACTCAAGAAGATCACATATTCAGTCTGGCCTCAATCCTTTTTCATCCAAACCTTTGATCCCAAAACCCCTCTATAGATGGCCTCATCCTTCTTAGATGCATCCTTAGCCCTCCCTATAGTCCTCATTCCATAAAGATCAACTATGGAATAGGTTATCGTAGCAATTGTTGTAAATCAGGAAAAATTCCATAACTGCTGATTCCGATGGGATCACGATCCATCGGAATGATGTCTGATTGATGTCCAATCGATCGGAGATCATGCCCGATCAATCAGACTATTGTCCAGAAAACTTCAAAACTCTCTGGACATTATTCCGATCAATCGAAAAAAGTCCGATCAAAATCGTCCGATCAAGGCTCTCCGATCAATCGG